>JBBGZY010000430.1:11067500-12267500 GCA_037952925.1 Lithobates clamitans | reverse complement strand
AGGTCTATAATTAACTGGGAAAATTCGGTCCTGATGCCTGTAGACTCAATAAACCTATTTCTGTCTGCGGTTGGGCAATTAGGGGGGTAGATAGGATAAAGTACTTAGGAGTATGGTTAACAAGGGACCCAAATCAGTATATTGAGGATAATCTTGCTCCCCTTTTACTTAAATTTAAACGTAAGTGCGATATCTGGAGCCATCTCCCCCTGTCAGCAGCTGGAAGAATGAATCTCATTAAAATGATTTGGATGCCTCAACTTTTGTACTAGTTACATAACTCCCCAGTTTGGATAAAAAATAGGATGGTTCAGGAAAATGTAAACATTGTTCAGGGAACTAATCTGGAAAAAGGGACAGGCACGTATCAGCTTACAGATATTGCAGCTATCAACAAAAGAAGGAGGAGCGGCAGTTCCACATCCCCGTAGTTATTTTTTGGCTGCCCAGTTGCAGCATCTGAGGGGATGTAATATATCAGGGGATAGTAATAAAAATGTACAAATGATGCTGCATGGAGCCTTGCACAGTAGTTTGGTGGAAGCTTTGGAAACGAACTCCCTACTCGCTGGATGCTCCACATTAAAATTAATTTAAAAAGTATGGCAGGCTGCCAAGGTAGTAATGGGATATAGGGGCTTAACAGAATATACCCCAATTTGGGATAACAAACATTTTCCAGATTTGATCCTCATGGGTAAAATAAACGTGTGGGAGGTTTGTGGTATCGGAAAAAACGCTCAGCTATACGAAGGTAGCACGTTGAAGTTATATGAGGAGCTGAGGCGCGAGTATGGTATCCCAAACCAATCATTCTACCGGTATCTTAAAATTAGACATGCCTTGAAGGCCCACTTTAAAACACAAAAGGTGGAATGCAGCAAAATACCCCTTATACAAAAAATAGTTATGACCGCATCCTCCTAGGGTTTAATATCAGAGATATATGTAGTAGAACCATTACTGGCCAAAAATAAAAAGGGATGGGAAGAGGACTTGGGGGAAAAAATAACAGTAGAACAATGGAGAAGGATATTGGATCTGAGCTCCCAGGTGTCAGTCTCTCCCTCACAAAAAATGTTGCAATCATTTTTGCTACATAGAGTTTATTATACCCCAAAGAAACTTATTCGATATGGATTTAGGGCTGATGATAAATGCCCAAGGTGTCAAGGAATAGGTGATTTGATTCACATGTTGTGGAGAAGTCCAAAATTATTTAGGTATTGGACAGAAATATTAGAGGCTATTAATCATACCTTTGGGCTTAAGTTGGACCTGGATGGTACTATATGTCTGTTGGGGAAAATAGAGGAAAATAGCGTGCCTGTAAATAGTAAAATCGCAGCAATAAGATGTTTATTCCAAGCACGAAAGATAATTGCTCAGAATTGGCAATCAGTGAAATCCCCAACATCAGAAGAATGGACCAAAGTGATGGATGCTACAGTATGGAGGGAAAAAGTAGTATTTATTAGAAGGAGGAACCTGGATAATCTCTTAAAGATGTGGAAGCCTTGATTAGATAAAATGGGATGTCCGCCTTAAAGGGAATAATCTAGGGAGAGGAGACCACCGGGAGGAGATGGGGGAGCAGAGAGGACGACAAGAAGTGGAAAATAAGAGAGAGAGCAGAGAGAAATAAGAACACATAATATATCTGTGTATCATTTAAATAGACATGGTGTGTGGATGGGATTGTATTTTATTAACCACTTCAGCCCCGGAAGGATTTACCCACTTCCTGACCAGAGCACTTTTTACAATTTGGCACTGCGTCGTTTTAACTGCTAAATGCGCGGTCATGCAATGCTGTACCCAAACTAAATTTGCATCCTTTTGTTCCCACAAATAGAGCTTTCTTTTGATGGTATTTGATCACCTCTGCGGTTTTTATTTTTTGCGCTATAAACGGAAAAAGACCGCAAATTTTGAAAAAACCGATATTTTCTACTTTTTGTTATAAAAAAAATCCAATAAACTCAATTTTAGTCATACATTTAGTCCAAAATGTATTCAGCCACATGTCTTTGGTAAAAAAAATGTCAATAAGCGTATATTTATTGGTTTGCGCAAAAGTTATAGCGTCTACAAACTAGGGTACATTTTCTGGAATTTACATAGCTTTTAGTTTATGACTGCCTATCTCATTTCTAGAGGTGCTAAAATGGCAGGGCAGTACAAAACCCCCCCAAATGACCCCATTTTGGAAAGTAGACACACAAGGAAAATGCTGAGAGGCATGTTGAGCCCATTGAATATTATTTTTTTTGTCCCAAGTGATTGAATAATGACAAAAAAAAAAATTACAAAAAGTTGCCACTAAATGATATATTGCTCACACAGGCCATGGGCATATGTGGAATTGCACCCCAAAATACATTTAGCTGCTTCTCCTGAGTATGGGGATACCACATGTGTGGGACTTTTTGGGAGCCTAGCTGCATACGGGGCCCCAAAAACCAAGCAGCGCCTTCAGGATTTCTAAGGGCGTAAATTTTTGATTTCACTCCTCACTACCTATCACAGTTTTGAAGGCCAATAAAAACCCAGGACAGTTCACCCCCCCAAATGACCCTATTTTGGAAAGTAGACACCCCAAGTTATTTCCTGAGAGGCATGTTGAGTCCATAGAATATTTTATATTTTGCCACAAGTTGCGGGAAAATGACAAACTTTTTTTTTTGCACAAAGTTGTCACTAAATGATATATTGTTCAAACATGCCATGGGCATATGTGGAATTGCACCCTAAAATACATTCTGCTGCTTCTCCTGAGTATGGGGATACCACATGTGTGGGACTTTTTGGGAGCCTAGCTGCATACGGGGCCCCGAAAACCAATCACCGCCTTCAGGATTTCTAAGGGCGTACATTTTTGATTTCACTCCTCACTACCTATCACAGTTTCGAAGGCCATAAAATGCGAAGATGGCACAAAACCCCCCCAAATGACCCCATTTTGGAAAGTAGACACCCTAAGCTATTTGCTAAGAGGCATGGTGAGTATTTTGCAGCTTCATTTGTTTTTGAAAATGAAGAAAGAAAAGAAAAATGTATTTTTTTTTCTTTTTTCAATTTTCAAAACTTTGTGACAAAAAGCGAGGTCTGCAAAATACTCACCATACCTCTCAGCAAATAGCTTGGGGTGTCTACTTTCCAAAATGGGGTCATTTGGGGGGGGGGGTTGAACTGTCCTGGCATTTTATGTACAACATTTAGAAGCTTATGTCACACATCACCCACTCTTCTAACCACTTGAAGACAAAGTCCTTTCTGACACTATTTGTTTACATGAAAAAATAATTTTTTTTGCAAGAAAATTACTTTGAACCCACAAACATTATATATTTTTTTAAAGCAAAGGCCCTACAGATTAAAATGATGGGTGTTTTTTTTTTTTTTTTTTCACACAGTATTTGCGCAGCGATTTTTCAAACGCATTTTTTGGGGAAAAACACACTTTTTTAAATTTTAATGCACTAAAACACACTATATTGCCCAAATGTTTGATGAAATAAAAAAGATGATCTTGGGCCGAGTATATAGATACCAAACATGACATGCTTTAAAATTGCGCACAAACGTGCAGTGGCGACAAACTACATACATTTGTAAAAGCCTTTACAGGTTACCACTTTACTGCTAAAATGACTGCCCTGGATCTAACCTTCGCTGTGACCTCACATGCATGGTGCAATTGCTGTTTACATTTGACGCCAGACCAACGCTTGCGTTCGCCTTTGTGCCAGAGCAGGGGGGGACAGGGGTGCTTTTTTTTTTTTCTTTTTTTTTTTTTTGCTTTTTTTTATCTTATTTTTAAACTGTTCCTTTCATTTTTTTTAAATCATTTTTATTGTTATGTCAATGGAATGTAAATATCCCCTATGATAGCAATAGGTAGTGACAGGTACTCTTTTTTGAAAAAAATGGGGTCTATTAGACCCTAGATCTCTCCCCTGCCCTCAAAGCATCTGACCACACCAAGATTAGTGTGATAAAATGCTTTCCCAATTTTTCCAAGGGCGCTGTTTACATCTGGCGAAATCTAAGTTGTGAAATGCTCGTAGCTTCCGGTTTCTTAGGCCATAGAGATAATTGGAGCCATTCTGGTCTCTGATCAGCTCTATGGTCAGCTGGCCGAATCACCGGCTGCATTCTCAGGTTCCCTGTTGGGACAGAAGAGCCAGAGAAAAACATGGAAGACGGTGGGAGGGGGGGACATTCCCTCCCACTGCTTGTAAAAGCAGTCTAGAGGCTAATTAGCCAGTAGGATTGCTTTTACATGAAAGCTGACCGCTGGCTGAAAAGAATGATACCAAGATGATACCTAAACCTGCAGGCATCATTCTGGTATAACCACTCAAAGTCCAGCAACATACCAGTACGTTGCTGGTCCTTGTTGGGCATATATTGTAATCTTTTTTTTCATGCACCCTGTGGGCTGAACGAAAAAAAGAGATTGATTGGTGGGTATGCCCACCATTAGAATACCTCCCTTCATCCACCCACTTCTAATGATGGGCATACATGCACCATTTATATATGCCGAAACATGGGGGCATCCGCCCCAAAAGTTAGGAGCAAATCGCTCCTCCGCCCCTGCTGCCCCCATGCTTCAACATATATGCTGAAGTATGTAACTATGGTGGTGAAATCACCTCCGACAGCGCTGGAGTCACGGCTTTATGTATCATGGGAGCAAACGCTGTTGCTGTCAAGATGAATAAATCTGCGCTGCAGCTAAATGGCATACCTGAAGACAAAAACATGGTTAACAATAAAACACAGTAAACGGTAAAGTATAAAAAATTGCATACCTGAAAAGCAAACATGATAAAACATAATAACAATAAAACATTGCAGAATAGAATACATAAAAAAAGAGGAGAACAATAGAGAGAGAATAGAGAGAGAGAGAACAATAAAATGACAACTATTTTTGTTTTTTGTTTTTTGTATATTTTTTTGTGTTTTTTTTTTTTTTTACACTTTTTTTTGCAACTGTAACTTTTATAGCTGTAACTGGTTCCAGGTTCGGGTCTCTCAAAATGCGATGGCATCTTGGGAGACCCTGTGAAAGTGTCCCTAGTCTGTGCAATGCTGTACCCTACGCTAATACTCAACTAGTGTATGGTAGTGTTCAAAACATTCACCAATGCAAAGACCAGGATTGTCAGGACAGGAGGGACAATAATAGTGGGTGTCATGTCTATATTCGCACTTGCTGCAGACACAACATCTTTTTTGGGGGGGTTCGTTGGGTAGGGGTACTCGGGAGGATATAAAGAAAATGCCTCTCATGCAGCCGACTGCATTTGGTTGGGGATGTGAATGGGGGAAGTACGGGTGCTGCAGAAGTGGTGAGTTCCCAATTAGTATGCGAATGCAGCAGGAAGGGCATTATGGGCACGACGGGCCTGTGTTTGTCTTCTTCTTGGTGGCAGCGGGACACTACTTGTGCTTGTCACCTCACCAGCTTGAACTGCACTTATGGGACTCACCACGTCACTAAGTGGTGTACTGCACCGCTGGTGCTTGCCAGTGTTTTGCAAGTGACAGTGATCGATCGATACTGCACTTGGGTGGGCTGGGCCGGGCGGAGGGGCAAAACGCAGGTGCCAGCAGGTATCTGGGCTGATCCCGCTAACACTGCGTTTTTGGGAACCCTAAACTGCTGGGCACGCTAGTATATATCTGATCGGATCAGATATTGATCCGTTCAGATACTATACCACTAAGGGAGGTGTATGGTGCGTGCGTGGGTGTTAGCGCTACTGGCACTAACCTGACACTGCCTGGGGTGACGCAGACCCTATCTGACCCTAAAACCTAACTTATATCACCGCCGGGCGATCAGGGGGTTAAACCTTTATTAGGTAATAAACGGTGGGTGCCCTGACACTATAAAAAATAAACGAACTAACCAGCGTCACCCGTAACAGTTATACGGTGATCACTGGTGAAAGGGTTAAATAGGGGGCAATCAAGGGGTTAAAACCTTTATTAGGTAGTATATGGGGGTCCCTGACGCTATAAAACGCTGACGGCGAACCCTTTATACTTACCTCCCTAACTAGCGTCACCAGTGACACTAATACAGCGATCAGAAAAACTAGGGGGTGATCGAGGGAGGTGAAATGTATGCCTAGTGTGTTTTACTGTATGTGTTGTGTTGTTGTGCTTGTGCACTTACTCAGATGTCTTCTCTCCTCGGCGCCGGAATGGAAAATACCGACCCGAGGAGAGATGACATCACTTCCTCTGCTGCTGTTTACATTACAGCAGCAGAGGAAGATTCTCATTCGTTGGGAGCGATCGCGAGGGGGTGGCCACGAATGAGTGGTCTCCCCCTCAGCCTGGATCACTTCCCTAACGAAGCCGACCACCTCGGGCATGGGGGGGGGGGGGGGTGCGATGCGCCCCCCGCCTGTGGGAAGCAGATCACGTACCAGGTACATGATTTTGCCTGTCCTTGCCATGCTGCCGCAGTATATCTGCGTTAGGCGGTCGGCAAGTGGTTAAAAGGGAGATTATGAGGGTGGCGAAGGGAGGGTGGGGTTATAAAGGGTTAGAGGAGACACAAAAGGGTAGAGAATCACAGAGGAGATGGATTTGAGGCACCAATAGTATTTGTGTGTTTATTTTTTCTATCTTTTTCTCAAAGAAGTAAATAGGAAGGGTGTATTATAATATATTGAAGGTTATCTACGTTTGAAATTACACATGGTAAATATGCTATTGTATTATGTATACGGTCTGAGGTGCGTCTCGATCGGTGATATATGTTTTTTGTAAAAATAATAAAAATAAAAGAAGTAAAAAAAAAAAATGTGCGCTAGCTATAGGTATATTAGCTCTGCAATAATCAAATCTGTTCAATGGGCTAATATTTATTGAATGGCATTCAGATTTTGGCTAAAGTGGCCTAGAGCTGGGGTTCCCAAACTTTTTGATTCAAGAACCCAAAGAAAATAAATTGTTGGGATCCAGGAAGAGAAATTGGCAAAATGTCAGCAAAGCCATAAGAGCAAAACACACTGGCCAAATAATAACTAAAAAAAAAAAAAAGATTAAGCAGCAAAAGTATTTGTTTCCATTCAAAAATAGTTATTGTTGGTTATCATTTGTAACATAGTAAAATGAAAACTTAACTTATTGTTAATAAAACAATAATTATTGATTAATAATTGAAGATAGAGAATAGGTTCCTAATTGTCATTCCAATAGGATTGTGAGAGACCTGGGGCACTTCTGGGCACTTCAATGAGAATGAAGATATTGAGTTTGGCCACACTGCCCTAACAGGAGAGTAGCTTAAAGGTTCATAGATACAATGCCTTGAAAAAGTATTCATACCCCTTGAAATTTTCCACATTTTGTCATGTTACAACCAAAAATGTAAATGTATTTTATTGGGATTTTATGTCTTAGACCAACACAAAGTGGCACATAGTTGTGAATTGGAAAAAAAATTATCAATGGTTTTCAAAATGTTTTACAAATAAATATCTGAAAAGTGTGGCGTGCATTTGTACTCAGCCCCCTTTACTCTGATACCCCTAATTAAAATTGAGTGGAACCAATTGCTTTCAGAAGTCACCTGATTAGTACAAAGAGTCCACCTGTGTGTAATTTAATTTCAGTATACATACAGTATAAATACAGCTGTTCTGTGAACCCCTCAGAGGTTTGTTAGAGAACCTTAGTGAACAAACAGCATCATGAAGGCCAAGGAACACACCAGACAGGTCAGGGATAAAGTTGTGGAGAAGTTTAAAGCTGGGTTAGGTTATAAAAAAAAACTTTGAACATCTCACGGACCAGTGTTCAATCCATCATCCAAAAATGGCAAGAGTATGGCACAACTGCAAACTTACCAAGACATGGCTGTCCGCCTAAACTGACAGGCCGGGCAGTAACTCTGGAGGAGCTGCAGAGATCCACAGCTCAGGTGGGATAATCTGTCCACTAGACAACTATTAGTCGTGCACTCCACAAATCTGGCCTTTATGGAAGAGTGGCAAGGAGAAAGCCATTGTTGAAAGAAAGCCATAAGACGTCCCTTTTTCAGTTTGCGAGAAGCCATGTGGGGGACACAGCAAACATGTGGAAGAAGGTTCTCTGGTCAGATGAGACCAAAATTGAACTTTTTGACCTAAAAGCAAGATGCTATGTGGGGCGGAAAACTAACACTGCACATCACCCTGAACACACCATCCCCACCTTGAAACATGGTGGCAGCATCATGTTGTGGGAATGCTTTTCTTCAGCAAGAACAGGGAAGCTGATCAGAGCTGATGGGAAGATGGATGGTGCCAAATAAAGGGAAATCTTAGGAGAAAACTTGTAATGCCCTGTACACACGGTCGGACATTGATCGGACATTTTGACAACAAAATCCATGGATTTTTTCCGACGGATGTTGGCTCAAACTTGTCTTGCATACACACGGTCCCACAAAGTTGTCAGAAAATCCAATCATTCTGAACGCGGTGACGTAAAACATGTACGTCAGAACTATAAACGGGGCAGTGGCCAATAGCTTTTGTCTCTTAATTTATTCTGAGCATGCGTGGCACTTTGTGCGTCGGATTTGTGTACACACAATCGGAATTTAACCGATCGGATTTTGTTGTCGGAAAATTTTATAGCCTGCTCTCAAACTTTGTGTGTCGGAAATTCCGACGGAAAAAGTCCAATGGAGCCCACACACGATCGGAATTTCCGACAACACAATCCGATCGCACTTTTTCCGTCGGAAAATCCGACCGTGTGTACAGGGCATTTGTCTGCAAAAGACTTGAGACTGGGACGGAGGTTCAACTTCCAGCAGGACAACAACCCTAAACATACAGCCAGAGCTACAAAGGAATGGTTTAGATCAAACCATATTCAGGTTTTAGAATTTAGAGTTATTTTGCAAAGAAGAATGGGCAAAAATTTCACTCTAGATGTGCAAAGCTGGTAGAGACATACATACACAAGACTTGCAGCTGTAATTGCAGCGCAAGGTGGTTCTACAAAGTATTGACTGGGAGCTGACTAAAAATGCATGCCATACTTTATTTATTTGTAAAAATTTTTGAAAACCATTTAGCATGTTCCTTTTGATCCGCTTGAGCGGATCAAGTGGTCATAGAATTCAGCCACTAAAATCAGAATCAAGCTGTGCACCCTACAAATCAGCTGAATCTCTTGAGCCAGCCTTCTATTGTTGCGACAGAGAAAGTCTGGTGTTGATAGTGGGAGCAGAGTCTTTGCCTGAGGGTGCCCTAAGGAACAGCTGGACAGATGAGCCAATAAAAAATGAGGACATGCCTGTAAAAGAACTTTGCTTTCATTTGCAGAAGAGGAGAGAAATAAGGAACCACATCTCCATCAACTGTATATGAGAGTGTTATACTGCTTACATTATTGAGGCTGGATTTCGATCGTTGGAACGGCTAAGAGGCAGAATTTCATCTTATGATTACACCTGTGGGGAATGCTTGAATGACCTTTCTGTTAATTCAAAGGTCCACAAAGTGAGGTGAGCGGCCTGCATTTACAGTGGTGGAAGCACAGATAAGGAATAAAAGAGCTGCATTTTTCGTGCCCATGTTCATAAACCCTAAATCTTTAGCACAGCCATTTTTACATACTTGAATTCTTTCAATATATATAGTATACTTTTAGAATGCATACAAAATATGGACAGAAAGATAAAACCTTTAAGAAGAGCCTTATTAAAATGGTCCCGAACTCCATCGCTCACCTCTGCCCTTCTTGTCCATCACTTATCTCTGCATCCCTTTTCCACAACTGCTTAGCTCGGCTCTTCTTTGCGCCACTGTTCACCTTTGCACCTCCTCTTAAACTGCTCACCACTGCACCTCTACACCCCTCTTACTACACAGCCCCAGATCCTTCCTACATTGCTCAACTCTGCACTTCCCTCGTACTGATCAACTCTGCATTTCCCTTAGACTGATCACCTCTACACACACACTGCATCCCTCTTACATTACCCACTTATGCACCCTCCTGAATTCCATTTACACTGATCATCTCTTCTACATCCCTCTTACACTGCTTGCCTCTGCACCCTCTAATACTAGTCACCTCTGCACTTCCCTTACACTGCTCACCTCTGCACCCCTCCTACAATGATAACGTTTGAATCACAACCTGCACCCCTCTTACACGGCTCACCTCTGTGCTCCTCTTAAATTGATCACCTCTTCACAACTCCTGTACCCCTCTTATGCTCTGTACACACGATAGGATTTTACGACAACAAAATCCATGTTTTTTTTCCCGACGGATGTTGGCTCTAACTTGTCTTGCATACACACGGTCACACAAATCTTGTCGGAAATTCCGAACGTCAAAAACGCGGTGACGTACAACACGTACGACGAGCCGAGAAAAATTAAGTTCAATAGCCAGTGTGGTTCTTCTGCTTGATTCCGAGCATGCGTGGAACTTTGTGCCTTGGAATTGTGTACACACGATCGGAATTTACGACAACGGATTTTGTTGTCGGAAAATTTGAGAACCAGCTCTCAAATTTTGTGTGATGGAAATTCCGATAGAAAATGTCCAATAGAGCCTACAAACAGTCGGAATTTCCGACAACAAGCTCCCATAGAACATTTTCTGTCAGGAAATCCTATCGTGTGTACGAGGCATAATACTTATCACCTCTGCATACCTCCAACAATGATAAGTTCTGCACCTCCCTCCACCCCTCTTACACTACATTGATCTCTTCTGCACTTCTCTTATACTGCTCACCTGTGCACCCCCTCCCCCTGCGTCCCTTTTACAATGCCCACCCCAACTGTTTACATAGCTCCTATGTACATATTTCTACTGTGTATTTAGCTGGTTGCTTTGAGCTCAGCTTGAAGTATGGTATTTATAAAGTGGAACTCCAGTCCATTTCTATTATGTTGTGGATAGAATGGAGTAGGCTAGAACCTCTGCCATTTTTTTATTATGTTCTGTCTCCAATCCTTGACTGTTACCACAGAACAGAAGGTTAAAGAGGAAAAAATGTCTTCTTGCTTGCAATGTAATGATAATAAATTGATTTTTTAAAGTAGTAGAGGCTGTTCACTTTGCTTAGGAAATACTGTAAGTTGAAGATGTGTTTACTTGAAATATCTAATCACATGGAAATATAGTAGTTTCCCTTATGTGTGATTTTGTATTTAAATTTGATGAACAGTTTCTACTCCTTTAAAGGTAGCCATGCATGGGTAGAAATATGGCTGGTTCAGCAGACTGGCCGAATTTCAATCCATGTATGGGCAGCCTGGGTGTACAGCAGTTAATCTACCGATCGACTTCTGTACAGCCAGCCTGTAGGGTTTTTCCCAAATGATCAGTGCTGCCAGCTATAGCGGGCAACACCGATCAGTGTGTTCTGATGGCAGGGAAAGCTCCCTGCTGTCAGAACACAATAGCACAGCAAGAGTGATTCTCCCATCCACGTCCACATCGGAAAAAAATGATTAATATATAGCCTGCCTTAGTGTATCACCCCAAAGAGCAAAAGTAGCTACAGATCTCAGGTGATGGTCGGACTGAGGGGAGCTGTCTCTTTCTGAAGCTTAATATGTAAATATTTGAGTCACCTAAGATCACATGTTCATGCTGTGAAGCCCTAAGGGGATATGTCAGTTGTCAATTTAGGAAGACGGATTAGCCAAAAAAACCCTTTAAATCTGTCCAATTTAGAAATTGGTTGGACATAAGCATCTGTTGATTCCACAGACATGAAACTATTGCTAGATCTGGAATAAAAATGTCTATTGGGGGAACAATGAATTAATGTCTTTAACCACTCTTGGGGCATCAACCTAATTATATTTTCTTGCTGTTATGAATGGTTGACTTGACAAAGATCTGTTGCCACAGTTCAGGTGATGTGGAAAGAAGTAAATAATACAGTGATTCCATGTAACTTTGTAGTCTTGTATTATCTGTAGAGTCTAATGGCAGAGGAATATATTTTATCTTTGTAGCAATTTGTAACGTATAGAACACAATATCCATCAAATGGTTTGGTTCTACCTAATGATGTATGTTAAACGTCTTCATGCCGTGGACATGGAAAGGTTATCCAAAGACTGAATGACACTGCAGGAACCATTCAAACAATGGAAGCCCAGTCCATAAAGCTCAGTCCTTTGATATGCTAAATGTCATTTGCCTGTAGTGAGATTCATTATTATAAAGAACAACTTCTGTCCTTTGAACCAAAGTGTATACTGTATGCTTGTAAAAAGGCTGAGGTTGTTTGGTGGTCTCATCTCCTGCTGTTACTTATCCAAAGCATGGTGTCAAGTCTGGAGAGACATTTCCTCCAGCAATAGATTCTAGGAAATGAACATTCCAACATGTTCATGAAATATATCCTCCTATCAATAAATACCTCCCACATACATGCATGCCAGGCAAATGCAAACTCTACAGTATTTATACGTATGGGGTTTGTTTTGTTTTGTGTATACTGTATATATTTCTCAATGCTAATGATACCTACTTAGTTAGTACGTGTTAATCTGATAAAAGTAAGGGGGGGGGGGGGCAAATACACACCAAAACTATTTAACACCACCTAAAACATTTAAGATCTGTTTCACCATAGCAGAAACAAAGGGGGACCACAAAACACAGACTCATTGATTTGTAATGTTTTGTCTTCTGGAGCCGTTCTTATCTTGAAATTCACTTTTAGAACTTGCTGGGAAGATGTACATTGGAAAAGGCAATAAGCTGTAATTGAACTGATTGACAAGGATTCTTGGGTTAGTGAACGATGATTACTTACATGATGTTAATGATGTTACGTGGGATAACCTCTGCAGTTAATTACTTTAACAAAATACAATTACTTTCAGTCTTGTTATCTGATGCTAGTTATTGTTTTATATGGTGACCAACAGGCCCAAGTTATTTAGACATCAAGGAAGCTTGGCTTTAACAGTTAAAAACATATTATTACTGGCCATTCTGGGCTTATATAAATTAATTAAAACTGTATTTAAACAACAAATTACATTGTAGGCCATTTCCAGGCTACTTATAGCCCTATTAATGACACCATATGAATGACGGGTAAAATCTAATATAATGTTGGTCTGGTTGACTGGTCAGGTTGAACAATGAAAGCGTATCTGAACCCAAAGCAAATGTAATATATTGCAGCTTAGCAGTCCTTAGGTGTTAGTTTCCATTTTTTTTTTTTTTGACTTTTTTTCACTGTATCTATGAAAGAAGCAATGGACAGGAATAAAAACACATCTTCTCTCAAAGCAGAACTGAATTCTAAAAAATAAAACTGCTGGCAGGTAGAGTTTTTATGACAGAAGAGACCCTATTGGTCTCTTCTGTCACAAATGCTTTTCCCTGTCTGTCAATGGTAATAAACATTGAGCCGTACATGTTGAGCTCAGTTAAGTGCCGGGCCCGACCGTGCAAGCAGCTTAACAGACCGAACCCCGAAGGAACACTGGGAGAACATGGAAAACCCCATGACAGTGAAAAGCACTGACAGTGAAGCACTGGATGACATTGTTTGAAAGGTTAGTCTGTCATAAAGTGTTAATATGCAGTACATACTAGCACATTATGGTACAAAGCTCCTATGGCCAATTTATTATTAACCAAAAAAAAAATACAAAAATAGCAGAGTTCAATTCCACTTTAAAGATGTTGTAAACCCTAGAGGTTTTGCACCTTAATGCATTCTATGCATTAAGGTGCAAAACCTCCTGTGATGCAGCTGCCCCCCAGAGCCCCCCTTTTACTTACCTGAACCCAGTCTTTCCAGTGACGGGGATGAGCACACCAGCTCCAGCCGGTGTCTCGGGTCCTGATTGGATAGACTGATAGCAGCGCAGCCACTGGCAAATCCAATGACACGGGAGCCGGGGCCAAATCCTGCTGTCTGTGTCAATAGACGCAGCAGCAGGACATATGAGTGCCCCAAGGGAAAGCCGCTCTCCAACAGGGCATTCGAGAAGAGGAGGGGCCAGGATCGCCACTGAGGGACCCCAAAGGAGAAGGATCGGGGGCCACTCTGTGCAAAACCAACTACACAGAGGAGGTAAGTATGACATGTTTGCTTTTTTTTAAAAAAAAACAACAAACCTTTAGTTATCCTTTAATCTCTGTTACATTGGGGGGGGGGGGGGGTCTTAGGAATTAGTAGTTTACAAAGGTTAACTTGAAAAAAAGATAACATTGTTTTTTATCACGTCAACAGATTTGTCAGGTTACCTAAAATGGGTATTATTAGATTGTTAGCAGATATTTTCTATACTTGGTGAAGATATTTTTAGCCTTAAAAAATGAAAACGAATACAGCCACCACATCTAAAGACAAGTGAGTTGTAATATATTATTCTTGCGTTAGAAATTCTGCTATAAGGTACCTACTGGCATGACTCTCAACCTGAATAGGGTGTTTGAAAAGTGGGCGTGGCGCTGCTTTAAATAATAAGTGCCTTATAAAAACCTTACATATAAAACTATACAAAAAATTTCATATTCAAATAAACACAATTTAGTACACTAAGTGAATAGTGACTCCAAGTAGGAGTAATTAGTGCAAATAGCATATAAAGTGACACATGATTTCTTGAATGATTTGAGGAGCACTATATTAAGGACGCATAACCATTGTCACCTTATATTTTTTATTTTTTAATCATATAAAGATCTCATGAATTGAAGCACCAGTCACTTTATATGCTATGTGCACTAATTACTCCTACTTGGAGTCACTGTTCACTGAGTGTACTAAATCGTGTTTATTTGAATATGGAATTTTTGTATAGCTTTATATATAAAGTTGTTATAAGGCACGTATTATTTAAAGCAGCGCCACACCCACTTTTCAAACACCCTATTAATTTTTGACCCTACTTCGGTAGCTAGTCAGACTGGAGGCTGCATCTACACACACACCAATAAAAATCTATCCATAGCATGGAATCACCTCACACACTAATCATGACTCTCAACCTGTCTGCCAATAGGTCAGGCTGACTCCAGTTGACCAACTGCTACAGGGAGAATAATCTTTGAGAGGAATTGGAAACCTGTATTTTTTTTTACTGTATAATAAATTAATGTTTCCTCTTCTCAGTCAGCTTTTTCTTGTGTACTCTGATCCTCCCTATTCCTTTCTTTATATCTTTGCTTGCTCTTTAGAAGGGCATAACAAGACTAATTCTAGATTGCTGTCAGATCCTGGTTACCTGTCTACCCACCATTTTATATCTATGACTAGCCATAGACTTTGAGATGATTGACAAATGAGGATTTTTTTTTCTGATTTTGTTGACCTCATCTTGAGTAATGTCGTCAAAACCTTCGCTACCAAGTATCTTTGCCAGTTTCACGACCTTGTCGACAGCCTCATCCCTCACAATACAATTTCAAAGGGTGTCCACCAGCATTATCTATAATGAGCAACACCTTGAAGTCCATGTCTAAGTTGTGGAGGTATTCCTTGGCTTGAGGGTTGAAGCACTGGTGAAACCAGTTTGAAGCTAGAACTTTGGTCATCCAGGCCTTAGGGTTATGCATTCAGTAGATAGGCAGCAGGTTTTTATTTTTGTTTTTAGGGGCCATAGGGTTTGCTGCTTTGTAGATTAGGCCTGGTTTCATCATGTAACCAGCAGCATTGCCACACATAATGAGCATCACTCTGTCCTTCTGTGCCTTAAATCCTGCAGCTCTGGCTTCGTTTTTCATGATGTAAGTTCGGGATGGCATCTTTTTCCAGAACAAGCCAGTCTCATTCATGTTGAAAACTTGTTCGAGCTTGTATCCCTTCTCCTCTATGATGTGCCTGAAGGTCTTGGAGTACTTCTACGTGGCTTTTTTGTTGGCAGATGCTGCCTCTCTATGTAGAGAAACACTTTTAATATTGATTCGTTTCTGAAAACTATTAAACCATCGCTTACTGGCTTGAAAATATTCAGATTCAGTGTGGTTGATGGTCCTGGTTGTGGTTCTTCGGGACTTTCTGCATTGTCTCCTGTAGCAAACTGCTGGTACAATTTTCGTGCTTTCTCACGGATAATGTTACAGTCCAAGGGGATGTTCTTTTCTTCTGCAGTTGGTGATCCACAATGCCAAGGCAGATTCCATCTTGACAATATTTTTGTTTCTTATGGTCATTATCTTTTTGGCACTATCACAGAAACTTACTGACTAGTTCAAACTTCTCCTGGAGTGTCTTAAACTTCTTCTGGTGCTTAGGTTCATTGCCAGAAGCCTTAGAAGGTGCAGGGCATTTGGGCGGCATTTTAGTGCTTTAAGAAGAACGAAAAACATGAGAGCGTGGTAATCTGTTATGATGCTGGGCTGCGCATCTGCCGGAGAGGAAAAATACACAAACTACTGAGAGCGTGAACACTGAAACTTTGCGGGGGTCGACTGTAGTCACATTAGTGTAGCACCCTCTAGCTCAGGGGTAGGCAACCTTTGGAGTACAGCGTGCCCAAAAATGTTTTCAAAGAAATTGAAAGTGCCGGTTATATAAAAGAAATTTCAACTTCATGCTCTCAATCACAAAAAGGAATTTTTATAAAGTAAATGCTGTAAACTACTTGAAAAATAGTAGAAATTAACAATGAGCTTTCAAAGATCAACAATAAGTGGTAAAGTAAATGGTAAAATCCCTTGTTGTAGAAGTGTAAGCACCTCCACACCTATGATAACCCCAATTCCTGTACCATCACACCACAGATCAGCCAGTTTCTGCACCATCGTGCCTCAGATCAGCCAGATTTCCACACCTTGACCACTGTACCTCCTGCACATCTGTAGTCACTTTCCATCCCAGCTATGTTGATTACCTTCCGGCATCAGTGAATCAATGTGGGCATGCATCTCCGCTCTAGAGAAAGGTTCAAGGTATACACACGGTGCTATACAGCTGTCTAAGAAACTTCAAGGAAGCAAATGCTTTGGAAGAACTACAACTATCAGCTTTCAGCATCTAAAATCAGCCTTCTCTTATATCGTGGAAATTCATTTACAGCCACAAGTGATCGTAGGAAGTGATCGTGTTGGGACAAGCAGACTTTCACTGTCAATTACAGACTGGAAATATCTCCAACACCCTAGAATTTCTGGACTCAGCCAACACTCTAACTATTTCAATCTGGGCTCATTTTCAGATGCAGTGCAGTTACTAGGGAGACATACACATGCAGACAACCATCCAATCTCGATCATTCCTGAGCACCACCCTCTAACTGAGGTCAATCAGCTGTTCAGTGCTCACACAGCACAAGCAGATACTGCATAACAGGCTGGACGAAACAGGAGGGAGGACAAGCACATTGAGAGATACGAATTTGTTTGGAAGCATGGGCAAGCATGGTATGCTGTCAAATTTTGAATGCAACTATGTAGTCATATATGTCAATCAGTTGTTTTCATTTTCAACAATCCACGTTCCACGTAATCTCTTATCAGCACCATCTCTTATCGCCCTGTGAATGTCAATCAGCTGCTGAGATTTTTATCTGATATCAGTGCCTAGCAGGCTGGAGGACCCACAAGGTAGTTTATGGTGGTGGACAGTGGCGGCTGGTGGTTTTTTGCCCCCCCCCCGCTGTCTGCCGGTCCACCGACACTTACCCCATCTAGGCGGTAGACACATCGGGCAGTGGCGGGGATCAGGGCAGTGGCAGGCACATTGGGCAGCGGCGAGGATAGAGGCATCGGCAGACATCAGGCTGAGCCAGGCATTGGGCAGTGGCTCCTGTGTCTTCTCCTCCTTGCTTCCGCCGCGTGTCTCCTCCCCTCCTCCTAGGCATCCAATAGGATCGCCTGTCCTTTCAGCCAATAGAGTGACGAGTATCAGACCCGTTTCCTGATTGGCTGGGAGGAGGATCAGTGTTGCAACAGCGAAAAATCATTCACTGTTGCAAAACACCTGGATGTGCTCCAGACACAATGCTCTGCGCCCCGAGCCCACCCTATTTTGAAGCCTATTAGAGGCTCTGGCTCTAATCAGGCGCTTCAAAAAACACATCCCCGCTATAGGAATTCATGCGTGCAGTGTCCTGAAAGGGGCTGGGTGCATGAATAGGGAGGGCGGCAGTGGTGGATAGGGGAAGCGGCGCCTGTGCGCCCACAATGGATGGGCGACCCCTGGTGGTGGAAAAGAGAAATATATCAAGGGGATCACCAATCAGCATGATATACATCTGTAGATACATCTGGTTTGCAACTCTGCATTCATACATGTCAATCTGTTGTCTTTCATTTCCAACAAATCCATGTGTGCACACTATTGGGAAGTCCATACACATGGAGATGGTTGGTTATAGATCTCTCATTAGCGCCATCTCCCTGTGAAGGTCAATCAACTGCTGAGTGTTATCTGACATCAGTGTTCAGCAGGCTGGACCAAAAGGGAGTCAATGGAAGTGTGTAACAAACCTATATTTACGGGATTATCAATCAGCATGGTTTGACAGATCCCTATACTATGACAAGACACCAACCCATGTATGTACACTTTGGACAACAACCTAATCCTATAGTTTATTGCTATACACCCTCATCCCGACAATCAACAAGTCTATAGCCATGCCAATATCGCCATTGGTATATGCCGCTGCGGCCCCTTGTAGTCTGTTTACAACTTCCATTTGCACAGGTTCACTTGCAGATGGTCGAACAAGGCAAGTAAGCAGGCAGACTTACTTTCATTACAGACATTTAGCCATTTAGTCTACAGATCACTTCCCACAGACAACTGATACAACTGAACCTGTTACCATCAGAAGGGGGAGCATATTCACTAGAGTGGGAGATAAAGGGGTGGCAGCAATTTTGGGGGCCAGGATCTGGGGAGATCAGAGTGCGGTGGGTTGTGTTGGGTGGGAGGCCAGGGGTATATGTGGGGTAGGAGTTTACCATCTTTGCCATGGTTGCTTTTTACATGTGTGTCCAATAAATATAATTTTGTATTGATATCGATAGCCTTTGTAGGTGCGTTTTTCCTTTGGTTTTTTTTTGGCATGTATATTTTGGAAGCATCTTCCCTCATTTAATCGGGTATAGGCACCTTTTTCAAAACACTCCCAGGATCCATACAATTGTCTTTTTTTCCCCACCACTGTACCCCCTGCTCTTCTGTCCCACCGCAATACCCCCTGCTCTTCTGCCCCACCACTGTACCCTCCTGCTCATCTGCCCCACCACTGTACCCCCTGCTCATCTGCCCCACCGCTGTACCCCCCTGCTCATCTGCACCACTGCTGTACCCCTCCTGCTCAACTGCCCCACTGTTGTACCCCCTGCCCATCTGCCCCACCACTGTACCCCCATACTCTTCTGCCCCACCGCTGTACCCCCTCACTCTTCTGCCCCACCACTCGATCCCCCTACTCATTTGCTCCACCACTGTGGCCCACTGCTCTTCTGCCCTACCGCTGTACTCCCCTGCACTTCTGCCCCACCGCTGTACACCCCTACTCGTCTGCGACACCAATGTACCCTCCTGCTTATCTGCCCCACCGATGTACCCCTCTGCACATCTGCCCCATCACTGTACCCCCCTGCACATCTGCCCTACTGCTGTACCCCCTCCACTGTACCCCCTGCTCTTCTGTCCCACCACTGTAACCTCCTTCTCATTTATCCCAGCAAGGTACCTCCTGCACATCTGTCTCACCACTGTACCCCCCTGCACATCTGCTCCACCGTTGTACCCCCTGCACATCTGCCCCACAGCTGTACCCCTCTGTTCATCTAACTCACAACTTTACCCCCCTGCCCCACCACAGTATCCCCCTGCGCTTCTGTCCTGCCATTGACCCCCCTGGTCTTCTGTCCTGTTAGTGTACCCCCTGCACATCTGCCTCACCACTGTACCCCTCTTCTCATCTGCTGCACAATGTTAGCCCCTTTCTTCTTTGAGGAAAATGGCCAATGTGATAGGAGAGCAGCAACAACAAATAAAAACAAACTGGCGGCTACAATTTCAGCAAAGTTCCATTAACTGTCACCCGATTGCTGTTTTCTCAGTCACAGTGAGATCTCTCTTCATTGCAGCCAAGCAAGTCATTATCCTCCTCATAGTGAGCGAGGCTAGCAGGACTGTGATTAGCCTTATCAGTTGCAAATCACAATACTCCTCTTCCTGGAAACAGGGACCCGATCTTCCCCCCATCATAGGAGCTGGAAGGATGTTTGCTGCGGCTGCGAGTGGCAATCGTAGTTGTAACAAAAACAGAGAATAAAACCACCTTTACTGTGCTGTACAATGTGTGGGGGCACAGTGCCCCCCTACAATAGTGCCGCTGCAGGTCAGGGAATTCCAAGTTTGGCGTGCACTAGTGTGGCAGAAGCTGTGTTTTGCTGCCACTTTCCTGCGCCACTCTGCAGATGGAAAGGGAGCAACAAAGGCTTCATGTGCCATTTGTGGCACGCATGCCGGGAGTTGCCTACCCCAGCTCTAGCTAGTGTGCTAGATACAAATAGGTTTGTTAGTGTAGGAAAATTGCTTTGGCCGAGAGCCAGTTCTGGGTTGAATCTGGGTCAAGGTTGAGTGACTCAGGGAGGCTGGATGACTCAGCAAACAGCATCTCTTGTGCCTCCACCTGTTTTCTGGAGCCTTGGAGAAGCTTCTAGATGCAGTAGGTGGAGGCTAGGTGGGGCTGTTTGAAAAATTTATGAGGGCCCCAGCCAATCCCCCACAGCCCCAGTCTCTAAAAAGTATATATCAAGCATGTTACTTCTGCTTTTCAATAGGTGGGATGGTCAGTGAAGTGTAATTTACTGATAGCTAGACTGAGTTATAGATAGATATTGGTTGAATGGCGGTACCCTGATTGGCAAATAGAGGGAGATTTACTAAAACTCACAATCTGGTGCAGCTGTGCATGGTAGCCAATCAGCTTCTAGCTTTAGCTTGCTCAATTAAGCTTTGGCAATAAAACCTGGAAGCTGATTGGTTTCTATATAGAGCTGCAACAGATTTTGCACTCTCCAGCTTTAGTAAATGACCACCGCAATTTTACTTGAAAAGCAGAAATATTTAAAGAGGCATTCCAGGTATGGACATTTTATATATAGTTACATTGGCCCAGCTTGGGCTAACTTAACTATGTTTATACCATTCTTGGCTGATGCCCATGGAGGTGGGGAGGTGAGGTCACACTCTCCAACACGCCCAATCAGAGAACACTTTGCATTTATTCAGGGAATGCAAAGCATTCCTTGAATGTTGCCCCTGCAGAGTGGGCGACCGTCTGTGTTTACAATCTAGCAGGGCAGCCGCTCAGCATAGGACTTCGAAGCAAGTGGAGATCGGTGGAGTAGAAGTGTCTACATCAGTGATTTCCAGCTTCCAGGGCATTGGTCAGGTATGGTATATACAGTCAAGTCCATAAATATTGGGACATCGACAAAATTCTAATCTTTTTGGCTCTATACACCACCACAATGGATTTGAAATGAAACTAACAAGATGTGCTTTAACTGCAGACTTTCAACTTTAATTTGAGAGTGTTTACATCCAAATCAGGTGAACAGTGTAGGAATTACAACAGTTTGTATATGTGCCTCCCGCATTTTAAGGGACCAAAAGTAATGGGACAGATTAACAATCATCCATCAAACTTTCACTTTTTAATACTTGGTTGCAAATCCTTTGCAGTCAATTACAGCCTGAAGTCTGGAACACATAGACATCACCTGACGCTGGGTTTCATCCCTGGTGATGCTCTGCCAGGCCTCTACTGCAACTGTCTTCAGTTCCTGCTTGTTCTTGGGGCATTTTCCCTTCAGTTTTGTCTTCAGCAAGTGAAATGCATGCTCAATCGGATTCAGGTCAGGTGATTGACTTGGCCATTGCATAACATTCCACTTCTTTCCCTTAAAAAACTCTTTGGTTGCTTTCGCAGTATGCTTTGGGTCATTGTCCATCTGCACTGCGAAGCGCCGTCCAATGAGTTCTGAAGCATTTTGCTCAATATGAGCAGATAATATTGCCCGAAACACTTCAGAATTCATCCTGCTGCTTTTGTCAGCAGTCACATCATCAATAAATACAAGAGAACCAGTTCCATTGGCAGCCATACATGCCCACGCCATGACACTACAACCACCGTGCTTCACTGATGAGGTGGTATGCTTTGGATCATGAGCAGTTCCTTTCCTTCTCTATACTCTTCTCTTCCCATCATTCTGGTACAAGTTGATCTTGGTCTCATCTGTCCATAGGATGTTGTTCCAGAACTGTGAAGGCTTTTTTAGATGTTGTTTGGCAAACTCTAATCTGGCCTTCCTGTTTTTGAGGCTTACCAATGGTTTACATCTTGTGGTGAACCCTCTGTATTCACTCTGGTGAAGTCTTCTCTTGATTGTTGACTTTGACACACATACACCTACCTCCTGGAGAGTGTTCTTGATCTGGCCAACTGTTGTGAAGGGTGTTTTCTTCACCAGGGAAAGAATTCTTGGTCATCTACCACAGTTGTTTACCGTGGTTTTCGGGGTCTTTTGGTGTTGCTGAGCTCACCAGTGCATTCTTTCTTTTTAAGGATGTTCCAAAAAGTTGATTTGGCCACACCTAATGTTTTTGCTATCTCTCTGATGGGTTTGTTTTGTTTTTTGAGCCTAATGATGGCTTTCTTCACTGATAGTGACAGCTCTTTGGATCTCATATTGAGAGTTGACAGCAACAGATTCCAAATGCAAACAGCACACTTGAAATGAACTCTGGACCTTTTATCTGCTCCTTGTAAATGGGATAATGAGGGAATAACACACACCTGGCCATGGAACAGCTGAGCAGCCAATTGTCCCATTACTTTTGGTCCCTTAAAAAGTGGGAGGCACATATACAAACTGTTGTAATTCTTACACCGTTCACCTGATCTAGATGTAAATACCCTCAAATTAAAGCTGGAAGTCTGCAGTTAAAGCACATCTTGTTTGTTTCATTGCATTGCATTTCATTGTGGTGGTGTATAGAACCAAAAAGATTAGAATTGTGTCGATGTCCCACTATTTATGGACCTGACTGTACATACTGTAGTTATATTGGTTCAAGCTGGATCAGTGTAACTATGTATAAAATATTTATACCGGGAATTTATCTTTAACTGTTGTGCTTTACAAGCAAACACTTCAACAACGTGGTTTATAAATAGTTTATTGCCTGACAAGACAAAGCAAGTGAATTGGACTCATAAAACAACAAAGCCACGCTAATACAATGATAAAGTAGAAATGAATGTTCAATAAAACAAATTTAAAATAAAGTCCATGTGAAAAAGTGAGGATAATTGAAGAAATCTTCTTTAAAAGTCCACTTGCAAACTCCAACACCACAAGTGATGAGAACTCCTATTGTGAAAACCACCCCCTCCAATAATAGGGGCGCTTACAAGATCCTATTGACCCTCTATCTCTAGAGAGGTCAAACAGGCAATGATCATAACCATCTGTGGAATGTAGTAAATAGAGAATGCCCTTCTATGGAACTTGACTGCCACTGCTTGTCTCTAGGCCCGCCACAACAATCGCCATGGACTGAAGTTTAAAGGGAAAGAGACCCTCCAATAGTGTAAAAAGTGAATTGGACTAACCCGTCTTTATCCACTGGCTGAGGATGTCTGTTGAGACCTAAGATTCCATCTAAGTTTGAAAGATTCATAATACCAGTGGCTGCTGGTGCTCAAAATTTTTTGGGGGGCGCAAACATACTGAAAAATACTGACCCCCCCCCCATCAATTGCAGCCTCACTGTGCCCATCAAATGCAGCCACTGTGCCCATCAATTGCAGCCATTGTGCCCATCAAACGCAGCCACTGTGCCCATCATATGCAGCCACTTGTGCCCATCATATGCAGCCACTTGTGCCCATCGCGGCTCTGACAGCACCCCTTACCCCCAGCGTGTGCGGCTCTGACAGTGCCCCCAACCCCCCCCCCCCCCGCACGCAGCTCTGACAGGGGGGACTTACCACAGCAGCTCCTCTCCAATGCACCAGAGCGACCTCCGCTCCAGCGTGTCTCTTACGCTCCTCTTCCTAAGCCCCAGGCATCCAATAGGGTGGTCTGGCGCTTTGGCCAATCAGGAAACAGGTCTGACACCCTGCCTCCTGATTGGCGGGGAGGAAGGTTAGTGTGAAAATAGTGAAAATTAATTAGCTATCGTTACATTATTGGGTGGAATCAGGGCACACTCTCTGCGCCCTGAGCCCACCCTATTTTAAAGCCTATTAGAGCCTCTGGCTCTAATCAGGTGCTTCAAAAAGTACCACCCCTTCCCACCCATAGGAATCCATGCGTCCAGGGTCCTGAAAGGGGCCGGGCGCATAGATGGGGGGCATCGCCCGTGCACCCACAGTGCACGTGCCGCTACTGCGTATGAGTGCTGCCAGCATTGCTGCAGAGGTTGAAGGGGTGGGGGGTCAGCCTGTCAGTGCTCAGACCATACGCCGCACACCGCATCAAATTGGTCTGCATGGCTGTCGTCCCAGAAGGAAGCCTCTTCTAAAGATGATGCACAAGAAAGCCTGCAAACAGTTTGCTGAAGAGAAGCAGACTAAGGACATGGATTACTGGAACCTTGTCTTGTGGTCCGATGAGACCAAGATAAGCATATTTGGTTCAGATGGTGTCAAGCGTGTGTGGCGGCAACCAGGTGATGAGTACAAAGACAAGTGTGTCTTGTCTACAGTCAAGCACAGTGGCGGCCCGTGCATTGTGGGCACACGGGCGCCTCCCCCATCCCTGCCGCTGCCTCCCTATCCATGTGCCCGGTCCCTTTCAGGACGCCGGGTGCATGAATTCCTATGGTGGGGGTGTTTTCTTTTGAAGCACCTGATTAGAGCCAGAGGCTCTAATAGGCTTCAAAAAAGGGTGGGCTCAGGGCGCCCTGATCCCACCCAATTGTGTGACCATAGCGAATTAATTTTCGCTATTTTCACACTACAGTACCTCCCCGCCAATCAGGAGGCAGGTCAGTGAGAACTGTTTCCCGATTGGCCAAAGCGCCAGGTGATTCTATTGGATGCCTAGCAGCTCTTTGACAAGTGGAAGAAGCATGAGGAGCAGGCGCCTCTGCCGCGGCTGCTGCCCGCACTGTGGAGGAATGGAGAAGAGTGGAGACACAGTGACAGGAGCATCTTCTTCCCAGTCCAGTAAGTGCTGGATCTGGGGGGGTGCTGTCAGAGCCGGCTTTTTTTTTGCTGTCAGTGCCCAGTGTGCACTATCTGTATTGCTAGGCTATTTACACTATCTGTATTGCTAGGCTATTTACACTATCTGTATTGCTGAGCTATATACACTATCTGTGTAAGCGTTGGGGCAGACGTGGAGTCACAGATACTCCTGCAGAGGCACCATCCCCTAAGAATATGCGACTATGTTTCAAAAAGAAGTAGAACAGGGTGGGACTTTAATTGTGCCTCAGAGGAGTATAATGAAAAATGGAATACACATACTTAAATTATAGAAAATTATATCAACTTTATTAATCTGCCATTGGGCACTACCTTCTAATACAACGTACACACGGTCGGACTTTTCGACCGGACTGGTCCGACGGACTTTCCGACGGACTTTTGACAGACTTCCGCTGGACTTTTTTTACGAACGGACTTGCCTACACATGACCGGACTACGGACGTCCTTGCCTACACACGACCGGACTTTCCGGCGGACCTATTTCCCGACGGAGTTACGGTGGACTTTCCAAATGAACGGACTTGCCCACACATGAACAAGTCCGTTCATTTTGAACGTTACTCGGGTACAATGGGACTGGAAAAGGAAGTCAATCTCACTGCTTTTATCAGCGAGATTGAGACCTTGCAAGCCCCGTCGCGGGGCATACCGGGCGCTTAGGTCTAGTATGGATTTTAAGGGGAACCCCCTATGCCGAAAAAATGGCGTAGTGTCCCCCCAAAATCCATACCAGACCCCTATCCGAGCACAGGAAAGAGGGTGGGGACGAGCGAGCCGTACCAGGCCGCATGCCCTCAACATGGGGGGGTGGGTGCTTTGGGGGAGGGGGGGCACCCTGCAGGCCCCCCCTCCCCCAAAGCACCTTGTCCCCATGTTGATGAAGACAAGGGCCGGTCAGGAAAGGGGGTGGGGACGAGCGAGCGACAACCAACGGCCATGTGTCTACATTGGAAGAAGAGAATCGGGAAGAAGACGATGCAGAAGTCCGGGCCACCGCTAGCAAAAGAGCGGCAAAAGAGCAGAAGATAGCGGAGGAGCCCGGCAGTAAAACCGAAGAGCGGGAGAAGAAGCGGAACACCGGGAGAAGAACCGAACATCGGGAGAAGAGGCCGGAGAGAGCGGAGAAGAACCGGACATCGGAGGGGAGAGGCCGGAGAGAGCGGAGACGAACCGGACATCGGGAGAAGAGGCCAGAGAGACCCCCGAAGTCAGAAGAAGACCCCCCAGAGCTGTCTAATAAATTACTTTAAAAACCTGTCTAGTGTATTTTTTTTTAATGACACTTTTTCCCTAGGTGAATAGGTAGGGGTACGATGTATCTCATACTCATTCACATAGGGTGGGGGGCCGGGATCTGGGGGCCCCCTTATTAAAGGGGGCTCCCGGATTCCGATAAGCCCTTCGCCCACAGACCCCGACAACCAACGGCCAGGGTTGTCAGGAAGAGGCCCTTGTCCTCATCAACATGGGGACAAGGTGCTTTGGGGTGGGGGGGGCCTCTTCCTGAAAACCCTGGCCATTGGTTGTCGCTTGCTCGTCCTCACCCCCTTTCCTGACCGGCCAAGCTGTGTGCTCGGATAGGGGTCTGGTATGGATTTTGGGGGGACCCCACGCCGTTTTTTCAGCATGGGGGTTCCCCTTAAAAACCATACCAGACCTAAGAGACATCGTCGCCTCCCCCTCGCGCTAGCTGCAATAGGAAAATTTGTTTTTCCTATTGCAGTTGAGCGCAAGATGCAGTACCCTGCCCTTGCGTCGTATCTGGTCCGTCGGACCAGCATACAGATAAAGGGGCTTTCCGTTAGGAACTGAGTCCGGTGGAGTTACAACGTAAAGATTTGAAGCAGGCTTCAAATCTAAAGTCTGTCGGATTTCTGACCGAAGCGGTCCGCCGGAAGTCCGATGCAGACCACACACGGTCAGATTGTCCGCGGGTTTGGTCCGTCAGGCCAGACCGTTCGGAAAGTCCGCCCGTGTGTACATGGCATAAGAGTAAACAGGTTAAAATAAGTTACAGTCTTGGAATTTTGAAATCAGGGTGTGCAAGTCCCAGACAAATAAAAAAGATATGGCCAGATACACACTATCTGTATTGCTGGGCTATATACACTATCTGTATTGCTGGGCTATATACACTATCTGTATTGCTGGGCTATATACACTATCTGTATTACTTTATCTGTATTGCTGGGCTATATACACTATCTGTAATGCTGGGCTATATACAATATCTGTATTGCTGGGCTATGTACACTATCTGTATTGCTGGGCTATATACACTATCTGTATTGCTTTATCTGTAATGCTGGGCTATATACGCTATCTGTATTGCTGGGCTATATACACTATCAGTAATGCTGAGCTATATACCTTGATCTGTGAGGCTGATCTATATACTCTGTCCTGTGATGCTGAGCACTATGGGTGGCAGCAAGTGGAGTGGGTGGATTCTATAAGAAGTGGGGCTTATAAGAAGCGGAAGGAGTCAAAAAGGAAGAGTGGGGTCTGGCGCCCCCCATCCTAAAACTTTGCCAGCTGCCACTGCTCACACGTCTATTTCCCAAAGACAATCTCTGGATACGATGGATGCTGAGCACATGCACTCAACTTTTTTGGTCGACCATGGTGAGGTGTGTTCTGAGTGGAACCTGTCCTGTTAAACCGCTGTATGGTCTCGGCCATACCTCCCCACATTTGGAGATGGGAATGAGGGACACCTACTAGCACACTTATGTAGGCATAGGACACGCCTCCTTCCGCACTCCCTTAAATGAGAATTACCAAAAAAAAGGTTAATTAAATCCACAAGAGCTTTTTTTTACCACTACTATTCCTTTATATTGGCTTTTAAAATATTACAAATGCAGCAATTTAGAATTTGGATGACAGGTTTAGCACTGAGAAACACTTTTTGAAAGATAAAAAGTGCATTTTATATACAACAATATAGAGCAGACAAAAATGAGGGACAAATGAGGAGGAAAGAGGGACAGAGGGACATTGCTCCAAATCAGGAACGGTCCCTCAAAATCAGGGACAGTTGGGCCCTATGGTCTTGGCCACCGTGCTGCAGCTTAGTTTAAGGGTCTTGGCAATCTTCCCATAGCCAAGACCAGCTTTGTATAGAGCAACAATTCTTTTTTTTCAGATCCTCATAGAGTTCTTTGCCATGAGGTGCCATGTTGAACTTCCAGTGACCAGTATGAGAGAGCGAGAGCGATAACACCAAATTTAACACCCCTGTTTCCCATTAACACCTGAGACCTTGTAACACTAACGAGTCACATGACACCAGGGACGGAAAATGGCTAATTGGGCCCATTTTGACATTTTTACTTAGGGGTGTACTCACTTTTATTGCCAGCAGTTTACACATTAATGGCTGTGTTGAGTTATTTTGAGGGGACAGCAAATGTACACTGTTATAAAAAGCTGTACACTCACTACTTTACATTGTAGCAAAGTGTCATTTCTTCAGTGTTCTTACATGAAAAGATATAAAAAAATATTTACAAAAATGTGAGGGATGTACTCACTTTTGTGAGATACTGTATGTGTTAAAAGGTCATTCCGCTCAAAACTAATATTTCATTAAGGCTACATTCACACTTATATGACTCAACCTTGGTGCAACTTTGATGCAACTTTGGATGGGTGAGACTTGGTTACGACTTTTTTTTTTGACCAGTGATAATGAACAACTGTTACATTGTATAACAGTCAGGTACAACTTTCATGCAACTTTTGAGGGTTAACATTGAAGTCTATGCCCCTTAAGTTGCAGTTGAAAGTCGGACCAAAGTAGTGCATGAACTACTTTGAAGTTGCTAAAACTTTAAGTCGCACATATATGAATGGTTATCATTGGAAAACATGGGGAATGACTTGTCATTCCACCTTGATGTCCAAAGCTGCATGACAAGTGGCACAAGTGTGAATGGAGCCTTACAGGCTAAACATACTGCAGTCAGCTTCCTATATCTATTGGGGACTTCAGTCATGAGATCTCCTTTTTTGGTTCCTCATACTGTTCCTTACATCATTTGTGCATTCCCACCACTGTAGTTGTATCAGTTAAAATAAATGTGTAGCACCCTGGAGTTTAGGCAGGGTTGCTCCTCACAAATTTACTTGCCAGGAGTAGTTATCCTGATTGAGTTGCATCTTGATATAGTGCTGTCCTTTACCCCGAAGGGTCCTGACGCGCATACAAACACATACAGATATACACTGGCAAATTTATAGACAGGATCTGATTAACCTACTAGTATGTCTTTGGAGTGTGGGAGGAAACCAGACTACCCAGAGGAAACCCACACAGGCACAACATACAAACTCCAGGCAGATGGTGTCGTGGATCGGGATTTGAACAAGGGACCCTATTGCTGCTAGATGAGAGTGCTAACCACTACACCACCCTGCTGCACTACACCACCCTTCTGCTCTCCTATAAGATTGATTAGAGATCTGTTGATTTCTCCCTAAGTTTAACCTTGCTGCACTTTTCTCTTCTACCACTAGGTGGTCAGGTATTTGGTTGTACTAGATACGAGAAGGGCAACCCATGATCAGGTTATGGGTATATGGGGGCATCTCAGCCAATGGGCAGGGGTTTTCTTGGATCCCTTGGCCTGCTGGGAGGGCCTAAATATTTGGGCGGGGTCAGGTGATCTATGTTCTGTGCCCCTGGATGGCTGTCTGTGTGGAAGTGTGCTGTATTGCCCGGGCTGTTAGGCTGGAGATGGGGCCTATCCCAGGCACATCTGGCTGTTAGGCTGTCTAAGGACCTATCCAGAAGCAAGAGAACAGCGCAGGGTTGGGACTGCGGCTTGCAGTCCAACCAAAAGTGACAGTTCTGCCGGCCAGAGAACCTGTCGTGGTCGGAGGTAGAGGGGAAACTGTCGCCAGTAAGGGACTATCCACCTTATTACCAGGGACCACAGTGAGTAGCTGAAGCAAGTACCGGAGCAGTACTCTCACCAACCGGGGACAGTGAAGAATTGGAAAACTTCAGTGGGAATCAAGCCAGGGACTTAGCCAGCGGAGGTGACGCTTGCAGAGCAACCTTGTGTGTCAAGCTAGGGACCAAGCAGGCCAGCGTGGGTGAAGCTTGAGAGGTATCTTGAGTGCCAAGCTAGGGGCCCAGCAGAGAAGTGGGGGTGATACTTGAGGAAGATACCACCGTGAAGATTGAAGGAGCTCAAGGGATTCAGTGACAGTGAATCAGTGGGTCTAGTGAGAGAGACTGGGAGCTCAGTGTGCTGAAGAACTACAAAGGAGAGATTGTAGTGGAAGATAAATGAACTGTTAAACTTTAAGTTAGGAATTGTTAAAGACTGTTGCCATAGGAGACAGCATTCGTGCACATGCAGATGTGGCATCTTGCTGGATGCATTTCCCTACATGGCTGTCCTGCTGTTGAAGTCTCTGAGTCTGACAATTGAACTTGCAAATACCTAAGGTTGTCCTGGCCCTAACCCTCTTTCCCCCAGAAAAGTTTGTTAAGAGAAATAAACTTTCTTTTGCATTCAAGAAGTATCTGGCGCCCAATGACATTCACCATCTTTGCACCCACTATGCCTGGCAACCCACTACATACAGGAGGATGTCAGCTATCTCTGGCTCTGGAGGATCTCATTAGACTGAAGGTGGCCTTGGACCTTGCTACAAATGTCACAGTAGATGCCTTACATCAAAAGCAGATATCTCTCACCACTAGTGTCTCTGAGAGATGGCTTCTGATGTGTCCCTGCACCTTGGAGGAGGAATGGTCTGCCTCCAAGCATACCTTCCCTTATTTAATCAATACTATAGGGGTGCAAAGTGCACTTGAAATTGCACCGAAAGTGCACTTGGAAGTGCAGTCACTGTAAATCTGTGGGGAAGATCTGAAATGAGGGGAAGCTTTGCTGATTTTATCATCCAATCATGTGCAAGCTGAAATGCTGTTTTTTATTTTCTTTGCATGTCACCCATAGATCTACATCGACTGCACTTCCAAGTGCAATTTCAAGTGCACTTTGCACATGTAGTTTGCACTTGTAGTGCAAAGTGGATTTTCCTTTCGTAAATAACCCCCTATATATGCTCCAATATGTAGGCTCTCAAATATAAGAATTAGGACTGCACTTTACAAAAGGGCCTTGACGAGGCAGTGCAGCTCCCACATACTGTATGTTTGCAAATGTGTGCAACTAAAATCTCAGTACCAAGCCTTCTGTCTTCTGTTTACAGTTTCCTACCCTGGGTGTTCACGTCACTGCCTTTTGAACCACTCAATTTGCACTTCATTTCATTTCAGCTAAGTAAAGTACATTGTCTGTCTACAATTGTTTGCTAGATGCACAGCAAAAAAAAATGGTGTCCCTGGATTTTTTCTTTTAAATATTGGCAGATGTGCAAGTGCTGTTTTATCTCCTTTATGTGAGTTGCTATTTGTGTCTTGTTCTTTCATGCTAGCAGCTACACTTAGTCTGGCGCCCTCTGATGTCCCTTTATATTTATACAGAGATTTCTTCAGTCTTTTGAGGAGCTGCAGTGAGTATATTGAAGCGGTACTAAACCCATTGGATAACAGTTTCAAAAAACAGTTACATTCCCAGCACAGTCTGGGAATGTAACTGTCACATTGGTTGTTCTCTCAATCAAACTGTCAAACTATCAAATGGCTGCTGCCATAGCTGATCACATGTGCAGCATTATTGCAGTTGAAGATCAGAGGCCAAGGAGGCAGCTTCCTTGGCTGAAACCAATAGGGGGGTTTAGTGCTGCTTTAAAGTGGAACTTTAGTCCTACTAGATCACTTCAGAATGGCCCCTTTTGCAGATATAGCTGTGAAAAACATTACAAATAAGTGCTTATACTGTTTGGAATCCAGTAATACACTGTCTCACCCTGTTCTGCACATGCTCAGTTGCTCTCTATTTTTTTGGCACTGCACCAAACATGTAGAGGCCAATCTGCTGACAGGCTAAAGATTTACTGCTGTTCACATGCTCTGGGCTTCAGCAAAATGACAGCCACCAGCAAAAATAAACAGAAGCAATACTGGAGGCAATTTACAGCACACACTCGATTTGATAGCATAATTATTAATGGGGAAATTAGGTTCCTTGCTAAAGAACATTATTTTTATAAAGTTGTTTTGGGTAAAGTTCTGGGAGGGAGCAGTGTGATACGCGTTTCAGATTTTCACACTGCTAGTTATTTGTTTTTCATTTGTTGTGCTGCTGTGAAGCAACATGGGGTGCCACCCAGTTTTGTGCAGAAAAATGCAAATACACTGCATATTTACACATCAGACCAGCATTGCAGTGTGAATGGGGTACATAAAAAACGAGTGACCTGCATTTACCCAGTGTGGAAAAATGCTGGTTATTGCACACTTCCTTTCCCATAGCCAAAACAGGAAGTGAGAGGATATCCCTACAAAGTGAGGGAATCCCAGGTTGTCGCCAGGTTTACCAGAACTAGTGTCCCGATTGGATGAATTCCTTTCTATTACTGCTTTGGTGTCAACCCAAATTTGTGATTTTCTTTTGCCTTCACCTTCGATGATAATGGTAACCAGAACAAAAATAGAAGTTGAATCTCCGTAACAGGGGCACAGACAGCAGTAAAAATGGACAGGGGTTCTAATCCCGCTCAACTCTATCTAAAGCTAAAAAAAGTTTCGCCTTTAGTTATAGGAAGGTTTTACCCCTTCATGATCAGGGCATTTTTTGCTCTTCGGTACTGCGCTACTTTAACTGGCATTTGAGCGATCATGCAACGCTGTACTCAAATGAAATTGATGTAATGTTTTTCACATAAATAAAGCTTGACAAGGGTAGCTAAGAGCTTACCCTGCAGTAACCATTACCCATTTGTACCTTAGATTAGATTTACTATGATTTAGAATAAACACTCGACACCTAAGGTGGGTTAAATGGCCAACATGGCCTTTTAATAATAAAACAACTTTTTTGTTACAATACACACTGTAAGAACCCACCTAACTACACTATTTCAACTAAACTGTCTATCTATATATATATATAGTGAGGGGGTTAGCTCAGCAGCGGGTGTGTGTGACCCCCTGGATGGGTTCACCACACAAAATCAGGCACAGCAGACAGCGTTGTAGGTGAAACAAAAACAAAGGTGCGGTTTATTTAGACTAGATGCATTGAAAAATAACAGAAAAACAAAAAAAGAAACATGAAAAGAAATCCTGGTCAGCTTGACCGCTTACTACACACGTAGATTCCCTAACTAACAACTGGGTGCAGCCTTGTGCTGCCCCAGTCCCTATCTCTCTTTGAGAAGTTTTGCCACACAGGCGTTAACTCACCGCAAAGCTCAGATCCCACACTCCCCAGTCTACACAATCACAGAACTGGTTCCAGGATGGAGCATCTCCCTAAGCATGCTGGGGTGTTTTCTATAGGTCTTAATGAGCCCACTTACTTCAGCTGGGCTCATTAACTCTTCCCCTGCAGGACTCCCAGCACTCCCCCTAGTGGTATAAGTCAGCATAAAGCTTGAATCTAGGGCATACATATTTTCCATCCTGGATGCAACCAGGTGTTTTTACCTGCCTGCTGTCACATACCCCCCCCTCTTGTTTCAACCTTGGGGTTGGAACACACGCAGTCAGGCACGCATGTACTCGAGACAAAGCATCCACATTCCTCATTTTAACGCCAGGGCGATGCTTTATTGTAAAGTTGAATTCCTGTAGGGCCAGGAACCACCTATTTATCCTTCTATTGGTCTCCTTGTTTTGAGCCATCCACTTTAAAGGAGCGTGATCAGTTACCAGGTCAAAGTGCCTACCTAATAGATAGTACTGAAGGGAATCTAGAGCCCACTTCACAGCTAAACACTCCTTCTCAATTGTGGCGTAATTTACCTCATGGGACTTCAATTTCCTGCTGAGGTAAATGACTGGGTGCTCTTCCCCGTTCCAGACCTGGGACAACACTGCTCCCAACCCAACGTCTGATGCATCAGTTTGTACAACAAAGTCCTTAGAAAAGTGTGGTGAGTACAACACTGGCTGGCTACATAAGGCGGTTTTTAATGACTGGAATGCTGCTTCAGCCTCTGGGGACCATTTGACCATGACAGACTCTTTCCCTTTTGTCAGGTTGGTGAGGGGCACAGCCTGAGAAGCAAAATGGGGGATGAATCGCTGATAATAGCCAGCGATTCCCAGAAAGGCTCGTACCTGTTTCTTGCTGTTGGGACGTGGCCAACTCTGTATGGCCTCGACTTCATTGACTTGAGGCTTTATCACTCCCCTCCCAATAGTGTACCCCAGATATTTGGCCTCCTCCTGTCCAATGGTACACTTCTTTGGATTGGCCGTAAACCCAGCTTCCCGGATGGAGTCTAAGACTGCTTGCACTTTTGGCAGATGTGAGACCCAATCTGTGCTATGGATAATCACATCATCCAGGTAAGCTGCAGCATACTTCTGATGGGGCCTCAGAATCTGGTCCATTTTCCGCTGGAATGTTGCAGGTGCATTCTGTAACCCAAAGGGCATTCTCTTGTATTGGAACGCCCCATCTGGGGTTACAAACGCAGTTTTCTCCTTGGCCGACTTGGCCAGGGGAATTTGCCAATACCCTTTGGTGAGATCGAGAGTTGTCATGTATCGGGCTGTTCCCAGCCGGTCGATCAACTCATCTATATGCGGCATGGGGTAGGTGTCAAATTTTGTAACTTTATTCAATTGTCGAAAATCGTTACAAAACCGCCAGCTCCCATCAGGTTTGGGCACTAGTACAATAGGACTGGACCAGTCACTCTGGGACTCCTCTATCACACCTAATTCTAGCATCCTTTGAACCTCCCCACGTATTGCCTCCCGTCGGGCCTCTGGTATTCTATAAGGTTTTAGTTTTACCCTTTCTCCTGGCGGGGTAATAATATCATGCTCTACGCCAGAGGTTTCTCCCGGCAGCTCAGAGAAAATCTCTTTGTTGCGAAGTACAAACTCTTGGGACGTACTAAACTGCATATTGGGATGATGGGATGATTGGATTATTGGCTGCAATACTGAGAACTCTCACTAGATGTCAGTGTACCATATACACATATATATGGTAATGACTCTGTTGTTTCTCAAAATATGTTATTCTTTACTGCAGTGCATGATACAATGTTGCAAGAAGCAGTTGCTAATGTTTAACTCTTCACTTGCTGATATATATGCAGCTGTACAACAGTTGCTGATATATATGCAGCTGTACAACAGGATACAGAAGTAATATAAAAATTACATTTGACCTATTTTTGATGGGAAAATGGGTAGAATTATTATTGCTCATGGGGATTATTGAAGGAATATCATGTTAACACCCGACAATGAACATATTTAATTAACAATAATAATATGCATATACTTTTTCTACATAGGGATTATGGGTGGAATATTGTAGTTTTGTTATAATCTCTTTATTTGAAAAAATTATCCATTACAGCTTACACAAAGCCACCAAGATACAAAAGGAAAAAAGTACAAGGAAAATAAGAGAAAAAGGAGCTGTCTCTAAGATCATAAACACGTTAAAATCATCCATTTTTCCCACATATACTACTACATCTACATCCAATATGTGCCAATTCAAGATACCCATAAGCTGTAACCTTCAAAAAAGGGGAAACAAAAAGGTTTCTTCGTTTTTCCCCCCGTTTTACCCCCCCCCGCTCCTCCTCCCCTTCCCAAATTGTCACTCACCCGCCATTCACCCTCACATACACCCTACGCCAGCCTTATCTCGTGCCATCCTCACCTTGCCTCCCCCTCCGGCCCCGCCCCATCCCAATCCAACCATACTTTCCAGATCTTCACAAATTTCTTGTAGTTGCCCCTCTTCTTATAAATATACTTTTCCCTGCAAATCACCTCCCTTACTGCATTCTCCCATTCCGTCACCGTCGGGGCCTCCTTCCTCTGCCAGTGTTGTGCAATGAGCTTTTTTCCCTGAATTCTGCAAAACCAATATATCCCAAGATTCTCTTGGCTTGTACCCAGACTTTAACCATCATCTGGGTGGTGGGGCATTTAGTACAGAATGAATCTGCCTCTAATCCCTCTGCAATTGTATCATGTCTGGTGTCATTCAACAAAATGCTATCCCCCGCTCCCTCTTCCCCTAACCTATTGCTGCCTCCCATTTGTTGCAGTTGGGCTGCCAAGAAGTAGCCCCACGGGTCAGGTACTGCCAGGCCACCCTTCCCCTCTGGTCGCCGCAGCGCCCGCAACCCGATCCTGGCCACCCCATTTTTCCAAATGAGCTCCCTGAACACACTGTCCATTTTTTTGAACCAATGCTTGGGAATCCAAACGGGAGAATTCTGCAGAACGTATAAAATTTGGGGTAACCAAACCATTTTAATCAGGTTGCAGCGCCCGGCGACCGAGAGGGGCAGGCGTCTCCACACCTGACACTTCTGCTTCAGCTTTTTCATCAATGAGACTAGATTTCCAGATATGTACTGGCCTGGATCTCTAGTTATATTAATCCCCAAGTATTTCATTTGCCTGACCACTTGAACTTGGGATGCCTGGTGGGGGAGAGGCCCGCTCAGGGCGTCTACGGGCAGGATCACTGATTTCTCCCAGTTAACCAGTAGCCCAGAGAAGGCACCAAACTCTTTTACTATCCCCATAGCTGTTTCCAGTGAATCCTGCGTATCCGCCAAAAACAGCAGAATGTCGTCGGCGTACAGGGCCACTTTGTCCACCCCTCTTTTCCTCCTAAACCCCTGTATATTGTAGTTAGACATACATAGGAATATATTAAACCTATTTCTGATATAAATATGTATATAATTATTTTTCTACATGGGGATTATTGGTGGAATATTGTTTATAAATATACATAGCAACATATTAAACCCATTTCTAAAGAGAATATGCATATAATTATTTTTCTACATGGGGATTATTGGTGGAATATTGTTTATAAATATACATAGCAACATATTAAACCCATTTCTGATGAGAAAATGCATATAATTATTTTTCTACATGGGGATTATTGGTGGAATATTGTTTAAAAATATACATAGCAACATATTAAACCCATTTCTAATGAGAATATGCATATCATTATATTTCCACATGTGGATTATTGGTGGAATATTGTTTATAAATATACATAGCAACATATTAAACCCAATTCAAAAGAGAATATGCATATAATTATTTTTCTACATGGGGATTATTGGTGGAATATTGTTTATAAATATACATAGCAACATATTAAACCCATTTCTGATGAGAAAATGCATATAATTATTTTTCTACATGGGGATTATTGGTGGAATATTGTTTAAAAATATACATAGCAACATATTAAACCCATTTATGATATGAAGATGCATGTAATTATTTTTCTACATGGGGATTATTGGTGGAATATTTTTTATAAATATACATAGCAACATATTAAACCCATTTCTGATGAGAATATCCATATAATTATAATTCTACATGGGGATTATTGGTGGAATATTGCTTATAAATATACAGAGCAACATTTTAAACCCATTTCTGATAAGAATATGCATATAATTATATTTCTACATGGGGATTATTGGTGGAATATTGTTTATAAATATACATAGCAACATATTAAACTCATTTCTGATGAGAATATGCATATATGTTGCTATGTATATTTATAAACAATATTCCACCAATAATCCCCATGTAGAAATATAATTATATGCATATTCTCATCAGAAATGGGTTTAATATGTTGTTATGTATAATTATAAACAATATTCCACCAATATTCCCCATGTAGAAAAATAATTACATGCATTTTCATATCAGAAATAGGTTTAATATGTTGCTATGTATATTTATAAACAATATTCCACCAATATTCCCCATGTAGAAAAATAATTACATGCATTTTCATATCAGAAATAGGTTTAATATGTTGCTATGTATATTTATAAACAATTGTCTACCAATAATCCACATGTAGAAATATAATTATATGCATATTCTTATCAGAAATAGGTTTAATATGTTGCTATGTATATTTATAAACAATATTCCACCAATAATCCCTATGTAGAAATATAATTATATGCATATTCTCATCAGAAATGGGTTTAATATATTGCTATGTATATTTATAAACAATATTCCACCAATAATCCCCATGTAGAATTATAATTATATGCATATTCTCATCAGAAATGGGTTTAATATATTGCTATGTATATTTATAAACAATATTCCACCAATAATCCCCATGTAGAAAAATCATTATATGCATATTCTCTTTAGAAATGGGTTTAATATGTTGCTATGTATATTTATAAACAATATTCCACCAATAATCCCCATGTAGAATTATAATTCTATGCATATTCTCATCAGAAATGGGTTTAATATGTTGCTATGTATATTTATAAACAATATTCCACCAATAATCCCCATGTAGAATTATAATTATATGCATATTCTCATCAAAAATGGGTTTAATATGTTGCTATGTATATTTATAAACAATATTCCACCAATAATCCCCATGTAGAATTATAATTATATGCATATTCTCTTTAGAAATGGGTTTAATATTTTGCTATGTATATTTATAAACAACATTCCACCAATAATCCACATGTAGAAATATAATTATATGCATATTCTCATTGGAAATGGGTTTAATATGTTGCTATGTATATTTTTAAACAATGTTCCACCAATAATCCACATGTGGAAATATAATGATATGCATATTCTCATTAGAAATGGGTTTAATATGTTGCTATGTATATTTTTAAACAATATTCCACCAATAATCCCCATGTAGAAAAATAATTATATGCATTTTCTCATCAGAAATGGGTTTAATATGTTGCTATGTATATTTATAAACAATATTCCACCAATAATCCCCATGTAGAAAAATAATTATATGCATATTCTCTTTAGAAATGGGTTTAATATGTTGCTATGTATATTTATAAACAATATTCCACCAATAATCCCCATGTAGAAAAATAATTATATACATATTTATATCAGAAATAGGTTTATTATATTCCTATGTATGTCTAACTACAATATTCCACCCATAATCCCTATGTAGAAAAAGTATATGCATATTATTATTGTTAATTAAATATGTTCATTGTCGGGTGTTAACATGATATTCCTTCAATAATCCCCATGAGCAATAATAATTCTACCCATTTTCCCATCAAAAATAGGTCAAATGTAATTTTTATATTACTTCTGTATCCTGTTGTACAGCTGCATATATATCAGCAACTGTTGTACAGCTGCATATATATCAGCAAGTGAAGAGTTAAACATTAGCAACTGCTTCTTGCAACATTGTATCATGCACTGCAGTAAAGAATAACATATTTTGAGAAACAACAGAGTCATTACCATATATATGTGTATATGGTACACTGACATCTAGTGAGAGTTCTCAGTATTGCAGCCAATAATCCAATCATCCCATCATCCCAATATGCAGTTTAGTACGTCCCTTTAGTACGTCCCTTCTGTTTGTCTGTTTTTTACTGTTTTTCTTTTCAGAAAGTAAAGACTTATCTGACACCAGTGCTTTGGATGCAATGCTACATGTTTGATACTTTTGACACATTTGTAACCACTCTTTCGGTTAGTTGGACCGACCCCTTTTTCAGATCTATGTATATATTTTTCACTGCATATATTTTTGTCAACTCTCTCGTCTATAAAATACAAGTGGTTAAGAATGATTGGAGGAGTTGGAGGAGTAATGTGCATAAATCTCTAATTTCATGTTTAATGTACATACCTGCTGATCTCGTCTAATATGCTTGTACTTTGATCTCATGAAAATGTGTGTATATTTCATCTAAACTGCTTATGCACATTTGCTGTTTTAGGGTTGTGAGAGTACTTTGACACCTTTTTAGCACTCCCAACTACCCAAGTTTGTTCCATTGTTGCGGCTTCACCTGCTATGGAGGGTTTTTGGCATCCAATACCTACCTTTTATTTTCTCTTTTTTTCTGTTATTTTTATGAGTTTGTGCTGATTTTTATTGGCATGACAGTTTTGTCTACTTATATTTTTTATTATGCATTTTGGTTAGGTTAACAATGGATGTTTTCTCTCTTCTTTTAGCAGGTGTAGTTTTTTAATGGGATCAGTATTGTTTTAATCACACTGAGAGGGTGGGTTTGCTATGCAGCGCGGTGATTGGTTGTTTTTCCGGCATGCATAACCCGCCCCCCCCCTTTTACTTTTTCACTTTTCTATTTATACCACACTACTACTATCCCTCTCTAGCTACGAATAAGCATCCAAATGATGTGAAACGCGTTAGCAGTCTACCACCCTGTACGTCTCTGCAATTGACTGTATGTTTGGATTTTATTGATATAAAGATGTCCTTATCCCAGAGTGCGGCTATCCAGGATTTCTTTCTACCTCACTCCCTACTGCGCATGCGCGATTCGCGCTGCGCGTCCTAAATGGTCCCCGCTATCTCCTGGGACCTGTGTGTTTCCCAGGAGACAGCGGGGGGTGCGGGAGGGGGCGTGACTCTCACGGGAGGAATCAGATGAGCGGAAGTTCAACTTTTGGGTGGAACTCCGCTTTAAATAAAAACATAAATTGATCAGAATCCCAAAACTATACCTCTCACATGTGTACAGATAGAGATAGTGGCGCTAATATAAATTGTGTAAAATAATGAGTCAGAGCAGCATGATGCCTATGACCCTCTAATTATACATAAAAATAATAGTATCATGAAAAAAATTATTTTTATCATGAAAATTTTTTTTTTTAACACCCAGTGAAAAGTGTCACTATGGATAATAAATTACAAGAATTGAAAGATCAAGCTCAACAGTTGTTTTTCAATCTTCTTGTGTGATAAATCTTCTACTCTTCCACCACACCACCGTGATAGTGACACCACTCCCTCTAAAGAGCGAACTCACCAGATTGTATAGCCTCCCACTCTCGTTTTCGGCAAAACAGCAATTGAACCACACCTGGGTTGCATGTGATGAACCGTGACTCCAATCAAGCCAGCTCCATATGTGAAAAAATGAATAAAGTGCTCCACATAGCCTGATACCATTTTGACAGATTTATTAAAATCACTCCAAACACACTTCAATGGTTACACTCACTTTTAAACTGAAACGGGGCGTACACACGGTCTGACTTTTCGGCTACAAAAGTCCGACGGACGTCGACGGACTAAAAGTGGGCTCTGTGTGGGCTTCCCCGGACTTTCAGCTGACTTTTCCAGCCGCAAATCTGACGGACTTTAGATTTGGAACATGCTTCAAATCTTTACGTCGTAACTCCGCCGGACCCCGAAATCCGGTCCTCTGTATGCTAGTTTGGGGGACAAAAAAAACGACGCATGGTCAGAAGCAAAAACTAAACGGAAGCACTCGGTCTAGTAAAACTAGTGTTCGTATTGTAGGTAGCACATTCCTCATGCTGCAAATTCTGTGATCGTTGAATGCAGCGCATTTAATGTCTTCTTTAAAATAATGCTATAATCAGGGGCGTAACTAGAAATAGCAGGGCCCCATAGCAAAATGTTGTATGGGGCCCCCCTGCAAACAGCCCCCCCCCCCCACACAGCTGCCCTAGTGTCAATGCAGTGTGACCTGTGCCCAATACAGCCTGGTCTGCCTGTGCCCCATACAGCCCGACCTATGCAGAGGAAGAGGCAAGCCACCCGGATCAGCAGAGAGCAGGATTTCCTGCTGTAATAGCTTTCATTTGAATTTCCTGTCTTCCCGGGGCTCATCGTCACATAGCCCCACCTCTTGGCCCGACGCCTTTGATGACGTCACATGTTCCGCATTGGATCGGCGTTCTGTCTATCAAAGGCGCCGGGCCAAAAGGTGGAGCTATGTGACGTGAGCCCCGGGAACACTGGAAGTTCTAATGAAAGCTCTTACATCGGGCAATTCAGCTCTTTGCTGATACGGACAGCTCGCCTCTTCCTTTCCTCTCTCTTCCCCTGGCTGGGAGACTGTGCCGGTGGTGCTCTTATCCTCACTGAGCCCCACTCGGCTGCGGGCCCCATAGCCGGGCCGAATGGGTCGCTATGGTGGTAGTTACGCCCCTGGCTATTATAACGAAGATGTTTTGCTGTTCCTATTCACACAGAGTTCTCCCAAACTGATTTCTGGATTCTTTTTCTCTTTGATCTCATGAATGATATAGTATTTTTTTTGAAAAGCCATATCTCCATACTTAATACTAATTTTTACACTTTTTATTTTTGGGGGAGTCATCTTTTATTGTATATTTTATCCTGTTTTTTTTTTATGATTCTTGTCGAAATTATTTTAGCTTTATCTAATTTTTTATTTTTTGTGTGTGTTTGTAAAGTTACCACAAAGAACCATTTTTATTTAAATTTTTAGTTCTTAAATTGAACACAAATACATATTTGTTTTATTTACCGTATTTTTTGTTTTAATTTTGTTTGTTTTAAGTTACCACAAAGAACCATTTATTTTTGTATTTTGATTTTTTCTTTGTATATAAAGTTAACACAAAGTTACCACTAGAACATTATATTTTTTTTTGACATTGTCTCTAAATCAATGATGTTAATTAAAACATATCCATTTATTTATGGTAAAAAGAAAATAAAGAGGAAGTCAACGCTGGAAAAAGTCTGTGGACAAGAAAATTGGGATCTTGAGGAGTCCATATAAGAGGGAGCACAATCTGGTCCAGGATCAACAGCAGCAGCAGATGATATAGATGTTCCCAGACTGTGGTACTACAACAGCCTGCGTCTTCTGTCAGACCAGACTGAACCCAGGCCATCACTTTCTTCTCTTCCCTGCAGCCTTCCCTCCCTGCTGCCCTGCACCCTTCCCTGCACCCTTGCCTGCAGCCTTCCTTGGAGGCTGTGGCTCTGGTGGTTGAGTTGTGGCAGGAGGAGAAGGAGAAGGAGGGGGGGGCTGCCTCATGTATTTGTGTGTTGGCAGTTAGCTCGCCGTTCAGCCCCTTGTGTATCATTTCTGCAAAAAGTTTTTCACAAATGAGGCGTTGGCCCCACTCCATTTGAAGCAGCCTGCTGGCTAATAGCACCCATAGGCCTCTTCAGCTTTGGATGGTCTCTTAAAAAAATTGGTGGCCTCTCGCATGAGGCACAGGGATGCCTTCCTGGCCCTTTTTGAAGGAAGGCAGAGGGTAACCACTTGGGATTGGGTCAGGCTCCTACTGGGCCCAGCCACCTCCTGCCTGACACTGGGTCCGGCCTCCTCCAGGATGACACTGGGTCCTGGCTCCTCCTGGATGACACTGGGTCCGGCCTCCTCCTGGATGTCCCTGGGCCCGGCCTCCTCCTGCCTGCAACTTTCCCCACTTTCCTCCTGGCTGACCTCATCCTGTGTATAAAAAAGGGACAGAGTTTTAGTTGTTTGTTTTTGGTTCATCAATGACACACAATTTGCTTCTCATGACTTGCAACTTCAATGGTAATACATCTATTAATAAAAGAGTCTAGAAATCAGACACCATAATTTTTTAAAGCTAGTGACAAACATATTTGGCCACTACTGTCAATTGATATGTATACATAATTTTTTGGCTAAAATTCTTTTAATCAATTATAACATCTAGTTAACATCATTAATATTAGGACAGTAAATGGGGTGGAGGGAAGGGTGCACGGAAGAGTGCATGGAAGGGTGGAGGGAAGGGTGGAAAGTGATGCCCTGGCTTCAGTCTGGTCATCAAGAAAACGTAGTTTATTGTAGTACCACAGCCTGGGTACATATACCTCATCTGCTGATGCTCCTGATCTCAGGGAATTCTGGATCTTGTTATGCTCCCTCTTATACAAGTTCCTCAAGATCCCAATTTTCGATAACAACATCTCTATCATTGCTTCTGGGATGTACGCCTGTACAAATGTCAGAAGTCTCTCCAGCGTTGACTTCCTTACATGTTTCAGATAATATTGAGGGTGTTTGACCTCCCACAGATTCCTCATCTCTCTGTATTGATCGATAAAAGCCGACAGAAATTCAGGCTCCTTAAATTTAGCATTCATAATTTCTGTAAAAGATAAAGACACAAGACAAAAAACACTTATGTTTCTGCTAAACCCTCACCATCTTATCCCAACATAGGCCTCATCAATCTGTCAAGCCATATAGGCTGCTTGCTAAAAAGTTTTTACAAAATTTGAAAATGTAAAATTACCTTCAATTTCTAGCGTCCTGGTCCACTATCAACTACGCACAGAGCGTACGTACGACACAATACGTAAGAACGTTTATACACTGCGCATGTGTCAAACTCCGCCTGCTTTGCCCGCCCCGACGTTCTTTTTCTTTACGCATATTTTCATCCCCTTGTCTTTACGCACAGAACGTACGTACGACACATGCGTAATACCTCTCTTTATACACTGCGCATGTGTAAAACTCCGCCTGCGTCGCCCGCCCCTGACGTTCTAGTTTAACAAATAATCTCCGCCCCTTGTCTTTACGCACAGAACGTACGTACGACACATGCGTAATACCTCTCTTTATACACTGCGCATGTGTAAAACTCCGCCTGCGTCGCCCGCCCCTGACGTTCTAGTTTAACGAAGATTCTCCGCCCATTCTTTGTACGGTGCGTAGTGGGATGAACAATGGCGGAGACACATCAGGTGTGTACTACCTCAGGTAGCGATGAAAGCCCGGAGGCCGTAACATCCAGATCTGGGAAGCAGAGATTTAAGGCCTCCAATATGTCCTTTAAAGAGATGGTGGAAATGGTGGCAATTCTGAGAAAAAATGACTATGATGGGAAGTATGGACCGTACGCCCGGCCTAATTTTAGAAAAGCAAAAATAATGGCAAAGGTGGTGAAGACATTACATCTTTCTTTTGGGGTACAGCGCTCCAAAGATCAGATTAGGAAAAGATGGTCCGACCTCAAACTCCAGGAGCCGGATCAGTACAGACGGATCCGTAAAGTGCTTAAAAAAAGTAAGTACTTGTCGTGTGTTCATATTCTGTTTATTACCTTGTATACTGCTCCATGTGCTTTTCTTTAATGTACGAGTTTCTATCGTTTGAAACGATCTTAATAAACCTCGTTACATATATACAGACCTGCATCTTTTATTAATGTATCTATCTATATTTTAAATCTCTCTCTCTCTCTATATATATACACATATATGTATATATATATATATATATATATATATATATATATATATATATATATATATATATATATACACATATATACATATATATATATATATACACATATATACATATATATATATATATATATATATACATACATATATATACCCTGTTTCCCCGAAAATAAGACAGTGTCTTATATTAATTTTTGCTCCCAAAGAAGCGCTAGGTCTTATTTTCAGGGGATGTCTTATTTTTCAATGAAGAAGGATACCAGCACTGTTTACCAGTGTTTCTTGTACTTTAGACCCTTCAGCAGAAAAGCAGTCACCCCCTAAAGTGACACACTGGTTCAGAGGGGGGGATTGAAATGGGGGGATCACTTAAAATGACACAGGGGGAATCAGAGGGGGGAATCAATAAAAATGGCACAGGAGGATCAGAGGGGGGGGGATTACCATTTTAGTACCTCCTGTGCCATTTTGATTCCCCCCTTCTGATCCTCCTGTGCCGATTTGATTCCCCCCCTCAAATCCACCATGTGTCATTTTAAGTCCCTCCACCCCTGTGCCAGTGGACAGTTTAGTCTCTCCCCCCTCCCACCTTCACCAGACATCCCCCCCTCACCTCAGCCACCCCTGTGGCGGCGAGATTCCACACAATGTGCCCTACTCCTGTGTCTGGCAGCGGCGGCGAGGGCTCTCTGACGGGCGAAGTTCCCCTTCGCAACATCAGGGACGTCACTCGTCATCCAGAGAGCCCGCCGCAGCTCACTGATTTAAAGAGACCTCGCACTGCCTGAACAGCTGCGGCCAATCAGTGAGCTGTGCGGCGGCGCCTGCCGCTACGGTCCAGAGTCAGACGCCATATTATCGCGTGGATGCCCTATGTTCGGGGGATGCCTTTTGTTCAGTGGATGCCTTATTATCGGGGGATGCCTTATTATAGGGGAGGTCTTATTATCGGGGGGGTCTTATTACCGGGGAATGCCTTATATTACAACGAGAGGCAAAACTGGAAGTAGGCCTTATTTTCGGAGGATGTCTTACTTTCGGGGAAACACGGTATATATACATATATATATATATATATATATATATATATATATATATATTATACACACACACACACATGTATACATATATATATATATTATATATATGTATATATATATATATATATATATATATATATATATATGTATATACACACACACACACACACACATATATATATATATATATATATATATATATATATATACATATACATATATATATATATGTCTTTTAAAATTTCTAAAATTTATTAAACTAGGAACTCTACAAAAAAACAGACAATTTGTACAATTTGTACACCACTTCACTACAATGTTTTAAGATTACTATGTACTAAAATATCTGTGTGGTAAGTATATTTTTGGATTCATTCACATAGGGGAGAAAAGACAAGATGAACCCAGTCAACCCAAACCGCAACAACAACAAAATTGGGAAATCAGCCCAAGCCCCACTGAGGATGTGGAGGAAGGAGAGGTGGGCGACATGGGCACCCCACCAGGTGAGTGTCTAAAACACCAGCTTACGTTAATCTATGTATGGCTGCATATTTTTTTTGCACAAAGTTGTCACTAAATGATATATTGCTCACACAGGCCATGGGCATATGTGGAATTGCACCCCAAAATACATTTAGCTGCTTCTCCTGAGTATGGGGATACCACATGTGTGGGACTTTTTGGGAGCCTAGCCGCGTGCGGGGCCCCAAAAACCAATCACTGCCTTCAGGATTTCTAAGGGCGTACATTTTTGATTTTACTCCTCACTGCCTATCACAGTTTCGGAGGCCATGGAATGCCCAGGTGGCACAAAACCCCCCCAAATGACCCCATTTTGGAAAGTAGACACCCCAAGCTATTTGCTGAGAGGCATGGTGAGTATTTTGCAGCTCTCATTTGTTTTTGAAAATAAAGAAAGATGAGAAAAAAAAATGTTTTTTCTTTTTTCAATTTTCAAAACTTTGTGACAAAAACTGAGGTCTGCAAAATACTCACTATACCTCTCATCAAATAGCTTGGGGTGTCTACTTTCCAAAATGGGGTCATTTGGGGGTTTTTTTTGCCACCTGGGCATTCCATGGCCTCCGAAACTGTGATAGGCAGTGAAGAGTGAAATCAAAAATTTACGGCCTTAGAAAGCCTGAAGGCGGTGCTTGGTTTTCGGGGTCCCGTACGCGGTTAGGCTCCCAAAAAGTCTCACACATGTGGTATCCCCGTACTCAGGAGAAGCAACAGAATGTATTTTGGGGTGTAATTTCACATATTCCCATGGCATGTTTGAGCAATATATTATTTAGTGACAACTTTGCGCAAAAAAAAATAAAAAAAATAAAAATTTGTCTCTTTCCCGCAACTTGTGTCACAATATAAAATATTCCATGGACTCAACATGACTCTCAGCAAATAGCTTGGGGTGTCTACTTTCCAAAATGGGGTCATCTGGGGGGGGGGGTTGAACTGTCCTGGCATTTTATGCACAACATCTAGAAGCTTATGTCACACATCACCCACTCTTCTAACCACTTGAAGACAAAGCCCTTTCTGACACTTATTGTTTACATAAAAAAATATTTTTTTTTGCAAGAAAATTACTTTGAACCCCCAAACATTATATTTTTTTTTAAAGCAAATGCCCTACAGATTAAAATGGTGGGTGTTTCATTTTTTTTTTCCACACAGTATTTGCGCAGGAAAAAACACACTTTTTTACATTTTAATGCACTAAAACACACTATATTGCCCAAATGTTTGATGAAATAAAAAAGATGATCTTAGGCCGAGTACATGGATACCAAACATGACATGCTTTAAAATTGCGCACAAACGTGCAGTGGCGACAAACTAAATACATTTTTAAAAGCCTTTAAAAGCCTTTACAGGTTACCACTTTAGATTTACAGAGGAGGTCTACTCCTAAACTTACTGCCCTTGATCTGACCTTCGCGGCGATACCTCACATGCATGGTGCAATTGCTGTTTGACGCCAGACCGACGCTTGCGTTCGCCTTAGCGCGAGAGCAGGGGGGACAGGGGTGCTTTTTTTTTTTTTTTTTTTCTTTTTCTTTATTATTATTATTATTTTATCTTATTTTTAAACTGTTCCTTTCATTTTTTTTTTTAAATCATTTTTATTGTTATCTCAGGGAATGTAAATATCCCCTATCATAGCAATAGGTAGTGACAGGTACTCTTTTTTGCAAAAATTGGGGTCTATTAGACCCTAGATTTCTCCTCTGCCCTCAAAGCATCTGACCACACCAAGATCGGTGTGATAAAATGCTTTCCCAATTTCCCAATGGCGCTGTTTACATCCGGCGAAATCTAAGTCATAAAATGCTCGTAGCTTCCGGTTTCTTAGGCCATAGAGATGTTTGGAGCCACTCTGGTCTCTGATCAGCTCTATGGTCAGCTGGATGAATCACCGGCTGCATTTTCAGGTTCCCTGTTGAGACAGGAGAGCCAGAGAAAAACACGGAAGACGTTGGGGGGGGGCATTCCCTCCCACTGCTTGTAAAAGCAGTCTAGAGGCTAATTAGCCGCTAGGATTGCTTTTACATGAAAGCCGACCGCTGGCTGAAAAGAATGATACCAAGATGATACCTAAACCTGCAGGCATCATTCTGGTATAACCACTCAAAGTCGTGAATGGCGTACCTGAAGACAAAAAAATGGTTAACAATAAAGCACAGTAAACGGTAAGGTATAAAAAATTGCATACCTGAAAAGCAAACATGATAAAACATAACAACAATAAAACATTGCAGAATAGAATACAGTAAAAAAGAGCAGAACAATAGAGAGAATAGAGAGAGAGAGAACAATAAAACGCCAACTATTTTTTTTTTATTTTATATTTTTGTTTGTGTTTATTTTTTTTTTTTTTTTTTACACTTTTTTTTGTAACTAACTTTTATAACTGTAACCGGTACCAGGTTCGGGTCTCTCAAAATGCGATGGCATCTTGGGAGACCCTGCGAAAGTGTGCCTAGTCTGTGGAATGCTGTACCCTACGCTAATACTCAACTAGTGAATGGTAGCGTTCAAAACATTCACCAATGCAAAGACCAGGATTGTCAGGACAGGAGGTAAAATAATAGCGGGTGTCACGCCTATATCCGCGCTTGCTGCAGACACGACATCTTTTTTGGGGGGGTTCGCTGGGTAGGGGTACTCGGGAGGACATAAAGAAAATGCCTCTCATGCAGCGACTGCAGTTGGTTGGGGATGTGAATGGGGGAAGTACGGGCGCTGCAGAGTGGTGGGTTCCCAATTAGGATTGGCGAATGCAGCAGGAAGGGCACTATGGGCACGACGGGCCTGTGTTTGTCTTTTTGGTGGCAGCGGGACACTACTTGTGCTTGCCACCTCACCAGCTTGAACTGCACTTATGGGACTCGCCACGTCACCAAGTGTTACTGCAGTGCTGGTTTGACTACGACCGGGGTGTACTAGGCCGCTGGTGCTTGCCAGTTCACCAAAACGCTACAAAAAAAACTGTTAGCGATCACAGGGATCAGGCCTGACTCTGCGAACGCTGCAGTTATGCGTTTAGTGTTTTGTAAGTGACAGTGATCGATCGATACTGCACTTGGGTGGGCTGGGCTGGGCCGGGTGGAGGGGCAAAACGCAGGTGCTAGCAGTTATCTGGGCTGATCCCGCTAACACTGCGTTTGTGGGAACCCTAAACTGCTGGGGACGCTAGTATAGATCTGATCAGATCAGATATTGATCCGATCAGATACTATACCACTAAGGGAGGTGTATGCTGCGTGCGTGGGTGTTAGCGGTACTGGCGCTAACCTGACGCTGCCTGGGGCTGGTGCTTGCCAGCTCACCAAAACGCTACCAAAAAAACTGTTAGCGATCGCAGGGATCAGGCCTGACTCTGCGAACGCTGCAGTTATGCGTTTAGTGTTTTGTAAGTGACAGTGATCGATTGATACTGCACTTGGGTGGGCTGGGCCGGGCCGGGCGGAGGGGCAAAACGCAGGTGCTAGTGGGTATCTGGGCTGATCCCGCTAACACTGCGTTTTTGGGAACCCTAAACTGCTGGGGACACTAGTATAGATCTGATCGGATCAGATATTGATGCGTTCAGATACTATACCACTAAGGGAGGCGTATGCTGCATGCGTGGGTGTTAGCGGTACTCGCGCTAATCTGACGCTGCCTGGGGCGACGCATATCACCGCCGGGCGATCAGGGGGCTAAACCTTTATTCGGTAATAAACGGCGGGTTCCCTGACACGATAAAAAATAAACGAACTAACCAGCGTCACCCGTAACGGTTATACGGTGATCAGTGGTGAAAGGGTTAACTAGGGGGCAATCAAGGGGTTAAAACATTTATTAGGTAGTATATGGGGGTCCCTGTCGCTATAAAACGCTGACGGCGAACCTAAATATTTACGTCCCTAACTAGCGTCACCAGCGACACTAATACAGCGATCAGAAAAATGATCGCTTAGCAACACTGGTGACGGGGGGTGATCAAGGGGTTAAAACTTTATTAGGGGGGGTTAGGGGGGTACCCTAGACCTAAAGGGGGCCTAACACTCACTGCCCTAACACTGTAACTGTCACAAACTGACACAATACAGTAATCAGAAAAAAAAAAAAACCTGCTTGGTGTCAGTTTGTGACAGGGGGGGGGTGATCGGGGGGGGATCGGGGGGGTGATCGGGGGGGGGGATCGGGGTGTAATGTGGCCTGGCATGTTCTACTGTGTGTGTGTTTGTGTAACTCACAGTACAGTCTTCTCTCCTCGGCCCGGAACGGAAAATACCGAGCGTGTACAATACAGAGGCAGGGAAATGATCCCATTGGCTGGGAGCGATCGCGAGGGGGGGGCCAGGAATGGATGGCCTCCCCCTCACCACCGATCGCCGCAGGACATTTGCCGACTGCCGCAGGCACCCTGGGGGTCCGATCGGACCCCCCACCCTCGGGCAGGCAAGGACGTACAGGTAAGCCCTTTTGCCTGCCCGTGCCGCTCTGTCGACGTACATCGTCGTGCGGCGGTCGGCAACTGGTTAAAAAAATGCCATAAATCTATCCCATATTTTGTAGATGCTATAACTTTTGCGCAAATCGATCAATATACGCTTATTGCGATTTTTTTTTACCAAAAATATGTAGAAGAATACGTATCGGCCGAAACTGAAGAAAAAATTTGTTTTTTTAAAAAAAAATTGGGATATTTATTATAGCAAAAAGTAAAAAATATTGTGTTTTTTTCAAAATTGTCGCTCTTCTTTTGTTTATAGCGCAAAAAATAAAAACCACAGAGGTGATCAAATACCACCGATAGAAAGCTCTATTTGTGGGGAAAAAAGGTCGTCAATTTTTTGGGTACAACGTCGCACGACCGCGCAATTGTTGTTCAAAATGCGACAGCGCTGAAAACTAAAAATTGGCCTGGGAAGGGGGTGAAAATGCCCTGTATTGAACCGGTTAATAAATGAAAATACACTTGGCACTACAAGTGCTCTACGATAACCTAGGAGAAACCCAAAAAGAAAGGCAAGCCCCCCTACCCATAAAATAATCTACATATTGATCACGAACTTGACGGGCACTTTGGGGGACCAAGCCAGTACGGACAGTATCCAGGCCCGTCAGATTGTCACTAATATTAAGTCCGGCCTCAGGCCCAACTGGCAAAATATAATTTGGGGAATGTTTGTTCAAAAAGTTGTGTAGGATGCAGCACGCTAAAATGATGTAATTAAGTTTGTATTCCGCAAGGTTTATCGATGTCTGAAACAGGCGGAACCGGCTGGCCAGAATCCCAAAAGCATTCTCAAGAACTCGTCTTGCTCTGGCCAGCCGGAAATTAAAAACCCTCCTCTCCGGGGTGAGGGTTCTTTGGGGGAATGGCCTCATGAGGTGCTTGCTCAGAGTGAAGGCTTCATCTGCAATGAAGACAAAGGGGAGTCCTTCCACGTTATCCGCATCAGGTGGCAATCCCAGGCCACCACTCTGGAGACGCTGGTAGAACTCCGTCTGGGCAAATACTCCTCCATCCGACATCCCGCCATTCTTCCCCACGTCCACATACATAAAGTCATATTGTGCCGACACCACCGCCATTAAGACAATACTATGGAACCCCTTATAATTAAAATAGTATGACCCCGAATGGGGTGGTGGCACGATGTGGACATGTTTCCCATCTATAGCCCCTCCACAGTTGGGAAAGTCCCAACGGGTGGCAAAATGGGATGCCACAGTCTGCCATTCCTGTGGCGTTGAAGGAAACTGGGGAATCAAACAAGAAACCAAAAATCAGTAATTTTGCAAGGAACATTGCAAGAACATTACACTTATTAAAACAATATTGCCCAGCATCAGTATAACATTAAATAATAGAAATCTTCTTGAATAAATAATATGGAAAGGCACACTTATCAGATTTCTCACCACTTCTGATGGCACATTGTTACATTTTAGGGGGTGGTGAAATTATAAAATAAGTTTAAGGACACGCTTGGTTTGATTGACTAAAGGCTACAAGACTGTGCAGTTGGAAAAGTGCAATTGTTGCACTCTGCAAGTGCAGTTGCTCCACAGCTTAGTAAATGAGGTAAGGTAAAAAGGCTTCATGTTGCAAGGAGTACCCAATCACATGCAAGGGCAATTAATCCCTAAACTTTGTGGCTTGCACATGATTGGATGATGGAAATCAGCAGAGCTTCTGCTCATTTAATAAAGCCCTGGAGCAAATGCACTTGCAGAGTGCAAATGCATTTTGCAAAGTGCAATATATATTTGCTTTTTTAAAGTCAACACCTCAGAACATTAGAGCAAATTATTAGGGGGGGGGAGGGTTTTGGAAATTGAGTTAATGACACACACACTATTTGGATGGAGTTTAGGGGGGGAGGGGATTGGAAATTGAGTTAATGACACACACGCTATTTGGATGGAGTTTAGGGGGCGGGGGGATTGGAAATTGAGTTAATGACACACACACTATTTGGATGGAGTTTAGGGGGGGAGGGGATTGGAAATTGAGTTAATGACACACGCTATTTGGATGGAGTTTAGGGGGGGGGATTGGAAATTGAGTTAATGACACACACATTATTTGGATAGCGTTTAGGGAGGAGGGGATTGGAAATTGAGTTAATGACACACACACACTATTTGGATGGAGTTTGGGGGCGGGGGGGATTGGAAATTGAGTTAATGACACACACACTATTTGGATGGAGTTTAGGGGAAAAAAAACTACAATGCAGCTGACAAAACACATTCAAAGTGAGTAGACTAGGTGGATATGTGCCCAGCATTGCATGCTGGGGATGTTAGTGAAGGCAAATATATATGCAGGACAAAAAAAAAACAGAAAAAAAAACCAGCATGCATGAGGACAAAAAGGGGACATTCACACTATATTGCAATGATGGTAAGTAGTGTTTGAGTTAATAAATACATTACATTATCAAACATTAAATAAAATAACATGTGATGCTAATAAAGGATAAAAATCTTACCTTAATATACTCCTTCTGCAGGACCTGAATGATGGCAGAACAGGTCTCTGGGATAATGATCCCCAGAGCCTGGGGGGAGATGCCTGTCGAGAACTTAAGGTCCTGCAGGCTTCTCCCTGTCGCCAAGTACCGCAACGTGGCGACTAGCCTCTGCTCCGGAGTGATGGCTTGCCTCATGCAGGTATCCTGCCTGCTGATATAAGGGGTGAGCAAAGCCACCAAACGGGGTCCGTCATCCGGAGAAAGTTCCTGAAATCCTCAGGATTATTCTCACGGATCTCACGGAGCAAAGGCATGTGACAGAATTGGTCACGCTGGAGCAACCAATTCTTCGTCCATAAACTCCTCCTGGCCCTGTTCATGGACTGGTCTTGGGCTGAAGAATGAACTACAGCACCAAGCACATACAATGCACGAGCTTGACGACGAGTACGTACAGGTAACATGGCTTCAAAACGGTCCGCTGGTCAGAACGCACTTAACAGAACGCACTGAAGAACAGCAAGGCCTGTGAAGAGCGACCTGAAAATTAGCAACGAGCGGACAATAAAACAAAGATTGCTCAATGCCAACTGACCAAACGCACTGAAAAGCAGATACAAACCTCACAAGCACAGACTGAACAACAGTTAAAACGAACTGAAAAATACGAGTCTCACAAACGCGAATCGTCTCTCACCAAACTTCTACTAACACGAGATAAACACGAGATTAGCAGAAGGAGCCCAAAGGGTGTCGTACGGGCTATTGAACTTCCGTTTTATAGTCTCGTCGGACTTGGTGTACGTCACCGCGTGCTAGGCTGTCGGACTTTTGTGTGATCATATGTAGGCAAGTCCGTTCGTTAGAAAGTCCGCCGCAAGTCCGCCAAAAGTCCGTCGAAAGTCTGTCGGACGGGCCGTCGGACTTTTGTAGCCGAAAAGTCCGACCGTGTGTACGCGGCAAAACAAAAAAGCCTTTAAACAAAACCACAGCAAGCACAGCAAGCAACAGGATCAGTGATCCAACGGTGCACCGCGGTCCCAGCAGACCTGAAGTGTGATCTGATGTATCTCTCACCCAACCTTCTAAGGCCCAGCTATCCGATCGGTGTAGTCCTCCTCAGACAGCGGCGTCTAATGTCAGTGCGATGAAATACCGTGTAACCATGCCCCATATAAGTCTGATTTTTACCGAGAAAACTGAGAACACTTACACAACACATGGTCCTTCACACACAGAGAATTTCATCTATAGCAACTGCTGCTAATTTCTGCAGCTTCCAGATTATGGAAAAGCAGTACAGCAGTACAGAGAGGTAAATTCTCCCCTAAGAAGTCGTCAATGCCCTGAGGTGGTGAGTCTTGGGCTCTGCCCCTTCCTCTGTTGGGTTCCCCCTTCCCAAACCTTCTCTCACTCATTCCCCTCCTCCCATCCCAAGGGGTTGTCTCTGGACCTTGGGCCCCTGCCTTGCATAGGGGTGGGCATTGAGAATTCTTTCGTCCGGAAGCAGTGTGTCGCATGGCTGCTGCAACAATTTAAATGATCTGTCAGCCATGGTACAACATCCAACATTTTCCTCACTGCCGATGAGTTTGTTTTGCATCCCATCTGACACATTTGGGCATGCAATGGCCTACACTGTGTACATAGTCCCACCCCTGTAAACAGAACATTGGCCCGCTTCAAGCTCCAGGCATTTCATTAGCATATGCCCTCCTACAGACAAGGCAAGATTCAGCTCCAACACTAACCTGCTCTAAATTTCCCCCCCTAACTTCGCATCAGATTTTACCAGGTTATCCAGGGACCTTCAGTTTGGAGACACAGGACAGCTCAGTCTCTCTCTCTCTATCTGTTCTCAGTCTAGACCATCAAAGTAAACAAAGTGCTTCAGGACATCTGTAACAATTGGGTTATTTTCATAGGTGTGCGCAGCCTATTGCATTGGGGTGTGCACCCCAAAGCTCAAACACACACTATTGATCACTTACGATGTTCACTCAGAACGAGAAGGGGCCAGTAAATTACATGTTTACCGGCCACTTCCCCCACTCATCCCCACAGCATCAGTCAGCAGGAGGCAGAGGAGGGAAGCCAGAAGTACTGTGGGGAGAAGGGGGGAGCCAAGGCAGTAGGGGGAATTTGTGCTGCACAGGGTGATTAGGTTGTGCCTGGGCACACCTGGCACAAACTGTGCGCACGCCTATGGTTATGTTGGTATCCCACTTCAACAACAAGATTATTAGGTTTGTGACCAGTATCAAGGATCCAAGAGCCTTCACAATGGAAGCACCAGTGACCCTGTGGGAAGTGATGTTTTGAGACCTTTGTAGATCAATGTGCTGATTGCATGGGACAACCTTCCTCAGTCTTTTGACCGGCCCATGCAGGGATATCAGTGACCTAATGGGTAACCAGCCCTGCACTGGAATCGGGGAAGTTCTTTAACTCTAACCTGAATGTTTATCACAACAGATTCCAGCCTGTTGGGCTAGAGAGGTGTTCTAGAGACAAAAATGGTCCAAGGAACATGTTTGTCCAGACGTGCCATCAACTTTCTTGAACTAAGGGCCATTCGCCTAACCCTGATGCTGTGGACTGACCAACTTATGGGATGTCTAATGTAAGCCATGGTTGTGGCATTGCCTGACTGAACCCTTATCAATCATCAGGGCAGCACCAGAAGCCGCAGGAATTTTGAGATGCAGACCTAATTCTGGCTTGGGCTGAAAAGCATATTACAGCCTTGTTCTCAGTCTAGACCATCAAAGTAAACAAAGTGCTCCAGGACTAGGGATGAGCCGAACACCCCCCTGTTCGGTTCGCACCAGAACATGCGAACAGGAAAAAAATTTGTTCGAACACGCGAACACCGTTAAAGTCTATGGGACACGAACATGAATAATCAAAAGTGCTAATTTTAAAGGCTAATATGCAAGTTATTGTCATTAAAAGTGTTTGGGGACCTGGGTCCTGCCCCAGGGGACATGAATCAATGCAAAAAAAAGTTTTAAAAACGGCCGTTTTTTCAGGAGCAGTGATTTTAATAATGCTTAAAGTCAAACAATAAAAGTGTAATATCCCTTTAAATTTCATACCTGGGGGGTGTCTATAGTATGCCTGTAAAGGGGCGCATGTTTCCCGTGTTTAGAACAGTCTGACAGCAAAATGACATTTTGAAGGAAAAAACACATTTAAAACTACCGCGGCTATTGCATTGCCGACAATACACATAGAAGTTCATTGATAAAAACGGCATGGGAATTCCCCACAGGGAAACCCCGAACCAAAATTAAAAAAAAAAAATGATGTGGGAGTCCCCCTAAATTCCATACAAGGCCCTTCAGGTCTGGTATGGATATTAAGGGGAACCCCAGCCAAAATTAAAAAAAAAATTGACGTGGGGTTCCCCCTAAATTCCATACCAGACCCTTCAGGTCTGGTATGGATTTTAAGGGGAACCCCGCGCCAAAAAAAACCAAAAAAAAAATGGCGTGGGGTCCCCCCAAAAATCCATACCAGACCCTTATCCGAGCACGCAACCTGGCAGGCCGCAGGAAAAGAGGGGGGGACGAGAGTGCGGCCCCCCCCCTCCTGAACCGTACCAGGCCACATGCCCTCAACATTGGGAGGGTGCTTTGGGGTAGCCCCCCAAAACACCTTGTCCCCATGTTGATGAAGACAAGGGCCTCATCCCCACAACCCTGGCCGGTGGTTGTGGGGGTCTGCGGGCGGGGGGCTTATCGGAATCTGGAAGCCCCCTTTAACAAGGGGACCCCCAGATCCCGGCCCCCCCCTGTGTGAAATGGTAAGGGGGTACTTACCCCTACCATTTCACTAAAAAACTGTCAAAAATGTTAAAAATGACAAGAGACAGTTTTTGACAATTCCTTTATTTAAATGCTTCTTCTTTCTTCCTTCATCTTCTTCTGGTTCTTCTGGCTCTTTTGGTTCTTCCTCCGGCGTTCTCGTCCAGCATCTCCTCCGCGGCGTCTTCTATCTTCTTCTCCTCGGGCCGCTCCGCACCCATGGCATGGGGGGGAGGCTCCCGCTCTTCTCTTCATCTTCTTCTCTTCTTCATCTTCTTCTTCATCTTCTTCTTCTTCTTCTTCTTCTCTTCTTCCTTCTTCTCTTCTTCATTTCTTCTCCGGGCCGCTCCGCAGCCATGCTGGCATGGTGGGAGGCTCCCGCTGTGTGACGGCGTCTCTTCGTCTGACGGTTCTTAAATAACGGGGGGCGGGGCCACCCGGTGACCCCGCCCCCCTCTGACGCACGGGACATGACGGGACTTCCCTGTGGCATTCCCCGTGACGTCACAGGGAAGTCCCGTCAAGTCACCGTGCGTCAGAGGGGGGCGGGGTCACCGGATGGCCCCGCCCCCCGTTATTTAAGAACCGTCAGACGAAGAGACGCTGTCACACAGCGGGAGCCTCCCACCATGCCAGCATGGCTGCGGAGCGGCCCGGAGAAGAAATGAAGAAGAGAAGAAGGAAGAAGAGATGATGAAGAAGAAGAAGATGAAGAAGATGAAGAGAAGAGCGGGAGCCTCCCCCCTCATGCCATGGGTGTGGAGCGGCCCGAGGAGAAGAAGATAGAAGACGCCGCGGAGGAGATGCTGGACGAGAACGCCGGAGGAAGAACCAGAAGGGCCAGAAGAACCAGAAGATGAAGGAAGATAGAAGAAAGAAGAAGTATTTAAATAAAGGAATTGTCAAAAACTGTCTCTTGTCATTTTTAACATTTTTGACAGTTTTTTAGTGAAATGGTAGGGGTAAGTACCCCCTTACCATTTCACACAGGGGGGGGGCCGGGATCTGGGGGTCCCCTTGTTAAAGGGGGCTTCCAGATTCCGATAAGCCCCCCGCCCGCAGACCCCCACAACCACCGGCCAGGGTTGTGGGGATGAGGCCCTTGTCTTCATCAACATGGGGACAAGGTGTTTTGGGGGGCTACCCCAAAGCACCCTCCCAATGTTGAGGGCATGTGGCCTGGTACGGTTCAGGGGGGGGGCCGCACTCTCGTCCCCCCCTCTTTTCCTGCGGCCTGCCAGGTTGCGTGCTCGGATAAGGGTCTGGTATGGATTTTTGGGGGGACCCCACGCCGTTTTTTTTTTTCTTTTGGCGCGGGGTTCCCCTTAAAATCCATACCAGACCTGAAGGGTCTGGTATGGAATTTAGGGGGAACCCCACGTCAATTTTTTTTTTAAATTTTGGCTGGGGTTCCCCTTAATATCCATACCAGACCTGAAGGGCCTTGTATGGAATTTAGGGGGACCCCCACATCATTTTTTTTTTTTTTATTTTGGTTCGGGGTTGCCCTGTGGGGAATTCCCATGCCGTTTTTATCAATGAACTTCTATGTGTATTGTCGGCAATGCAATAGCCGCGGGTAGTTTTAAATGTGTTTTTTTCTTCAAAATGTCATTTTGCTGTCAGACTGTTCTAAACACGGGAAACATGCGCCCCTTTACAGGCATACTATAGACACCCCCCAGGTACGAAATTTAAAGGGATATTACACTTTTATTGTTTTTTTTTTTGCATTGATCCATGTCCCCTGAGGCAGGACCCAGGTCCCCAAACACTTTTTATGACAATAACTTGCATATAAGCCTTTAAAATGAGCACTTTTGATTTCTCCCATAGACTTTTAAAGGGTGTTCCGCGGCATTCGAATTTGCCGCGAACACCCCAAATTGTTCGCTGTTCGGCGAACTTGCGAACAGCCAATGTTCGAATAGAACATGAGTTCGACTCGAACTCGAAGCTCATCCCTATCCAGGACACCTGTAACCATTGGGTTATGTTGGTATCCCACTTCAACAACAAGATTATTAGGTTTGTGACCAGTATCAGGGATCCAAGAGCCTTCACAACGGAAGCACTAGTGACCCTGTGGGGTCAGTTCCAGCTAACATATGCCTTTCCTCAACTGGGAATTCTTTCTCCACTGCTTCACAGGGTTAAGTTTGAGGGCATCCTGGTGATATTGGTGGAACCAAAACTGGCCCAGAAGGTCTTGGTACTTGGACATCTCCAACTCCTTAGAGCAGGGGTCTCAAACTGGCGGCCCTCCAGCTGTTGCGAAACTACAAGTCCCATCATGCCTCTGCCTGTGGGAGTCATGCTTGTAACTGTCAGCCTTACAATGCCTCATGGGACTTGTAGTTTTGCATCAGCTGTGGGCACTTACCACACCTGACCTGCTGTCTCAAATGCTGGTCTATCATCCTGCTTCATGTTTGATGACTGACAGCTTAGCAGTTGAAGCCCAAGTCCTGAGGGATTGGGATCTCTGTAGCTCTATTATTCCTATGCTGTTTTAAGCTAGGAAATAAATCCGTCAATTCACTTGAAGGCTTACTTCACATTGTGCAAGGCACTGCAGTTTCACCCTAGTTTATACTCTGTAGGGCATGTCCTGTCCTTTCTCCAATCTGAGCTGGATCAGCACTTGGCCTTGAGCACTGTGAAGGGTCAAGTTTCAGCCTTAGCTATTCTTTTTCAGAGACCCCTGGCTGTTCATTAGCTTGGCAAAGACCATTGTTCAGGGGTTGGCTCACATAGTTCACCAGTCTCTCCATGGGATCTTAAAGGATAAGTTCACCTTTCGGAACATGCTATATGCTCCAGCCGTATTTAGGGTTGAACATGTAACATACTCCAGCTCCTGCAGCCTCTCCAACCACACCCAGCATCAGTGTGACAGAGGGCGGGGAATCAGATCCCACTGGGATCTGATTCAAAAACAGCTTGGTCGCGCGGAACTCTGTCCACACGGCCCCATCAATCATTAACAAATTTACAATGTGTGGGGGTGAAGGGTGAGCATAAAGACTAGTGCTGGATTTTTTAATTTTTTTTGCCGGATTTTTTGTTTTGTTTTGTACTCATTACTCTTAATATGCATTATACACTCCTGTCCCCTAAATTCTGTGCCTAAAGCCTCGTACACACGATCGGATTTTCCGCAGACAAAGCCTCGGACTTTTGTCCGAAGGGCGTTGGCCAAAAACTTGTCTTGCATACAAACGGCACACAATTGTCTGCCAACAAATACGAACGTAGTGACGTACTAGACGTACTACGAGCCGATCAAGAAGAAGGTCAATTGTCAGGCGCCACCCTTTGGGCTCCTTCTGCTAATTTCGTGTTAGTAGAAGTTTGGCGAGTGTTGATTCATTTCACATTTTTCAGTTCGTCTCTGGATGGCCGTTCGTCAACCAGACATGTTGCGGAATTAGAGGAGATAACGTGTTATTTATTATTGGCCTTGGAGTTATTGTTTTGACCCAAGTCCAGTCCAGGAACAGGAGGAGGAAGATTTTTTTGACCAAAAATTAGTTGCTTTATTAATCATGACCAATTATGTCATATGCCTTTGCTACGGGAGCTCCAGGAGAATAATCCAGATGATTTTCGGAATTATCTCCGGATGATGGACCCCTGCTTACACCAACTCTTGGCATTGTTGACCCCCTATGTTAAGAAGCAGGACACATGCACGAGGCTTTTATTTTTTGGTTGAATAATGATTTGATTTGGTATATGTTTGGATGCATAGAATGCACTTTTTGGTTAAGTTCTATTTTAAGTCTATTTTTCTTTGTTTTTTTTTTTAATGCACAATAAAAAAAAATTGTGGAGAATAATAATTGGCTATGTGTTTTACTTCAAATGACAATTTGAGAGTAGGCAGTTACATTTAAAAAAATACAATGTAAAATTAACAAGGGACACCAACATACTTGTATGTTTGATCTTAACCCTTTCCTGCTGAGCGTACGCAGATGTGCGTACTCGGCTTTCCAGGGTTACACTGGGAAGATGCTCGCAGCTGCAGGCATCATCCCGGTACCGTTGTTTAGAGCGGGCGATCGGCTATCCGAGTATAACAACCGATGCGGCTAAAAGTCCCCCCCTCCCGCCGCCTCCCGCCGCTCTTACCGGGCCTCCCGTTCGATCGGCCCGGTGACCAATCAGCTACCTCCGGCAGCTGGGGACGGGCTGGAACGAAGCTGTGGGCGGCTTCGTTCCAGCCTCCTAATAGTGAACACGGAAGCGGCGTCATGACGTCACTTCCCGTTTACTCGGCTGTCAATGACGCCGGTTTTAAAAAAATACACAGTATTCAGAATCGCCATTTTCGGCGATCTGAATACTTTGAAGTGCAAAGGATCGACCCCCAATCCCTCCATAAAGAGTACCTGTCACCACCTATTACTGTCACAAGGGATGTTTACATTCCTTGTGACAGCAATAAAAGTCATCAAATTTTTTTTTTTTTAAACACAATTTATAAATATAAAAATAAATAAGAAAAAAATTTTTTTCTAAAGTGCCCCCGTCCCCGCGAGCTCACGCAGCAAAGAGAACGAATACGGAAGTCGCGCCCGCATATGTAAACGGTGTTCAAATCACATATGTGCGGTATCGCCGCGATTGTCAGAGCGAGAGCAATAATTCTAGCACTAGACCTCCTCTGATACTCTAACCTGGTAACCGTAAAAAAAATTTAAAGTGTCGCCTATGGAAATTCTTAGGTACCGTAGTTTGTCGCCATTCCACAAGTGCGTGCAATTATAAAGCGTGACATGTTTGGTATCTATTTACTCGGCGTAACATCATCTTTCACATTATTCAAAAAAATTTGGGTGACTTTACTGTTTGGATTTTTTAAAATTCATGAAAGTGTCCCTTTTCCCAAAAATGGGCGTTTAAAACATCGCTGCACAAATACCGTGTGATATAAAATATTGCAACAATCTCCATTTTATTCTCTAGATTCTCTGCTAAAAAATATATATAATGTTTGAGGGTTCTAAGTAATTTTCGAGCAAAAAATAGGGATTTTAACTTGTAAACACCAAATTTCAAAAATAGACTTAGTCAAGAAAGGGTTAAAAACTACTGGATAATGTTGTTGTGGTAACTTGCCCCCCCCCCCAAAAAAAACAAGCATAATAATATTATTCTTAATATCACTAGAAAATAAAAGCCTTTTAAAATACGTTTGGCAGAACTCCATCAGTATCACCAGCAAAGCAGTTTCATTATTATCCCATTAAAGAAGAAGAGAATGGGCGCTGCATTTCGAGATTTTATAATTTGCCACGTCACGAATGTTAATTCTCCATTACGAACGCTAGTTTACAAGACCAACCGCTTCTGGCTCGTCCTTGCTTCCGAGCATGGGTGTTTGTATTTTGGACTTTTGTCTGCTGGACTTGTGTACACACGCTCGGAAAATCCAACAACAGACCATTGTCCACAGAAAATTTAGAAACCTGCTAACCAACATTTGTCCACGGAAAGTTGGCCAACAATTGTCTGATGGAGCGTACAAACGGTTGGATTTTGCGCCAACAGCCTTGTGTAAGAGGCTTAAGACTCACAGGCTCCATTTATAACTAGGCATTCCAGATCGCAGGCGGAATCACTGCGATTCTGTCGATGATTCCCGAATCGCCGCAAATCACGGGACACGCTCGTGATCCCTTTACTTTTAATGGCACCCCAATCACGGAGCGAAACTTCTGTTGTCTGACAGGCGTCCCGTGATTTGTCATGCCACATTTGTGGCAAAATCGTGCCGCGATTGGGGTACCATTGAAAGTAACGGGATCACGAGCGTGTCCCACAAATTGTGGCAATTCGGAAATCGCATGCAAAATCGCAGTTATTCTGCGATCCGGAACTCCTAGGTGGGAATAGAGCCACAATTGGGCCACACTCACTGTTCACTGTGGCACACTGAGCTGCATTATTACTCTCCTCGGGGCACCCAAAAATGTCCCAGGTCTTTTACAATCTTATATTGTATATTAAAAAAAAAAAAAAAACATGTTGTGCGCCGCTAAAGTGTTCGGGTTAGCCTTGAAGAAAAGGTGACAACACTATGTACTAAGCAATCTTTATACCCAAAAAATATGCATTTTAACATATATGCAGAAAATAAAAGAAAAAAATTCCTCTGGTGGCAAAAGGATTAACAACATTATTAACAGCTCCTATAGCAGTGGTCATCAACCCTGTCCTCAGGGCCCACTAACAGGCCAGGTTTGCAAGATAACTGAAATACATCACAGGTGATATTTGCTGCTCACTGATTTCAGTATTCTAGTCTGCATCTCCCCAAGGTAATACATAAAACCTGGCCTGTTAGTGGGCCCTGAGGACAGGGTTGATGACCACTGCCCTATAGGAATGCTTTGTATATTTTCTTATCATCATAGTTCTTAACTGTGTTTCTTAGGCCCCTTGCACAGTGTCCGCCTGCTTAGTGGGGAATCTGTCCGCTGATCCCCACTGAGCAGGTGGATGGATAGTCCGTGTCCACTCCACTTATGCAGAGCAGCCACAGACACAGCCCACTCTCCTCTATGGGTGGTTGGATGTAAACAGACGGTATGTCTATTTACATTAGTTTATTTTTTTTTGTTGGCTTTTTCCCTTCTGTTTTTACCTGGTAATCTGGCCAGTAACAAACCTCCTGTATTAGAGTACCTACACTCTGAATGAAGGAGCAACAGAGACAACAGCATTGTTAAAGCAGTATTAACCCCAAAAGAAAAAAAAATATATTATATTGCAGCTTACCAATTCTTTGGTGTGATGGTAGTATTAGTTTCCTTTTTTAGGCTTTCTTTCTTCTATTTTCATCTGGGTTCAAGTGGGGTGCAGAGTGGTGCGGTGGCAGTAATTCACACAGTCAGGTGCAATAATAAACTTGTATTCAAGCAATGTAACAACATTTCATAACAATCCTGGTGGGAAGACTGCCCAAACAGATGCATTCACGGATACAACAATGTGAACAAAGCAGGTTCCAGCCAGAATAACAGCGCCTGTAGAGAGGGGCAGAATGTGGCGTGGCCCCTTTTTGCCCAGTTGGGAAGATGTCCAGAAGAGATCCACGTTTCCGCCTCGTCATGAATCTTTCCTTACCACTCGTACTGGCTCTAACAAAAGGGGTATCTTTCCCTGCTCTACCCACTCGCATAAAGCGCACCAAACCCAGGAGCCAGGGCCTCAAATAGGCTCGTCCTGACCCAAGATGGCTTCAGAGTCACATGGGCAACAGCATCCAACCGGATCTTCCCCATGTGACCCAGGAAACCATAGGGGAACCAGATTCCTCCTGACTTCCTCTATAGCTGCAGAGCCGCTGTGGTTGAACGTCATCTGCAGTGGAGAAAATAAACTGCACTTGCTTACACCCCCCCCTTTAACAGATACTGTCCTCGGGATCGCAACATGGTAACAATAACTTGCAGAGATAAAGATTCACAATGAACATTAAGGCAAGCAATAAACAATCAGAAAACATAATCAGAATATCTTGCAGCGCAGTTGCCCCTGGTTAGACAGCAGAGGGCACTGGCTTCCCTGATCCTCAATAGGGACACTTGGAATAAGTTCCTTAAAAAGTGGTGACTCTGGGCCTCAGGTGACAAGGGGTCAGATGCGCTTCTGCCTTCACTTCACCTGAACCCGTGGTTAGATCCTCAGACGAGTCAGTACAGTCTGTGGTACTGAACAGGTTAGAAGGGGCCTCCAGTCTCTCGACTTTAATGGTGTCAGGTTTTAGATCTTGGGAAGCCAGAGATTTGAGTATGAGGGGTGAACCAGTCAGTAGGAGCTTCATGTAACTGGGAAAGACTGGCAGCGTCAAATGCCTCCCAGTCATCGGTGGGCATCCAGACGCAGTCACCACCCAGCACACAAGGTCTCAGCGTGTTTCGATGCAGTCTCTTTTTGATGGGTTCGGCCCCCTCAGAGACCAGGTCATAGACTGGGGTAGGTGGGAAAGGCTGCCCCACCTTCCGGTACGTGGTGTGCTCCCACTAGGGCTCCAGCTTGCTCCTGCTAGCATGCTTGGTGTTCTTGATCAACACCCAATCCCCTTGTCAGGAGAGACTAGTAGACCAGACTGTGTGGACTGCACAGAGATAACCCAAAACGCATGTAAGTGAATAATAATATTTATTAAAATAGGTGATAAATCAGTGAATACAAACAGTGCACAACCAACACAACAAACCCACCACAAACAACAATATATACAGCAAGGGGCAGTACCGGAATTACAGATGTCAGCCAGGCCAGGGTCGTACACGGCAGGTCAGCAGGACAAGGGATATACCAGAAGCATAAACGTTTAGCCAAGCCAAGGTCATACACAGGAAGATCAGTAAATGAGGGACAGGGGACCAACAGGACAGAGAGGGGATGGATCAGGCTGAAGGGCACAGGAACACAGAAGGGACCGGGTCAGGATAAGCTCGGGAACAAGGTCGGATGCAGGCTCAGAATCGGTAAACAGGGAAACGAGGTCAGGCTCAAGGAGAGAGATACCAAGGCAAGCATGTGAGGGCTTGCCGGGTATTTATGGGACTGACTATAATTGTCTTCAAGTAACACCTGAGCGCAGGGAGTGTTGTCTGCTCCATACTGCCAAGATCCATCCGCTGGTGGACGTCAGTACTGCGGCCAAAAGATGAAAGATGCAGGGAAATATTCTCCTGACAGTTCAAAACTGCCAGGAGACACCTGCTGGTGGACCCCAGTACTGCACGCCAAATGATATATCTTACCAGCGGATGGACCCTTTCCTGACACCCCTGGTCGCAGTGGCAGTTCTTTCATAACATGTTCAGAAGCCATCTCTGTGCTTGTCCATTAGCAATTGTTTGACCTTTTGCATTCGCTCCCAATGCTCCTGTACCCAAGAACTGGGTGTTCTGGGCAGGAAGTGCTCTGGAGTTCCCAACAGAAGGTCCATGGGCACTTTGCCCACATATCAGGAAGAAGGATGTATGCCCAGTGGACCGGTGGATAGTGTTATTATAGGCCCTCACCACAGCCCCAATGTGTTGATGTCAACCATCCAGGTGGCTCAGTTCAAGGGATGCCCAGCAGGGTGCTGTGGAGCTGCTCACAGGCTTCATTCCCCTGAGGGTGTTAGGGTGTATTGTGGGACTTCCGGATGCCAGCACAGTTCTGTCATGATAACAGATTCGAAGTTTGGACCTTGATCTGAAAGGATCGATTTTTCATCCAGACATACTGTTGAGCAATGTGCTCCCAGGAGAGCTTGGCGGTGGTAACAGCTGTTTGGTCTTCGGTGGGCACCACCTTCTCAAATTTAGTGAAGTGGTCAGCGAAGACCAGTGTGTACTAATACCCGGAAGGTGCACTGGATATTGTCAGAAAGTCCATGGTCACCAACTCAAACGGCTCATAGGTTTGGTATAGTCATGGGCATCACTTTCTTAGGGGATACCTTGTGTATTGTACAGCTTTCGCACTCCTGGCATGCTTTGTGTACCCAGTGTGACAAAAGGGGGCAAAAGAAGTACCTCCAAACCAGTGGCTCAGTCCAATCTGCCCTGAAGTGGTCACCCATGGCATTGAGTACTTGACAGATTTCCAGGATATGCGACTGGGGGACCACAACTTGAAGGACATCTCGTTCAGAAGGGATGCGGGCTTGCTGGTAGAGCACGTTGTCTCAAAAGTCCAGCCGATCCCATTGTCTCAGGATTGCCCGAGCAACAGGGGTCAACTTTTGCCACTCCCGAGAGGTACGCCTGCACTGAGATCTGGGTTTTTTGGTGCATCAGTGCCCATTCCTCCCGCCCATGGCCTTGGTCAGCATCCCATTCTGTAATGGCACACGAGGCAGCAGGTACAGACAAACACAGGAGCGACCTCTATGTCTTCCATTTTAGAGTCCACATCTTCTCCTGGGTGCTCCACCAGGAAGCAGGATAGTGCGTTGGCATGCCCGTTATGCTTCCCTGGCCAGTAATGTATCTTGAGTTTGCCCCCAATTCCATGGTTTCTAGGTAGGCCATCGGGTTGTTGTCAGTAAATACTTAGATGTCAGCCCCTGCGAGGTATTTCACAAATTTCTCAGTGATAGCCCAAACCAGGGCGAGCAACTTGAGCTTGAATTAACTATAGGTATGGGGGTTTCTTTCAAGGGCCGTAGGCTCCTGCTGGCACAAAAGATTACCCTCTCTTGCCCATCCTGCACTTGGGCCAGGACAGCCCCTATTCCCTGGAGGCTTCCCTCCACGTACACCCAGAATGGCTGGGTGTAGTCTGCGTAAACCAGAAATTGGGCAGAAGTCACCCTCTACTTAAGTTTCTCAAAGGCCTGCTGTTGGGATTTGCATTGAAGGTGAGGATCTGCCCTATCGTTGGGTACTATGCCCACACAACAGTTGGGTAAGTTGGGCAGCTATCTGAGCAAACTTAGGGATAAACTGCCAGCAATACCCTGCCAGACCCATGAAGGAGTAATTTTTTTGGGGGGTTGCCAATCTTGGACAGCCTGTACTTTGTCCATGCCTCCAACCACATGCCCCAAGTACTGCATCCTTTGTCCCATGAGGTGACAAGGTCGAAAGAAAACGGTCGGCTTTCTTGGGAAGACAACCAATGAGGCTAGCAGCCTCTGGGCTGTTATCCCAAGGAGCGGTAGGGGACACCCCCCCCCTCCCACCCCATTCTGCAGCTCACCTGGGCTCTCCTGTCCCACTGGGAGACCTGAGCGACCAGCCAGCATGTCTGCCGGCTGGCCGGAGACCCGAACAAAGCCGGGAACAGCTTTGATCGGGTCTCGGATCTAGTAACCCGGAAGTGATGTCATGACAACACTTCTGGTTTACTAAAGACTTAAAGGCGCCAAATTAAAAATAATGACAGTATTTAAAACTGCCAAACTTGGCGTTTTGAATGCTTTTAAGTGCAAAGGAGGGATTTGGGGTCTTAAAGACCCCAGATCTCTCCATAAAGAGGACCTGTCACTGCCTATTGCTGTCACAAGGGATGTTTACATTCCTTGTGACAGCAATAAAATAGATCAGAACTTTTTTTTTTTTTAAAGAGACAGTGTAAAAAATAAATAAATAAATAAAAATACAAACATTTTAAGGGCCCCGTCCCTCTGTGCTCACGCGCAGAACTGAACGCATACGTAAGTTGCTCCCGCAAATGTAAATGGTGTTCAAACTACATATGTGAGGTATCGCTGCAATCGTTAGAGCGAGAGCAACAATTCATTTAATTCTCCTCTGTACCTCTAAACTGGTAACCTGTAGAAATTTTTAAAGCGTCGCCTATGGAGATTTTTAAGTACCGTAGTTAGGTATCTATTTACTTGGCGTAACATCATCTTTCACATTATACAAAAAAAATTGGGCTACTTTTACTGTTTTGTTTCTTTTTTTTTAATTCATGAAAGTTTCTTTTTACCAAACAAATTGCGTTTGAAAGACGGCTGCACAAATACTGTGTGACATAAAATATTGCAACGATCACCATTTTATTCTCTAGGTTCTCTGCTAAACAAACATATATATAAAAATGAACTTAAATGATTTTAGCAAATGGCTGCAATATAACAAAGAGTGAAAAATTTAAGGGGGTGTGAATACTTTTCGTCCCCACTGTGTATATATATATATATATATATATATATATATATATATATATACAGTATCTCACAAATGTGAGTACACCCCTCACATTTTTGTAAATATTCTATTATATCTTTCTTATGTGTCAACATTGAAGAAATGACACTTTGCTACAATGTAAAGTAGTGAGTGTACAGCTTGTATAACAGTGCAAATTTGCTGTCCCCTCAAAATAACTCAACACACAGCCATTAATGTCTAAACTACTGGCAACAAAAGTGAGCACATCCCTAAGTGAAAATGTCCAAATTGAGTCCAATTAGCCATTTTTCCCTCCCCGGTGTCATGTGACTCGTTAGTGTTACAAGATCTCAGGTGTGAATGGGGAGCAGGTGTGTTAAATTTGGTGTTATCGCTCTCACTCTCTCATACTGGTCACTGGAAGTTAAACATGGCACCTCATGGCAAAAAACTCTGAGGATCTAAAAAAAAGAATTGTTGTTCTGCATAAAGATGGCCTAAGCTATCAGAAGATTGTCAAGACCCTGAAACTGAGCTGCAGCATGGTGGCCAACACCATACAGCGGTTTAACAGGACAGGTTCCACTCGGAACAGGCCTCGCCATGGTCGACCAAAGAATTTGAATGCACGTGCTCAGCGTCATATCCAGAGGTTGTCTTTGGGAAATAGATGTATGAGTGCTGCCAGCATTGCTGCAGAGGTTGAAGGGGTGGGGGGTCAGCCTGTCAGTGCACAGACCATACGCTGCACACTGCATCAAACTGGTCTGCATGGTTGTCGTCCCAGAAGGAAGCCTCTTCTAAAGATGATGCACAAGAAAGCCAGCAAACCGTTTGCTGAAGACAAGCAGGCTAAGGACATGGGTTACTGGAACCATGTCCTGTGGTTTGATGAGGGCAAGATAAACGTATTTGGTTCACATGGTGTCAAGTGTGTGTGGCGGCAACCAGGTGAGGAGTACAAAGACAAGTGTGTCTTGCCTACAGTCAAGCATGGTGGTGGGAGTCTCATGGTCTGGGGCTGCATGAATGCTGCCGTCACTGGGGAACTACAGTTCATTCAGGAACCATGAATGCCAACATGTACTGTGACATACTGAAGCAGAGCATGATCCCCTCCCTTCGGAGACTGGGCCGCAGGGCAGTATTCCAACATGATAACGACCCCAAACACACCTCCAAGACAACCACTGCCTTACTAAAGAAGCTGAGGGTAAAGGTGATGGACTGGCCAAGCATGTCTCCAGACCTAAACCCTATTGAGCATCTGTGGGGCATCCTCAAATGGAAGGTGGAGGAGCGCAAGGTATCTAACATCCACCAGCTCCGTGATGTCGTCATGAAGGAGTGGAAGAGGACTCCAATGGAAACCTATGAAGCTCTGGTGAAAAAAGTAGAAAAATATTATAAATATATTATAACAAAAACGATGACCTGATCGCCTATCCACTATCCTAAAGACATCCATATAAAGCCTTAAGTGACCCACCAGTAGGGATGAGCTTCGAGTTCGACTCGAACATTGGCTGTTCGCAAGTTCGCCGAACAGCGAACAATTTGGGGTGTTCGCAGCAAATTCGAATGCCGCGGAACACCCTTTAAAAGTCTATGGGAGAAATCAAAAGTGCTAATTTTAAAGGCTAATATGCAAGTTATTGTCATAAAAAGTGTTTGGGGACCTGGATCCTGCCCCAGGGGACATGGATCAATGCAAAAAAAAGTTTTAAAAACGGCCGTTTTTTCAGGAGCAGTGATTTTAATAATGCTTAAAGTCAAACAATAAAAGTGTAATATCCCTTTAAATTTTTAAATTTTGTACCTGGGGGGTGTCTATAGTATGCCTGTAAAGGGGCGCATGTTTCCTGTGTTTAGAACAGTCTGACAGCAAAATGACATTTTGAAGGAAAAAACTCATTTAAAACTACCCGCGACTATTGCATTGCCGACAATACACATAGAAGTTCATTGATAAAAACGGCATGGGAATTCCTCAAAGGGGAACCCCGAACCAAAATTTTAAAAAAAAAATGACGTGGGAGTCCCCCTAAATTCCATACCAGGCCCTTCAGGTCTGATATGAATATTAAGGGGAACCCCGGCCAAAATTTAAAAAAAAAAATGATGTGGAGTTCCCCCTAAATTTTGGTATGGATTTTAAGGGGAACCCCGCGCCAAAAAAAAAAAAAACGGCGCGGGGTCCCCCCAAAAATCCATACCAGACCCTTATTCGAGCACGCAACCTGGCAGGCCGCAGGAAAAGAGGGGGGATGAGAGTGCGCCCCCCCTCCTGAACCGTACCAGGCCACATGCCCTCAACATTGGGAGGGTGCTTTGGGGTAGCCCCCCAAAACACCTTGTCCCCATGTTGATGAGGACAAGGGCCTCATCCCCACAACCCTGGCCGGTGGTTGTGGGGGTCTGTGGGCGGGGGGCTTATCGGAATCTGGAAGCCCCCTTTAACAAGGGGACCCCCAGATCCCGGCCCCCCCCCTGTGTGAAATGGTAAGGGGGTACTTACCCCTACCATGTCACAAAAAAACTGTCAAAAATGATAAAAATGACAACAGACAGTTTTTGACAATTCCTTTATTTAAATACTTCTTCTTTCTTCTATCTTCCTTCATCTTCTGGTTCTTCTGGTTCTTCTGGCTCTTCTGGTTCTTCCTCCGACGTTCTCGTCCAGCATCTCCTCCGCGGCGTCTTCTATCTTCTTCTCCTCGGGCTGCTCTGCACCCATGGCATGGGGGGGAGGCTCCCGCTCTTCTCTTCTTCTTTTCTTCTCTTCTTCATTTTCTTCTCTGCACCCATGCTGGCATGGAGGGAGGCTCCCGCTGTGTGACGGCGCTCCTCATCTGACAGTTCTTAAATAATGGGGGGTGGGGCCACCCGGTGACCCCGCCCTCCTCTGATGCACGGGACATGACGGGACTTCCCTGTGGCATTCCCCGTGACGTCACAGGGAAGTCCCGTCAAGTCACCGTGCGTCAGAGGGGGGCGGGGTCACCGGGTGGCCCTGCCCCCCGTTATTTAAGAACTGTCAGACGAGGAACGCCGTCACACAGCGGGAGCCTCCCTCCATGCCAGCATGGGTGCGGAGCGGCCCGGAGAAGAAAATGAAGAAGAGAAGAAGAGAAGAAAAGAAGAAGAGAAGAGCTGGAGCCTCCCCTCATGCCATGGGTGCGGAGCGGCCCGAGGAGAAGAAGATAGAAGACGCCGCGGAGGAGATGCTGGACGAGAACGCCGGAGGAAGAACCAGAAGAACCAGAAGAACCAGAAGATGAAGGAAGATAGAAGAAAGAAGAAGAATTTAAATAAAGGAATTGTCAAAAACTGTCTCTTGTCATTTTTAACATTTTTGACAGTTTTTATTGAAATGGTAGGGGTAAGTACCCCCTTACCATTTCACACGGGGGGGGGCCGGGATCTGGGGGTCCCCTTGTTAAAGGGGGCTTCCAGATTCCGATAAGCCCCCCACCCGCAGACCCCCACAACCACCGGCCAGGGTTGTGGGGATGAGGCCCATGTCCTCATCAACATGGGGACAAGGTGTTTTGGGGGGTTACCCCAAAGCACCCTCCCAATGTTGAGGGCATGTGGCCTGGTACGGTTCAGGAGGGGGGGCCGCACTCTCATCCCCCCCTCTTTTCCTGCGGCCTGCCAGGTTGCGTGCTCGGATAAGGGTCTGGTATGGATCTTTGGGGGGACCCCATGCCTTTTTTTTTTTTTTTTGCCGCGGGGTTCCCCTTAAAATCCATACCAGACCTGAAGGGTCTGGTATGGAATTTAGGGGGAACCCCACGTCATTTTTTTTTTTTAATTTTGGCCGGGGTTCCCCTTAATATCCATACCAGACCTGAAGGGCCTGGTATGGAATTTAGGGGGACTCCCACGTCATTTTTTTTTTTTAATTTTGGTTCGGGGTTCCCCTTTGGGGAATTCCCATGCCGTTTTTATCAATGAACTTCTATGTGTATTGTCGGCAATGCAATAGCCGTGGGTAGTTTTAAATGAGTTTTTTCCTTCAAAATGTCATTTTGCTGTCAGACTTTTCTAAACACAGGAAACATGCGCCCCTTTACAGGCATACTATAGACACTCCCCAGGTATGAAATTTAAAGGGATATTACACTTTTATTGTTTGACTTTAAGCATTATTAAAATCACTGCTCCTGAAAAAACGGCCGTTTTTAAAACTTTTTTTTGCATTGATCCATGTCCCCTGGGGCAGGACCCAGGTCCCCAAACACTTTTTATGACAATAACTTGCATATTATCCTTTAAAATTAGCACTTCTGATTATTCATGTTCGTGTCCCATAGACTTTAACGGTGTTCGCGTGTTCAAGCAAACTTTTTTCCTGTTCGCATGTTCTGGTGCGAACCGAACAGGGGGGTGTTCGGCTCATCCCTACCCACCAGACTGAAAAGCTGGGGGTTGTGTGGATCTGGTGAGTGGGGACACATAAGGGGGTGTTGTGCACCTGAATTTTTTGAAACACCTTTCTTTTCTTCATTTTGGATTGGAGCTCCTTGAGTCACTTGTTTTGGACTTTGTGTTGTTTTATTATTTTTCATTCCATATTTATTTATTGTTTGCGAGCCCTTTATTTATATCAACTTTTTCATGTTTTCCAAGTGATTAGCACTTTGTGTATAGCAGCTGAAATTCTATTTCACCGTTTTTTGTCTCACCATTAGCGCGAGTCTATATATTTAGCATATATTTTTCAATTTTTTTTCTCTTTTTTTAGTGCACTCAGCAGCTATGGATATTTGTAATTTTGTCACTAATAGAGTTATTAATGCTGATGAATTTTTTTCATTCACCAATGTCAGCTCTGATCTTAGCCATGATTTCAAGGTTCTTAAAAATGCTTTAGATAAGCAAATTAGGACCTGGTGGGATGTCTTCACCCTGACTCAATATGTCAAGGATGGCATCACCCCCAGAAGACTAAGATGGGACCCAGCTCCCAATGACGGTATGGTTGGAAAGGAATTAGAAGACGAATGGCTTTCTTTTTTGAATCTTACTAAAAAGAAACTATTAGAACTTTTAATTTCTCGCAAAGATAAGAAATTAAAAAATCTAGAGGCTAATATCAATGCTGTCAAGACTAAACTAGCGCCGTTTGAAGGGTCAGCAGAATTTAAAGAAAAAATGAAAATTTTACAGGATTATGTAGTTAAAGTCGACAAAGAAACCCAGAAGAAAAAGATGAAAAAATATGTGAGGGACACTAATGATTATAAAGCCAATAAGGTTTACAAATGGCAGGATGCCATGTTGACTGAAGAGGCCACACCTTTGGCTTCAACGGATGACACGGTTACTATCCCTGTAACACCTTATACTCCACTTAATGGGCCAATCCAACAGGGTCAACAAGGTATTGATAATACCAGACCTTAGGTTGATTATAATGCATATAGTGTGCCCACACATAATCGGTATGAACCCCTACAACAGGAAGAGTATTATGTTTCTGATACCTATGATCAGCAATATTATGGTAGCAACCCAGGTTGGAACAGCCCCAACTGGGCTCCGCCGCAAACGAGAGGTGTTCCACCTTTGAGATCACAAAGAGGACACCCTGGTGCTAACCATAGAGGGGATTTTCAGAAAAGGGGGTATGGTGGACCCCCAGGCAGAGGGAGAGGATCCACACACCCCAGAGGGAGGGGGAGGGGCCAACATCCCCAGGTGAATGAAGGAGGGGAATGGAAACCTTGGTATCCCATGGCACCCCCCAGACCCCAAGGAGGGGAGCACACTGAGAGGTTGCAGAGGAGGTAAAAGGAAAAAGAAAGAGAGAGACTTAATGCAGGGTATTTTCAATTTGAGTGATGCTACTTTTACTTTGGATGAATTGAAAGTTTTAGAGTTGAGTCTTAAATTTGCCCCGCATAAGGATCTTAATAAATTTGATATTTTTATTGATTTTCAGAAATTTATGAGGAAAGTAAACATCAAGAAACATTACAGTAAAGTTACACCTCATACAGGACAGGAAGCATCGGAGTATAACCACACAAATTTGAGGAATAACTCAGTTTTTAATCCTAGAAATCCCAATAGCCATTTTTTGAAGGTTTTTAAATCTCTGGTCCAACATGACCTAGAGGATTTATCTATCAAACCTAGTAGGCGGATGACTGACATTGAAAGGGGTATTAAACTACTGGAGAAAAATAAACAGATTGTCATTAGAAGTACAGACAAAGGGGGGGGGGGTTCTTGTTATCTTCAATAAATCTGACTACTTAGCAGAGCTTAACAGACTAGTTCATGATGGACGCAAGATATCTGGTGCCAGATGCTCCGCGGGTACCAGTTATCTACCAATTACCTAAAATCCATAAGAATCCTGCTAAACCACCGGGTAGACCCATTGTAGGTGGGGTGGACTCTGTGTTTGCCAGAATTGGTGAATATTTGGACCACTTCCTTCAGTCGCTGGCACAGAGTTGTCCAGCCTACCTTAAAGATAGTAGAAACCTTATGGAACTATTACAGCATGTGCAGGTGGATGAGGGCCACCTTTTGGCCAGTATTGATGTAAATTCTTTGTACACCAACATTAAAGCGGATCTTCACCCATTTTTGAATCAGCATCTCGGTAGCTTCTAAAAGCAACACCGAGTGCCATATGGAGCTTTTTTTTTTTTTTTTTTTTACTTACCTTACGTTATCTGTGTTTCTTTTCTTCTGTCCCTGCGGCTGTGGGCGTGGACTTTGCGGGTATTGTCGTCATATCCTTCGTTACCCGCAATGTCTCCTGGGATCTCATTGTCTTTCATCCCAGGAGACCTCCGCCAAATCTCGTGAGACTTGCCATCACAACGGGGCGGGACTTCCTACGATGACGCCGGTTGTGATGGCAACCTGAGCTCTTGACGGCGTTACATTTTGTCTTCACTGCGCATGCGCGAGATCGGGGCTAGAACGGGCGGTGCATGCTGGTCGAGCTGCATCACCGTATCCCGGAAGAGGATGCCTGTGGGATTCACATGCCCACAGGCAAGATGAAAACCAACTACAGGAAGTTTTAAAAGTTATCTTTACTAAAGGAAAATGAGAACAGAAAGCTGCAGAAACGGAAAAAGTAAGTTAAAGATTTAAATGGATTAAACAGTGTCAGTGGTAGAAAAAAAAAAAATATGTGTAGACAGTGAAACACCGCTTTAAGCAAAAAAATGCTATAGAAGCTGTGGTATGGGCTCTAAACAAGACCAAAATGAAAAATAAAAAAAAAGATTTTCTTGTTCAGGCCCTTGATTTGGCCATGAGTCACAATTTCTTTTGACATGATAAACAGTTTTTCAGGCAGAAGAGGGGAGTGGCCATGGGGGCCAAGTATGCCCCGTCGGTGGCCAACCTCTCCATGAGTCATTAGGAAAAGGATGCCATTTTTAGTGGAAATATACCTCAGCTCAAGTTCTATAAGCCTTATATTGATGACATTTTTGTCATTTGGGCAGGATCAAAAGAGTCATTTTTAAAGTTTTTGTCAGAAATTGGTGAGAACAGATATGGAATATCCTTCTCAGCAGTTTCTGATTAGATTAGATTAACTTTTTAGACTTCATAGTTTTCAAGGATAACCACCATCTGTCCACTAAAACCTTTTTCAAAGAGGTGGACAGAAATGGTTACATTCCTCTGAGAAGTTGTCACCATACTCGATGGCTTAGCACAATCCCCAAGAGTCAATTTGTGAGGGTCAGGCGCAATTGCGCCAGAATTGAAGACTTTGACATATAGGCTAAAGTTCTCTTTGACAGATTTGTGGAGAAAGGTTATACTCCATATGAACTCAATAAAACCTTATCAGCTGTTAGAAGTTTAAATCGAGATGATCTTTTTTTTAAAAAAAGGCGGTCAAAGAGAGAGATTTTGGGATTGCTTTCATGACTGGCTATACCCGCTAACATAGGCAGGTGGAAAAAATCATTTGTAAATATTGGCACCTTTTGCTCAAAGACAATGATTTATTTAAAATTCTACCCAGTAAACCCCAGTTCATTTATACCAAACCCCCCACTCTAAGGCTTAAATTGGCACCCAATGTGGTTGATCTTCCAAGGAAGTTGTGTACTTTTTTGGATCAGGTTGTTTTTTTCAGCTGTGGGAGATGTGTTATATGAAAAACATCTGAACACAGAGTGAGGAAGACCACCGAATTCACAGCCCGTTCCACTGGGGAGTCCTTCAAAATTACCAAGTTCATCACATGTGGCACTACCCACGTCACCTACCTTTTGTCCTGTTCATGTGGGTTACAGTACGTGGGGAGGACCACTAGAGCACTTGGTGTTAGATTAAGAGAACATGGTAATAGAATTAAAAAGGGTTACAAACATCATAGTTTGTCCAATCATTTTAGACTCTTTCATGGAAGGGACCCAAGTGGCCTTACCTTCTGCGGTATTGATAGAGTGGAGGGACATTGGAGAAGTGGTAATCTTAAGCGAGCCATCTCTCGTAATGAGACCCAGCGGATCCATCGTCTCAAAACTATGAGCCCCCTGGGGTTGAACATCGAATTGGATCTCAATTGCTTCCTGTCCAATTTTTAGTCAAGTGTCAAACATTTTTTATTTCTCATTTTATTTTTCACTGTTTTTATTGTAACATTTTGTAATTTTTTTATTATTGTACTTTTTGTATATATTTTACTAGTTCCAATAGTACCGGAACTGACGTCTATGGTGTCCTTGGAAATTGTTTGATTTATCAAACCAGGAAAATGGCGTTTTTTTCTCTCCTGTGGATATTTTTTATCCTTAGGAGCGACACTTTTATCCCACCAACAATATGGCCACTGTGCTAATGTTGATTGGTTGTTTCTAGGAGCATTTATTCCTCCGCCCTCTATTTAAGCTGACTCAGCTAAACCGGAGATTAGGTCCGTGATGATGCCCTGTGGGAGGGCGAAACGTTGACGCTATTTCTGGGATTTCTGACATCACCATACTTCCGATGGACCATGAAGTATAGTGTGGAGCAGGACATAGTTGTGAGAAGTTGCTGTGTACTGTGTGAACTAATGAGATGTTGCTGAACTATGGTGACCTTTTCTTTGGCCTCTGGAGCAGATGGGAACTTTAAACCCTGTTAGGGGACAAGGTTTATACTAGCGATAAAGCTGCCCAATACTGACTGGTCACCGCAGAGTTCACAGAGTCTTGAAATCTTGGAACTTGAAAAGAAATTGTCTCCTGGGAATGCGAGGTTTAAAGTGCTCTTCATTGTTGCTGACCGGCCATCCGCGAAGGAAGCCTGTGAGATCCCAGCAGTATCCTGTTGTTCCTGCTGTTCTACTAAGCCTGTTTTGACCCCCCTAAATAAGGGCGGTCGCAGGCTTTTTGGTAAGCCTCCATTGCTTTATTGTGAAGGTGACGGGCAGCACTAGTGGTGAAAGCTCAGACCCAGGGTCTTCCATTGGATACTTCCGTCTGAATACTTTTCACTTATGAGCTTTTTTTACCCACTTTTTTTCACATATATTTTTCTTATATTTAATGTTTTTGTGCTTTGTATTTATGCACTGTCAGTTGATTAACTTCACATGGACTATTATTAGATGTTATTCCAGTATTATTTGCACTTGATTTAACACTATTGATTTACTGGTATATATTTGCACTTATTGTCGTTATACACAGTTTAATTACTTGTGGTATTAATCCCAGTGGGAAGATTGCCCAACCAGGTGCTCTAACAGTTACAGCAACAAGAACAGAGTGGGTTCCAGCCAGGATGAAAGCATCTGTAGAGAGGGGCAGAATGCAACCTGGCTGTTTCGTGTCCAATGGGGAAGGTGTCCAGAAGAGGTGCAACCCTACGCTTTCCCTCCTCAACAGGAACCTTTCGCTACCGCTAGCACTGTTTCTAATAGACGGGAAACCTTTCCCTGCACTACCCACACGCATAAAGCGCATCAAACCTGGGAGCCAGGGCCTTAAATGGACTCTGCCTGACCCAAGATGGCTGCCAGAGTCACATGGGGCAACAGCATCCAACCGGATCACTTCCCCAATGACCCAGAAAACCATAGAGGAACCAGGTTCTTCCTGACTTCTTCTCCTGCACAGAGCCGCTGCGGTTGAACGCCACCTGCAGTGGAAAAAATAAACTGCACCTGCCTACATAGTAATCCAACTAGCAAGTCTGTTGTTTTTCAAAAACATAAAGAAGAAGTAGGGCCAAAGCTTTTTTGGTCCTACTTCTGCTATAGATCACAGGAGCGCAGTCTGTTCTGCGCTCCTGTGAACTGTTTTCAGCTGTCAATGGGCTAAATGTCACTGTCATTTGACATCACTCAGTTAGTCCAGGTGCTGGATCAATTCCGACCTTATAGTTAGGATCCACGCAGAAGCCTGGACTGGCAGCTGACACATCCTCTTAGCGATCTGCTGGGAGACTGAGCCAGGCACTCTCTCTTCTCCCCAGCACAGCTCTCCAGTGAGAGCTGGAGGGGCAGAGCAGAGAGCTGGTGACTGACAGTTGACTCTCTCAGCTCAGAGCAGAGGGGAAAACTGAGAACTGGGGTTTGATTGCCCTGAGTGTAGAGGAGATGGGGACATATGCAGCATCAGATCAATGCTGAATCCACTTATAACTGTTACATCTGTAGGAGAGCTTGTTTTTTTTTTAAAAACAACAGACTTACTGGCCAGATTTCCAGGTGAAAATAAAAGAAAGAAAGACTAAAAAAGAGAACTAATACAGCCATCACATCTAAGGATTGTGAGCTGCAATATAATAAATGTGTTATATCGTTTTAATAAAGTGTCTTAGCCACTTCAGCCCCGCTCACTGTATATATACGTCATTTTTTTGAAGATGGATATCTCGGTAACGGCAGCAGCTGCTGCCACAACCGAGTTATCCATCTTTACAGTGAGCGATTCTGTACACGATAATGGTGGTCTCTGCGGCGGGTTCGCCGCGAGATCACCGTTATCGGCGGCGGGAGAGGTGCCACCCCCCCTCCCGCCGCTCTCCCGCACCCTCCGCCGCTTACCGGAGCCGTCGGTAGCGGCGGAGACGATCGGGTCCTTTCCCTGCTGAGGTATGGAGACAAGTGAGGCCAAGATGGCGCCCACCCGTCTCTATACCATGTGACGGCCGGAGCGGCGTCATTACGATGGCTCCGCCCACTCTCTTAAAGGCACAAATTTTTTAAGTGTCATTTTTTTAAACGACTTTTTTTTTTTTTTTTGCATTTTAGTCTAAATATGAGATCTGAGGACTTTTTGACCCCAGATCTCATATTTAAGAGGACCTGTCATGCTTTTTTCTATTACAAGGGATGTTTACATTCCTTGTAATAGGAATAAAAGTGATCCAAATTTTTTTTTTTTTAAAAAACAGTGAAAAAATAAATAAAATAAAATAAAATAAATAATTAAAAAAAAAAAAAAAATTTTTTAAAGTGCCCTGTCCCGACGAGCTCGCACGCAGAAGCGAACGCATACGTGAGTAGCGCCCGCATATGAAAACGGTGGTCAAACCACACATGTGAGGTATCGCCGCGACCGGTAGAGTGAGAGCAATAATTCTAGCCCTAGACCTCCTCTGTAACGCAAAACATGCAATCTGTAGAATTTTTTAAACGTCGCCTATGGAGATTTTTAAGGGTAAAAGTGACGCTATTCCACGAGCGGGCGCAATTTTGAAGCGTGACATGTTGGGTATCATTTTACTTGGCGTAACATTATATTTCACAATATAAAAAAAAATTGGGCTAACTTTACTGTTGTCTTATTTTTTTTTTCAAAAAAGTGAATTTTTTCCAAAAAAAGTGCGCTTAGAAGACCGCTGCGCAAATACGGTGCAAAAAAAAGTATTGCAATGACCGCTATTGTATTCTCTAGGATGTTAGAAAAAAAACAATATATAATGTTTGGGGGTTCTAAGTAATTTTCTAGCAAAAAAACCTGTTTTAAACTTGTAAACACCTAAAATCCAAAACGAGGCTGGTCTTTAAGTGGTTAGAGTTGTGAAATATGAAAGTACATCAAGAGTTAACAACTTCTGTACCGCCCACCGCACATATACTGCGGCAGGGTGGCCGGCTGCGCGAAACATCGTACCTGCACGATATTCGCGCTCCCTGGTCTGGGACAAGCATGCGCCGCCGGCAACCCACTCCCACTGTGATTGGACACAGCAGAAGCCAATCAGCGGGTCTCCATGATCATTCAAGGAAATTACAGAACGGCAGTCTGCCTATGTAAACAACGCAGACTGTTATTCTGTCACAGAGGAAGAGAGAGATCTGTGATTCCTAGTAATCAGGAACAGCGATCTCCAGTGGCGTCGGGAGGGGAGGCTGAGGGTGGCTGGAGCCCCGATTGGGTCCCCGAAAAGCCCCGGGTCTCGGGCATGCACAATTCTGTTATTACCCCCAAGCCAGAGCGCCGCTGCCGAGCAGGGACTGATCTGACCCTGAGCGCGCCTGAGTGACATAGCAGGTCCCGCCTTCTGGAGCCTGCAGCACCTATGATGGACGTCCCACTGGTCCAATGCCGGGACCGTAGGACATGTGACGTCCATCATAGAAGCTGCAGGCTCCATGAGGCAGGAATTACAATGCGGCCGCCGCATCCCTGTGAGAAGATCCCCACTCGGCACTCGGGCGGGTGGCTCTCCTCTCCTGTGTCATGGCTCTGGCTCTGGCTGCGTGGAGTGCCTGCTGTCTACTACTCTACTGTGATGGGTGCGCCGCACACTAGGCATGTCACCTGAAGTCTGGTCAGGTAGGTCAGTGTATGTCAGGTAGGTCAGTGTGGGTCAGTGTATGTCAGGTAGGTCACTGCATGTCAGGTAGGTCAGTGCGTGTCAGGTAGGTCAGTGCGTGTCAGGTAGGTCAGTGTATGTCAGGTAGGTCAGTGCGTGTCAGCTAGATCAGTGTGTGTCAGGCAGGTCAGTGTGGGTCAGTGTGTGTCAGGTAGGTCAGTGCGCGTAAGGTAGGTAACATCTCCTCCCAGGGCCGGGCTCGGCTGAAGCCTCTGGTCTTTTTGCCACCTAGCAATGCCCCTGCCGATCTCTGTCTTTGTCTAGTGTCAGCATCCCCCCCCCCCACAGTTAGAAAGCACACATAGGGAACATATTTAACCCTTTGATTGCCCCTGATGTTAACCCCTTCCCTGCCAGTGTCATTTATACAGTTTCAGTGCATTTTCTTTAGCACTGATCACTGTATTGGTGTCACTGGTCCCCAAAAAAGTGTCACTTAGTGCCCAATTTGTTCGCAGCAATGTCGCAGTCCCGCTACGAAAACGCTGATCGCCGCCATTACTAGTAAAAAAAAAATTCCTTAAGGCCTCTTTCACACAGCCGATCCGTTCAGGTCCGCCTGTCAGTTTTTTAGGCGGACCTGAACGGACACTCCAAGGAGGTCTATGGAGCGTCGGATGTCAGCGGTGACATGTCCGATCCGAAAAAAGTGTGACGGAGGAAAAACCTACTTTTCCATCCATCTGCGGATTGGATCGGGTGACGACGGACTCTGCGGTCCGTCGTCATCCGATCCCCCATAGGGGAGAGCGGCGCTCTGACAGGTCCGTCGCTGCACAGTGTGCAGCGACGGACCTGTCATCTGCCTGCTCAGCGGGGGTCGGCTTAGCGATCCCCCCTGCTGAGCAGAGCGGGCTCCGTATACGGACACGTCTGTGTGAAGGAGCCCTAAATCTTTTCCATAGTTTGTAGACGCGATAACATTTGCACAAACCAATCAATATACGCTAATAGGGTTTTTTTGACAAAAATATGTAGCAGAATACAAATTGGCCTAAACTGATAAAGAAATTAGATTTTTTACTTATTTTTATTGGATATGTTTCATAGCAGAAAGTAAAAAATAGTTTGTTTTTTATTTCAAAATTGTTGCTCTTTTTTTGTTTATAGCGCAAAATATAAAAACCGCAGACGTGATAAATAACACCAAAAGAAAGCTCTATTTGTTGGAAAAAAAGGACATGAATTTTGTTTGGGTACAGCTTTGCACGACTGCGCAATTGTCAGTTAAACTAACGCAGTGCCGTATTGCAAAAAATGGCCTGGTCATTAGAACGGAACTTCAGTCATTTATTCATCCATCTCCCCAGTGTGGAGGCAATCTATTATCCAACTACTGGTCGCAGCATAACGAGTGGTCACCCTACACTATTTTAGTCCTTTTATTTTCTGGCCCCACTTGAGCGCTGTCTGTGCATATTTGACGTTCACTTTTTCCCTAAAGGTTGACAGCTGCACTGGTTTCCAGTTATTTTTCATTTTATTGGTTATGACATCATGATAATCCCCCAATGACTGTCTTTTTTACCGCTTAAGGTCTGTGTGGTTATTTTATAATGACATCATGCACAGCTCTCTCTCTTTGCCAGGAAGGGAGTCATAAGAGGGCCAATGAGAGCTGCAGAGCTGGAGGTGTGCCTCTGTGTAAATCCAGGAAGTGAACAGGCAGCAGCTTCAGCTGCCCACAGTTAAAATGGCTGCAGCCAGACTCCGTGGAGGGAGATTTCTGCAGCATATTTGGCAAGTACAAAATCACAGTATATAAAAAATAATATGCAAAGTGGTTGGAGGGAAGCTTCAGAATGGCAAAGATGTTTTTATTACAAATTATGTGAGTAGACTGCAGTTCCTCTTTAAAGCGGAGTTCCACCCAAAAATGGAACTTCCGCTTTAAGGGAAGGTGACCCCCTGACATGCCACATTTGGCATGTCATTTTTTTTTGGGGGGGGGGAGCGGATATCCTCTTTTCCGAGGGTTCCAGCTCCCACTTCCTTCTGGCGCACCCTCTGCGCCAGAAGATCACCTCTTCCCCCTCCCTCTAGGCAATCATCTGGGACACGTTACAGATCCCAGATGATTGAGCGGCCAGTCATGGCGCGTGGCTCGCACATGCGCAGTGGGTGCCTGGCTGTGAAGCCACAGCCGGGCGCCCACAGTTACAATGCCGGCGCCCGTATCGCTGGACCCTGGGACAGGCAAGTGTCTGATTATTAAAAGTCAGCAGCTGCAGTATTTGTAGCTGCTGACTTTTATTTATTTTTTTTAAGCGGAACTCCGCTTTAAGGGGGTAAATCCTTCCGAGGCTGAAGTAGTTAAATGATAGGGGTATACTTATAAACTATAAGACCCCTTTTACACTGGGGCGCTTTGCAGGCGCTACAGTGCTAAAAATAGCGCCTGCAAAGCGCCCTGAAACAGCCGCTGCTGACTCTCCAGTGTGAAAGCCCCGAGGGCTTTCACACTGGAGCGGTGCGCTGGCAGGATGCTAAAAAAAGTCCTGCAAGGGAAAAATGGGAGATGGAGATTCCTGATATTCAGGGAGAAGATTGGGATGATATGTGGGACCACCCTTTTAAACATTTAGTGTCAGCCAGGGATCGGTTAATCCAATTTAAATTTTTGCATCGAATCTATCTTACCCCAGCTAGGCTTTCACGCATATATCCATCAATAGACGGCAAATGTTGGAGATGTGTGCACTCTCCAGCAGATGCTGAGCACATATTCTGGGGATGTCCAACAATTAAAAACTTTTCTTCAGAAGTCACGGGTTGTCTGTCAGAGGTACTTAGTATCAGTGGTGTATTTAGGTTTTGTGCTGCCCTAGGCCTGACTAAACTCATGCACCCCCCTAATTTAAATACGACACACCCCTTGCTGCCGAGGCCACACCCCTTACTGTTTAAGACCCGCCCTATCATCTGTAAACCACACCCCTTCCTCTTTAGGCTCATTTGGCACCTTTCAGGGGGGAGGGGGGAACAGGTACCCTTCCCCACTCCCTGGAGACTGCAACTAAATGTGGACTGTTTAAAGGGTTTGCATTGATTTTAGACATCAATTGCAGCCTCACTGTGCCCCATCAAATGCAGCCACTGTTCCATCAAACGCAGCCACTATTCCCACCAAACACAGCCACTGTGCCCACCAAACGCAACCACTGTGCCCATCAATTGCAGCCACTATGCCCACCAAACACAGACACTGTGCCCCACCAAACGCAGCCACTGTGCCCACCAAACGCAGACACTGTGCCCACCAAACGCAGACACTGTGCCCCACCAAACGCAGCCACTGTGCCCATCAATTGCAGCCACTGTGCCATCAAACGCAGCCACTGTGCCATCAAACGCAGCCACTGTGCCCACCAAGCACAGCCACTGTGCCCATCAATTGCAGCCACTGTGCCATCAAACGCAGCCACTGTGCCCACCAAACGCAGCCACTGTGCCCATCAATTGCAGCCACTGTGCCCACCAAACGCAGACACTGTGCCCCATCAAACGCAGCCAATGTGCCCACCAAACGCAGACACTGTGCCCACCAAACGCAGACACTGTGCCCCACCAAACGCAGCCACTGTGCCCATCAATTGCAGCCACTGTGCCATCAAACGCAGCCACTGTGCCCACCAAACACAGCCACTGTGCCCATCAATTGCAGCCACTGTGCCATCAAACGCAGCCACTGTGCCCACCAAACGCAGCCACTGTGCCCACCAAACGCAACCACTGTGCCCATCAATTGCAGCCACTGTGCCCACCAAACGCAGACGCTGTGCCCCATCAAACGCAGCCACTGTGCCCACCAAATGCAGACGCTGTGCCCACCAAACGCAGACACTGTGCCCCACCAAACGCAGCCACTGTGCCCATCAATTGCAGCCACTGTGCCATCAAACGCAGCCACTGTGCCATCAAACGCAGCCACTGTGCCATCAAACGCAGCCACTGTGCCCACCAAACACAGCCACTGTACCCATCAATTGCAGCCACTGTGCCCACCAAGCGCAGCTACTGTGCCCATCAATTGCAGCCACTGTGCCATCAAACGCAGCCACTGTGCCATCAAACGCAGCCACTGTGCCATCAAATGCAGCCACTGTGCCCACCAAACACAGCCACTGTGCCCATCAATTGCAGCCACTGTGTCATAAAACGCAGCCACTGTGCCCACCAAACGCAGCCACTGTGCCCACCAAACGCAGCCACTGTGCCCACCAAACGCAGCCACTGTGCCCACCAAATGCAGCCACTGTGCCCATCATTTGCAGCCACTGTGCCATCAAATGCAGCCATTGTACCCCATCAAACGCTGTCACTGTGCCCCATCATTTGCAGCCATTGTGCCTTTAAACGCAGCCATTGTGCCCACCAAATGCAGTCACTGTGCCCCATCATTTGCAACCACTGTGCCTTTAAACGCAGCTATTGTGCCCCATCAAACACTGTCACTGTGCCCCATCATTTGCAGCCACTGTGCCTTTAAACGCAGCTATTGTGCCCCATCAAACGTTGTCACTGTGCCCCATCAATTGCAGCCACTGTGCCTTTAAACGCAGACATTGTGCCCCATCAAACGCTGTCACTGTGCCCCATCATTTGCAGCCACTGTGCCTTTAAACGCAGCCATTGTGCCCCATCAAATGCTGTCACTGTGCCCCATCATTTGCAGCCACTGTGCCTTTAAACGCAGCCATTGTGCCCCATCAAACGCTGTCACTGTGCCCCATCATTTGCAGCCACTGTGCCTTTAAACGCAGCCATTGTGCCCCATCAAACGCTGTCACTGTGCCCCATCATTTGCAGCCACTGTGCCTTTAAACGCAGCCATTGTGCCCCATCAAACGCTGTCACTGTGCCCCATCATTTGCAGCCACTGTGCCTTTAAACGCAGCCATTGTGCCCCATCAAACCCTGTCACTGTGCCCCATCATTTGCAGCCACTGTGCCATCAAATGCCAACACTGTTCCCATAAAACTCTTATAATTTATTCAATAACTTTACCTGCTGTGCCGAGGAGAAGGATCAAGCAGTGTGGAGGAGGGTAGGCGGAGCATAAGGCTCCACCTCCGCCAGTCATCGGCCGCTTATGGGGGCGTGAGTCACACGCCACCCCCTGCATGAGAGAAAGTCCCCCCACCCGTCTTCCTGATTCCCGGCTCCCGCGCCCGCCCCCGCACACATGCAGCCCAAGGCAGCCGCCTTGCTGTAGCGGGCGGCGCTGCTGTGTATGGGCGTGCTTGTCAGAGGGTGGAGGGGCGTGAGCTCTGCTAAGCACGCCCATACACACGCCCCTCCACCCTCTGCCAAGCATGCCCATACACAACAGCGCCGCTACAGCAAGGCGGCCGCCGTGGGCTGCATGTGTGCGGGGGGCGGCCGCGGGAGCTGGGAATCGGGTGGGGGGACTTTCTCTCATGCAGGGGGGCATCTTTTTTTGCCGCCCCCCGCAAAGTGCCGCCCTAGGCCTAGGCCTTCTCGGCCTAGGCCAAAACACAGCCCTTCTTAGTATCCCAGTACCATTATCGCCCAGGGTATCATTGGTTTAGTGGAAGAAGTGGTACCTTCTTTGGCTCTTCGCACACTTTTGAACATAGGGCTATTTTATGCCAGAAAAGCCATACTGTTGCGATGGAAAAGCTCAGCTGCACCCACAATATCCTTTTGGAAAGGTTTGGTAAACTCAGCAATCCCTTTATATAAAGCTACATATAGAGCCAGAGGTTGTCCTAAAAAATTTACTAAAGTATGGCAAGCATGGTTGAACTCATCAGAAATGGTGGGCTAAACTTACTGAATATATATTGTTAGAAGTGTCTTAATTGAGTTAAAGGGAAAATTGTCAGGTTAACTGTTACACTGTTGTGCCTCAGAGGTCGCTGCTTTCTGACATAATTCTATAGGCAGGTAAAAATGATCAAACTATAAAGGTTGAGGACAGTACATGATTACTTGGCGAATATGTCTAGATTTGCACTATAAATAAACTTATTAGGTCGTGGCAGTGGTCGGGTTGGGGAGGGAGGGGGGGTAGTTGAACTATGTTAGTTCTCAAGGTTTGGACCCTGTGTGGCCGTATCGAGGACGGGTATGTTGCCCGTCTGGTCTGAGTTAGTGTAAATGTATAGTTTTTCTGTGCAAAAATTCAATAAAAAGATTGTTTAACCACTTCAATACCAGGCACTTATGCACCTTCCCGCCCAGACCAATTTTCAGCTTTCAGCGCTCTCACACTTTGAATGACAATTACTCAGTCATGCTACACTGTATCCAAACAAAATGTTTATCATTTTCTTCTCACAAATAGAGCTTTCTTTTGGTGGTATTTAATCACCACTGGGTTTTTCATTTTTTGCGATATAAGTAAAAAAACTGCGAAAATTTTGAAAAAAACTTACTTTTTTTTAGTTTCTATTGTAAAATTTTGCAAACAAGTCATTTTTCTTCATAAATTTGTGCCAAAATGTATACTGCTACATATCTTTGGTAAAAATAACCCAAATTAATGTATATTATTTGGTCTTTGTGAAAGTTATAGAGTCTACAAACTATGGTGCCAATCACTGAAAATTGATCACAACTGATGTACTATCTCACCTGAAGGCCTATCTCATTTCTTGAGACACTAACAAGCCAGGAAAGTACAAATACCCCCCAAATGACCCCTTTTTGGAAAGTAGACAGTCCAATGTATTTACTAAGAGGCATGGTGAGTTTTTTGAAGCTGTAATTTTTTCCCACAATTCTTGGGAAAATTAAGATTTTTTTTTTTTTTTTACACAAACTGGTCATATTAACAGGTTATTTCTCTCACACAGCATATGCATAATTGCAACTACACCCCAAAATACATTCTGCTACTCCTCCTGAGTATAGCGATACCACATGTGTGAGACTTTTACACAGCCTGGCCACATACAAAGGACCAACACTGAAGTAGCACTTTCATGCGTTTTACAAGCATAAATTGCACATATCCTTTCTCAACCACCTATTACACTTTTGAAGGTCCTGGAGCACCAGGACAATTGAATTGTCCACAAAATGACCCCATTTTGGAAAGCACACACCCCAACGTATAATCTATGAGGCATAATGAGTCTTTTGAACGGTTCATTTTTTTCCAGAAGTTTTTGGAAAATGTGGAAAAAAAATGAAAATGCATTTTTTTTACACAAAGTTGTCCATTTATAAGATATTTCTAACACATAGCATGTACATAGCAAAAATGACACCCCAAAATGCATTCCTCTACTCCTCCTGAGTATGGCAATACCACATGTGTGAGGCTTTTACACAGCCTGGCCACATACAAAGGCCCAACATTGAAGTAGCACTTTCATGCGTTTTACAAGCATAAATTGCACATATCCTTTCTCAACCACCTATTACAGTTTTGAAGGCCCTGGAGCACCAGAACAATGGAATTATCCACAAAATGACCCCATTTTGGAAAGCACATACCCCAACGTATAATCTGTGAGGCATAATGAGTCTTTTGAAGGGTTCATTTTTTTCCAGAAGGTTTTGAAAAAAGTGAAAAAAAAATGAAAATGCATTTTTTTTACACAAAGTTGTCCATTTATAAGATATTTCTAACACATAGCATGTACATAGCAAAAATGACACCCCAAAATGCATTCCTCTACTCCTCCTGAGTATAGCGATACCACATGTGTGAGACTTTTACACAGCCTGGCCACATACAAAGGGCCAACACTGAAGTAGCACTTTCAGGCGTTCTACAAGCATAAATTGCACATATCCTTTCTCAACCACCTATTACACTTTTGAAGGCGCTGGAGCGCCAGGACAATTGAATTGTCCACAAAATGACCCCATTTTGGAAAGCACACACCCCAACGTATAATCTATGAGGCATAGTGAGTCTTTTGAACGGTTCATTTTTTTCCAGAAGTTTTTGGAAAATGTGGAAAAAAAATGAAAATGCATTTTTTTTTACACAAAGTTGTCCATTTATAAGATATTTATAACACATAGCATGTATATAGCAAAAATGACACCCCAAAATGCATTCCTCTACTCCTTCTGAGTATGGCGATACCACATGTGTGAGGCTTTTACACAGCCTGGCCACATACAAAGGCCCAACATTGAAGTAGCACTTTCATGCGTTTTACAAGCATAAATTGCACATATCCTTTCTCAACCACCTATTACAGTTTTGAAGGCCCTGGAGCACCAGAACAATGGAATTATCCACAAAATGACCCCATTTTGGAAAGCACACACCCCAACATATAATCTGTGAGGCATAATGAGTCTTTTGAAGGGTTCATTTTTTTCCAGAAGGTTTTGAAAAAAGTGAAAAAAAAATGAAAATGCATTTTTTTTACACAAAGTTTTCCATTTATAACATATTTCTAACACATAGCATGTATATAGCAAAAATGACACCCCAAAATGCATTCCTCTACTCCTCCTGAGTATGGCGATACCACATGTGTGAGGCTTTTACACAGCCTGGCCACATACAAAGGCCCAAGATTGAAGTAGCACTTTCGTGCGTTTTACAAGCATAAATTGCACATATCCTTTCTCAACCACCTATTACAGTTTTGAAGGCCCTGGAGCACCAGAACAATGGAATTATCCACAAAATGACCCCATTTTGGAAAGCACACACCCCAACGTATAATCTATGAGGCATAATGAGTCTTTTGAAGGGTTCATTTTTTTCCAGAAGTTTTTGGAAAATGTGGAAAAAAATGAAAATGCATTTTGTTTACACAAAGTTGTCCATTTATAAGATATCTATAACGCATAGCATGTACATAGCAAAAATGACACCCCAAAATACATTCTGCTACTCCTCCTGAGTATGGCGATACCACATGTTTGAGACTTTTTCACAGCCTGGCCACATACAGAGGCCCAAAATCCAAGTAGCACCTCCAGGCATTCTAGCAGCATTAATTACACATATCATTTTCTGACTACCGATCACATTTTTGCAGGCCCTTCATATTTCTAACACATAGCAGGTACATACCAAATAACAAAAGATTACCTGTGGTTTTAGAAGTGCAGTGGTCCACAGAGGAGAGCATCGGTCCAGGCAGCAGGCAGGAATGAGGTCAGCGACAGCAAAAGCAATCATCCAGGCAGCAGGCAGGAATAATGTCCATAGTTCATACAGGCAGAGATACTGTCAGCACAGCCAGAGCACAGCCAGAGCACAGCCAGAGCACAGGTCCAGGTAGCAGGCAGAGGTGTCCCAGCAGAAATACTGTTCAAAGTCAGTAGAGGCAGCAGGCAGATATATGGTCAACACAGCCAAAGTATTGGTCCAAACAGCAGGAAGAAACATGGTCCATAATGTCATGGGTCTTTACAGGCAGCAATATGGTCAGCACAGCCAAAGTATTGGTCCGGGCAGCAGAAAGGACCATCAAGCTTAGGGCCAGGGGGACAGGGGTAGAGGCTTCTCCCACCCAAATCGCTTTGAAGCCTCCGGGCAACCAGACCCTGTTCTTGGAGCACAGAAAACGAAAAACTGGTTTTCTCTACTCAGAACGCTATTCTGAAGCCCCTCACATATGTGAGACCCCTGTGTACTAAAGTAGATGGCCAAAAGATCAGTCCAAGTGGCAGGCAAAAACATGGTCGATTTAACAGGCCAAGGTCGGTACACGTGGAAGTCAGAAACGTGGTTTAAATCGGCAGGCAGAGGCATCGTCGGTAAACAGGCTAAGGTTGGTACACGTGCAAGTCAGAAACGTGGTTTAAATCGGCAGGCAGAGGCATCGTCGGTAAACAGGCTGAGGTTGGTACACATGCAAGTCAGAAACGTGCAGAAACGGCAAGCAAAGACATCGTCGGTAAACAGGCCAGGGTCAGTTAATTAACATGGTAGCAGGCAAATGGGGAAATGGCAGTCTGGTAATAATACAGGGAACTAATATTGGATGAATGCATGATACTTTCTGAAGCAATCTCCGATGCACAGGCCAGGTTGGGAGGGACAATCGGGACAATAATAGCTGGAATCTCTTCTTACTCCTCCTCTGCTGCATACACGGCATTTTTTTTGGCGTCTTCTTCCAGATTCTGTGGGGGGAATGCTATAGGGAAGGTGTTGCTCGTGAAGTCTACTCACAGCATCCGAGCGAATGCTTCCTGGGGCGGGACCTTGTGGGTAAATGAGGGCAGTGACGATCGATTCAAAATACTTGAGGTAGGTGACTTGGTTTTGAGTTGCTTTTTGGTAGCAGACAAACGAATTATAAAGGGCCATGTGAAAAATGTGAAAGGCAACTTTCTTGTACCAGTAACGGGACTTTCTGTTTGATAAGTAGGGCTGTAGCATTTGATCGTTTAAATCCACCCCCCCCATATACATATTGTAGTCGTGGACACATTCGGGCTTTACAGTGGGGCCGCGTCTTCTTTGGATCTCCACCACGGTGTCATCGTGGATGGTAGAGAGCATGTGGACATCTTTCTTGTCCCTCCACTTCATGGCCAACACCTCCTCGTTCCTCATGAATGCCGATTCTCCCTTTCTTAATTTTTTTGCTAGCAGATTTTTTGGGAATCCCTTACGGTTTTTTTTGAAGGTACCACAGGCCGGGGTTTTTTTATTGTAAAGGTGACGAAAAAGGGGCAGGCTGGTATAGTAGTTGTCGACATATAAATGGTATCCTTTGTCGAATAGGGGGTATGCCAGCTCCCAGACAATTTTTCCGCTGGTTCCAATATATGTGGGGCAATCATGGGGCTGGAGCTGGGAATCTTTGCCTTCGTAGATCCGGAATGTGAAGACATATCCAGTGGCTCGATCGCACAATTTATTTAACTTCACCCCATACCTGGATCTCTTGCTTGGTATATACTGCTTGAAGTGCAGTCGGCCAGTGAAATGAGTGTATGAGGGACTCGTCCACACAAATTTTTTGGTCTGGGATGAAAACTTCTTTGAATCGCTGGGAAAAGGAATTGATTAGGGGGCGTATCTTGAACAATTTGTCATGGTTGGGATGATCTCGGGGAGGGCACTGGGAATTGTCACAGAAGTGGAGAAAACGCATAATCATGTCGTATCTTGTCCTGGACATGACAGCGGAATATATGGGCATGTGTTGGATGGGGTGGGTGGACCAATATGCATGGGCTTCATTCTTTTTTGTAAGCCCCATATTGAATGTTAGGCCCAAAAACTTTTTAAATTCATCCAGTGTGACACATCGCCACTGGAACATGCGGGCGTAGGAAGAATTGGGGTTGGCAGCAATAAATTGGGATGCATATAAATTAGTTTGATCCACCATATCCTGTAGAAAATCTTGGGGGAAAAATAAAGAAAAATAATCGAATTCAGAAAAATTCGTAGTGTCGGGCTGCACACCTGGCTGTGCGGTGAAAGGGGGGGTGATAGCAGGTCTTGAGTTGGCAGGCAACCATAAGGGGTTTGCCAGGGCATCGGGAAGGTAGGACTGGGGCGGGGTTCTTCGGGTTGGGCGGGTAATTCCAGTGCTTGTACTGGGCTCCTCTTCCTCTTCCTGGGGTCTGGCGCTGCTGGTGGTAATTCCAGTGCTTGTATTGGGCTCCTCTTCCTCTTCCTGGGGTCTGGTGCTGCTGGTGGTGGGCAGATCTCCTGATCTTGGTCCTGATCTCGGTCCTGATCTCAATCTTTTGGGAGGGACGGTTTCCTCCGCGGACTCGGACTCTGATCCATTATCCTCCACTGGCTCGTATTCCGAACCAGATGATGTGAGCTCCCCGCTGCTCCCATCATCCGACATTGCAAGAATCTCATATGCCTCCTCAGGTGTGTAAAACCTTTGTGACATTATGGCAATTCTTATTGGCAGGCCTGTGTGGTGGTACAGATGGTGGTATGGGTGGTGGTACCGATGGAGGTACGGGTGGTGGTGGTGGTGGCGGCGGTACGGGTGGTGGTGGTATCGATGGCGGTACAGGTGGTGGTGGTGGTACAGGTGGTGATTGTGGTACCTGTACAGGTGGTGGTGGCAGTACCGGTGGCGGTACGGGTGGTGGTGGTACCGATGGCGGTACAGGTGGTGGTGGCGGTACAGGTGTTGGTGGCGGTACCGGTGGCGGTACAGGTGGTGGTGGTACCAATGGCAGTACGGGTGGTAGTAGCGGTACAGGTGGTGATGGCGGTACAGGTGGCTGTATGGGTGGTGGTGGCACCGATGGCGGTACTGACGGTGGTACGGTTGGTGGTGGTACCGATGGCGGCACTAGTGGCAATACTGGTAGCGGCCTGTGTGGCAGTATAGATGGTGGGCCTGATGGAGGTACTAGTGGCGTTACTGGTGGTGGTACCGATGGCGGTACTGGTAGCCTGTGTGGCGGTACCGATGGCGGTACTGGTAGCCTGTGTGGCGGTACCGATGGCGGTGGGCCTGTGACAGATGGGCTGGTTGACAGATGGGCTGGTTGACAGATGGGCTGGTTGACAGATGGGCTGGTTGACAGATGGGCTGACTGACAGATGGGCTGACTGACAGATGGGCTGACTGACAGATGGGCTGACTGACAGATGGGCTGACTGACAGATGGGCTGACTGACAGATGGGCTGACTGACAGATGGGCTGACTGACAGATGGGCTGATTGACAGATGGGCTGATTGGCTGGGCTGTGTGACAGGTCCTCTTTATTGGGGGGGGCCGTGTTGTGCACAGTACAGTACAAACAGTCTGACAACTGACAGACACTGAATAACTCACTGATCCCTGCTCTCTCCTCTCACGATCGGTGTGTGAGGAGAGAGCAGGGATCAGATAGTAACAGCTACTTTTTGTTTACATTTGTGACAGGCTGTGATTGGACGCAGCCTGTCACCTGGTAAACAGCCAATTTCATTGGCTGTTTACCGATCGGGGAAGCGCTGTGTCCAAGGGACACTCGCCTTCCTCGATCACAACACCGGATGCTTTCGGCGGCGCGCAGGGAGCGCGCAGCAGAGTTTATTGTAACAGGTGATCGGCTGTGACTTTGACACAGCCGATCACGGGGTAAACAGCCAATAGAATTGGCTGTTTACCTAGATCGGGGAAGCGCTGTGTCCGAGGGACACGCGCCGCCGCCGATCGCCGCACGCTCCCGCGGGCACGCGCCGGCATGTTATCCTGCTGGACGTCATATGACGCCCAGTCAGGATAACGCAACCACTTCCCGGACGTCAATATGCTATTGACCGGGCGGGAAGTGGTTAAAAAAAAAAAAAGTCCTGCAAGCAGCATCTTCGGAGTGGTGTATACACCACTCCTAAACCGCTCCTGCCCATTGAAATCAATGCGGCAAAGCGCTGCTGGTTTTAACCCTTTCTCGTCCGCTAGTGGGGGTTAAAAGCGCCCCGCTAGCGGAATACCACTGCTAAAACAATGGTATAGCGCTGCTAAAATAGCGGCGCTTTGCCGCCCCCGTGTGAAAGGGGCCTTAAGGAAGCGTTATGGATAATGTCTCTTGCCTAGCTCAGATGAACAACGGTATCATTTGGCTGGGAAGGGTGCTAATAGCGTCATCTTCAGTAATATCGGTATAGCACATTTACTGGGTATAGCCACGAAGATCAGCGTGACAACATTGTGACATGCCTCAGCTCTGTTTATGTGATTGCACGTGCAATGTTTGTTTGTTTTTTTATTAAGCGATCGCTGCACCGGAGGAGCTGTCATTCTCAATGCAGCTGCGTATACTTCCGCTTTGCAGTCATGTGATCTATGAGGCGGAACCAGAATGAGGATTGGCTGTTGGAGGGTCAGGTGACAAGTGTGTGGAGCGGTGTGACAGTGAGTCGTGATTTCCTGGAAGAAGAGATGTTACGTCAGATTCGGCGACCCGTCAGAATGTGTAACGGAAGCTACGTTCCGTCGTTGCCATCTTGCTACACCTTGCACTCCTCCACAGTAAAGATACAGTGAGAAGGGGGGAAGCGGACATGTTGTTACACCCACCGGAGTTTTGCATTTTACACTTATTTTTAACAGTACAGTGAGTTTAAATAGTGAAATACCGTAGTTAGAACTCCATCTGACTGGTTTAATGTTGAATTTTAAAAGCAGTGGCGAGCCTGCTGATCTCACAGGTTTGCTAATCTGCCAGATGTTCGCTGCTTTTAAAATTTAACATCTAAACCTTCAGACGGAGTTCTAAGTACTGTATTTTACTATTTAAACTCACTTTACTGTTAAAAATAAGTCTAAAATGCAAAACTCCAGTGGGTGTAACAAGATGTCCGCTTTCCCCCTTCTCAGTGTATACTTACTGTAGAAGAGTGCAAGGTGTAGCAAGATGGCGGCGACTAAACGTCACTTCCGCTTACACATTATGACAGATCAACTAATCTGATGACAAAAATGATGTTAATACCTGACGAGGAAGGACGGAATACTTGCGTGTAACTAGGCGTTTCCCCGGGTGCAGGTACAGTGTTCTACATGATGTCACAGCAGATAAGGGTCGCACGTTTGTGGCAGTAATGTAAACATCACATGCGAGTGGCTGACAATCCAATGCTCGGGTTATACTGGCACTGCTATGGGAAAGTCCCGTGTCTTTCCGTTCTTCTATCACAGACGTTTTTACACACAATACAAAGGAGTAGTGCCAATGGGTTGTGTCACACTATTAGTGTACCGGATTATCCAGCACCGTTATTTTTTGTAGTAAATGCAGTTAATAAGTAGATGTGTAACAGTTCATTTTATGACACCCAAATACAACATAGTACCCAAGTGTATGGTAAAAATTAAAGACAATTCTCTCCGCTAGATACCCAGAATGTCACCCTAAAATCACTCGCACCCGGCAGATGGCAACAAACTTTCATACTCTGGTGACGCTCTGAAAGCCTCTGTAGGTCATCACTGTAGAGCATGGCTCCCAACTGTCCTGATTTCCAGGGATGTCCCTGATTTGGAACAATGTCCCTCCTTCCTCCTCATTTGTCCCTCATTTTGGTCTGATCTATATATTTGTATATAAAATGCACTTTTTATCTTTCAAAAAGTGTTTCCCAGAGTTAAACCTTTCATCTGATTCTAAACGGCTGCATTTATACATTTTAAAAGCCAATATAAAGAATTAGTAGTGGTAAAAAAAAGCCCTTGTGGATTTAATTATTCTTTTTTGGGGTTAATTCTCCTTTAAGAGGGTGTGGCAGGGGGCGTGTCCTATGCCTACATACATTTGCTAGTAGGTGTCCCTCATTCCCATCTCAAAATGTTGGGAGGTAAGTAGAGGTAACCATGAATAACGGGCCTAGAATCACTGCGCTCACTCTGGCATGGACAGCGATATTTACCATACACTATATGACCAAAAGCATTGGGAGGCCTGTCTTTACACGCACATGAACGCTAATGTCATCCCAGTCTTATTCAGTAGGGTTCAATATTGAGTTGGCCCATCCTTTGCAGCTATAACAGCTTCAACTCTTCTGGGAAGGCTGTCCACAAGGTTTAGGAATGTGTCTATGGGAATGTTTGACCATTCTTTCAGAAGCGCATTTGTGAGGTCAGGCTCTGATGTTGGATGAGAAGGCCTGGCTTGCAGTCTCCGCTCTAATTCATCCCAAAGGTGTTCTATCAGGTTGAGGTCAGGACTCTGCGAGCCAGGCCTTCTCATCCAACATCAGAGCCTGACCTCACAAATGCACTTCTGAAAGAATGGTCAAACATTCCCATAGACACACTCCTAAACCTTGTGGACAGCCTTCCCAGAAGAGTTGAAGCTGTTATAGCCGCAAAGGGTGCGCCAACTCAATATTGAACCCTACTGACTAAGACTGGGATGCCATTAAAGTTCATGTGCGTGTAAAGGCAGGCGTCCCAATACTTTTGACAATATAGTGTATGTAGCACAATTGATGCTTTTGTGCGTCAAACTCAGAGCCCCTGCCACTTGTGCTCATGTTTGTATGTGGGGGTGGGGGGTGGCTCGAAAAATGCTTTTGGGATGGGTTTAAGAGTTTATGGTGTAACTTTGATTCTTGCTTATTTTTATTTATTTATTTTTTCACTAAACTTTATATTTCACCACATAGAAAACAAAAAGTTCCCATCTGTGATCCTTTTTTTTTTCTTCTTTATCCACTTTAGCTCCGGAAGATTTACCCTTCTTTTTGACTAGGCCATTCTTTTTGCGATACGGCACTGTGTTACTGTAACTGACAATTGCGGGGTCATGCGACTCTATGCGACATAGGCAGACTGCCGTTCTTTCTGTGTACTGAACGATGAGCGGGTGCCAGCGGCCATCGGGCCATGGCGCCTGCTACCTGGAAGTGCGGGATCATGTGTGTGATCCTGCGCAGCGTGGCTGCTCTGTAGCAGTAAAACTGCTATAGGGCGGTCGACACAACTGGTTAATGAGACAGCAGGGCCCTCCAGGTAAGCTAATGGAGCACAGATCACACTTTATCATCTTCTTCCCCAGCTACAGTGGCTGGGGAAAGTGATGGCTGGTCCTTAAAGTGACTTTTAAGGCTTCATGTACACAAAGCCTCTTATGACGGCCAGCCTTGGGAAAACGCAACGCAAAACGTTCCTATCCTGAACGCGATTATTCATGAGAGGGAGGTTGAACCTCCCCTTACTGCAGCAGATTCTAAAAGCCTATTGGTACACGGACACATAGGTTTTTATGGAGTTGAGTTCAGATGTTTTGGCAAAAACACACCAAAAGCTCCTAAACTCAAGTTTAGGAGCTGTAGTGTACATGAAGCCTTACACGGTTTCTTAGTTGGGGGGGGGGGGGGTGCTGTAGCAGACTGAAATGCGTGTAAACCCCCCTGCTGTTGGCGTATGGCAGATGTCAGGGGCAGCAAAAGGGGTTAATGAGCACCTCTCACTGCAACTAATATTGCCTTTTTTGCTTTTAAAGTTGCCCTTTCTTCATTCTACATCAATCAGTAGGGAAGAGCTCAGCAGTGCTTGGATTCCAACCATTCTGAGCTATCCGGCCAGGAAGGTGTCACTGTGACCACCAATCATAAGCAGCCAAGGCATTCCCCTCCCCGCTTGTATACGAATGGCTGCAGGGTGGGGAATGTCTCAGCCTATATGATTGGTGGTCCACAGAGACAGCTTCCTGGAGGGCAGGAGGGTTCAAGCTAGTATCTGAACATGCCTGAGCTCAACCCTGATTGTCACCAGCAGCTTTGATAACATTTAGCTTTTTTTTTTTTTCCAAGCATGTTAATATGTACATTTTTAAGTCTGTTACTTTTACCCCCAAATGTATTTCATGTCTTGAGGGCTGGTTCACATCAGATGGTGCCCAGTGCGTATTTTTTTTTTTCATCAAAAACACCAGGACAGTAGATTATACGGGTTCCAATGGCATAGTTCACACCAGTGCAAAGCAGAATTTGAACATAAATATAAAAAGAGTCCTGTGAGCCTCCACTAATCTAAAATGCCCTAATTATCAAAAATCGGCTGCAAGCATTAAACATGCCTCATATATCATGCAAATACTGGTATACTTTTTACACTGGTATAGCGCATGACTTTGGAAAGCGCAGTGTATATATTTATCCAAAATTTGAACATGCTGCATTTTTACTGTACTGAAACGCAGCAAAATGCACCAGAATGTATTACAGCAAAATTAAAACCCTAGAAGCATTGAAAAAAAGAAGAGGGGAAAGCACACTGGAGCGTACTAAAAATGCATCAAAAACATGCATGTAGAAATGCATTCAGAGTGAGTTTTTGTGGTGTGAACTGTAAGCAAAAAGGCCTCCCCAATGCATCCAGAATACGTGTTTGTGGTTTGAACTGGCTCTCAATGCAGAGGACCTGTAGATTAAAAAAAAAAGTGGTAGTTTACAATTATTTTGTGTTTGCACACTTTTTTTTCCCAGTAAAAAATACACTAAAAGTAAATTTAGTGCACACAAACACAACATAATTCTCAATTTTTTGGGAACTGATGCCAAATCTATCAAGACTTAAAGTGATTGTAAACCCTAAACCCCCCCCCCCAAAAAAAAAACCTCCAAGACAAAGGCATAATGAGCTAGTATGCATAGCATACTAGCTCATTATGAATTACTTACCTGAGATCGAAGCCCCCGCAGCGGTCCTCATTCATCGCCGACATTGCTCCCAGGGGTTACTTCGGGGTACCCCGGCTTCGGCGCTGTGAATGGCCAGAGCCGTGATGACCATGCGCGGGAGCCGCCGGTAACACCACAGTCTAACTGAAGCAACGGCACGTACGTTATATATCCAGTGTTAGATATCCAGTGTAGCTACAGGTAAGCCTAATTATAGGCTTGCCTGTAGTAAAAAGTGGTTGTAAAGGGTTTACAACCACTTTAAAGTACAACTAAGGGCAAAACTTTTTGTTTTTGTTTTGGATGGAGTGGAGAGGGATTAGAACACTTGTTAGTTTTTTTTTTTTTGCAGTCTGTGCCCCCCATTAGGGAGATTCATCCTCTCTACTTGTCCTGTTTACCATTATTATTAGACATGTGCAATTCATTTCGGTCCGAATCCAAATTCGGGCGCATGTTATTATTTTATTTTTTTTGTGCCCTGGTTCATGTGAATGCATTTTATATAGTTTTTTCATATTTCGTAAAAGTTGTGCAAGATCTTTGTGCTTTTTTTTTGTTCTTTTGTCTAACTGCATGTTTTTAGAAAGTTTCTTTTAATCTAATATCCAATATACATCAATTAACAAATATTAACGAATGAATGGATTAGATCTTTATGGAATAATTGAATTGTGTGTAATATCTATCTATCTACTAGATATGGAAAAAGTGATATATATATATGTATATATATATATATATATATATATATATATATATATATATATATATATATATATATATATATATAGTAATATGCAATTTTTTTGTTTATTTAAAGTAATAATGAAAATTTATGGGGCACTATTCCTCCCGGGAACACCAATGATGGGGCAGCACTATTCCTCCCAGGAACACCAAAGATGGGGCAGCACTATTCCTCCCAGGAACACCAAAGATGGGGAAGTACTATTCCACCCGGGAACACCAATGATGGGGTACTATTCCACCCGGGAACACCAATGATGGGGCACTGTTCCACCCGGGAACACCAATGATGGGGCACTGTTCCACCCGGGAACACCAATGATGGGGCACTGTTCCACCCGGGAGCACCAATGATGGGGCACTGTTCCACCCGGGAGCACCAATGATGGGGCACTGTTCCTCCCGGGAGCACCAATGATGGGGCACTGTTCCTCCCGGGAGCACCAATGATGGGGCACTGTTCCTCCCGGGAGCACCAATGATGGGGCACTGTTCCTCCCGGGAGCACCAATGATGGGGCACTGTTCCTCCCGGGAGCACCAATGATGGGGCACTGTTCCTCCCGGGAGCACCAATGATGGGGCACTGTTCCTCCCGGGAGCACCAATGATGGGGCACTGTTCCTCCCGGGAGCACCAATGATGGGGCACTGTTCCTCCCGGGAGCACCAATGATGGGGCACTGTTCCTCCCGGGAGCACCAATGATGGGGCACTGTTCCTCCCGGGAGCACCAATGATGGGGCACTGTTCCTCCCGGGAGCACCAATTATGGGGCACTGTTCCTCCCGGGAGCACCAATGATGGGGCACTGTTCCTCCCGGGAGCACCAATGATGGGGCACTATTCTCCCCCCCCAGGAGCATCAATGATGGGGCACTGTTCCTCCCGGGAGCACCAATGATGGGGCACTATTCTCCCCCCCCAGGAGCATCAATGATGGGGCACTATTCCTCCCGGGAACACCAATGATGGGGCACTATTCTCCCCCTCCCAGGAACACCAATGGGGCACTGTTTCCCCACCTCCCAGGAAAACCAATGATGGGGCACTATTCCACCCACCCCCCCTGGAACACCAATGATGGGGCACTTTTCAAAGAAATTATTAATCTACTGTACTACTACTGATTACTACTGATGAGTATTCTGTATAGCCATAGCGGCTACCTTATCTTCAGTGCGCAGCTCAGCTCTCACACCTGCTTCTCGCCTTATTGCCTCAATGCAGCAGCGGGCAGGGCTGAGTATAGCAGGGGGGAGCTGACGTCAGCGAGGAAGAGAGGCGCAGACGTGCCTGGTCACATACGGCGGCACCGCCGCCTTGTACACAGGAGGATTCACAGAAGGATTCTAACGGACGTGCAGGGACGTGCCAGTGCATAGAGACTGAACAACTCCAACCATTACATGAGGGGAATAAAGCCCGCGGTTTTCTGTAGAACTGCAAGACAAATGAGAACCTTAAACCAGCCTTTTTATGAAGGACGGGTCAGATTTTAGGAGTAAAAGCTAGAAACAGAAACACAGTTGGGCAGACATTGAAGGAAGCTGACACACACACACATCTTATTCAATCTTCATCTTAAGAAATAATTACATTATTGGTGTTATTTTTACATTTTGATATTGTTCTTGTAATATTTTGCTATTTTAATATTGAATCAATTTTTGAGTTTTAACACAAGAAATGAATGGATTTTCTTGGAACTTTCCTCATCAATATAATTTACAGAATATCAATATTAATACGATAAAAACTGTATTTTAACACGTGCACTTTCTTTATGCTCTGTGTGTGCTCAGGGGCTAGGTGTGTGCTGAGAACTAGGTGGTGGCAGCCCTGAGGCTTTAAGACCCCATTCACACAGGGGCAACACGACTTGCAGGTCGCCTCACCGAGGCGACCTGCACACGACTGCCCGGGCGACTTGCAAAACGACTTCTGTATAGAAGTCTATGCAAGTCGCCCCCGAAGTCGTACAGGAACCTTTTTCTAAGTCGGAGCGACTTGCGTCGCTCCCCTTAGAACAGCTCCATTGCACAGAACGGGAGGCGATTTGTCAGGCGACTAGGTCGCCTGACAAGTCGTCCCTGTGTGAATGGGCTCTAAAGGTGAATAGGTGCAGTACTGGGCATAGGAAACAGTAGGTACTTTACCAGAGGTAGGACCGTGAAGGAGGACAGCAATGAGGGTAAGAGAGCATGCTCAATTAAATTATAAAGCTAATGAATGCAAGAGCCCTCTAGTGCTACTGACTTGAAACTGGCACTCTTTTTTTTATATACAAGACATGACTTTATGATGTGCCACTTTTTTGTAGTAAACTCACCGCTAGGGAGAAAAGTAAATTTTCTATTTATTTCACCAGGTCTTAAAGATGCATTTGTTCCTGCTTCTCTCCCTTTTCCTGGTAACCTGCTATGGGGAATACCAAGATGATGACTGGATTGATCCCACAGACATGCTAAATTATGATGCAGCTGCTGGCAGAATGAAGCACCATAAACAGGTATGTCTGGTCACCAATGTAGTAGAGTGACACTAAGTAATCTACCAAGTACTTTTTTTTTTTTTTTTTTTTATATCTTTTAGTTTTCATTGTTGTCTGAAGACAGACCAATGTTTGCCCCAAGCACCACATCGTTTTCAGTTGACTTGCTCTTTATTGGCGTTAAACTAAAACCCAGCAATGTCCTTTTGAAAGAAAAAAAAAAGCAGAGTGGACTAAAAGCTTTTAGAAAGATACGATTCATTGTTCAAAAGTAAAGCAGGAACTTGTACGTAGAGCCAAAACTTGTATTTTTTTTATTTTAGATATAGTAGAGAAGGGTAAAACCCCTCCCAGGATATTGCTGTCTGTCCCATAGAGATTTCTCTTCACTTCTTCTTGCCCTGGAGACACAACAGAAAATAAGGGGATATCTTTCCAAGAGCGTTTTCACACGTGCTCCTATTGGAGGACTTTTACTTGCTCTGGTCACAATACAAAATTTCTTTATTTCACTATTTCTGTTTTTGGTGAAATTGGTCAGCAGGGCAAAAAAAAGTGATTTTTTTCCAGCAGCTACACAGACAGCAATAAAAACCTGTCAAAGGGACAGCTTGACAAGGGTAGATATGAATATACTTCCACCAATGCACAGCAGTGATGTCATCTCAGCCCAGACAGTGCAACTGGTAAAGGAAGCTACCAGACACTGCAGCACTGGAGTGGAGGTGAGTATAGTTCCACTTTAGGGGGGGAAACAAGGTTCTAGCAGGAGGGAAGTTCAAGGATAACATTAGTAGGTCATATAGTGTATATGTGTATATATTATACTGCTCGAAAAAATTTAAAGGAACACTTTTTTTAAATCAGAGTCAAGCATTAAGTTAATTAAACTCCTGTGATATTGATCTGGTCAGTTAAGTAGCAAAGGGGGTTTTTAATCAGTTTCACCTGCTTTGGTGTTAATGAAATTAACAACAGGTGCACTAGATAGATGGGCAACAATAAGACAACCTCCAAAACAGAAATGGTTTTACAGGTGGAGGCCACTGACATTTTTTTTCCCTACTCATCTTTTCTGACTGTTTTTCACTAGTTTTGCATTTGGCTAGGGTCAGTGTCACTACTGGTAACATGAGGCGATACCTGGACCCTATAGAGAATTGATAGGCAGGCCAACTCCTCCAGGATGGCACATCAATACGTGCCATTGCCAGAAGGTTTTCTGTGTCTCCCAGCACAGTCTCAAGAGCATGGAGGAGATTCTAGGAGACAAGCAGTTACTGTAGCAGGGCTGGACAGGGCCATAGAAGGCCCTTAACGCAGCAGGACTGGTAGCTGCTCCTTTGTGCAAGGAGAAACAGGATGAGCACTGCCAGATCCCTACAAAATGACCTCCAGAAGGCCACTGGTGTGAATGTCTCTCACCAAACAATCAGAAACCGACTTCATGAGGGGGGCCTGACGTCCTCTAGTGGGCCCTGTGCTCACTGACCGGCACCGTGGAGCTCGATTGGCATTTGCCATTGAACACCAGAATTGGCAGGTCCATCACTGGCGTCCTTTTGCTTTTCACAGATGAGAGCAGGTCACCCTGAGCACATGTGACAGACATGAAAGGGTCTGGAGAAGCCGTAGAGAACATTATGCTGCCTGTAACATCATTCAGCATGGCCAGTTTGGTGATGGGTCAGTGATTGTCTGGGGAGGCAAATCTATGTAGGGACGCACAGACCTCTACAGGCTAGACAATGGCACCCTGACTGCCATTAGGTATCGGGATGAAATCCTTGGACCCATTGTCAGACCTTATGCTGGTGCAGCGGGTCCTGGGTTCCTCCTGGTGCACAATAATGCCCGGCCTCAAGTGGCGAGAGTATGCAGCTAATTCCTGGAGGATGAAGGAGTCGATACCATTGAATGACCCCTACGCTCGTCTGGCCTAAATGCAATAGAACACCTCTGGAATATTATGTTTTGATCTGACGTTGCCAGGTTGCACCTCAGTCTGCCAGGAGCTCAGTGATGCCCTGGTCCAGCTCTGGGAGGAAATACCCCAGGACACCGTCCATTGTCTCATTGGGCGCATGCCCCAATGTTTTCATTCATGCAAACAAGCACATGGGGCCATACAAACTGAGTACTATTTTGATTGCTGCAATGAAATTTCAGCAGAATGGACTAGGTCAGCTGCATCATTTTTTCACTTTGATTTTCGGGTGTCTTTGAATTCAGCTCACTCTAGGTTGATAATTTTCATTTCCATCAAACGATTGGCATCCTTTCATTCCTAACACATTACCCAATCCATATCAGTATACTGTAGATATTCAGCATGATATTTTCCCCCATTGAGATCTGATGTGTTTTCAAAGTGTTCCCTTAATTTTTTTTGAGTAGTGTACTATAGATATATATCTATCCAATCTCAACTTTTAAACCAAAATATACAAAGTTTTTTTTGTAGCTTTCTATACCATATTATATAGGTGTAGACCATTTACATTCTTGAAACCCTGCTGGAAAACTCCTAGGACGTTGCTAGCAGATGCCTAGCTGTTCCTGTTCATCTTTACCATCATTGTGAGCTCTTTTACTGATTCAAACTCCCTCACATGCACTGTGTTTGCAATCTGATGCGGGTGCCAATATAAAGCTAACACCCCAAACGGATCACAAGCGCAGTGCAGTTTGCCTGCACCAGATCAAAACAACCATACTATTTGGTTGCAAAGAGGGTCCAAAAAAGGTGCCTGCATGTTTTTAGTGCGATGCGGTGCAATTTGAGCCCATTCAAAATAAATGGGCTCAGATTGCACCACCCTGCGGTGCGCTTTCCTGTGCGATTCACATGCAGGTTATAGTGTGAACTGGGGCTAGTTCTTAACTGTAATGAAAATGCAGCCCTCTTATTTCCTACGCATTTTGCAGACATTTTGAATCTTTTTTTTATTTAGGATAATTTGGTTGCTCCAACCTGCCACACCAGATAAAGACATTTATCTTTATGTGAAGTTGTTGTTGAGCAGATGCAAATTGTATTTCTTAGAGGCTAAGTTCACCTTTAGTAAAAACCAGTCTTGCTGCTTTGTAACATATTACATGTTACACCCAAAGTACGGGTGTAACCTATTACTAAAGGTGAACTTATCCTTCAAATTCAGCCCCAGAATTCCTGACTTTTATAAGGCAAATGGCTCTCTGCAGTACACAAAAAAGTAATAGTCCAGGCCACTATTGGTTGAACATCCTGTACCCGGAGTACGTTTCTTTTATTTGATTCAAAGAAAAGTAGTTGGTATATGTAATGGCAAAATTATGCCAATAAATCACCCAATGCTTACAAATGTTCTGGTATGAACTGTCTAACATGGCAGTTCCCCTCACTTTGGGGAGATTTCTTCTCATTTCTGTTGTGTCTCCGAGACACGAGGTGAAGGAAAAGCTCCCCAGCAGGACACAAAAAAAAATAGCCTGATTATGTTTTTCATTTGTTCTTTTATTTTTTTTTTAAACTTGTGTTGACATACTCTTTAAATCTCTACTACCCCTTTCACACTGGGGCGGTTTGCAGGTGCTATTGCGCTAATAATAGCGCCTGCAAACCGACCCGAAAGTGCCGCTGCTGTGTATCCAGTGTGAAAGCCCCGAGGGCTTTCACACTGGAGCGATGCGCTGGCAGGACGGTAAAAAAAGTCCTGCCAGCAGCATCTTCGGAGCGGTGAAGGAGCGGTGTGTATACCGCTCCTGCCCATTGAAACCAATGGGACGGCGCGGCTATACTGCCGGCAAAGCGCCTCTGCAGAGAGGCTTTGCGGTGGTATTTAACCCCTTCTCGGCCGCTAGCGGGGGGTAAAACCGCCCCGCTAGCGGCCGCATACCGTCGGTAAAACGCCGCTAATAATATCGGCGTTTTACTGCCGACGCCGCCCCCCACCCCATTGTGAAAGGGCTCTAAGGGAGACGGTAAACACACAGTTTACATATTTGTATTTCAACTGTTTTACTTGCCAAAGGATTTGTAAATCTCACCTGGAATTAGATTTGTATCTGTGCTCAGGTCCTGGACCTCTCTGCAAACAACACTGCACTTGGGCTTAAGGACTTATTCACACAAGTTGCAGTTACCTGTGTTTTTCCATGCAGGACAGTAGTTTTATGTGCGTCATGTTCAGACCAGAATGTAGTGTCACACTGCGTTCCAGAGCGGTCTGATATTATCCAACTAATTATAATATTGCACCACTTCTGCTTAGTCCGGCATGTTACTGCACAGAAATGCAGCACACTATGCAGTGATAGGAATGAAGTTTCTGTTTTTACTAAATACATTTTAAAGACTGCCCATCACATGTGCCCCCCCCCCCCCCCCCCCTACTGCTTTCCGTTCCAAAACACTGTCGTGGGCAGCAGCGGTTTGGTCTGCAGGTCATTATGAATGGGTCCTTAATTTGGAAGGACCAAGGACCCACCCCAGCGTATGAATGGACAATGAAGAAGTAGAGACACACTAATAAGGTTATACCTTGGCTCTTCCCCTGAAAGTATGCTCATCATGACAAGCCCCATACACACTATAAAATTTTCTGCGGATTTTTGTCTTCAGATTTACCAAAACCATATAATAGGAGGTCAAACCTTTAAGAGTTTCAATTTGTATGCAATCAGGCAGGCCCTTGCACTACATGGTTTTGGTAAATCTGAAGACAAAAATCTGCAGAAAATCTAATAGTGTGTATGGGGTCTTAGACTGAGAACAGTGCGCAAAACATTTAGTTTTAGGACATTATATATATTTCTGTATTGTACATCATGGGACACAGAGCCTTAAGTAATTACTTAATGGGTTATAGGCCACCTTCAGGTGTTGACACTGGTAAACCCAATCAAAGGAAGTTTACTCCCTATATAACCCCTCCTCCTTCCAGGAGCACATCTGTTTTTTCGCCAGTGTCTAAGGTGTTGGTCACGAGTGAAGGAGGGATCCATGCTGGATTTAAATTCCATAAAAAGAAGCCAGATCCATCCAGAAGTGCCACTGAGGCCTAAGATGGATGGTACCTGGACCTCATATCCGAAGCACAAGGTTTTGCCTGTAATGCCTCTCTTTGTAGGGCTGGACCTAGGGCTGTTGAAATTAATCGCCTAATCGATGCATCGGCATTCGACCGTCCACGATGCGGAATCGATGCTATAGCTTTAAGGCATCGATTATTGAGGATGATGTCATCCTCACGCCGTGTTATGCCCTGCCTCCGTGACCGAACGGAGCCGAAAGTCGCCGAAGAGCCGCTGGAGTAAGCCGCGCCAGCTTTTCCTGCTTGCTGACCATTGACTGACGTCATCCCCCTGCTGCTCTGCGAGGAGCGACGCTGTGTGCACGTTCGCTGGGGCATGGAGCGCCGGTGGCTGGAGCTGCTGCTGCTAAGAGAGGCGGCGGCAGCCGGCTTGTGGAGCATGTAGCTCCAAGGAGGAGAGTGGAGCTGCGGCATATCAAGCCAGGTAAGGGGGCCGCATGGAGGACACCTCTGCTCTTCCCCCACCTCTACACAGTGAGCATGCAGATAGGGAAATAAAACAAAAAATTGTGTGCAGTGCTTTGTGGTGATAATAAATGCACAAAAAAAGTCTTATTAGTGAATAAATATAGCCCTGAAATATATAATCTGTGATCTGATTAAAAGAAATATTTTGTGTATTCAAAGTAATTCCAGTGCTGAGTGTTCTCTGCTGTGTTCAAATCCTTCACCAGAAATCAGGAATGATTTGAACACAGAGAACACTCAGCACTGGAATTACTTTGAATACACAAAAGATTTATTTTAATCAGATCACAGATTATATATTTCAGGGCTATATTTATTCACTAATTAATAAGACTTTTTTTGTGCATTTATTATCACCACAAAGCACTGCACACAATTTGTTGTTTTATTGCCCTATCTGGATGCTCACTGTGTAGAGGTGGGGGAAGAGCAGAGGACTGTGTGGATGGTCGAGAAGGATGGGAATTGGTCCGTTGTGACACTGGGCAGGGGAGCGCTATAGTAATAGTATTATATGGGGACAAGCTAGTGGTGAGGGGGGTGGGGTATTAGTCATCTTGTATAGGACAGTCTGGCACCTCCCTTACCACGTCCAGCAGGTCTGCAGTCTCTGACCATCTCCTGTATCATGTCCCCAGTCTCTGACCCTCTCCTGTATCATGTCCCCAGTCTCTGACCCTCTCCTGTATCATATCCCCAGTCTCTGACCCTCTCCTGTATCATGTCCCCAGTCTCTGACCCTCTCCTGTATCATGTCTCCAGTCTCTGACCATCTTCTGTAGTCATTTGGGGGCAGTCTGGAACACCTCTTTAAGTTGTCTGCTGTGTTTACACTTTGCTACATGCAGGGAGTGTTGTCTTTTTTTAAGAACAGATAAAATTAAAAAAATAGAGTTCTTCTGACTACTTAAATTTTTTGGATGAAAACCGTGCGCAGTAATCGTGATGCATCGTTAATCATAATCGAATCGTGAGGCCAGTGAAGATGCGCACCCTTAGCTGGACCCTAGGAACCCAGGACTTAGGTCTTGTTACATTACCTCAAGCTTCCTGATGGGGTGCTTGTACATGGCCCAAGGCAGTTGGACCGCCTTTTTTACGGACCCAGTCCTTAAAGGTTTGCTAAACGTTGCTTGCCGTGATGGGTGAAAGTTGGATTTTCTGTTAATTCAGCAAAATGCTGCAGCGAGGACAAGGTAAGGGAAGAAAACTTAGGTATTAAAAATTTTCATTCATTTAACGAAAAAATGTTGTCATGCCTTAAAATCTCCACTAGATGGAGTCTATGCACATACTTTACTCTGTTGTCTCACGGTTTGCTCAGTTCCTTTTCTGGCTGCACAGCGTGTGGAAGGAGATTTTGCAAGGTAAAAACAAATCTGCAAAAAATGTCTTTTTACTTCCCCTGATGGGACCAGAGGGTTAGGGGGACAGCAGTGCTGCACCCCCTTACATTACCCCCCCCCCCCACTGTGGGGGATGCGGAAGGTCCCGCTATTTTACTGCTATAGTTTGTTACTGTAGGCTGTATTTTTACACAGGTCTATGCCTCACTGCAGGAGTCTCTGCCGCCCCTCCCCCCCCCCCCCGTGTTGGGTCTGGGACCCTAAAAACACCGCACTGAGGCGCGGGAAACATTTTAATAAAAAAAGGGGGTGGAATTGTTTCGGAGGGGGCTAGGCCACTGCTGTCATCCACGTCTGAATTACCAATTATGGCAACTCAGGGTGAGCCATTGGAGCAAATCGATTGTGCAGCTGCCTCTCACATCTCACATACGTGACTGAAGATGCCCTTTCCTCCTCCCTTCAGGGTCTGGAAGAAAGATTAGCGGCTTTAATCGCATCCTCCATTCAAATGGATAGGAAGCGTACTAGGTCCCCCTCCTCCGCTTCAGCTTTGCAAGGGGAACAGTGGGCACACGACGAGGTTTTACCCTCGATCGATCAGGAAGAGAAACAAACCGATTATTCTTTTGCAGAGAAAACAACAGTAGATGAACCTTTTTCAGCTTCTCAATCTGAAAAGTTGCTGATACAATCTCTTACAGAAATGGTTCGTTCCACTTTAATGCTGCCTCTAACAGTCTCATGAAAACTTGGCTTCTTCCTTAGGTTCTTTAAAACCTTCCCATCCTTTGCATGGGTTTCCTGCACATGCATTACTTGAGCAGCTTATTTTAGCGGAATGGGATAAACTAAGGTTTTCTCTATCCTTTGGAGGAGAAATTCTCCAAAAGATGGAAAGTACCAGCAATTGAAGCTGCGATTTCCAATGTGAATAATAACTTGTCCTGTAGACAATGCACAAATGCTTACGGATCCAACAGATAAGAAGTTGGAATCCCTGCTAAAATCTGCTTTTTCCATAGCAGGTGCCGTCACTCAGCCCGTAGTCGCCGTGATAGGCGTCTGCCAATCCCTAAAAGACCAATTTAAATAGGCCCTTAGAGAGCTTCCTACACAACAAGCTCAGGATTTGGCTAAACTACTTAAGGCACTATGTTTTGCCATAGATGCCATTAAATATTCTATTCACCAGGCATCCTGCCTTACGCTTATGCTTGTACATATGCGCAGAATCCTGTGGTTGAAAAATTGATCAGCTGAAACACCATGTAAAAACCTCCAAAAACGCCCTTCATTTAAACAGGCTCTTTCCCCTGCGCCAGGGTCTTTTGCCTTTTAGGCAGTGGCGACGGCCTCTGCCTTCAGACTCTAGAGGAAAACCTCATGGTCAGAACCAGGCTCAAAAGAAGCCCTGGGGTAGGAAATCTGCAAAACAGAATCCTAAAGCCTCATCATGAAGAGGCAACCCCCCTCACCAAGGTGGGGGGAAGACTTCTGCAATTTTCAGAAGTCTGGAAAAAGGAAATTCAGGACAGATGGGTCATCTCCACGGTAACGCTGAGGTACAATCTGGAATTTCGGGACTTTCCACCGTCTCGTTTCCTGAGATCACGAGTTCCAAGGATCCAGAGAAAAAACAATCTGTTTCAGGCATTAGACCGATTAATATCTCAAGGGGTGATCATACAGGTACCCACAAAAGAGCAAGGTCTGGGGTTTTATGCAAATCTTTTCATGGTACCAAAACCAAATGGCGACGTCAGACCCATTCTAGATCTAAGAAAGCTAAATCAATTGCTGAAGATCCGCTCCTTTCACATGGAGACAATCAGGTCGTTAGTTTCTATCCTTCTAGGAAGAGAACTTCTGGTGTCAATTGACATCAGGGATGCATATCTGCATGTCCCTATATTTCCTGCTCATCAAAAGTTTTTGCGGTTCGAGTTAGAACAGCAGCATTTCCAATTTGTAGCCCTGCCCTTCGGGCTAGCCACAGCACCTCGGATGTTCACCAAAGTGCTGGCCCCACCTCTAGCCAGGTTAAGGGCACAGGGCATAACAGTTGTAGCGTACCTAGACGTTCTATTACTTATAGATCAATCAGTAACTCGTTTGGAGCAAAGCATACGCACTACAACCAACTATCTGAAAAGTTTGGGTTGGATTCTCAACCTAGAGAAATCTTCCTTAATACCGCTAAAAAGGCTGGAGTACTTGGGTCTGATTATAGACACAGCCCAGGAAAGGGTGTTCTTGCCTCAAGCAAAAATCAATTCCATAAGAAAGCTGGTGCGGAGGGTCAGGTCAAATGGCAATCCTTCCATTCGCCTCTGCATGAGGTTGCTAGGAACCATGGTAGCTTCATTCGAAGCAGTTCCCTATGCCCAGTTCCTTTCAAGACTGTTGCAAAACAATATCCTGTCTGCTTGAAACAAACCACTTCAAGCTTTAGACTTCCCAATGCGGCTGTCCCCAAGAGTGGCCCAAAGACTAACTTGGTGGCCATTAACCCAGAATCTGCTGAAAGGAAAATCCTTCAGACCAGTCATCTGGAAAGTGGTAACGACGGATGCCAGCCTTTCAGGCTGGGGGGCAGTACTAGAAAAGACAACTGTCCAAGGACAGTGGTCAAGAACCGAAAGAATCTTGCCCATCAATATCCTAGAGATTCGGGTAGTATATCTGGCTCTAAAAGCCTGGACTTTCAGGTTACGGGATTGTCCTGTCAGGATTCAATCCCACAATGCCACAGCTGTGGCCTATATCAATCACCAAGGGGGCACCATAAGTCTCAGAGAGAGACTTGCACAGAGAGAGAGGTGAACCATATTCTAACTTGGGCTGAAAGGAATGTTCCATGCCTTTCTGCAATCTTCATTCTGGGAGTAGAGAATTGGCAGGTGGACTACTTAAGTCGCCAGCAGTTATTCCCAGGGGAATGGTCTCTTTACCCCAACATATTTTGAGTTGTTTGTCAAAGATGGGGGACTCCGGACGTGGATCTCCGAACAAGGGATCTGTTCGCATGCGGAACGGATGTGTTAGTGACCCCATGGGATCAGTTCTCACTCATCTATGCATTCCCCCCTATTCAGTTGCTGCCTCAACTTCTTTGCAGGATCAAGCTGGAAAGAAAGCCCATAATTCTGGTGGCACCAGCTTGGCCCAGAAGGTCATGTTACGCAGAAATCGTAAAAAAGAAAGAAGGCCGGCAGCATGTATGTTAAAAATATTTATTACAATAGATAAAAACACTCACATTTAGGTTGCTAAAAACCAGCATGTAAAGTAGTTTCATCTGCGTGTTCTCGGGGGATGTGGGTGTCACGGGCCAGTGGGGGGGTTCCTGGGATGTGAGTCCTGTGACCTGGTAGCTGTTCTGGTGGTGCCGAGGGTCCTCAGAGCCTCCGGCGGCCAGGATGTCGGTCATGGATCCTCCGTGGAGTGCCGTGCTGACCTGCGTCTTCACTTCCGGGAGCAGGGTGAGGCGGGCGGTGCTTCGCGTTCGGAGCATGCGTGCTCCTTCATCAGGCTATGCTGGTGGCCATATTCAGTGTGGGAATTTATACCATAGGGAATGGGAGGGGTGGAGAGGTAATTGAGAGGAGGGCGGGACTATGTATAATGATTGGGCGCATAGGTAACCATGGAGATGGGGTGTACACAATGTGGAAGGGGAGTGAAGGGAGACGGGGAGTAGGCGGGGCGGGGAGTGAGGAAGGGGGGAAAAGAGATATGCAAATGAGTATGTTGTGGTAAGAACATATATGTGTGTGTATATGGATCGTGGCGTAAGGAGAAGGCGGTCTATATGAAAAGGAATGTTGTATTGATCAAAGTGGACGGGAACACAATAAATATATCTATATCTATATCTATATACACACGTAAACATATATGGGAAGGGAATACAAAAATGCAGAAAATGGTATATAATTAAATAGGTATATAATTATAGGGAGAGATTGGTGGTATATATGAGAAGAAATGACCCAATGATGGAAAAGGAATAAAACATGTACAATGTATATACGTGTGTAAACACAAAGAGCCTTTTATAAAGGATCCTTTCACACACACATACACATATATACACATTTAAATGACGCGTAAGATTGGGACAAAAGGAGGGGGGGGGGAGTGTGTTTCCAGACGGGTATTTGGGAATGAGAGGAATGTTATGGGAAATAAATAAAAGTAAAAATATATAGAAATATATAAATTAAAAAAAAAAAAAAAATTTGTAAAAATTATTTGCACGCTTTGAAAGCTTTTTTTTGTAAATGGTAACATTATAAAAACACACATGTACATATTAGAGATATTATATATATATATATATATATATATATATATATATATATATATATATATATATATATATATATATATATATATATATATATATATATATATATATATAAAAAATTTGAATAAAGATAAAAATGGTATGTATTATACACTAGGGCTATGTGGATAGGGGTAATGGGTGGGAGACAGGTATACACCCACACTAGTGTATGGGTATACCCATACACGTGTTCCACGTAGACTGTAAGTTAATGGGGTAGTGACTAGATGATGGATAAAACAATAAATGAGACAACAGGTAGGACAATGGATGAAACAATACGTGGTGAATTGAGATGAGATGATGTGATAAGGCAGGGATATGGTTGGGGTCACAGCAAAATGTTAATTTCAATGCCTTCATTGAGGCCTCCTGGCGATAAAGTGTCCAGTGTGTATATCCAGTAGTTTTTTCTTTCACACAACCTTTTGTAGCGTTCAGCGGTAGGGAGGGTGGGTGGAATAGACTCAATAACCCACACGCGTAGCCCTGAAGATGTTTGTCCATGATGTTCTTTAAAATGTCTCGGTACACTATGCTTGTCAGTGCCCTTCTCTACAAGGTTACGATGCTCACCAAACCTTTTGTGGAGCGGGCGTATAGTGCGGCCTACGTATAGTAGGCCGCAGGGGCATGTGAGGCAATAGACCACATAATCTGAACCACAATTGAAGAAGTCGGGGATGACATATAGTTTACCCTTATGATGAAAGTCTTTTTGCCTATGTGTAACATGGGTGCATGTGAGGCAGAGGGGCTTCCTACATTGATACATGCCTTTGATGTTAAAGAAGGTTAACAGGGCACTGGCGGTGGGGCGTGCTGTTTTCACTTTGCTTGGTGCTATTTGGGCCTTTATATTCTTAGCCCATCTGTAGGTGACCAGTGGTTTATCACTTATGGTGGGTTTTAGATGCAGATCCTCACGCAGAATGGACCAGTGTTTTGTGAGAATCTTTGCCATTTACTTAAATCTGTTGTGGTATTGTGTCACAAATCTGACGGGTTGGGTAGTGTCGTCTGTACTGGTTAGTCTCTTGTCCTTCGCGTTTTCACTGAGATAGTATTGGAAGGCATCTTCTATGATGTGGTCTGGGTAACCCTTGTCTTTGAATTTGGCTTTGAGTAGTGTGTTTCATACTCCTGTAGGCGCGTGCAATTATGTTTTAGGTGGCAGAACTGGCTTTTTGGGATGTTTTTAACCCACCATGGGTGATGGCAACTGCTAAAGTGTAGGTAAGAATTCCCTGAGGTGGATTTTGTATAATTCTGGGCGCAGATGGTGTTTTCATAGTGGAAGAGTTCCAGATCCAAAAAGGCCAATTTGTTATTGTCTGCGACTGATGTAAATGATAGACCCATGGAGTTGCTGTTGCAGTGTTGGACGAAGGGTAGGATGGAGGTTTCTGGACCATCCCAGATAATGACCACTTCATCTATGTAGCGCCCGTAATAGACTATGTGGGGCACATATGGGTTATTGTTGTGTATATATTGTAGCTCCCAGTAACCCATGGTAAGGTTCGCGTAGCTGGGGGCAAAATTGGCCCCCATGGCAGTTCCTTGTGTTTGAATGTTGGATTCGAAATAATTGTGGGTTAGGCAGAATTCTAATATTTCCAGTAAGAATTGGTTCTGACGTGGGTTGAGTGATGGATCATTGTTGAGGTAGTGTCGTACAGCTTGTAAACCAATGTTATGGGGAATGGACGTGTATAGTGAGACCACATCTAGCGAGAGCCAGCAGTATGTGGGTTCCCAGGAGTAGTATCGTAGCATGTTCAGAAGGTGGATGCTGTCTTTAATGTAGGAAGGTAGGTTCTGTACTATACCTTGTAGAAAATGATCAATGTAGATGGAGAAGTAGCTAGTTACGCTTTCCATGGCCGCCACTATTGGTCTACCAGGAGGGTGTGTGGGGTCTTTGTGCACCTTCAGAAGGTGGTAAAAGTAGGGCCTTTTGTAAAAGTCGCGTTTAAGAAATGAGGCTTCGGATGCATACCATCTGCTTGTGCTCGATCTATTAGGTTGTGAGCTTCAATGGAGAATTTGGGTAAGGGATCTCCGGAAAGTTTTTTTGTATGTGGATGTGTCCGATAGGAGTCTGGTTGTTTCCAGCATGTAGTCTGCACGGTTCTGGACTACGATACCACCTCCTTTATCTGCGGGCTTAATAACCAGTTGCCTGTTGTTGGTGAGTGATTTAAGAGCCGTGCGTTCTGCTGGGGTTAGGTTAGATGGTGGATTGGAATGTGAGTTGGACATTTGACACATTCGTAGTATATCAGCATATACAACCTGATAGAAGGTCTGGACGTAAGGTCCTTTGGCAAATGTGGGATAAAAGATAGATTTCAGTTTGAAATTAGTGTGTAAGATGGGTGGAGAGGTAGGTGGATGTTGAGTTAGAGATTCAATCTGGTCGTCAATGTAGAGATCTTCCAACTGGTCTAGGGCTATGAGTTCTGCGGGTCCTAGGGTGGAGGAGTCTTCTGTATTAGTACTGCATTCAGCGTGGTCATTAGTAGTATATGGAGTAGTGTTTGGGGTACCATTACCTTTCTTAGTGTCTTGAATGTTGAAATATCGTTTGATGGTAATATTTCTTATGAACCTATTGAGATCCAAGAAGAGAGTGAAAGGGTTGGGAGATGCTGTGGGGGTGAAGGTGAGCCCGTGTGCTAGTAGAGATTTTTCAGGCATGGATAAGGTGTGATCAGAGAGGTTGAAGATTTTTACAGTCTGCGCAATTTCTCCCTCCTTTTTGTGTCTGTGTCTCGCCCCTCTCCTGCCTCGTAGGTGAGCTTTCTTTTTGGGCAGGGTTGGGGGGTGATCACTAAAAAAGAGGGGGTAGGGGTGGGAGATATGTTTATTGGTCGGACTGTAAATGGGGGGTGATGAGATGGCGTGGATACTGGGGTGGTCGGTGGTGGGCCCAGATGCATGAGTGATCTTGGGCTGTGCGGTGTGTAGATTCCCAATACCAAAATCCAGAGTGGATGACTGGGGGTCCTCATAAGTACTGTGATCTGATATGGCACTGCAGGTCTGTGTTTCTTTAAGGGTAACTGGTATGGAAGGGATTGAGGTAAGGCTGCCAGTGTGGGGTTTCTTCTTTATACTCTTGGAAGTTTTGGGTGTACTGGAGGAAGAAACTTGCACGGGGGGTGGTGGACGATGATGGTCCACTTTTGGTGTGGGCTGTGGCCGTCTGGAAGGTGCCGGTGGCCTATGTGGTTTATAAGGCTTGGTGGAGGGGCCTTGACAGGATAAGAGGGCCGTGGTGGGCCTTGGTACGCATTCCATCAGGGGGATTGGGGTGAAGAACTTATCCCACCATTGTTGGTTAATGTTATTGATGGTGTCCTCTATTTTGCGAAATTTCGCACATATGTCTGTATTCCAGACGGGGGATATTTATACTGATGGGAGGAGTACGCAGAAATCGTAAAGATGGCAGTGGAGGGCTCATGGTCCCTCCCACTACGGCCAGATCCGCTCTCTCAGGGACCGATATTCCATCCTTTCTTACAGTCTCTAAATTTAACGGCTTGGCTATTGAAACCCACATTCTAAAGAAACGTGGGCTTTCCGGGTCAGTTATCTCTACCCTGATTAATGCTAGGAAGCCAGCTTCCAGAACTATATAATATAGAATCTGGAAGGCTTATGTTTCCTGGTGTAAATCCAAGGGTTGGCACCCTCGGACATATATCATAGGCAGAATTCTTGCCTTAATACAATTAGGGGTAGAAATGAAATTGGCCTTAAGTACTATTAAAGGCCAAGTCTCAGCTTTATCGGTCTTATTTCAAAGACCACTTGCTACTCATTCTTTAGTCCAGGGCTTTATGCAAGGGGTGATGCGGCTTAACCCGCCTGTCAAACCTCCCTTGAACCCTTGGGACTTAAACTTAGTTTTGTCTGTGTTACAAAAACAGCCATTTGAACCAATACAACAGATTCCTTAGTCCTTTTGACAAGGAAGTTGGTATTTTTGGTTGCTATATCCTCAGTAAGGAGGGTTTTACAATTAACTGTTCTTTCTTGTAAAGAGCCATATTTGATTTTTCATGAGGACATAGTGGTGTTACACCTTCGTCCAGGTTTTTTGCCAAAAGTAATTTCAGGTTTTCACCTGAACCAAGATATTGTCCTGCCATTGTTTTTTTCCAAACCCATGTTCCAGGGAAGAAAGAGCATTACATTGTCTTGATGTGGTGAGAACAGTGAATCTATTTAAAGAAAACTGCTCAGATTCGTAAGACTGATGTCTTATTTATTCAGCCGGAGGGTCCTAAGAAAGGACAGGCAGCGTCGAAATCCACTGTCGCTAAGTGGATTCGGTAAGTGATAATTCAAACTTATGATTTAAGGGGTAAGATTCCCCCGTTTCAATTTAAGGCACATTCTACCAGGTCGGTTAGTGCTTCTTGGGCAGTGCATCATCAGGCCTCCATAGCTCAGATCTGTAAGACCGCAACTTGGACTTCAGTGCAAACATTCACAAAATGTTATCAGGTGGATGTAAGGAGATATGAGGATATCGCCTTCGGGTGCAGTGTGCTGCAAGCAGCAGTATAGATCCTCAAGTCTGGGTGTACTCTGCGGGTTGTTTTCTCCCACCCCTCATGTGGCATTGCTATGGGACATCCAATTAAGTAATTACTTAAAGGGGTTGTAAACATAATTTTTTTCTTTGCTAATTAGCTTCCTTTAAGCTAATGCAGTGCTAGTTCACTTACCTGTTCCTTCTGGTTCTCTGCCAAATGTCAGAAATCCTTCCTTGAAATCTTCACTTCCTGTTGTTCTTCATGGAGCTTGCCACCGTCATCTGAGCCGTTGTTGCTGGTGGTGACTGATTGTGCTCGCCCCCTCCCTTGGACTACAGCCCTGCGTGGAGACGCTCTCTATGTTACAGAGAGACACAGGGGCTGGGGGTTAGTGGGCGTGTCTACGACGCTGCAGCGATACGCCTCCATAGACTAATCTTCACTGCCCCGCCTATTGCTCGTTCTCATTAAAAGAAATGTATAAAAACGGCACTGCGCATGCGCGGTGCCGCTAAGCACACTGGGAGATGTAGTTCCGTGGTTGCCGTGACGCTGCTTTAATGCACGCGCACCGCAAACCAGGAAGGAGAAGCCAGAATCACTGTGGCATAGACGGAGGCGATTTTTAGATACACATTGCACTTGTAAGTAAAGATTTTGGCATGAAATCATACAATTCTTTTGATTAAAGAGGAGTTCCACCCAGGGGGGCCATTAAAAAAAAAAAAATTAAAAATCAGCAGCTACAAATACTGCAGCTGCTGACTTTTAATTGGACACTCACCTGTCCCTGGGTCCAGCGGTGCAGGGGATCGAAGCCCTGCTCGTCCCCCCCCTCCGCTCGTCGGCGCTGGCATTTCAACTGTGGGCGCCGGGCTGTGGCTTCACAGCCTGGCACCCACTGCGCATGCGCGAGCGGCGCCGAGCGCCGTGATTGGCCGCTCAATCACCTGGGACCTGCAATGGGTCCCAGATGATTGACAGGAGGGAGGGAGAAGAGCCGAGCCCTTCCTGTGCCAAGGGGAAGTGATGTCACCAGCCCAGGCAGACGAAGGGGCAGACTACGAGGGACCACCTAGCAACAGGCATTTAGAGGTAAGTAAAAAAAAAAAAAATATCCAAATGTTTTTTTGTTTTTTTTTTTAGAATTTTTTAGATATGTTTGTTTTTTTGGGTGGAACCCCACTTTAAGTATGCAATTAACAGTGGAAATATGTGAAAAAAAAATTATGTTTACAACCCCTTTAAGGCACTGTGTCCCATGATGTACGATAAAGTAAATAGGAATTTTATTACAGCTTACCTGTAAAATCCTTTTCTTGGAGTACATCATGGGACACAGAGGTCCCTCCCCTCTTTTTTGGGATACAAGTATATTGCTTTGCTACAAAAAGTGATGTGCTCCTGGAAGGAGGAGGGGTTATATAGGGAGTAAACTTCCTTTTTATTGGGTTTACCAGTGTCAACACCTGAAGGTGGCCTATAACCCATTAAGTAATTACTTAAGGCTCTGTGTCCCATTATGTACTCCAAGAATAGGATTTTATACTATCTATCTATCTATCTATCTATCTATCTATCTATCTATCTATCTATCTTATAATTTTTTATTAGTATGGTTCTACATGGTAACATTTTCATGGGTGCTTTGCTTATAATAAATGAGTGATAATTTTCCTCTTTTAGTACCACACAGGAAAGGCAGCTCTGAGTGAATATTCTAATGAACAAGCTCAAGGCACTTGCCAGTCAGATCACTTGGATTGTAAGACTGAGGCTAATAACTGGAAGCAAAAGGTAAGGGTTGTATATACTATAGCTACATGTTTTATTTGCTTGAAATTATAACATAATTTGTAGTAAACGCAAGACAATTTTAGCAAATTCCTTATTGTAATATTTCCTCACAACGTTGATGGGAGGAACAGCTGCCCTCTGAGTTAATGTTGTGCTTCTAGGATGTTGGACAGGCAAATTAACATGGCACAAGTCCACCTATTGGCTATAACCCAACATATACAGTAAGCCCAATTTGCATTAGTGTCCTTAAGATGTCTCCCTCCATCCCTGTTGGCTGAAGACCCGAGAGTTTTTCACTATTCTGCGTGACTATAAATAAACGGCTACTGCAAGTGTCATATTAGACCCCCAGATCTTGGGGATTCACCCCAGCAGCAAGCAGCCACTGTACAGGTCAGTGTCATACTGGTCCCCCAGATCCGGATTTACTGCAGCAGCCACTCTGCTTCTTTGTGTTACATTGGATCTCCGAAGTTAAAACTTATAGAACCTTTTGGTCCCCTGAAAATGGTGAGTTGTAGTTGTGTCCAACCACAGGGGAAACTTGTTATTTTCCTAACTGCCTTTTTCTTATTGCTAACATATCTATTACTCCCTTTAATACCAGGTTTAACTAACCTGCTAGTGGGACTGTAACGGCTCCATCCTCCCCCCTCTGCTAATGCTGCTTCTTCATGATTCCACTGCCATTTTTCTAGGAACCTCTCCTGAAGGCAGATAGGTAGCTTTGTTCTTCATTTTGTTTCCAGCAAGGCATGCTTTCTGGTGTACCTCTACCAGGAAATAAGCAGACCTTGTGTCAGAGCGATCTTACAGCCTGGGAACGATCCTGCATGCTGCTTTTTTACACTTCTCCATTTCCATGTCTTTCTGCATCTGGGGATACAGCAAACTATGAGAGTGTACAGCTGGGATTCCTGAGGATTGCAAGTTTTACTTGATAAGCTTTGAAGCCCATTGCCTTTCTGAGGCCTTGCATGACACCCATTTGTCTCACCACCTTTTGTGATCATCCCCTTCAACGAACAGATTCACCATTAATAGTTTATTTTTTATCTCCTTTGTAATAATATCGTAAGTGGGAGGTGAAGATAATACAGTGGATAAATACAATCCAGTGGAAGCTCACACAGTTGTATAGCAAAATGCAGAAGAAAAGAATGCAAGAAAGAGCTCTTGCTGTATACAGTAAGCGTGTGGTCCTTTTTTCTAGGACTTACTCTACCTTTCACAGCAATATTAAACCCAAAAGCAAACATTTACTATATTGTAGCTTACCAATTCTTAGAAGTGTTGGCTGCATTCGTTTTCTTTTGGAGGCTTTATTCTATCTTCATCTGGTGATCCAGTCTGTTGTTTTTCAAAAGAACAAGTTGTTCTGCAGATGTATCAGTTTACAGAGATCAGACAAATCATATACCACTGAGGTAAATAGCTCAGGCCCCTGCTAAATCTATTAGTACATCTAACACTCCCCCCCCCCCCCCCCCCAGACTGACCGAGCTGCTATCCAAAGGTGCCCCCTGTGCTCCATCATCCAGATTGGGGGGCACTCTAATACAGGAGGTGGTGAAAACAGAGGGAAAAAGCCTTAAATAAAACAAATGCAGCCACCACATCTAATGATTGGTAAACTGCAATATGTTACAGTTTTGGGTTTAAAATCACTTTATTTCCTGCTATAAGCTTCAGAAACAGTAGACTTCTGACATGTCGTAAGCCAGGGAAATGTAGTTATTTTAATGTGGTCTCCTCTTTCTTGCATTCAAGTTTTGTTTTGTTTTTTCCCGAAAGTGCCAGATTGGTCCTTGTGGTCTGACATCACTGCTTTTGTTTTCATTCTCTGGGTTTTTGGAAGCGTGCTTACTGCATGGCCAGCTCTTGCCATAACATAATTTTTTGGGCATAGTGGAGAAGATTTTGAACACAGAAATGTTGTTGCTGTGTGTGTCCTCACTGAGAATATTTTACTTTCACTTGCTTTACTTACCTGTTCTGGAAATTTCATAGATAGGCAACTCCTATCCTCATATTGATTTCTGGCTCCAAATTAATAACTGCTGCTGTAGGGAGCAGACACATAACTGTTCTGTTTTATTCGGCGCAATTGAAGTTTTTTTTATGCACATGATTATGTAGGTATCACATTATTATTACAATTGTACTTTTATGGTAACAAGGGGCGTAACATAGGCAGGCTAGTTTCTAATCAGGACTCGAAAGAATGCAAACATGTAACCAAAACATTATGAGTGCTGTGTGCAATACATAGGCAGAGCATACAAAATAGAATACAATTGTATACAGAATTTACATATTTCCTTTACTCTACCTGATGAATATAAGAGCAAGGATCAAGGGGAAATTTCCCCAAAAATGGCACAGCAATAGAAGCATTTTAATGGGATGAGGTTAGAACTCGTATTGTGTCTCTCATTGAGAAGATTCCTCTCGCTGCTTGTCGCAGTGATCTCTGCCAGGCTGGGAAAAGCTACCAAAAGAAGACACGGATAGTATTTAAAACATTAAAGTTTTTTTGTACAAAGCAGACCTCTCCTACATAGAACATCCTGTGTAATTTATTTTTAGGTATTTAAATTTTGTGTGCATTAGCTGTGTGCATTATTAAATCTGAACTCTATTTAGATATACAAGGCTCACATATTTGCAGGTTGGTAATTATTAATACATCTTTAAATCTGAACTCCAGGTATGATCTGGATTACATACTTACTTTTGACCAGCTTGGAACAATGTAGTGGGGAAGTCATTCGGCACAGGATCCAGATGATTGCTTCTCTCGTTGTAGTAGCACTGACTACTACAGTCATTGTTGGCTTCCTCAAGAGTCCCTTGCATATAAAATATGCATACTTGTTTTGGTCCAAGTATGCAATACAAATCATACCTGCAGTTCAGCATTAAATGGGATAAATGTTTGTGTTTTTTTTTTTTTTACAAAAGCAGAGTATGCGCCTGAATTCTACTTCGAATTAGCATCTTGAAGTCTACTGTAAGGTCTGTGCAGCAGAACCCAGAATGGGGAGGGAGAAGTAACATAAGGTGCCAATCAGTGGTGCTGCAGTGCAAGAAGAATAGAGTAGGAGAGAACAGAGTGACAGATGAGCATCATCAGTGTGCATCTTCTTTTTTGCTGTCCAGTCACAGGGGAGTGGACCTGTAAGTGGAAGTGAAACTGCAGCAGAGAAAGATCAAGTCTCCCCCCCCCCCCCCCGCTAAACAGGCCAATGCCATGGGGCAAACTCAGGAGTGCATGAACCAAAATACAATATTTTTGACAGTTAAAGCAACTCTCATTTCTTATTCTTTATTTATACAAAAAGAGGACAATCAAAGAAATGTTACATCACATACCCGCAGGAACATGCACAAAGAAAATTTTTTTCCTTACAGATTAGGATTAGGCAGGGTTAATATTCCTCTATTTATAAATGAAGAAAATAATTAGCTGTCTAATTACAAACCACGCTCCTGTGCAAAATTACTCTATGTAAACAGTATAATAAAACCGTGAAAAATTGTGAAAAATTATATATATATATATATATCTGCCAACTGAATATTAAATTATCATAGTGAAAAATACCAGGCAAAGGTTAAATTAATCAGATGTGTAAAATTCAAAAAGAAAATACAACTTCAAAAAGAAAGAAAGTCCACCATTATTAACCAATGTGTACAACAAATTAGTGTTAAAAAATGTTCAAAAAATAAATGTTCAAAAATATTTTTTGAAACCAGAGCTTCTGGGTGGGTAGAGCTTCTAAGCATATCTTCCTTGGGTACAGCAAAGCATCAAACAGCAGCATTCAATTGCCATCACCAGCCACACAGCCTACTCACCAGATGTAGGTGACTCCCATGACAGGAGTCAAATGCGCTTTGGGGTTAACCAACAAGGCTTCTCCCGATCACGGCCAGGTGTAGATGCTGGAGCTCAGGCGCTGGAACTCAGGCGTCTTGATCGGCGATGAGGCTGCTTGGATGCATGCGACCGGACTTCCCAGGGTGGGTCACAAAGACTGTAGATGTTTGGCGTTGGGGAGAGATGAATAAGAAACTCCCATAGTGAAGTAAGCCAAAAATATTTATTTAGGCTAAAAACGGCTTAAAACCACACTCCCCACATGAGGGTACATGCGGGCAGAATACAAACAGGAAAAGCAGGAAATAAAAATACGAGCGGAAATGGCGTATCACGTTCGTTTACATCCGGTTTTGAAGTTGTATTTTCTTTTTGAATTTGACACATCTGATTAACCACTTGCCGACCGGGCCATTGCCGAAAGACGGCAACAGCGCGGTCGGCTAGTTCTGGGTGGACGTCCATGGACGTGATTCCAGAACGATGCTCCCGCGCGCCCCCTGGGGCGCGCACTCGGGAACATCCGTGACCGCCGGGTCCAGAGGACCCGGCGCATCACGGATTACGGTAAATAGCCGCTGATCGCGGCCGTTTACCACGTGATCGTTCCGTCAAATGACGGAGCGATCACATGTCAACAGACCGGCGTCATCTGATGACGCCGGTTCCTCCCTCCCCTCTCTGTACCGATCGGTACAGTGCGAGGGGAGAGGGGGAGGGATCGGATGGCAGCACCGCTGTGGGCTGCATGTGTAGTGCCCACAGCGGTGCTCAGTGACATTTGCAGTCACATCCATCCATCCCTCAATGCTCAGCCAACCCTGTAATACTCTGCATAACACCCTGCAATACTCTGCACTATACCCTGCAATACTCTGCATACCACCCTGCAATACTCTGCATAACACCCTGCAATACTCTGCATAACACCCTGCAATACTCTGCATAACACCCTGCAATACTCTGCATACCACCCTGCAATACTCTGCATAACACCCTGCAATACTCTGCATAACACCCTGCAATACTCTGCATAACACCCTGCAATACTCTGCATAACACCCTGCAATACTCTGCATACCACCCTGCAATACTCTGCATAACACCCTGCAATACTCTGCATAACACCCTGCAATACTCTGCATACCACCCTGCAATACTCTGCATACCACCCTGCACTACTCTGCATAATACTCTGCAATACTCTGCATAACACCCTGCAATACTCTGCATAATACTCTGCAATACTCTGCATACCACCCTGCAATACTCTGCATAACACCCTGCAATACTCTGCATAACACCCTGCAATACTCTGCATACCACCCTGCAATACTCTGCATACCACCCTGCAATACTCTGCATACCACCCTGCAATACTCTGCATAACACCCTGCAATACTCTGCATAACACCCTGCAATACTCTGCATACCACCCTGCACTACTCTGCATAATACTCTGCAATACTCTGCATAACACCCTGCAATACTCTGCATAATACTCTGCAATACTCTGCATAACACCCTGCAATACTCTGCATAACACCCTGCAATACTCTGCATACCACCCTGCAATACTCTGCATACCACCCTGCAATACTCTGCAATATACCCGGGCAATACTCTGCAATATACCCGGGCAATACTCTGCAATATACCCGGGCAATACTCTGCAATATACCCGGGCAATACTCTGCAATATACCCCGCAATACTCTGCAATATACCCCGCAATACTCTGCAATATACCCCGCAATACTCTGCAATATACCCGGCAATACTCTGCAATATACCCGGCAATACTCTGCAATATACCCGGCAATACTCTGCAATATACCCGGCAATACTCTGCAATAGCCCGCAATACTCCGCAATTTTTAACCAGTTCCCGCCCACAGTCATATGACGTCCTTGACTTTGAGCGGGTATATCTGAATGATGGGTGCAGCTACAGGCATCATTCAGATATCAGCTTTTTCAGCCGGCGATTTCCTACAACATAGGAATGATCATAGCTGCTGTTCCACTGCTTGATCATTCTTATGGGAGGCGAGAGGGGACGCCCCCCCCTTCCCGCCACCCTCCGGTGCTTCTACCGACTCACCGCTACGATCGAAGCCAAGATCGTTTTTTTTAAATTATTATTTCATGCTTCCCAGCCTAGAGGTGAGATGTGGGGTCTTATTGACCCCATATCTCACTGTAAAGAGGACCTGTCATGCCATATTCCTATTACAAGGATGTTTACATTCCTTGTAATAGAAATAAAAGTGATCAAAAAAATTTGGGGGGGGGGGGGAAAGTGTCAAACTAAAATAAATAAAGTAAAATAAACAATAAAAAAAAAAAAAAAAATTTTTTAAAGCGCCCATGTCCGTGTGCTCGCATGCAGAAGCGAACACATACCTAAGTCCCGCCCACATATGAAAACGGTGTTCAAACCACACATGTGAGGTATCGCTGCGATCGGTAGAGCGAGAGCAATAATTTTGGCCCTAGACCTCCTCTGTAACTCAAAACATGTAACCAGGAAAAAATTTTAAAGCGTCACCTATGGAGATTTTTAAGTAGCGACGTTTGGCACCATTCCACGAGAGTGTGCAATTTTGAAGGGTGACATGTTGGGTATCTATTTACTCGGCGTAACTTCATCTTTCACATTATGCAAAAACATTGGGCTAACTTTACTGTTTTGTTTTTTTTTAAAGCACAAAACTGTTTCTTTCCCCAAAAAAACGCGTTCAAAAAATTGCTGCACAAATACCGTGCGAGATAAAAAGTTGCAACAACCGCCATTGTATTCTCTAGGGTCTTTGCTAAAAAAAATATATATAATGTTTTGGGGTTCTATGTAATTTTCTAGCAAATAAATGATGATTTTTACATGTAGGAGAGAAATGTCAGAATTGGCCTGGGCGCTCCAGAACGCCTGGAGGTGCTCCCCTGCATGTTGGGCCTCTGTATGTGGCCACGCTGTGTAAAAGTCTCACATATGTGGTATCGCCATACTCGGGAGTAATAGCAGAATGTGTTTTGGGGTGTAATTTGTGGTATGCATATGCTGTGTGTGAGAAATAACCTTCTAATATGACAATTTTGTGAAAAAAAAAAAGAAAAAGAAAAAATCTTGATTTTGCAAAGAATTGTGGGAAAAGATGACAATTTCAAAAAAACTCACCATGCATCTTTCTAAATACCTTGGAATGTCTTCTTTCCAAAAAGGGGTCATTTGGGGGGTATTTGTACTTTTCTGGCATGTTAGGGTCTCAAGAAATTAGATAGGCCGTCAGTAATTCAGGTGTGATCAATTTTCAGATATTGGCACCGTAGCTTTTGGACTCTCTAACATTCACAAAGACCAAATAATATACACCAAGTTGTACTTATTTTTACCAAAGATATGTAGCGGTATAAATTTTGGCCAAAATTTACGAAGAAAAATTACTAATTTGCTAAATTTTATAACAGAAACAAAGAAAAATTCATTTTTTTACCAAATTTTCAGTCTTTTTTCTTTTATAGCGCAAAAAATAAAAAACCCAACGGTGATTAAATACCACCAAAAGAAAGCTCTATTTGTGTGAAAAAAAGGATAAAAATTTCATATGGGTAAAGTGTTGTATGACTGAGTAATTGTCATTCAAAGTGTGAGAGCACCGAAAGCTGAAAATTGGTCTGGTTAGGAAGGGGGTTTAAGTGCCCAGTGGTCAAGTGGTTAATTTAACCTTTGCCTGGTATTTTTCACTATGATAATTTAATATTCAGTTGGCAGATATATATATATATATATATATATATATATATATATATATATATATATATATATATATATATATATATATATATATATATATATATAATTTTTCACGGTTTTATTATACTGTTTACATAGAGTAATTTTGCACAGGAGCGCGGTTTGTAATTAGACAGCTAATTTCTTCATTTTCTTCATTTATAACGTGCTGCTCCTTAACCAATTTAATTTTCCACATGCGCGAGTAGGTAAATCTTTTTACCAATTTTTCACTATTCCTCTATTTATAACCTGCAATATATACACATTTTCTTCTTATAAACCCACATATTCCCCTCCGTTCCGCCTAAACAAATTAAATTCTTGTCAAACTAAGCAACCAAATTCTTCCTAATCCTCCCTTCTATTTTATCAAAATGCCAAAAAAAAAAAACCCAACCCCCTCCTCTCCCCCTCCATCCCTCCTCTTCTTGACCCCTCCTCCTCGTGGAGGGTGGGGGACCTCCATATTATTATAGGATTCAAAGACAGGCGGACTCATTCCCCGATTATTACATAAATAGGGGATGTATCATCGCACAGTGGTCATGCGGATACAAGGTAAGTATGTGTGCCACGTCTAATATGAATTGTTTAGAGGACGTAGGAGTGTGGGCAGGCACCAAGACTTTATAGGCACAATAAAGATACTTGTATCATTAAAAATCTAATTTTATTTAAAAAAATGGTGTATTAAAAGCGGGGAAAGACAAAGACAGGATAAAACCTTATGTAGTAAACATCATTTACAGAATATGCACTCCATACAAAATAAATAAATCAAGAGACAACGAAGCTATTGGATCAATAAGGGATACAGACAACCTATTGATCTATATAGTTACAGTACATATCGTTGAATCAACGCCATGTGGTGATGGTAGCCAAGATTCTGTAAAAGATTATGGGCTCGACATGTTGCGCGCTCTAGCGCTTCTTCAGGAGCATACAATACGATAGCTGTAATGGATAGTACATTATTAACAGCCTTCCCAAAATATTTTTGTATATATATAATATGAATACTTTCATACAGGTCAGCAGATAATACATGGGGACCGTTAGAAACAGGGACACCGGCTTGATATGCTTGCAGTGTTGTTGTCCTCCTGGTGTCCCTGTTTCTAACGGTCCCCATGTATTATCTGCTGACCTGTATGAAAGTATTCATATTATATATATATACAAAAATATTTTGGGAAGGCTGTTAATAATGTACTATCCATTACAGCTATCGTATTGTATGCTCCTGAAGAAGCGCTAGAGCGCGCAACATGTCGAGCCCATAATCTTTTACAGAATCTTGGCTACCATCACCACATGGCGTTGATTCAACGATATGTACTGTAACTATATAGATCAATAGGTTGTCTGTATCCCTTATTGATCCAATAGCTTCGTTGTCTCTTGATTTATTTATTTTGTATGGAGTGCATATTCTGTAAATGATGTTTACTACATAAGGTTTTATCCTGTCTTTTGTCTTTCCCCGCTTTTAATACACCATTTTTTGAAATAAAATTAGATTTTTAATGATACAAGTATCTTTATTGTGCCTATAAAGTCTTGGTGCCTGCCCACACTCCTACGTCCTCTAAACATTCCCCGATTATGTTCCCCAACAGTCTCTTCCCTTCTTCTGAATATGCAAACAAGTTCCAAGCCGTCCAAGTTTTGGTATACTGCTTTTTCCTATCTTGGGCCGAGAGAACTAAGTCCTCTATAGCACCAACATTTCTGACCCTATTCAACCACATTGCAATTGATGGTGGCCTAGGGTCTTTCCAACAAAGGGCAACACCAGCCTTAGCAGCATTAACTAAATGACATGAAACAGAGTTCTTATATGTCTGTAAAGGGATTTGTGAACAATGGGGCAAAAAAAAAAAGCTTGGTCGTCCGGTATTAGAAAAGTTGTAAATCTTTAGGAGATCCTTTGTACCTCCAGCCAGTATTATCTGATCTTAGGACAGGACCAGAATATGTGTACCAAGGTCCCCAGTTCCTTATTACATCGCCAACAATGGTCAGAAGCCTCTGGAAATAACTTACAAAGTCTTGACGGGGTGTAATACCACCTTGTCAGTACCTTGTAATTAGACTCCTGGGTTTGTGTACAAATCGATGAATTAATCGCAAGATATATTATCTTCTGGCGTTGAACTGGCGTAAAGGTTTTATCAAGGTCTCTCTCCCACTTTCCAATTCCAGGCATCTTGAAGTTATCTGAGGGGGCAATTGGCATCGCATATATGTTAGAAATCGTCCGGGGGAGGGGTTCTTTCTCCTCGCAGTATATTTCAAACATAGTCAGTTGTCGTTAGTTTATCGCCGGTCCTAACGATTTAAAAAAATGATACAACTGTAGTGCCTGCCAGAAGTTTTTTTTAAATCGACCCCCCAGTTGTGTCAATAAGGCAACTGTGGGCCAAGTCTCGGAGTGCAAAAAGTTTGATGCCTGAGTGCAGCCCTTCTCTATAAGCCCCTGAAATGCACCTGGCTCCATACCTGGCCCAAAGCTAGGGTTTCCCAAAATAGGGAACAATGGTGATTTTATTGACAAATATTTAGAGCTTTGGCAGATCTTGAAGCCTATTCGCAGTGTTGGGCCTATAAGGGGATACCTTTTTCATTCCAGTAGCATTGTGTAGCTCCAAACCTCTGGAACCTTTGCTCTAGGCAAAGGTTCCAGAATGAACTTTTGCTCCACTTCTGTCCACAATTTGAATTCTGTATGTCTACACCAATCGATCACTCTGCCGATATGCACTGCCTGGTAGTATTTAGATCTGGGACTGCTAAGCCACCAAAGCACTTGGGGATTATCATAAGGCTTCTACTAATCCTTGGTCGTTTGTTCGCCCAAATAAATTTAGTAAGAAGAGTATCTATTTGGCGAAAAAAATCTGTTGGAATATCTATAGGTACGGCCTGAAATAGATACAGGAATTTTGGCAAGATACTCATTTAATGATGTTACATCGGCCAAACCAAGAATGAAATCCTTGTTGCCATTTATCTAGTAGAGAGCGAACTACCTTATATAGCAGTGGAAATTTTACTATAAAGGTCTTATCAAGCCTTGGTGGAATATGTGCACCCAAATATTTTAGCGCTATAGTTACCCATTTAAAATTAGGTTGTTTTCCCGTGACAATAGAGGCAGTGCAACCCCCATAGCCTCCGATTTCGCATAATTTATTTTCAGATTTGATAATGCTCCATATCCTTCAATTTCTTGCATGAGATTTGGCAGTGAGATATGTGGTCTAGACATAGAGAACAACAAATCATCCGCGTAGGCTGAGACTTTATAATTATGATCCCCTATTTGGAGTCCCTGGATATCAGGATTTTGCCGGATTTTATTCAATAGTGGTTCTAGCGAAAGGGCAAACAGCAGGGGGGAGAGGGGGCATCCCTGGCGTGTTCCATTGGAGATTTTAATAGGTTCCGAGAATACCCCGCTTACTTTAACCAGGGCCTGTGGGGAAGCATATACCCCGGTTATCCACTGTAGCATACGCTCTCCCACTCCCGTGTGTCTCAGAGCCCCAAACATTACCTGCCAATTAACTCAGTTGAACGCTTTTTCCGTGTCCGTACTCAGGAAAACACAAGGGATTTTTGTTTTATTGGCAATTTTTGTTTTATTGGCATAATGTACCAAGTTGAGTACTTTAATGGTGTTGTCCCTCGCTTCGCCTGAGGGAATAAACCCAACTTGGTCCAAGTGCACCAGCTGGTGAAGTTGCGGTTAAAGACGGGAAGCCAGTGTTTTGGTAAAAAGCTTTAAATCAACATTCAGTAGTGAAATTGGTCGGTAGCTACTGCATTCCGACAGATCCTTCCCTTCCTTCGGAATTACCGAAATATGCGTCGTAAGTGTATCCAGAGGGAATGCGGCAGTTTGGCCAAGCGCGTTAAATGCCTTTATCATATGCGTACCTAGCACTGAGAAAAAGTTCTTGTAATATTGAATTGTAAATCCATCAGGACCTGGTGCCTTCTCGTGTTTAACCGATTTTATCACAGCACTTAGTTCCTCCATAGATATTGGAGCTTCCAGACTATTGCGGACCTGAGAGGGTAACCTGGAAAGACCTGCTACTATCCTCCATAGTGGCCAGGGGCGAGGATGGTGGTGCCAAGTTATACAAGGAGTAATATTCTTTAAACTGCTGGGCTATATCTTTTGGCAACGAAATTAACTGTCCATTCCCTCCCTTTATATGGGTTACATATGCTGTCCTCCCCTTTTCCTTAAGCTTCCCCGCCAACACTTTACATTTTATATCTACATTTATCTCCCAATTCATAGGTTACTTTCCTCCGCGACTGTATTACCGCTTTAGCCTTATATCGAAGATCTGTCATCTGTCTCCTCAGATGAGCTAGGTCCCTCCCTAAGAGTGGTGCCTGTACCTTTCTTATGTTGCGACTCAAGGGCCTGAATTTCTTCTGATAATTTTAGTATCTGCGCTTCTCGCGCTTTCTTCAGTCGGGACCCATGTTTAATCAGAATCCCCCGCATTACTACCTTATGTGCCTCCCATATCATGCGCGGGTCACTCCCCGGGGTGTCGTTCTTCTGGAAATATGCTATCATTTCCTTCGTTACGTCCTCCCGAACCTCAGGGTTCTGTAGCAGGCTTTTGTTTAGGCGCCAACGGCACTCCGGGGAGCAAGCCGAACCAGACGGGAGATGTAAAGTGTAACCGGAGCGTGATATGACCATGTTATGTTTCCTATGGTCACGTCTAGGACCGACGTAAGTAGGTAGTGTGGCACCAAGAATAAATCTATATGGGAGTACAGTTGGTGGCAATTAGAGAAGTAGGTATAATCTTTCTCTCCTGCATGTAAAATCCGCCATACATCCACCAACTGCATCTCCTGCAACTTCCGCACAATACACTTCCTGGTGCCACCAGACATGAAGGAGAGCCCTTTGGAGGTAAGGTATCTACTCTGGGGTCTAAAGATATATTAAGGCCCCCCCCCCCCCCCCCCCCCGAGGATCATCTTGCCTTCCACAAATTCTGCTAGTTTTGTCAAAGTTTTGCTTATAAAAGCGACTAGATGCATAATTGGTGCATATACCGTGGCCAGTGTCACCTTCACGCCTCCAATGTGGCCTTTAAGAAATAAGAAGCGTCCATTCGTTTCCACTCGTTTATCCGTGATGGACCAGGATATCCGATTGGAAATCAAAATGGACAACCCTTTGGATTTTGCTTCTTGATTATGTGCATGATATGCACAGGGGAAAAATTTATTCTGTAGAAAAGGGAGTCTGCCCGTCTTAAAATGTGCTTCCTGCACGAATGCCACATCCGTGCAGTAGCTCTTCAGATCATTAAGAAACATCCTCTGTTTTTCCGGGACATTGAGTCCTTTCGCATTTATGGAAGTAACCCTTACCCCCTCCATCTCCGGAAAGAGGGAAAAAAAGAAAGGGGGAAAAAAGAGAGGGAGAGAAGAGAAAAAAGCCCCCCCCCTCCAACCCCAAATTAATCCAATTACCCCCCCCCCTTTACAAACCTCCAAGGGAGGCACCCACCACTGAACCTCTAAACTAACGGTTCCTGTGGGTGGGCTCCGCTCCTGACCCCTTCCTCCCGGCCAATCAATATTTACTAGAAACACCATAGCCCAGTTTGCCCAGCCCAACTATTTCTTTTTTCTTTTTTATACCTATTCCCTCCCTCCTCTTCTCCCCATATCTCCCCCCATTTTAGGGAGGGCAAGCAGGGGGGGCGACAAGAGAAGCCATTGTATATCAGAGTTTACTATTACCTTAATAATCATTTTCAACTTTATCATATTTATATATTTTTTTACATATACATGAAAAACTTCCTTCCTTATCCTTTCTCTCCCCCTATCCTTCATTCCTCCTCCCCCATATTCTCTTTCTCGCTGCCTACCTTCTCTTTCTATCTACCTCCTTTACCCTCCCGCCTCCTCTTATTCCCCCCTCTTTCCTCCCTCTCACTTTACACGAATTCCATCCTTCCGTCTGTCTCTGTCCGCTCAAAAAATTTTACTCCCCGCAGTTTCCCTAGTGGAGTCCCCTTTTCCTCTTCTTGTCCGGCCTCCTCCAGAGCATGTCCAGCGTGTGTACACATTTAGACTGTGTGTAGTATTTTCCCAAACTGCGCATGCTTTAGTTGGCCATCAGGTCCTCCGACTGGGAGCACACCTCTTCGGGGGGGGGGGGGACTCCAGGAGAAACGTCTTTTTATGGGATTCAGTTATGTTATTATTCCCCCCCCCCTTCTTCCCCTCAATACCCCCCTCACGTTCTCTTCAGTTATGCGCCGGACTCCAGCCCACCCCTCACTCTGGCTCTTCTCGGGTGTCTAACCCGTTTCCTAACTACTACCCACAATCAGGTTGCCAGTTTGGAGGGGTGTACCATCACCACCACATTTCTGAAATCCGCCTACCTCTATTCTCTCTTATTCAGATTCTTCACCAAAGGCCCCCTACCCTTACTCAGAAGGTCCCATCAAGGACTCCCCCCCCCCCCCCCCCCCCACCAAGAAGAAAAAAAAAAACCCACCTCGTGTAGTGTTTATTTATGGGAGCCAATCTAATTTATGGCACCAGTAAGTTTGATTAAGTACAACATAACCCTCGTGAGTCAATGTATATCTATACAAACACTGCAAATAAAAATACAAACCACACACTAAAAAACCAAACGACAGGAAAAAAAAAAAAGAAAAAAAAAGGAAAGGGGAGGGGGGGGTTTGAGGAGGGAAAAGAAAAAGAACTTATCCCCGCCCCCCCCGATCCCTTACAGTGTTCCCTAATTGGTGCCTAATTTATGGCACCAGCAAGTGAGATTAAACAAAATATAATGTATCCCATATGAATCAATATATCTATACCTACACCCCGTATAGTGTTTATTTATGGGTACCAGTTTATTTCATGGCACCAGCAAGTGCAACTAAATAAAATATAACCCTCATGCGTCGATATATATCTGTACAAACATAGCAAAAAAAAAAAAAAACACACTAAAAAACCAAACATCAGAGGAAAAAAAAAAGGGGGGGGGGGGTGGGGAGATAAAAGGGGGAACTTATCCCCGCCCCCAAAAAATCTTTACTGTTCCCTCCCTTATGGGTGACTCTCTAATTTATGGCACCAGCAAATGAGATTAAACAAAGTGTAATGTATCCCATATGAATCAATATATATCTATACCTACGCGTCAATAAAATGAAAACCCAACAAAAAAAAAAGGGGGGGGGGGCAGTGCGGTTGGGGAGAGCTCCTGAGAGCTCTATTGCAAGGGGGGAAAAAGCCTGGTAGTTAAATCAAATTTGAGCAGGCACCACTGTCTCCTCCAAAAACCAGGCGTTTAAAACCCACAGAACACTCAAAAAAATAAAAAATAGAAAAATAGGGGGGAGGGGGAAAGAAAGGTAAAAGAAATTAGGCCAAAAAGAGGGGAGGGGGACTCATCAAATTCACCCCTCGCATCCTCCTATTTAGGAGAGTAATGTCTAGTCCCTTGCCACTCCGTCTCCCTCTGGGGCACTTGGTCTCCTCCCTCTAGTGGAGTCCTTGTTTCTTGAGGGTCCCAATATTGGTTGTAACCAGTTCTGGATCGTAAAAGCCTCCACCCTCAGAAAAGTAAACAGATTTGGGAGCTCTACTGGATGTCACAAAGTAAATGTCGAAGAGTTTTTCTTTATGATCAACAAGATCGGGTAACCCCACCGCTAGGTCCCCCCCCAACGTTTTAATTTTATCCAGAAGTGGACGCAACATCGCCCTACGCTGCAGGGTGGCCCGTGAAAGGTCTGGTAATATTTTCACCAAGGCACCGTCTTGCTCTATTTCTCCTGCCTCCCATCCCTTACGGCTTATTAATTCTTTATGTGCAAAGCAGTGGAAGCGGCATATAACGTCTCATTTACTGGGGGGGGGGCCCAGAGACCTATGTATTCTTTCTAGAGAGGCCCAAGAGATCTCATCATTCTCAAGTCTTTCTGTTAGCTGTTGTGTACCTCTGTTTAAACCAGTCTTAGGTCTCTGCGGTGCATGTCCTCCAAGTGCGCGACCATCGCTTCCATGTCTGCTCGGGTTGGTAGAGCTTGCAAGAGCGCTCTCAGGTCTGGGACTCCAGACGCCAGAATATTCCCTCCTTGCTGTCCTGGGGGGCTAGCATGCTGCCCATCTGTTTTACACTTCGCTCCCCGATAGATGCTTGATTCAACCGGCGAAGCAGGCAGGGCACGCTGTACTGTCTCTCTAATCTCCTCGCTGAACACCACGTGATCTGCACAGTCCTCCCTGCCGACTTCCGTATCATGCGGCTCTGCTGCTTGCCTCCGGATCACTGCGGCTCGCGTGTGGGGGAGGAAGTGCTCGATTTCAGGTTGTGCTTTCTGTTTTTGCGGCACCTTCTCTCTTTTCTTCATCCCTGAGCTGATCCCTGCATTAATGGCTGAGTTTACTGGGTAGTAGAGCTACATTATTAGCCGAGTGGCTGTGTGGAAGGTCAGAGCTCTGCGAGCGTGTGTCTCTCTACTCCGCCATCTCAAGACCCCGCCCCCTGCCTGTGACTACAGTCAGGTTAAAGCAACTCTCATATACAGTTAGTATTTAGCTGTTAGCATGATGGTCAGCTTTAATGATTTTTGCTGAAGCAGAAAACAATGATTATCAGTTAAATAATTATCTGCAATAAACCCAGACTGGTTTCCCTCTAGCAACCCTTCCACAGTGCAGGCTTCTTAATGAAGGAATAAATCTGTTTAGTTGTTTTATGCAATTCAAACTATTGTTGAAGTGGATGTAAGCCCTCACATATACCCAGTAAAGTGAACAGCCTCAGATGATACACAGAGATGAAACAAATCTCTCTACATAAGTTTTAAATGTACTATATCTGCTGTCTTCACTTTCTTAAGAATTCAAACATGTGTTAGAATTTTTACTTCCTCGTTCAGCTGTAGGTGTGTAGTCTGGGCTTACACTGTGTGACAGCTGTTTTGGAGGAAAGGCCCCACCCCCCTCTCCTCCTCATAGGCAGAAGAACAAAGATACTTTCAGAGCTGTGCTGTGACAAGACAAGCTCTCTGCTAATCTATTTATAGCACCCACCCCCAGTCACACATTTCAGGCTGCTTTTATCTTCCGTCTCAGAACTTGTCAGACGTTATTCTGCTGATTACAGAAGAACGAAACAGCAGAAAGACACAGGACTCGGGGCTCTGGGGAGAGATAAGTAAACACTACAGATAGATGTGCCCAGCTCAAATTTCATGAATCAGGTTTACATCCACTTTAATTTAGACTAGAATATGGGTTCCTTGCTAGTAAGTGTGGTCTGAGTTTTGTTTCTTGTGTATCCCAATGAACCAAATTTTACTCTGTTATATTTTGTCCACAGGATTGCATAGAAGATTTTTCTGAAAAAGAGGTAACTGTAATGAAAGATGAGGGTCTGTGCCAGGAGTATAAAGAGAACATGGATACTCTGAAAAAAGAGGTAAAGATATTATCATGCATGGAGCTAAAACGCATCTAACACCTCAATCAAAGGCTCCATAAAATCATTTAAAGTGATTTGTAAAGGCTCTTTTTTGTTATTTTTAGAGAGGAAAAAAAAAAAATGTTATACTTGCCTTCTCTGTCTAGTGGTTTTGCGCAGCCCAGATCCTCCTCTTCTCTGGCCCCTACTACCTGTCGAGTGTCCCCACAGCAAGCAGCTTGCTATGGGAGCACCCGAACCGTGTCACAGCTCCATGTGTCCATTTAGACACGGAGCCCCGTTTTGGCCCTGCCCCCTCTCTCTTCTGATTGGCTGACTGACTTTGACGGCAGCGGGAGCCAATGGCGCCGCTGCTGTGCCTCAGCCAGTCAGGAGGAGAGTTCCAGATGGCCCAGGCACTCGTGAACATCGCTGGAGAGAGATGGGGCTCAGGTAAGTTATAGGGTGTGCTGGGGCGGCTGCTGCACAAAGGTTTTTTTTTTTTTCACTTAAAAAGGTTGTAAACCCCGAGGAGGGTGAAAAATTGCCCCTTTTGGGGGTGAGAGGATTCGGTGAGTGGGGACCCTTGAGGGGGAGCACAAAGTCACCCAAGGATATTGTGAGCACTCAAGTCACCATTATATTGTTTGCTATATATCTGAACATTTCCGGACCCACACTTCATATGAACTGTCAGATATTCACTTACATGTGAACGCAATTTCCATTATTGTAACGGACTTATACATGCTTTTGATATGTGCCTTTATTCTGGTATCTTGGTATATTTTATGTACCAGGGCATTATGTTTGCTATTTATGACATGATATGCCTGATAGTGGTTTAATTCAGTTCACTTAATTTTTATTGCATTCTCACTAGGTACTTACTATTGCTATATCATTTGATATTACTTTATTATGGTCTATGTCCTGGCGTAGCTGTTGGGATTTACATGTCACCATTTCACTCTGTTTACGTAAGCACATATAACACATACTCTTAGGTTGTGTTTTGTGGCTACCTAACAGGAGCTTTCTTGCATGGCAGTTTACTTACACTCTTTATAGGTATAAATGTTTTTTGTTGGTATACACACTTCACAGATATTTCAGTACATGAGACACTGACACCATTTGAGGTCGGGTTGTTTATGTATTGTGCATTTAAGGGGCTCACTAGCCTTTTTTACATTCCTTTATATATATATTTGCTTTTTAGATAGCACCATACACCCCACCTCCTTTTGTTTTGTTTTTTCACTATCTAGTGTTCCCCCAGGGGAGCATTATTAGGGGAGGCAGCAAACCTATCCCCCTACCCCTATCCTAAGCGCGGTTGTTTTTTCCATCAACGTATATATCTAAAGCGGAGTATGCCTATAGGCTGTTTGGTGGATTGTATGGTAACCACTTTAGCGCATCCTTGTTGCATTTGAATAAACGCCTCAGATCAGTCATAACTGCAAAGCCACCAAAGACAGCTTGGTGGGTATGACTGATCTGAGGATTTTGCACTATTCATTCAATAATGGGGGTGCCAGGTAAGGCCAGTCCTGGTCTGTTTGCCCCTTGTAACCTGTTTGAACCTGTAACAGCCCGTCAGGGATATTAAAACACATGCACTGGAAGGTTACGGGGAGCTCAGGACAGAGTAGGATTTTCACTAGGGATGAGCTTCGAGTTCGAGTCGAACTAATGTTCGACTTGAACATCGGCTGTTCGCAAGTTCGCCGAACAGCGAACAATTTGGGGTATTCGCGCCAAATTTGAATGCCGCGGAAAACCCTTTAAAAGTCTATGGGAGAAATCAAAAGTGCAAATTTTAAAGGCGTATATGCATGGTATTGTCATAAAAAGTGTTTGGGGACCTGGGTCCTGCCCCAGGGGACATGGATCAATGCAAAAAAAAAGTTTTAAAAACGGACGTTTTTTCGGGAGCAGTGATTTTAATAATGCTTAAAGTGAAACAATAAAAGTGTAATATCCCTTTAAATTTCGTAGCTGGGGGGTGTCTATAGTATGCCTGTAAAGGGGCGCATGTTTCCCGTGTTTAGAACAGTCTGACAGCAAAATGACATTTCAAAGGAAAAAAAGTAATTCAAAACTGCTCGCGGCTATTAATGCATTGCCGGTCCGACAATACACATAATAGTTCATTGATAAAAATGGCATGGGAATTCCCCTCAGGGGAACCCCGAACCAAAATTAAAAAAAAAAATGATGTGGGGGTCCCCCTAAATTCCATACCAGGCCCTTCAGATCTGGTATGGATATTAAGGGGAACCCCGGCCAAAATTTTTTAAAAAAAATGACGTGGGGGGTCCCCCTAAATTCCAGGGTCTGGTATGGATATTAAGGGGAACCCCGTGCCAAAATTTTTAAAAAAAATGGCGTGGGCCCCCCCAAAAATCCATACCAGACCCTTATCCGAGCACGCAACCTGGCAGGCCTCCTCCTCCTTCCTCCTTCCTTCTTCCTCCTTCTTCCTTCCTTCTTCCTCCTTCTTCCTTCCTTCTTCCTTCCTCCTTCTTCCTTCCTCCTTCTTCCTTCTTCTTCCTTCCTCCTTCCTCTTTTTCCTCTTCCTCCCAGACCCTGGGTCTGGTATGGGGGGGACCCCCACGGCTTTTTTTTTTTTGGCCGGGGTTCCTCTTAATAATCCATACCAGACCTGAAGGGCCTGGTATGGAATTTAGGGGGACCCCCCATGTCTTTTTTAAAAAATTTTGGCCGGGGTTCCCCTTAATATCCATACCAGACCTGAAGGGCCTGGTATGGAATTTAGGGGGACCCCCACGTCATATTTTTTTTTTTAATTTTGGTTCGGGGTTCCCTTGTGGGGAATTCCCATGCCGTTTTTATCAATGAACTTCTATGTGTATTGTCGGACCGGCAATGCATTAATAGCCGCAAGTAGTTTTAAATTACTTTTTTTCCTTTTGAAATGTCATTTTGCTGTCAGACTGTTCTAAACACGGGAAACATGCGCCCCTTTACAGGTATACTATGGACACCCCCCAGCTACGAAATTTAAAGGGATATTACACTTTTTTATTGTTTCACTTTAAGCATTATTAAAATCACTGCTCCCGAAAAAACGCCCGTTATTCAAACTTTTTTTGCATTGATCCATGTTCCCTGGGGCAGGACCCAGGTCCCCAAACACTTTTTATGACAACTTGTATATGAGCCTTTAAAATTAGCACTTTTGATTATTCATGTTCGTGTCCCATAGACTTTAACGGTGTTCGCGTGTTCGAACAAACTTTTTTCCTGTTCGCATGTTCTGGTGCGAACCGAACAGGGGGGTGTTCAGCTCATCCCTAATTTTCACTAAGGAATCAACACAAGGAACACATCTCACTGACTATTATATCGGAGGATTTGGTAACTATATCTTGGCTCTCTGAACCCCTAGACCAAAATGAGCTGTTAACCCATGCAGTGTGGGCACAGCCCCACTGCATGATGGAAAAAAAAAATGCCCAGATTTCTGTTCACACCTGAGTGATTTTCTGCTTAAAGCTTGTAGCTCTAAAACTCTCAACAAGCCAAATACCATTAATTTCAATGGCCCCTGTTCACAAATGAAGCAAAACACCTGTCACTCTAAAAAGTACATGAGCTTCTTTTTGGCAGATTACAAGCATTTTTTGCCCCATAGACTTCAATAGAAACGCCTGACTTGAGCGTTTTTACAAGCAATTTGTCACTCACTTTCTGCCCAAACAGAAGCTCTCTACTACTCTACTCTCTCCCTAATTTCCTCTCCCTCTTCTCGCCCTAGTGGTTTCTATTAGATAAACAAAAACACCTGTGTATCATGGGAAGATTCCCCCAGGGGGCTTTGAAACAGCAATATAGGCAATTCAGAAAGGATTTGTATAAAATATTTTATTGGAAACATGTAAGGTCAATAACATGGTGCCATATCAAGCAGTATAAACTGGTCAATTAGGGTGCCTAGCTTCAACTATATAATGAGCCGAGGCAAAAATGCAGTGTTGAGGTATATTTTAAAAATGGTAACCTGAAAGGGTAAATTGGGAATCGACCATAATTAAAAGAAGTACTTAGAGCCATTCATGTGGAATGACCATATGTTCAGGCATGCGTGGGATCCTGTTTTGATCAACATGCAGCCTAAGGTTATTTATAGGGCTTCCTGAAATACACTAATAGGCCGCAGGTGCCGACCAACCCCCACCTCCCCACCTCCAAGATGTAGCATCCTGACTGCTGGAAAAGCGGCCACAGCATGACTGCCTTGGCGCATGGAAGGCAGAAAGCCCCAACTGCCGTCAATTCCGCTGTAATAACGTGACATCACGACGCGGCGCACACATATGGAATACCCAAGGCATTATATATATACTGATAATAAACAATTGGAGTCCGTTTGACACCTTGTAATATGTTAGGCCTTTTTGAGCTAGGCACCCTAATTTCAGTCAACTGATGTTTTAAAGCATTCATATATACACTTAGGTTTTTGTTGTCAGATCATACATATGGGTTGTGTGTTTGCACCCCTTTCACTAGTTGATCATCTTTACTCTAGCATACTTGCACTGTTTTTTTTTTTTGTTTTTGTTTTTTTTTGTCCTTTCCTCCCCACATACAACTTCCCCATTGGCACCTGCGTTTTCTTTCACATGTTTTGCTATTTATTTCTTATTTTATTCTACATGTATCAGCATGTCATACACCTTTTTTTCATTTTATATTTTGCAGATTCCAGCACTCCTTCACTTCTCACACCACCACTCACGCCTTCACATGTTCTTGTCTCATTGCAAATTTCTCTTTGCACTTACTCCATCTTTCTTCCCCTTCCAGCTTCACACAACACATCCACTCAACTCATAACCATTACATCACTCCTTTCCTTTCACACAACACCATACTATTGTCAGAACAACATATACATACTCTATCAAATTAACATAAATAAATAATTACTACAATAATATATGAATATCTTATTACCCAATAAACATATGGAATCTGTTTGGCATTTTAATGTTGTAAACTTAATAAGATCTCCATAAAGGAGACACATATACTGATAATAAACAATTGGAATCCGTTTGACACTTTGTAATATGTTAGGCCTTTTTGTAATCCCCTTTTTGATGCTTTGACATCGTTGGGAATTTGCTGAAGGTGTTGGCCTCCCTCACCCTCTGTGGGTGCCCTCAGCTGGAGGTTGGGCGTTGGTCGGCACCTGCAGCCTATTAGTGAAGTCCAGGAAGCCCTATAAATAACTTTTTAGGCTGCATGTGGATCAAGACAGGATCCCATACATCACTGAACCTACAGTCATTCCACACGAATGTACTCCATATAATCATGTTTGATTCCTACTTTGCCTTTTCAGGTTACCATCTTTAAATATACTTTAACACTGCATCTTTGCTTCTGTTTATTGAGTCTCTGGCTCATTATATACCGTATTTATCGGCGTATAACACGCACTTTTTTCCCCTTAAAATCAGGGGAAAGTCGCAGGTGCGTGTTATACGCCGATCCCCTGCGATCCCGACCTGTCAAAATAACAAAATCGCCGACCGCGATTTGAAAATGGCGCCGAAATACACAGAGCCGGTCCTCGGCTCTTTCCGGCGGCTCTCGTTTACTTTCGGTTTCACTTGTAGCCCCGAGCGGAGCTATCCGAGTAGGTTCGGATAGCTCCGCTCGGGGCTACGAGTGAAACCGAAAGTAAACGAGAGCCGCCGGAAAGAGCCGAGGACCGGCTCTGTGTATTTCGGCGCCGGTGTCTTGCCGAATAAGTTCCTTCGGCGGATAGGTTTCCCCCCCTGTACTGCGCAGGCGCAGCGCCTGCGCAGTACGTACTACTGTTGGCCGCCGGAGATAGCCGAAGCTCAAACGCTTCGATCAGCTGTACACGGCGCCTGCGCTCTGGGTCCAGATTCCTTCCCCACTATCCAAGTGGACCTAGAGGGGGAATCTCAAAGTGCCGAGCGCAGCGAGGCCGCGCCCGAAGCGTGGCGAGCGAAGCGAGCCCGCGAGGGGCCCTCTTACAGGCGCCGTGTACAGCTGATTTTCAGCTGTTCCGCTTCGGCTATTTCCGCCGGCTTCTACTGCGCATGCGCAGTAGAGGGGGGAACTAATCTGCCGAGCGGAACTTTCTCGGCAGAACACCGGCGGCGCCATTTTCAAATCGCGGTCCGCGATTTTGAAGCCCAGCAAGCAGGGACAGGGGATCGAAGGCTGCACTGGGGCAAGGCTGCACTGGGGCAAGGCTGCACTGGGGCAAGGCTGCACTGGGGCAAGGCTGCACTGGGGCAAGGCTGCACTGGGGTAAGGCTGCACTGGGGCAAGGCTGCACTGAGAAGGCTGCACTGAGAAGGCTGCACTGACATGGCTGCACTGACATGGCTGCACTGACATGGCTGCACTGACATGGCTGCACTGACATGGCTGCACTGACATGGCTGCACTGACAAGGCTGCACTGACATGGCTGCACTGGGGCAAGGCTGCACTGAGAAGGCTGCAATGATGGGCATTTAAATGTAAGTTTTTTTCCCTTTAACTTCCCTCCTAAAAGTTTTTTTTTCCTTAAAATTCCCTCCTAAATTGGGGTGCGTGTTATACGCCGGTGCGTGTTATACGCCGATAAATACGGTATTTGAAGCCAGGCATGTCATTCTAGTCAACTGATGCTTTATAGCATTCACATATACCAGGCTCATGTTGTCAGACCATATATATGGGTTGTGCTCTTGCACCCCTTTCACTGGATCACTCTCACCACTGTTTTTTGGCCCTTCCTTCCCTTCATACACTACCTCACTCTATCTTTTTTTTGTTGCTATCACACAACACCATACTATTGTCAGAGCAGCATATACATACTCTATTTAACTTAATACAAATGAATTACTATAACAATACATACCTAATGAGCATGTGGAATCTGTTTTGCATTTAATGTTCTAGATCTTCATAAAGGAGACATATACTAATGAACAATTGGAATCTGTCTGACATTTTGTAATGTTAGGACTTTTTGGAATCCCCTTTTGGTGCACTGATATTATTGGGAATTTCCTGCAAGCGTTGGCTTCCCTCACCCTCTGAGGTTGTCCTCAGCGTGACTGATTGCAAATCGCATCATGTCGATCCTTCCCGCTTTTGGGACACAAATGAGTATGGACCCTCAGGGATTATCCAACCTTTTTTTTTACTTCTGGTCAAGAGATCTCTTTTCACCTTTCAGTGGTAACTATACCTTGCATATATGAAAATTAATACATGTTGGAATATTTCCTTCTTTTGAGATACTAAATATATCTCTTTATAGCAAACCAATCCCCTGAAGACGACCATATGGGTCGAAATGCGTCGGGACACCGCCACAAAAGACTAACGAGCATGTGATGCTGTAATTTTGTGTTTGCTTTCTGTAAATGTGATATGTTTATGTTATCCCTTGACTAGTTTATACTGCTTGATACAGCAACATGTTATTGACCTTACATGTTTCCAATAAAATATTTTATATAAATCCTTTCTGAATTGCCTATATTGCTGTTTCAAAGCCCTCTGGGGGAACCTTCCCATGATACACAAATTGTTTTGGGGTGTGCAGCTGTCTCTCCTGTATGTGTCTTTCCCTTTGCAACAAAAACACCTGAAGCTGTAAATCGCTTGTAATATGCTTGTAAAAAAACGCCCAAAAAACGCCAGTAATTGGCTATGCTCAGGTGTGATTAGAGGCTTAAGGTAACACATATGGTTCTGTTGTTCAGATTATTAATAGGTCCTGTGAGCCTGTATTCTTTGAACTTGCCTGAATTGCTACGTTCTCGACTGGCCGAATAAGTCTACTTCATTGGAGCTCCTGCCTGGTGTCAGTCCTTCATCTATTCTACTTCACTAACATTACACATGCCTACTTTTTTTTTTTTTTTTTAATAATGTAGACTAGAGATACAAACAGCTCATACAAATGCCCTTTCCAGACTGATTCTCTTTAGGAAATAGACAGTTAACTTGGAGTTCCACTCAAAAATGGAAGCTCAATATATCTGCCTCCTCCCTCTCTCCGGTACCACATTTGGCACCTTTTGGAGGGGGGAGTGCGAGTACCTGTTTTTGACAGGTACCTGTCCCCACTTCCTGGAGACCTCGCTGCAGGTAGTTCGGCCCCCCTCCTCCTTTCCCTTCTGCCAGGCCATTCAGAAAGTGCAGCGCGCTTGTCGCATGTGCAGTAGGGAACCGCCCGCAAGGCTTCACTTCTGGTTTCCCCTACAAGGAAAGGCGGCGGCAGCCCCGGAGAGCCGATGGATGGATCGGCATGGGGTGCTGACATTGTGGGCTCCCTGGACAGGTAAGTGGCCTAATATTAAAAGTCAGCAGCTACAGTATTTGTAGCTACTGACTTTTATTTATTTATTTTTGCGGCGGGGAGGGGCGGGAGGGGGGGTACTGGACCTTTGAAAGGAAGAAAAAAGTGTAGCGCTATATTGTGCCAATAAACATTAGTGTGAAATGTTTTATATAAAACACCTGTGTATATATCAATACTAGGTCCAGCTAGACCTCGCAGAAAAAAACTGGACAGGTTAATCGTGACATGTGTACAAAAATCAAGTGATCTAAGAAATCATTAGTAGCAACATGCTGTATGGTATACAATAATGTGAATGGTGTGTACACAGTAAAAATAATCCCAAACCCTCAGATCAAAAAACAAACATGTATAATAGGAATTGGGGTGGGAATAAATGGTAAGTCCCTGGGGTATTGAACAGTTCATTCAATCTAGCAGAGGAATCCTGGAGCATAGATGTAAATCTCACAGTAGCATCTATTCCTGTCCCCAGTAGACTCTTCCAATACTCAACCAGGCGGAAAGTAATTTAAAATGCCCTTACCGGACGTGGTGGACTCACAGGCCGTTGGCGGTGAGTCGTACGAGCTTGCACCGTTTGGTACGGTAAGGTTACAGCTGTCCTTGGTCCATGGCAAGAGGGTCCTAGATGGGTCCCCAATCCTGAGCGGTACCATGGATTCGTCCTCCAGCGATCGTTTGGGTCTCATATAGAGGTCGACCGATATGGGTTTTTCCCTGGCCGATGCCGATGCCGATATTTAGAAATCGCGGTGGCCGATGGCCGATATATGATGCCGATTTTTTTGGGCCGATATATTGGGCCGATTTTTTTTTTTTCCCTTCATCTCATAAAATCTAACAGTTAGACCCCTTTCACACTGGGGCGTTTTTCAGGTGCTTTTGGGCTAAAAATAGCGCCTGTAAAACGGCTCCCCTGCAGTCTCAGTGTGATATCCCGAGTGCTTTCACACTGAGGCGATGTGCTGGCAGGATAATAAAAAAAAGTCCTGCAAGCAGCATCTTTGGAGCGGTGTATACCACCACTCCTGCCCATTGAAACGAATGTGCACCGCTGCCGAAGCGCCTGCAAAGTGTTTCGGCAGCAGCGCTTCATGGGCGCATTTAACTCCTTCCTCGGCCGCTAGCTGGGTTATAAGCGCCCCGCTAGCAGCCGAATAGCGCCGCTAAAATGACGGTAAAGCGCCGCTAAAACTAACAGTGTTTTACCGTCAACGCATGCCCGCTCCAGTGTGAAAGCAGCCTTAAGTAATAAGTGATACAGAAAATTTTTTATATTTAAACATTTATTAAACAAAACAAACCTCCAATCAGTTCACTTGTATGTATAATTTAGATGAAAAAAAAATAACTATATCTTAAATATTAAATACACAAAAACAGGTAATCAAAACTTTTGGACGAAAAAAAATGGGCTAACTTTACTGCTTATTTTTTTTTCATTAATTTTTTTTAAAAAAATTGCGTTTGAAAGACCGCTGCGCAAATACCGTGTGACATAAAATATTGGAACAACCGCTATTTTATTCCCTAGGGTCTCTGCTAAAAAAAATATATATAATGTTTGGGGGTTCCAAGTGATTTTCTAGCAGAAAATACAGGATTTTTACTTGTAAGCAACAAATGTCAGAAAAGATTTAGTCTTTAAATGGTTAAACTGAGAACTTCTCCAGGGAGTTCAGTCTATTGATAAAAAGAACCTGAAAGAGATACAAATGTATCTTCTTATCAGATTTGGCAGGCTGCCCAGAGGGGGAGAGAAAACAAACTTCAGGAAACTTGCACTGACTTATATTACAGGAGTCATTTGCAAGTCCCGCTGAAGCTATTATCGGCTTTTTTTATCAGCACAATCGGCCGATGCCGATTAAGTAAAAAAAGCCAAATATCGGCCAAATATCGGCCGGCCGATATATCGGTCGACCTCTAGTCTCATACAATCGAGACGGAGGAAAAAGGAGAAAAAAGGCTCCACATAGTGTAAATTCTGGTTTACCAGGAAATTTTATTGTATTGTAAAAAAATTCCAACAAAAATTCGGGTAAAAACAAAGTACAAATGAGCAAAAAATAATACGTTTAGCGCAGTAGACAGATGGTTGAGGTAGCGTCATACACCCGACGCGTTTCGTCTGCAAAGACATCAACTGGGGTGAAGCTAACCTCTCATCTGCTGCGCTATTTATTTAAAAGTGCTAGAATTTACATCGGGGACACCTGTGCGGCGTGACTTCCAGGATTTGTGTCATGTGAGGGTTTTCCTTAGTCAGCTGACTGTCCTTCTAGCCTATCCTAGAGTTGGAAATATCTCAGAAACCAAGCCTCAGCTTGGTCTTGTTACTTAACCAATGATGACTGAGCATTGAGGACATGTGATTACTACGTCAAAGCGTCCAAGCGCAATGACGCGGATCGTAAACCACTCCTCCATATTAACTAACTATTTCCTACTTTGTACGTCATCACGTTTTAACGCGATGGCGTAATGGGTCAGTCATACCTTCTCATTTTCAAGGGAGTCCGTTCAATAGGCAACGCGTCCTATCGCGCAAGCGCAGCAGCGCGAACCCGAGGGTCCATCCCCCCTCAGTGTGTCAGGACATAACGATGCGAACAAACATCTATCGAAAACACATCTCTTATCACGCCGGCCGCTCATAATACTCTCTGTGTTTATCAGGGTCACCTGATCAAAACCTGGTTGGCTGTCAGCACACAGAGAGAATGCAATCATTGGGACACAGAAGCGGTATAGGTGTGCGGACTGTCAAATCATTGAAGATGACTTTTCCCCTAGATATGGAGCTGTAATAGTCATGACACACATGTTCCCCTATGTTTACAATTATTCGGCCAGAATTGCTTCTAAGCACTATCAGAGTAGTAATTGCAAACATCTAAAAATAAAAGAAATAAACAATAAAAATATAGATAAAATTAGTCACATAGAATAGAGATCCATTCTCTGCTTTACTAAACAAACCATCTAGCCCAGACGTATGTCCAGGAGGGGGGACATATATTCCTCCCATTTAGCAACCCAAAAATTCATCTCAGGTATGCTCTGAATTAGTAACAAAAAGAAAAAAGCATATTGATAAAAATGATTAATAAAACAGTTGTGGGAACGATATAGTAGGAGTAGTAATATAAGGATGTCTATTGTAAAGTAACTGTAACTGATGAAAAACGCCCGTGGATGGCATCTTCATGGGGGCTAAACATAGAGGGGTAAGCAGAGGGGCATGACTAGGATCTTATGACTGATTGATAAACACATTAATGTCCCACTCAATATTTAAACCATGGGGTACGTAGCATTTAATTTGATGTATCCACCACGTTTCGAGTCTGGAGACTCCCCTTACATTTGATTCCCCTCTCCAATGTGGTATAAATCTGTCTATGACCTGAAATGTAGTCCCTGCTGGATTACGGTCATGATTTAATGCATAGTGTTTGGAAACACTGTGATTGGTTCTACCCTTTTTAATTGCTGTAATATGTTCTTTTACCCTTGTGGTAAAATTGCGTATTGTCCGACCGATATATTGCATTTTACACGGACAAGTGATAAGGTATACAATCTGTTTGGTTTTACATGTAGCAAATTGCTTCATCTTATATTCTTTGCCCGTAATGGTAGAATTAAATGTTTCCATTTTTCGTGCTTGACATACATTCCATTTACAAACTGTGCATGGACCTTTAACTTCTACTTATAGGCTTTTTTCACTAGGACTCTGTTATCAAAAGGATCACTTGGTGTCCAAGTCAGTGAAGTTCAAAATAGAATCTCCATTTTTGAAATTTTTTTTATTTTAGATTGAGGAGTGGCGAAAGAAAGGGGGAATTCCTCAGAATACCTGTAACCCTGTGTTCCGACGTTTTTTATACAGGATTATAAATGAGGCTCGACTTCTTGGACTAGTAAGTATTTTGCATGCATATAATCTTTTTAAACTCAATCTTCATTAGCGATTTAATTTACTAGTTTGCAGCTTCTTCACACAATTGTCAGCAATGATGTACAGTATATCTCTTTTTATGAAGTAATAACAATGACCTGTGTTGCTTAAGTCTTATGCCTAATACACACGATAAAAATATCGGACTAGCGATTTTCTGTGTTTTTGGGGTTTTTTTTGCATTTTAGGCTGGCCAAATGGCCAACTTTCTTGTACAATTTTCCTTTAGATTTAGCAAAATTATATAATATAAGGTCAAACCAAAACACTTTCAATCTGTATGCAGTCAGGCAGGCCCTTGCACTACATAGTTGAAGTTAAATGTAATGAAGATTGATCAAGAAAATTGTATAATGCTTAAAGGGGTTGTAAAGGCAGAAGGTTTTTTTATCCTAATGCATTCTATGCATTAAGATAAAAAAAGCCTTTTGTGTGCAGCAGCCCCTCTAATACTTGCCTGAGCTCCCTCTCTATCCAGAGATGTCCACGAGTCCCTTGGCCGCCATTGGCTCCCGCTGCTGTCAATCAAAGTCAGCCAATCAGGAGAGAGAGGGGTGGGCCGAACTGCAGCTTTGTGTCTGAATGGACACACAGAGCTGCAGCTCGACTCGGGTGCCCCCAGAGCAAGCTGCTGGCTCTGGGGGGGCACTCAACGCGCATGCGTGGTCTTGGTCACACTTTTTTTTTTTATTTGTACAAATACTATACTAATTACTCAAAAATCAGTTCTGTTATCATATGAGAAACATTTTTGTGCTTGTCCCTTTTGGATATTTTCAAATGACCTGTTTACTAACACAAAGATTATTGGACGATCACTCAAATACTTTTTTTTCTTCCGATATTGTCATTGTGTGTACAGTACAGGCTTTACCTGACCAATAGTACACTTAATGAATACTCTCTTAATGAGTACTCTTCACATCTAGGGGCAAGTTTATAAGAATTACAGTATAGTCATTTCAGGCCATTTAGTCAGCTTTATAGCTGATCTGTGGTGCATAAACTTAATTGCAAAATACAGCACTCACCATGAATCATTAAAGAATTAGTCTAGTAAATCTTACCCACATTTCCCAGATGTACACTTATTGTATTTCATAGCCCACCATAATGTTTACATCCTGCAGAAAAAAAACATCTTCTATGGGGCCGTCTACCAAAACTAGAAACGCTGCCATCTCCAGAAGCTGCGCCGAAATGTCTGGCACAAGATTTCTCTAAAGGATGTGGTGGGCTGCAGCTGCAGATTTTAAATAGGTATACATCTGAGAATAGCAGGTTACTTTTGGACAATTCGCAGTGAAAGCCCATTTATACCTTAAATGTTTTATTTTATCTTCATGTTCCACATACACAATATTTAGTGTTCAATTTAAGTGTCAATAAAGCACAGCATTGTGAGTGGAAAAAGGGAAGAAGGGGTAACAAGCCCCGGGACTTTAACGGTGTTCGATAGGCAAAGCAAGATAGACACGTTTGCATCAATTAAAATTTAACAAATTTAAACAAACAATATTAAAAAACATGAGGAAATTAGACCATCAGTGTCAGGGTTATAGATTCCATTTGGTAGCATACATACAACAGATACCACTCAACATGTTTCGCTATTGCAGCTTCTTCAGGAGTTTCTGGTAGGAAGTACGTTATGCTAGGAATAACAAAAGACAAGGATGAGTTCTCATGTTGAGTTTGTTTAACTGGAATAGACAACCAAGGTTGTCTACTATAGAATAAGTACATTTGGCCGGGATTGCCAGTACAAATATATTCAATGCATATAGGGGGTCATATAAAAAGGACATGAATATATACAGAAGTATAAACAAGCGGGGAGGAAATGAACCTCACCTGTGTTGCCAGAAAGAGCCAAGCATAAACCTTAAAATTATACATCCTATATGGATTCAAAGCACCATCAACCAAATGTTTTATCCGAAATGATTATAGGAGGAAAAGAATTTTCAATGTCCCTGGGAAGGGAGAAGTAAATCTATTTAAAATATGCACTTTAATATTCGGCCACCAGGGATTGTCAAACACCCCGGGAGCCTACAGCATTGTGAGTATGATATTCTTGCTTCTTTTATATGGCAGATAAGTTACATCTATACATATAAAAAAATAGCACAAAGGAAAGTAGTTACATTCAATGAGAAGTGTCCCTTGTGCTTGTGGCTTCTTGTTTATTTAAAATCTTCAGTTCTGCAAGAGTTAATACAACTGCTGGGCCTGGCACAAACCCTCTTCAAGAGTGCCACTTATGCCCACCCTTTTACTCCCTCCGTTCATAGAAGCTGTACTATGGCTTCCATCAGTGAAATGGAGGACAGGTGATTGAAAAAAGGGTCTGCCCATTTCCATCCTCAGAGCCCTCTTCATTGATCAAAGCTATTGTACAGCTTCTATGCATGGAGGAGGGGAGTGGAAAGTGTGGGCACAGTCGTAACTCTTGGTGAGTGCTTATGACAAGTCCAGTGGCTGTATTAACTTCCACAGCACGGAAAGATTACCACTGCTTGGTGTATGGAGGGGGGCACAGGACTGAATATATCAATAAGACAAGAAGCCACCAGCACAAGGGACATTTCTCATTGAATATAAGGACCATTATTTATGCTGAATTAAAAAACGTAGGCTTTAATATTTAGTCTACTTAACACTGGTATACATATGAAACCTGGTATATGTATAAGACCTGTAAAATTTACTTACACAGCCAGATGAATCCCAGCCTGAGGTCCATTACGATGCACAGCTGGTGCTTACAAAGCAGATGGTTGCAGAGTTCCTGAGATTTCTCGAAGATACTGATTGGAATGCTGGTCCTCTTGATGAAGCTTTGGGTGAGACCTTGGTCAGATTCAGACATCACAATGAAGAAGAATGGAGCTGGAAGTTTGAGGACTACCTAGGAATTGATCCTTTCAGTGCATTTATGGTAAGGTGTTTACAATAATCTGCTGTGTAATGAGTGATATTATAACCGTTTAAAGAATAAAGACAGCTTTTGAATTAAAGCAGAACATTTTGAAAAGTAGACGAGATTTAGCTATATGATTAAGTGCCTATAAGTGTGAACTGCATTAGTTCTTCAGTCATTTCTGTTGTACTGCTTTTTACAAATGAATAAAGAAGGAATTCAGAAATAGCTGGTATGCGGTCATCCAGTTTTCTTGCAAAGAGGTTTAACCACTTCATGTTTAAATTTGTACATTAACGTTTTCTTGCACAATACTCTGTGCCAAAGGAAAGTTAGTGTAGCCCTCCCCCTTTGACAGCTAGTAGTTGACACTGTATGTAGCTGCTACAAGTTGTCAAGTAAACTGTCGCTGACTGTTCTGGTCCTTACTGATCAGAAACGATTTAGAGTGGTTCCCAAGAATATGATCATTATCCTATAATGTATAACTAGGGCTGCAACTAACGTTTATTTTCTTAATTATTTGGTAAATTATTGTTTTGATTAGGTAAAAATCTCAAAATGCCGTTTTTTATTTTTTTGTTTTTTTTTTCTTGTATTCGTGGTTGTGCAGGTGACCACCTCCATTGCAGCATTTAATGTAAAATGCTATCATGCCTTAGACTAAAGAAAATTGGGCGATCGATCGTCCCCATTTTCCTCGTAGTATCACACAAATCGGAACAAATAAATAAAAATTAGGACAAAGGTTCGCCTTTTAGGATGCACACTTTTTTGCACAGTTACTTTGTTAGCACCCTCTGCCATTTTCAGAATGCATTTTTTGCAGATTGTGCAATTTAGTTAATATGTAAAGTTTTTTTTTTTTTTTTAATATTCTTGAATATCTATAGGCAGTAGTAAATATAAATAACCAGCTATATGGTTAGGGAACTAAATATCTAATTCACTCTCAGAATAACAGAAGGTGTGTGTGTGTGTGTATAGTATGTGTGTGTGTATAGTATGTGTGTGTATATGTATATGTATGTATGTATGTGTATATGTGTGTGTGTATGTATATATATATATATATATATATATATATATATATATATATATATATATATATATATATATATATATATAATGTACCGTATATACTCGAGTATAAGTCAAGGCCTCTAATTTACCACAAAAAACTGGGAAAAACTTATTGACCCGAGTATAAGACGAGGGTGAGAAATGCAGAGGGTCAATAATGCCCATCTGCAGCTGCATGCCTCCCTGTGTCCTATGCAGCCTACCTGTACCCTGTGCATGTGTCCTGTACATGTGTGTCCTGTGTCCCTGTGTCCTGTGTGCATGTGTCCTGTGTGCATGTGCAGCCTACCTGTGTCCTGTGTAGCCTCCCTGTGGCGATCTCCTTTCTCCCTGTGGTGATCTCCATCCTCAGACGGCGGCCGGCGTGTGATGATACTGTTCGGCGGCCATTCCACAGTTCAAAAGCCGCGCCTCCTCCTCGTCTGTGATAGGCTGACTGCTGACTGCCTATCACGGACATTCTCTCATTCTCTTACCACGGACGAGGATGAGAGAATGTCCGTGATAGGCTGTACACTGACAGCTGTTCAGCCTATCACAGAAGAGCAGGAGGCGCGGCTTTTGAAAGCTGGAATAGCCTCCGAGCATTATCATCACACGCCGGCCGCCGTCTGCCTGCATGACACGCTGATCATGCAGACAGACGGCGGGGACTCGAGTATAAGTCGAAGGGAAACTTTCAGCCCAAAAAAAAGGGCTGAAAAATTCGACTTATACTCGAGTATATACGGTATATGTATTTATCGGCGTATAACACGCACTTTTTTCCCCTTAAAATCAGGGGAAAATCGTGGGTGCGTGTTATACGCCGATCCCCACTATTTTGTGATCTATCGGAGCGATCGCCGCCGACATTCACATAGCGTGTAGTTTTAAATATGGCGCAGCGGAGTTCGGAGGGACTAGGCGGCGCTAAACGAGCGCCACCGAGAACACAGTGACTGGGCGGAGCCGAGATACACATAGCCGAGGGTTCTCGGCGCCGTTCACAGTCACGCCCAGTCCCGCCATTGGACCTGTGTTATGTCCATCATAGGGACTGGGCGTGACTGTGAATGGCGCCGAGAAGAGCCGAGAACCCTCGGCTATGTGTATCTCGGCTCCGCCCAGTCACTGTTCTCGGGGGCAAGGCTGCACTGGGGGCAAGGCTGCACTGACAATTCTGCACTGACAAGGCTGCACTGGACACTGGGGCAAGGCTGCACTGGGGCAAGGCTGCACTGACAAGGCTGCAGATAGACAGATAAGGCTGCATTGATGGGCATTTAAATGTAAGTTTTTTTTCCTTAAAATTCCCTCCTAAACTTGGGGTGCGTGTTATACGCCGATAAATAGGGTATATATATATATCAATTATAATATTACACTATCTCACAACAGTGAGTACACCCCTCACATTGTTGTAAATATTTTATTACATCTTTTCATGTGACATAAATGAAGAAATTACACTTTGCTACAATGTAAAGTAGTGAGTATACAGCTTGAATAACTGTAAATTTGCTGTCCCCTCAAAATAACTCAACAAATTAAGGTGAAAAAACTTACCTGAGCCCCGTATTTGCCTCGGCGGAGGTGCGCTGTCCCTCTCTGCACAGGGTCCCGCTTCTTGATTGGCTAGATTGATAGCAGCGCAGCCATTGTCTCCTGCTGCTGTCAATCAAATCCAATGACGCGGGCACCGGGGGACGGGGCTGAGTCCAGGTAAGTATGACATGTTTGTTATTTAACCACTTCCGGACCGCTCACTGTATATATACGTCATTTTTTTGAAGATGGATATCTCGGTAACGGCAGCAGCTGCTGCCACAACCGAGATATCCATCTTTACAGTGAGCGATTCTCTACAAGATAATGGTGGTCTCAGCGGCGGGTTCGCCGCGAGATCACCGTTATCGGCGGCGGGAGAGGTGCCCACCCGTCTCCATACCATGTGACGGCCGGAGCGGCGTCATAACGATGGCTCCGCCCACTCTCTTAAAGGCACAAATTTTTTACATGTCATTTTTTTAAACGACTTTTTTTTTTTTTTTTTTTTTGCATTTTAGTCTAAATATGAGATCTGAGGACTTTTTGACCCCAGATCTCATATTTAAGAGGACCTGTCATGCTTTTTTCTATTACAAGGGATGTTTACATTCCTTGTAATAGGAATAAAAGTGATCCAAATTTTTTTTTTTTTAAAACAGTGAAAAAATAAATAAAATAAAATAAAATAAATAATAAAAAAAAAAAAAAAATTTTTTAAAGCGCCCTGTCCCGACGAGCTCGCACGCAGAAGCGAACGCATACGTGAGTAGCGCCCGCATATGAACACGGTAGTCAAACCACACATGTGAGGTATCGCCGCGACCGGTAGAGTGAGAGCAATAATTCTAGCCCTAGACCTCCTCTGTAACGCAAAACATGCAATCTGTAGAATTTTTTAAACGTCGCCTATGGAGATTTTTAAGGGTAAAAGTTTGACGCTATTCCACGAGCGGGCGCAATTTTGAAGCGTGACATGTTGGGTATCAATTTACTTGGCGTAACATTATATTTCACAATATAAAAAAAAATTGGGCTAACTTTACTGTTGTCTTATTTTTTTTTTCAAAAAAGTGAATTTTTTCCAAAAAAAGTGCGCTTAGAAGACCGCTGCGCAAATACGGTGCAAAAAAAAGTATTGCAATGACCGCTATTGTATTCTCTAGGATGTTAGAAAAAAAACAATATATAATGTTTGGGGGTTCTAAGTAATTTTCTAGCAAAAAAACCTGTTTTAAACTTGTAAACACCTAAAATCCAAAACGAGGCTGGTCTTAAAGTGGTTAACCACTGCAATACTGGACATTTTCACCCTCTTCCTTCCCAGGCCAATTTTCAGCTTTCAGCGCTCTTGCACTTTCAATAAGGATTGCGCGGTCATGCAACACTGTACCTTAATGACATTTTTATAAATTTGTTCACACAAATAAAGCTTTCTTTTGGTGGTATTTATTTGCAAATCAATTTTTTATTTTTCGCGATATAACTGAAAAAATAGCAGAAATTTTGAAAAAAAATATTTTCTATTTTTCTGTTTTAAAATAAATCCAGTAAAATCTAATTTTGTCATAAATTTAAGCCAAAATGTATTCTGCTACGTCTTTGGTAAAAAAAAATCCCGTTAAGTGTATAATAATTGGTTTGTGTGATCACGGACATATGAACGCAATGATCACTGATATATGTGTGCAGATGATCACGGACATATGTGTGCAGATGATCATTGGGACATATGATTTTAGTGTTACATATGTGGGGACAGGTGTTTTTACTGTGAGGGGACATGTGGGGACAGTGTTTTGAGGACACTATTTAGGGGACACTGTGTGTGTTTACATTGTGTGGGGACACTGTGCCGGTGATCAGTGTGTAAAAAGCTGTAAAAACAGCTCATACTCACTGATCACCGTCTGGCTGCAGCGATCTGCTCTCCTCACTGACAGCTTCCGTATGAGGAGAGGAGAGCCGATCGCCTAGCAACCAGCTCTCTGTTTACATCACATGATGCTTCTGATTGGACACAGCCATCATGTGAACAGGAGGGCCAATCACAGAGCCCTCCTGCCAATCGGAGATGCACCGTGTCAGGGTGACACGTGCGCAGCGGGATCGCGCCGCTGCGCGTTAGATCCCCCTCCTTCTGAGGGACGTTCCTGAACTCTCTAACATACAACAGCTTCATGATGTTGTCATGGAGGAGTGGAAGAGGACTCCAGTGGTAACCTGTGAAGCTCTGGTGAACTCCATGCCCAAGAGAGTTAAGGCAGTGCTGGAAAATAATGGTGGCCACACAAAATATTGACACTTTGGGGCAAATTTGGAAATTTTCACTCTAGGGGTATACTCACTTTTGTTGCCAGTGGTTTAGACGTTAATGCTGAGTTATTTTGAGGGTACAGCAAATTTACACTGTTATACATGCTGTACACTCACTATTTTACTTTGTAGCAAAGTGTAATTTCTTCAGTGTTGTCACATGAAAAGATATAATAAAACATTTACAAAAATGTAAGGGGTGTACTCACTTTTGTGAGATAGTGTGTGTGTGTGTGTGTTTAATATATATTACAGTGGGGACGGAAAGTATTCAGACCCCCTTAAATTTTTCACTTTGTTATATTGCAGCCATTTGCTAAAATCATTTAAGTTCATTTTTTTTCCTCATTAATGTACACACAGCACCCCATATTGACAGAAAAACAGAGTTGTTGACATCTTTGCAGATTTATTAAAAAAGAAAAACTGAAATATCACATGGTCTGAAGTATTCAGACCCTTTGCTCAGTATTTTTAGAAGAGGCACCCTTTTGATCTAATATAGCCATGAGTCTTTTTGGGAAAGATGCAACACGTTTTTCACACCTGGATTTGGGGATCCTCTGTCATTCCTCTCCAGTTCTGTCAGGTTGGATGGTAAACGTTGGTGGACAGCCATTTTTAGGTCTCTCCAGAGATGCTCAGTTGGGTTTAAGTCAGGGCTCTGGCGGGGCCATTCAAGAACAGTCACGGAGTTGTTGTGAAACCACTCCTTCGTTATTTTAGCTGTGTGCTTAGGGTCATTGTCTTGTTGGAAGGTAAACCTTTGGCCCAGTCTGACGTCCTGAGCACTCTGGAGAAAGTTTTCGTCCAGCATATCCCTGTACTTGGCCGCATTCATCTTTCCCTCGATTGCAACCAGTCGTCCTGTCCCTGCAGTTGAAAAACACCTCCACAGCATGATGCTGCCACCACCATGCTTCACTATTGGTACTGTATTGGACGGGTGATGAGCAGTGCCTGTTTTTCTCCACATATACCGATTAGAATTAAGGCCAAAAAGTTCTATCTTGGTCTCATCAGACCAGAGAATCTTATTTCTTACCATCTTGGAGTCCTTCAGCAAACTCCATGCGGGCTTTCATGTGTCTTGCACTGAGGAGAGGCTTCCGTTGGGCCGCTCTACCATAAAGCCCCGACTGGTGGAGGGCTGCAGTGATGGTTGACTTTCTACAACTTTCTCCCATCTCCCGACTGCATCTCTGGAGCTCAGCCACAGTGATCTTTGGGTTCTTCTTTACCTCTCTCACCAAGGCTCTTCTGCCCCAAAAGCTCAGTTTGGCCAGACGGCCAGCTCTAGGAAGGGTTCTGGTTGTCCCAAACGTCTTCCATTTAAGGATTATGGAGGCCACTGTGCTCTTAGGAACCTTAAGTGCAGCAGAAATTTTTTCGTAACCTTGGCCAGATCTGTGCATTGCCGCAATTCTGTCTCTGAGCTCTTCAGGCAGTTCCTTTGACCTCATGATTCTCATTTGCTCTGACATGCACTGTGAGCTGTAAGGTCTTATATAGACAGGTGTGTAGCTTTCCTAATCAAGTCCAATCAGTATAATCAAACACAGCTGGACTCAAATGAAGGTGTAGAACCATCTCAAGGATGATCAGAAGAAATGGACAGCACCTGAGTTAAATATATGAGTGTCACAGCAAAGGGTCTGAATACTTAGGACCATGTGATATTTCAGTTTTTCTTTTTTAATAAATCTGCAAAAATGTCAACAATTCTGTGTTTTTCTGTTAATATGGGGTGCCGTGTGTACATTAATGAGGAAAAAAAATGAACTTTAAATGATTTTAGCAAATGACTGCAATATAACAAAGAGTGGAACATTTAAGGAGGTAAACTAATGGTAAACTAATATTTATTTTAAATCTAATTGTAATGCTTTAATACATTTCCTGTCTATAAGCCTCCAGCTTCTTTGGGTTCAGATGCTGATCTTCCCTGTACAGGGCCCTTACATCACTTCTTTCCCTGCCCAGGACTACATGTCCCAGCTCCTCACACATTCACAAGTTCTCAGGCACTTGCTGATCTGTATAGACAGTGTCCTGCACTGATATGTAAATAAATAATGCATTTTGTATGCAGGCCAACTGATCGGCTAACCAACTAATCAATAATAAAAATTGACAACTCTCAACTTTTTTTAATTGATTTTGTTGATTAGTTGTTTCAGCTCTAGATATAACTATTTTTCCAGAGAATGATATAGGCCCAGAAAGTAATATCACGGCTGCCAAGTTGTTTTTTTTTTTTGCGTTGTCAATGTTTAGACAGACCTATAGAAAATGTATTGTTCAGATGATATTGTGAGTTTTACTTGATTTTTAGCTGCTTCCAAAGGGTTTGTGATTTTCAAAGTAAACATGGATTTTTGTGTCTGTGGCTATAAACTGGAGGGTTCTTACCTGAATGTTTGTCTGCTAGAAAAAGGGCTGATGGGAACTTGTGGAAAGTTCTGTTTAAAAATGGTGAATAATTGGAAAGGAAGCTAGCGAATTGGGTCCAAAAGACAATGACTAATGAGCATCACCACCATATTTACATGGTACAGCTTCCAAAGCAAGCTGAGGAGGCAGAGGGAGGTCTAAGATTTGTTTTTTTAAATCTTTCTTTTTTGGGATCATTTACATGTGTAAAGAAACCAAAGTGAAGGTTTCATCAAGGGTACAACTTTGGTGCTTTTTAAGATTTATATCTAGGTCCTTCTCCCTGCAAAAGGAAGAGTTTAGTTGGGCAAAAGCAAAGTTTGGTTTCAGCTGGAAGCTGTTTAAAACTTGAATATGGGTCAGTATACTCTGCCTCTACTGAATGAGACTCTAGAAAGAATATTTAAATAAGATGGTAAGGCTCATGCTAGGATAGAAAGCGTGGGCATATTGCTCTGAATTAAGAATGGCATGCAGATTTGCCAGCCCCCTTTCTACAGGCATGGATAAAAGTCTTAATTTCCATATAATTGATTCATGCAGGAGGGGTAAAACTGTAATTCAAATGACTGGCATACTGACTGCCATTAGCGCAGAGAGTGGAATGCTATTGAGCGTTTGAACTTAGGAGGAGAATTTGCTTAGGTTAATTTATGCGAGGGACATTGGGGTAATCTATGAAAATATATTCTAAATATATACTCACGCTAATGGTGTGCAAAAATGAAAATAAGTGCGTGCTTCTATACACAAAGTGCTAATCACTTGATAAAATGCAAAGATATAATTATAGCACTCACAAACACAATCTAGTGAAAAAAAACAAATGTGTGTGCATATATGTATATATGTGTGTGTGTGTGTGTGTGTGTGTGTTTGTATGTATGTGTATATATATATATATATATATATATATATATATATATATATATATATATATATATATATATATATATATATATATATATATATATATATATATATATATATATATAAAATATGTGTGTGTGTGTGTGTATATATGTATGCTCCAATCCAAAGTGAAGAAAAAGCAAAATGCTTCAGAGATATTCAGGTGTACAACACCCCCTCATGTGTCCCCACTCACCGGATCCGGACAACCCCCAGTTTTTCAGTCTAGGGGTCACTTTAGACTTGATAATAATATCCAGGAATGGCGGATTTGCTGTCAGATCATCAGATCAAAACTTCGTGAAGGTTCTCAGCCGGACAGACAGGTACCCAAAAATGAAAAAGGATTGGACTGATAGTGAAGCACCATTAAAAAAGTCTTTATTGCACATGGGAATGGATACTTACAAAAGGTAAGATAAAAACAGGCACAAACATGGAGCTGGGAATGCAAAAAACGCTGCTCCCGGCTTGCGTTCCACGAGACCGGAAGTGACATCAATAATGCCGGAAATTACGTCAACGCGTTTCGCCTTCCCACTGGGCGTCATCAAGGACTATAATTTATTCATAGTATTGCTTATTTTCTCAGCTAAAATGTCCTGTTTGAGGTTTACTTTAGCTTCATGAGTTAGTTGGGCAGAGTTACTTTTGGATGGAATTCATCTGGCCAAGAGCCTGTAACCCAATCTGTATGAACAGACTATCAAACTGAATACAAATTTTTGTCAAGCCAAGTCGCAACATCTATGTGGTAAATGCCCTTGCAGGAACGTAATGTTTCTAGCATTACAAAGTATTTTGCCTCCACCAGTGAGGGGGGACTAAAGGTAAAAAAAGCAACAGGAATGGAATACCCTTGTGGTTAGGTAGTTTTAGGTGGGATACAAACTTTGAGAAAATAGGAAGTAAAATTTTGTACAAAGAACAATTGTTGATTTTCGTATAGTGTGTAGACAACTTTTGACATCCGATTCAGATTTTCCAAGTGAAAATTTCTGAAGAGCCAAACTTCAAAATGTTCTCGTACGTGAACAAAACGAACAATTTTCCTTTGTAGCCACCCTGGCGGTATGATTATGTCAGATTTTTGCGACTCAAAGCGGTACAATTGTTTTGCATAGAAATTTGGCGTTTTATATTGTAGGCCTGTAATTCTTAGCAATAACACACTTATATCTGTTTAAACAAGAGTCTAGTGGATATCCCAGGTTTGATGAAGTTTGAAACACAAAATCATGAATTACAATATAATAAATAACTATAAATAATTATAAAAAATAATAATAATAATAAAATGAATTTCCCCACGATTCACTATTGCTTAATTCTGCAAGTGTTCTAATTTACTATTGCTGTTTTGTAGCTGGTCTAAAACCACTTTTGAAGTAAATGGACACTTTTTTTAGTTGCTATGGACAATCTCCAGTTTCCAGGCAGAAAGAACAGCATATATTATATAAAACTGCATGCAGGGCATTGGACAAAGCACTAGGGACAAAAGGGATGTGAAATGATTTCATACAGTAATGTAATCTATAATATTACAGTGTACTGTATGTGTTATGAATTTTCTGTTTTTTGAATTTGCCACCGGGCTCCACCCCCCGTGCGTCGCGACAATTGCAGGGAACAGACCTCGGCACACAGAGGCATCGGGTGGAGGACATAGCCCGCAGACACAGCGGGGGGACCTCGCAGGATCCTGGGGACAAGGTAAGTAACCTGCACCAGGATCCTGCAATGCAATCCTGTGGCTCGGGGTTACTGCTATTGGTACTGAAATTTAACTCCGAGCCACACTCGCAAAAACCGCCAAGGAGGGTAATGTGTGTTGTTTTCGTGCGGGAAAAACCAGATACCAAAGACTGCACATGATCAAAAACAATAAACAACAATAAGTCAATCAAAAACAAAAAAAGGCTTTGTCTGAGAATATTCGTACCATCCTCGGTTTCGACTTGCTGTGAAACAACGAGGAGAACCGCAAGAGAGTTTGCCCGATTGTCTTATAGCGTGTTCCCAGCTTTAACCCTGGTTCACATTGATGCTACTTTGAAATCATGCTACTTACTTTGAAATCATGCTACTTCAAGTGAACAGAAGTAACAGGTCAGCGCAACTTCTGTGCCACTTCATGAACAGATGTTTATGAAAGTTGCACTTGAAGTCGCAAAAAGTTGTGCAGAAACCTTTTTTTTTAAATCGGTGCAGCACCGTCTTTAATTGGTGCGTGTGTGTGAGAAAACCCATACGCTTCATAACGTTCATCCAGTTCCTGACCAGATGCAATTTACTCAGTGGGTGGCTCTGTCAGCTGCCTCCTGCTTGGCATTCTTCAGCTGAAAAATCAAGGGAGCTAGATGGAAAATTGTTGGCCAAACAATGAATGCATCCAATCAGATACAGCCACTATAGCAGTATTTTGACAGCAGGGCAAGATCAATCATAACTGTGATGCTTGAGTTGCCTCCAATGTAGAGAGTGGATACTAGATCCTAGGCAGGATGGGACTGATCTCTTACAATGGTAGCTTTTAGCCAGGCTACAGAGAAACTGCCATTAGAATACAGACATCACAAAAAACTAAGCACTACTTTTAAAAGCTGCAGCATGTTTGTAAATCTGAGGCCCCTTGCATCATATATTTTATTACATAGGTGAACTAAAAGGGATACTAAAGTCTCTCGTTTGTTATTTTTAAAGAAAAAAAAAATGTTTTACTTACCTGCTCTGTGCAGTGGTTTTTCACAGAGCAGCCCAGATCCTCTTCTCAGGTCCCTCTTCGGCGCTCCTGGCCCCTCCCTCCTTTCGAGTGCCCCCACATCAAGCAGCTTGCTATGTGGGCAGCCGAGCTGCAGCTGTGTGTGTCCATTCAGACATTGGCCCTGCCCCCTCTCTCTCCTTGTCTCCTAATTGACTTTGACAGCAGCAAGAGTCGATGGCGCCGCTGCTGTCTCAGCCAATCAGGAGGGAGAGTCCCGGCATAAATATCTCTGCTGCATCCTCTATTTTGTCCATATCCATTGTTGAGGGATAAAATTTACTGGGGGTTATGCCAGGTAGAGAGGCAAAAGACAATGTCACAAAAACTCTCAACCTAATTCATACAGCTTTCTTGCGAAACATTGAGGGCCTTCTCTTGTCCACAGATGTAGAGAAGGCCTTCAGTCGGGTGGGCTGGGACTTCATTCTGGAAACTTGTACACATGTGAGCCTGTGCTCGCACATGCTAGCTTCAATTTCTGCCCTCTACAAGAACCATTCTGCTAAATTGAAGGTTAATGGGTCCTTGTCTGAAAGTGTAATTATATCTAATGGCACCAGGCAGAGGTGAATGCCAAAGCAGACATCAAGGGCTTCAGGGTTTTGGACAGAGAGTTGAAAATAGCAGCTTATGCAGAAGACCTGCTATTTTTTCCTGACACACCCACACACTACAATCCCCAATCTATTACAGGCGTTCGCTCATTATGGCTAGGTTTCCAATCTTAAAATAAAATAAATTATTCTAAATCCAAAACCCTGAACATTACCTTACCCGTAGTGGTATTTACTAAAATTTGAAATAATTGTTCATTTAAATGGGATCTCTCAGCGCTTGAATACCTGGGAGTCTGGCTAACTCCCCGCCTTGCAACAATTTACAACTTTCCCCCACTGATTAAAGCCATTGAGAGAGACCTAAGGTCCTGGCACTCTAAACACTTTTCGTGGTTTGGCCGAGCCGCCATTATCAAAATGACGTAATTACCAAAGGTTCTTTATCCATCATGCACTCTACCAATCAAAATACCACAGAGTTTCTTCAGATTTCCCAGATCCATCCAAGGTCAGTTTAGTTGGACGCATAAAACGCCTAGGATCAAATTCAACTTACTGACCAGACCTAAAGATCAAGATGGTATGAAGCTGCCTGACTTCAGACAATAATATTATGCCTCCCATCTCACAAGAATAATCGACTGGCACTGCCATGGCGACTCCAAAGATTGGGTGTCATTGGAATTAGGTCATAGCCCTATACCACTACAGTTCTCTCCCTGGATCCCATGGGATAGTTATCCTAATTCGCTAAAAACCCTCCCCCTGACGGGAAACACTTTAGCAATCTTCCACCTGTTGGCAAAACAGTAAGGAATATCCTCACCTTTGAGTCCTTTCAAACCTTTAAGGAACAAGCAAGACTTCCTTCCAGGCTTGGAGTAATGTTTTTTTAGAATCCTCCTATCTGGACAAATTGCTTCTGGCTCGAAGCTCCTTTCATTTCGGAAAGATCAAAGAGCTTTCCACTTTGAAAAAGAATAACGACCTTGCACCTTTAATATGTACTTTTCTAATTGTAATGTGGCTCCCATCTGAGCTATCCAGTCCCGTAGCTTAGGAGGATCAGTTGCCTTCCAATGTTGCAGAATAAGCTTACGGGCTTGGAAAAGAGCTCTACCAATGGTCTTTTTTGGGTTGTCTTCAATTGTGAGATCACCAAGGATACATACTTTAGGGTCCTGTGGGACCTTGACCATAAATATTTTATTTATGGTTGTGAGAACCCCCCTCCAGTATAGGTGTAGTTTGGGGCACCGCCACAATAAATTAATGAGGTCCCTGTGGTCTCTAGCGCACCTGGTGCAATTGGCATTTTCACTGATGCCCATCCTATGCAGCCTAGCAGGTATGAGGTGAACCCTCAACACACTATATAGCTGTGACAGTCGTTGTGCCATGTTAAGTGAGCCCTCCTGTATTGCCTGTAGGGCCTCCGCCCATTGGTCCTCTTCAAAAGTGCCCACGTCTCTCTCCCATGGGCATATCACTTTAGTAGGAAAGCCAGTTAAGAATATGGATAGTAGCATAGTGTATGATCTTGATATGAAACCCTTAACCACTTCAATACCAGACACAGGCAAATTTTTTATCATTTTGTTCCCACAAATAGAGCTTTCTTTTGGTGGTATTTGATCACCTCTGCAATTTTTATTTTTTGCGCAACAAATAAAAAAGACTGAAAATTTTTGAAAAAAAAACAAGTTTTTCTTTGTTTCTGTTACATTTTTTGTAAATAAGTACGTTTTCTTCTTCAATGACGGTCACTGATCTGGTTGCACTGACGGGAAATAAGGCGGCACTGATGGGCACAGATGAGGTAGCACTCATGAGGTGGCACAGACGGGCACTAATGGGCACTGATAGGTGGCACTGATGGGCACTGATAGGTGGCACTGGTATGCGGCACTGATGGACACTCATAGGCGGCACTGATGGGTAGCACGTATAGGCACAGATAGGTGGGCACGGATGGGCACTGATAGGTGTTTTGTAAATTGCCACAGAGGTACCAATCAGTGCCCGTTTGTGGGCACTGATTGGCATATTTTTCTTGTACAAAAGGTTTTATTGAAAAAATATACATCAACAAATAAGTACAAAACGGTGATGGATACATCATGAGTTAACAGGTATAAGACTGCCGGTATCCGGCGAGTGAAACTATTATTCAAAAATTTAAGCCTGGACTCGGGCGTTACAATGCCGAGGCCAGACGACATACCAAGACATATTCTCAACCCGCGTATTCTAGTGTAGTGGTATGGTATCAGCAGATATTAATTTAATTGCAAACATACAGGAATAACTAAGGTTTCTAAACGAGATGTTGTTGCAATACATAACGTTTCATTAAGAAATAAGTAAAAAAATAAAATATAAATATAAAATAAGGAAAAAAAAAAAAAAAAAAGAACCAGTACTAAAGTCAGATTAAATTGAATAACCTTAAAGAGCATAAAATACCTCTGAATGTACTAATTTGTGTAATATATTAAATTTCCGGTCCTAGAATTAAGCCCGAGGGCCTGAATAAGGAGAAGGAGAGAGAAATTGAAAGTGGGAAAGAAGGGGGAAGAAAGGAGAGAAAGGAGGGGAGGACCTTTGGGCATATTTTTTACATGTGGATGGCCATGGGGATGTACCTGGCCATCCACATGCTGGGGGCTTCCCTGGTGGTCCTGGGGGCTTTCCTGGTGGTCTAGTATGGGCATCTGAGGGGGGCTGCGCTGATAAACAATCGGCGCAGACCCCCCCTGTCAGGAGAGCCGCAGATCGGCTCTCCTCTACTCGCGTCTGTCAGACACGAGTGAGGAAAAGCCGATCAACGGCCAACGTGATTGGATACGGCTGATCACGTGGTAAAGAGCCTCCGCCGTAGGCTCTTTACCGAGATCGGTGTAGCGGTGTGTCAGACTGACACACCGCACCACCGATCGCCGCAATGTGCAGGCACTTGGCGGCTGTTATCCTGCTGGACGTCATATGACGCCCAGTCAGGATAACTGAACCACCGCCTGGCTGTCATTCTGCTATAGGCCGGGCGGGAAGTGGTTAAAGTGGGACACCTCTGTCATATAATGGAAGATAGGGGCAGGGGATTATATACAAAGATTATTTTCTGCTTGTGCCTTGACTGCATGTCGTAGCTGTAAATAAGGGAAATACATTGATTGGGGTAACCCAAATTTTTCCTGCAGCTCTGCAAAAGAGAGCAGACTGCCGTTAGAGAAAATGTGAACCAAGTGTGTTACACCATGCGATTTCCATCGCCCTGCACAAGTCAGAAGAAGCAACTCCCTGTAATACTGATTGTTCCATATAGGGCTGTGCCCTGTAAAGCCATGTGATATGCTGTAGTTGGCGAGTTTTATTCCAAATTTTTTGGATCAATGCATATGTGGGGAAGAGCCTGTTCGACTTGGCAAATGATAGAGCCTCGAGCCCCATTACCACACTCTGTGAGCCCGTGGTATGCTGTAAAAGGGCTGTTGTAGGATCCTCACCTCCTCCCCCTGTATCAGACCCATTAGGTATGGCTCGGGCAATATGTTGTAGCTGGGCGGCTAAATAATGTAACCATGGGTTGGACAGAGCCAATCCTCCTGCGTCTTTAGGTTTCTGAAGCTGTTCCAATCTAGTCCTAGGGGGTTTATTAAGCCAGAGAAAGGCCCGAAATAGGGAATTAATTACCCTAAATATTTTAAGTGGGACTACCATAGGGGTGTTATGCGATTGTATAAAAGTTACGGCATGAAAATCATTTTGGTGAGGTTTACTCTGCCTACCAATGACCTTTTTAGTTTTGACCATAATCCGGCCTAATAATGGGGAAAAGTTAAGAGATACGTACTTGCAAGGCTGTGGCGTGACCCAATCTCCCAAGTATTTACATTTTGTTGTTACCGGTATGTCATGCAGTGTGGGGCCCTGCGTAGATGCAGAGTCCAACATCATGATCGCGGATTTGTTACAATTAATCACCAGACCCGAGAAGGACCCAAATTGTTTAATAACCGACATGGCCTTCCCCAGGGACCCCGATTGTATCTCCCAATAGCATCATAGCGTGATTAGCGTAGAGCATAAGTTTTTCGTGTACCTGTCCTTATTTAAAGCCAATTATTAAAGGGTTGGAGAGTAATAGGCCTGCCATAGGCTCTATGGCAATGGCAAAGAGTAAGGGGGATAGGGGGCAGCCCTGTCGAGTCCCTCTATGTAGTGGAAAAGGAGAAGACGCCTGACCCGCCTCTCTAATTACCGCCGAAGGGGAATTGTATAGGAGTTGTACCCAGGAGAGGAACACGGGTCCTAATCCAAATTTGGTCAGAGTGGCCCAAAGATATTGCCACTCGATGCTGTCAAATGCCTTGTGGGCATCCAATGACAGCACTGCCCTATCTAGAGTGTTATCAGCTTGGGATTGTATGTTGAGGAATAGCCGGCGAAGGTTAATGGCGGTGGACCTTTCCGGTATAAAGCCGGACTGGTCTGGGTGTATAATGGAGAATATTACCTTAAGTCTCAGGGTCAGTACTTTTGCAAGGACTTTTATGTCATTCTGCAGGAGTGAAATCGGCCTATATGAGCCCGGGTCCAGTGAGTCCTTCCCTGGTTTAAGCAGTAAAACTATGCTGGCCTGTTTCATAGAGTCCGGGAGGTGTTGGGAATCCCTAGCTGAGTTTAGGGTCCGAAGCAGTTGTGGTAGTATGATATCCCCATCATGCTTGTAGAGTTGGGGAAGGAGTTAGTTGCTATCAGCATCTCCTCAATAGTGATGGGGGTTTCTAGCGAATCGATCTGGGACTCAGTTAAACACGGTAGCTCAATCCCCTGTAGGAGCTCCCGTACCTCCCCTGGTGAATGTGTCTGTTTGGATTGATAGAGTTCCGAATAAAAGTCTACCAATTCCTGCATAATCAAGTCCGGGGTATTTACCACTTTTCCCATTTTATTATGTAGGGCCCCAATAGAAGGGGATAATTGTTGTGAGTGTACTATTTTGGCCAGAAGTTTGCCCGTCTGTTCCCCTTCCTCATAAAAGGCCATTTTATTAAAAAACCTTTTCCTATCTGCTTTGGAGGCATCAATTTGGTTAATTGCATCCTGAGCCGCTATCCATGCCTCTTGCGCACCCTCCCCCGAATTGACGATGTACTCCGCCTCCAGGTGTCTAACCAGCTGTTCAGCCTGCTCCCTTTGGGTAGATGTGTTATGTTTAATAGCATTAAACTCCGATATAAATAGTCCCCTTAGGAATGCTTTAAATGCATCCCAAGCGGCATTCAGATCGGAGTAATCTGCATGTCTCTGCCAGTAAGCTACAATTTCAGTCACAATTTAAGTATGGGAGGGAAAGAGATTTAGCCAGAAGACGTTAAAGCGGAGTTCCACACAAAAATTGAACTTCCGCTTTTCGGAACCCTCCCCCCCTCCGGTGTCACATTTGGCACCTTTCAGGGGGGAGGGGGGTGCAGATACCTGTCTAAGACAGGTATTTGCACCCACTTCCGGCATAGACTCCCATCCCGTCCCCACCGCGCTGTCTGCTGGGAACACACAGCTCCCAGGAGAGAGCGGGGACCACTTAGGATGCGCAGCGCGACTCGCGCATGCGCAGTAGGGGACCGGGAAGTGAAGCCGCAACGCTTCACTTCCTGATTCCCTCACCTAGGATGACGGCGGCAGCTGCCGAGAACCGAGCGGGTTCTCGGTGTCCCCTGCCGACCTCGCTGGACCCTGGGACAGGTAAGTGGCCATGTATTAAAAGTCAGCAGCTGCAGTATTTGTAGCTGCTGGCTTTTAATATTTTTTTTTTTTTTTGGCGGTGTGGGTGAACCCCCGCTTTAAGCTTCCATTGCGTCCTCGGTAAATTAGATGCCGGTCTAACCGTCAGCCGTACTATCAGAGGGGAGTGATCTGATATACTTCTAGTTAGGTATTGCACCTCCTCGATATGTTGGGAGGCTGATGTCGTGCATAGGCAAATGTCAATTCTGGATAGGGACAAATGTGTTTCGGAGAAGCACGAAAATTGCCTCTCTTGGGTTTCTCTTTCTCCAGGCATCCGTCCACCCCACTTCCTCTATAAATTTTGCCAAGGTGGGTCTTGTCCTTATGGGTCCACCTAGCGGTGGGGGGTGTCTATCCAGTTTTGGATCTATGATACCGTTAAGGCCCCCCACCAATATTAAGGGAATCCCTGGGTTGCCCAGTTGGTATGATAGCAGGGCACGTAAGACTATGGGACTAAATGGAGGAGGTATATATACCGCAGCTAGGATAAATGTCAACTGAGAAATTCCGCATAGCAAAAACACATATCTTCCCTCTTGGTCAACCACTGAATCAAGTAATTGAAAATCTAGGGATCGATGTATCAGTACACTCACCCCCCTGGAATATGAGGTGTGAGTAGAGTGATACGCCCATCCTACCCATGCAAATCCCACACATGATAAAGTATCTGATGTTAAATGTGTTTCCTGTAAGACACATATAGCTGGGAGATGTATTCTATGAGAGGTGGACACCATGGTACACTTAAGGGGATCATTCAGGCCTCTCATGTTCCATGAAACAATAGGAGTGCAGGTCATCATGTTATACTACTACAATGATCACAGTACTGTAATTGCTCAGTCCAGGCTGCCCACCACTTTATTGTGGTATACGGTGGCCTATCATATCTGGGATATTCAAAGAGACCATCTGATTCTGCAATACGTAGCCAGCTCTTGGCTGCAAAGGACTGTCTCATGACTTTTCTGTGAAGGTGCGTAAGGGCACATGATACGCCAGTGGTGAAATTGGATAATAACTGGAACTGGAATGATAACCTGCAAAGGGGGGCTCCTTGGAGGCGCTGTCCAATTTGTATATTGTGAGGTATGTCCAGTCGATAGTGTCTCCTCCAAGGGGTCAGAGAACAGTGTTGGTGTCTCCCTTCTCCCAACGGGTTTAGGGTCACCAGTAATCAAGAGAACAAACAAACTCCGTAGCAGTACCAATAACTGGTGGGTGTAAACAGTAACCCATTCTGGTCCCTGCTGCAACAGGCAGACAGTCTCCAGCGTCTTGCAACTTATTTTGTACTTCAATAATGGATCTAATCGCATAGGAAATATTTGCGCTCAGAAAGGGGTATGATTCACCCAGTCGTGTAAACATGTGGCAACAAAAAAAGTCCCGTCGGACCAGTCCGGTCGAAAAGTCCGCCTGTGTGTACACGGCATTACACCTTGGACAATGTTTATCCAATGCCTAAGGCTCCTTCCACACAGGGCAGATATGTTTAGCGGAGTCCGCCAGCTCAGCAGGAGATCGCTCCGTTTATTCTTCACTGAGCCGGCGGATGACAGGTCTGTCTCTGCTCACTGAGCAGGGAGGTACCCGTCAGAGCCCAGCATGTCCGTTTTCATCAGATCTCATCTGATCCGCCAAAACGGATGGCAAACTTATCACCATACGTCTGTCTTGATCGAATGGCAGACGGGTGTCAGCGGACACAGCTCTGCTGACATCCGTCTCCTCATAGATAGGAGTCAATGGATGGCCCGCTCGGATCTGCCTGAAAAACGGATAGGCAATTTGAGCAGGCTTACCGTGTGAAAGGGGCCTTACATTATCTTTTTGGAAAATTTACGCTGTAACTGTTCACATCATATGACTTTAATTATGTAAGCACTCATTCTTCAATGAACGTTTTTAAAGTGTTTGTTAACCCATATAACACAAACACTGCCAGACCCTCTATTAGAGCCTGGCATACCACAGTGCATTAGTCTTTTATAAAAAACAAGAGTTGTAACTACCGATTTAAAATGATCTTCAGGCCGATCACATGACTCAAGGTTGCTGTATACATTCTCTATATGGCTTCTGCAGGAGGGGCCGAGATCTCCCTCTGACATCAGCCGGGGGGGATCACATGGCTGCACAGCCTCTCCTGCAGTAGCCCTGGAGACCAGCCGAGAGTGACGTGACCGGCCTGAAGATCGCTCTAAATCAGTATTTACAACGCTCGTTTTTTATAAAAGACTAATGCAGTGTGCTATGCTAGGCTATAATAGAGGGGCTGGCAGGGACCATTTAGAATTTTTTATTTTACTAATAGCGGCGGGGGGGTGGAGATGGAAACACACAGCTGACGGGGAGAGAAGAGAGCTGAGTGCAGGGCTGCATATGACGGAGGGACGCACTCTGATCATGGTGGTCAGGGCCAGAGCCGGTACAAGAAGGGGGGGGCGGAAGGGGTGGTTGCCCTGGGCGATACAATTTATTGGGGGTGGGGGGGCGCAGTGAAGTGTCCTTCCAAAACAGGCACAGCCGTCATTAAATGGCGGCCCATGCACGGACCGAGCGACGCTCTTGCCCAGGCCGCCAGTGTAGTAGCAGTCACTGGCTTGGTGAGACTGCGGGTTTCCCAGCAACCAGTGACGTTGCGTGTGTGCGCCCCACCTCCTGACCGCGGCTCTCACTCCCAGTCTTCTGTCACAAGAGCGCCTGGCCAGGTGAGACGCCACATGCATGCTCCGCTCTGCCCTCTGCTACTCGCGGCTCCCGGTTTTCTATCACAAGAGTGCCTGGCCGGGTGTGACATCACGTGTGCGCTCCACCCCATCCCCCTACTACTCGCGGCTCCCGGCGCCCTGTCCTAACTCTCACTTGCGAGATATATCTCGCAGCTTTCTGCCCCACTGCAGCTTGTGCTGACTACTCCTGAGATCAAGGTATGTGGGGCACATGTTTCCTAAGCTGCACACTGATGGACATAATTTGTTAAGGGGCACACGGGCATAATTTGTTGTGCCCACCAGAGTGCCCCTTAACATAAAATGTGCCCATCAGCATGCTACTTACAGTGGGGACGGAAAGTATTCAGACCCCCTTGAATTTCTCACTCTGTTATATTGCAGCCATTTGCTAAAATCATTTAAGTTCATTTTTTTTCCTCATTAATGTACACACAGCACCCCATATTGACAGAAAAACACAGAATTGTTGACATTTTTGCAGATTTATTAAAAAAAGAAAAAACTGAAATCTCACATGGTCCTAAGTATTCAGACCCTTTACTGTGACACTCATATATTTAACTCAGGTGCTGTCCCTTTCTTCTGATCATCCTTGAGCTGGTTCTACACCTTCATTTGAGTCCAGTTGTGTTTGATTATACTGATTGGACTTGATTAGGAAAACCACACACCTGTCTATATAAGACCTTACAGCTCACAGTGCATGTCAGAGCAAATGAGAATCATGAGGTCAAAGGAACTGCCTGAAGAGCTCAGAGACAGAATTGTGGCAAGGCACAGATCTGGCCAAGGTTAACAAAAAAATTTCTGCTGCACTTAAGGTTCCTCAGAGCACAGTGGCCTCCATAATCCTTAAATGGAAGACGTTTGGAACGACCAGAACCCTTCCTAGAGCTGGCCATCCGACCAAACTGAGCTATCAGGGGAGAAAAGCCTTGGGGAGAAAGGTAAAGAAGAACCCAAAGATCACTGTGGCTGAGCTCCAGAGATGCAGATGGGAGAAAGTTGTAGAAAGTCCACCATCACTGCAGCCCTCCACCAGTCGGGGCTTTATGGCAGAGTGGCCCAACGGAAGCCTCTCCTCAGTGCAAGACGCATGAAAGCCCGCATGGAGTTTGCTAAAAACACCTGGAGGACTCCAAGATGGTGAGAAATAAAATTCTTTGGTCTGATGAGACCAAGATAGAACTTTTTGGCCTTAATTCTAAGCGGTATGTGTGGAGAAAACCAGGCACTGCTCATCACCTGTCCAATACAGTACCAACAGTGAAGCATGGTGGTGGCAGCATCATGCTGTGGGGGTGTTTTTCAGCTGCAGGGACAGGACGACTGGTTGCAATCGAGGGAAAGATGAATGCGGCCAAGTACAGGGATATCCTGGACGAAAACCTTCTCCAGAGTGCTCAGGACCTCAGACTGGGCCGAAGATTTACCTTCCAACAAGACTATGACCCTAAGCACACAGCTAAAATAACGAAGGAATGGCTTCACAACAACTCTGTGACTGTTCTTGAATGGCCCAGCCAGAGCCCTGACTTAAACCCAATTGAGTATCTTTGGAGAGACCTAAAAATGGCTATCCACCAACGTTTACCATCCAACATGACAGAACTGGAGAGGATCTGCAAGGAGGAATGGCAGAGGATCCCCAAATCCAGGTGTGAAAAACTTGTTGCATCTTTCCCAAAAAGACTCATGGCTGTATTAGATCAAAAGGGTGCTTCTACTAAATACTGAGCGAAGGGTCTGAATACTTAGGACCATGTGATATTTCAGTTTTTCTTTTTTAATAAATCTGTAAAAATGTCAACAATTCTGTTTTTCTGTCAATATGGGGTGCTGTGTGTACATTGAGGGAAAAAAATGAATGATTTTAGCAAATGGCTGCAGTATAACAAATAGTGAAAATTTTAAGGGGGTCTGAATACTTTCTGCCCCCACTGTATTTGCTCTGATGGACATATTTTATTTTAAGAGCAACACTAATGGGCACATTTTATGCTAAGGGGCACACGGATGGGCACATTTTGTTATGCCCATCAGAGTGCCCCTTAACATAAAATATGCCCATCAGCCTGACCCTTAACATAAAATAAGTACTATGCTGATGGGCATATTTTATCTAAAGGGCACTCTGATGGCCATATTTTGTTTTAAGAGCAACACTGATGGGGCATGCAGATGGGCATATTTTGTTTTGCCCATCGAAGTGCCCCTTAACATAAAATGTGCCCATCAGCATGCAAGCTTATTTTATGTTAAGGATCACGCCGATGGTCATATTTTATGTTAAGGAGCACTCTGATGGGCACAACAAAATATGCCCATCAGTGTTGCTCTTAAAATAAAATATGCCCATCAGACCAGTGCCAGTAAATGAACCCCTTTGTGCTGCATAAATGGCACCAGTGTCAGTGTTACACTGGTGCCACTAATGCAGCACAAAGGGGTTAGTTAACTGCCACTGGTCACTAATGTATCAGAAACCAGTGGCAATACATTAACCCCCTCATGCTGCATTTTACAAACTGAGTGTGAGTGAACTCTGTTTCTATCGCATTAAACCTAATTTAATTTGTATTGTTTTAAGTATATCCTTGTTTTGAAACGACATTGATTCTTTCTTAAAAACGGGGGGGGGGGGGGGGCGCAGTTTGCCATCTTCGACCCTGGGCACCAAATGGCCTTGTCCCAGCACTGGTCAGGGCTCAGTAGCCCTGACCACCGTGGTCAGTACAGAGAGGGGGATACAGGAAGTGGCAAGTTCAGGCAGGTTATTTACTGTTTAGAGGGGGACAGATTACACAGCACAAGTGCTGTGCTGTTTAATCTGCTTTAACCCTTTCGCTGCCAGGCCCTGTGCTCCATTTTTTACACTCAGGTGGCCAGACCATTTTTGCAATTTTTCCTTTGTTTTTTATTTTTCATTTACAGCTTTCAGAATTTTTGAAAGACCACCCAAACCATATATTTTCTGAAAGCACATAAGTAGAATAAAAAGAAGGTGCTACTGATATTTTCGACCCCGCGGTATTTGCGCAAATGTTTATCAAACCAATATGTTTGCAAAAAATACACTAAAACCATTATTAGCCCGATAAAAACACAGCAAATTTTACAAAATTCCTACTAAATATAAAAACTTAACCTGTATTGAGTGAATAAATGAAAAATATTTGTAACTTTTAAATTGCACCTTTCTGCGAAATGGTGAAAATTGAACGGACGCAAAAGTGTAAATATCCAAATTCCTCAAAAAATCTGAAGGTTTTCATTTTTCCCTTACAGCTTTCAGAATTTGTGAAAGACCCTCAAAACCCCCATATTTTCTAAAAGCATATGACCTCTAGAATAAAAAGAAGGTGCTACTGATATTTTCGACCCCACGGTATTTGCGCAAATGTTTATCGAACCAATATATTGGCAAAAAATACACTAAAACCATTATTGGCAGATAAAAACACAGATAGTTCTACATAATTCCTGCTAGATCCCTACTAAATATAAAAGCTTAACCTGTATGGAGTTAAATAACAAATATTGGTAAATTTTAAATTTTTGCAAAATGGTGAAAATCAAATGTACCCAAAAATTTCTCTAGAGGTTTTCATTTTTCACTTACAGCTTTCAGAATTTGAAAAGACCCCTCAGATTAGACATTTTCTAAAAGCACATGGCCAGTAGAATAAAAAAAGTGCTACTGATTTTTTGGGCCCCGCATTAATTGCGCAAATGTTCATCATATCTCTTTTCACTGAAATTACACTAAAATAATTAATATTGCACATAAACACAACGTAACTTACAAAATTCCTGCTAAATTAGTACTAAAGCCTCGTTCACATGTGGCATACTAAAGTGTACGCCCATGGGGGCCATGTTTACCCGCACAGGGATGCACAGATGTTCCGTGCATCCCCATACAGGCAGTCTCATTTATGTCAATTGGGATGCAGCAGCTGCATAGACATAGCTGCTGTTCCCAATATGACATCCGTGTGGGTGTGGGTACATGACCCCGAACACAGGCAGTGTAAGCTCTGGGACAGCACGCGGACCTACATGGATGTAAAATTGGCAGCAACGGCTCTGTTCGTGCAGTTGCTACATCCCAAGTGACATCAGTGGGACTGTCTGCACAGGGATGCATGAAACACTCGTGCATCCCTGTAAAGGTGCGCTGTGTATGCCCTGTGTGAACAAGGCCTTAGGCCCCTTTCACACAAGCACACCGATCGGGTCTGCCTGTACATTTTTCAGGCGGGCCCAATCGGACCACCCATTGTTCTCTATTGAGAGACTGATGTAAATGGACATGTGCCTGTTTACACCCGCCTGCATCTGATCCAGTCCGCTAAAAACAGACGAATGGGGATTCCATTCTACATCCATCTAGCAGATTGAATGGTATACGATGGCAATGGACAGGCGGTCCGTTTCCAACCGTCCGTCCCATAGAGAATAGCGAGCTGTGTCCACTCTGCATCAGCAGAGGGGACACGGACCTGTCATCCGCCTGCTCAGTGGGGATCAGCAGATAGATCCCTTGCTGAGCAGGTGGATCTGCTTTTTCAGAGTCCGATCCATGTGAAAGGGGTCTTACCAGGAGCGGCCGGTCCATTAGGGGCGCTGGGGCGCCGCTCCACTGTAGGACGCCGTACTCCTACGTTTGTATGGGTTTTTTTTTTTTCTTTCAATCCACATGATTAGAGCCTGAGGCTCTAATTGGCTTGAAAAAGCTTGGGTGCATAGCATTGCACCCCGAACACACCCACTTGTAAAATATGACAATAGCAAATGAATATTCGCTGTCGTCGATTTCTCCTCCTGGCCAATCAGGACGGATCGGGTTGGCCGGGAGGAGAAGCTGAGGTATCCGTAGAGAGGTGAATGCGGGCAGACCTGGGGGGTCATACTATGTTTCACCCCTTTCACACTGGGGGCGTTTTGCAGGCGCTTTAGCTCTAAAAATAGCTCCTGAAAAAAGCCTAATCTGCAATCCTGTTTTAGCAGGACGTCAAAGTCCTGCAAGCAGCTTCTTTGAGGCGCTTTAGGCGCCCCTGCCCATTGAAACCAATAGGCAGCGCGGGCAAAGTGCCTTGGCAGCTGCGCTTTGTGGGCGTTTTTAACCCTTTATTCGGCCACTAGCGGGGGTTAAAAGCACCCCGCTAGCGCCCGAAAAGCCCTGCAAAAACGACGGTAAAGCGCCGCTAAAACTAGCGGCGCTTTATCACCGACGCCCGGGCGCTGCCAGTGTGAAAGGGCTTTAATTTTTTCATTTAAAAAAATTACCTTTTTTATAATTTTTTTTTTTTTATTTTTTCATTAAATTTTTTTTTTGGGGGGGGTTCTTTAGTAAGATATCGGAGGTCTAAACAGACCCCCATATCTCTTTTTTTGAGACAGAGAAAGGGACCGAAGATAGTCCCTTTTTTTCTCTGTATCACTTTACTTAAATGAATGAGAATCCTGTATAGAGATGCCATTCATTCAGAAAATGAAAGTCTGATATATTGTAACCGCGAGTGTTACAATGTATCAGCTGTCCGTGTCAGTGGGCACATAGCAGTGGTGATTGCTGCATGTGCCCTCTCTTCTACGGGGGTGGAGTTTAGTAAACGCATGTTTACTAAGGCCGCAACTTCACCCCCACCCGCACCTCTCCTCCCTCCCCAGCCTGACAGATCACGGAGATCTGTGCAGGGAGAAGATGCAGGCGGAGGGAAGAGAAGGAGAGATGCAGCTCGGAGCGGCCATGGATCGCGGGTGCGGCGGCAGTTGGGGTGATCTGACTGGCGGGGGACACACATCTGGACCCCCCAAGCCCCATGCAGCACCTGAAGCCGGCGGGAGTGGAAGAGGAGGGATGCAAGCTAATGATGGTGGCTGCGGGGAGCTGGTTTGCGGGAGGGGGGTCGGATCAGGTGCAGGGGACAGGGAGGCGGCGTGGGGGGCGGTCACATTAGGGGATAATAACTCTGATCAGCGGGTTGTAATCCGCTGATCAGAGTTATAGAAATGTTCAACAGAGTCTGCTGAACAATTCTGATATATGCTTATGGTCATTGAAGTGACCAATAAGCTTATAGGAGAGGAAGAAATTAGGTCCGTACGCCGTACTGACCTGGCCACCTGCGGGCACTTCTGTACGGCATAGGGCCCTGGCAGTGAAAGGGTTAAGGGACCAGGAAATCTTTTTTTTTTTTTTTTGGGGTTAACCTGTGGAACCTGAAGCTTCCAAGCTTGACAACCTTTTGTAGGGTTCTGTTTAGTATATAAGAGGTTGCTGTATTGAAAAAATACATATAACTGTAGCGTTACCCTCGTGAGGGCTGCTGAGTGTTGTAGTCCACCTGTCACCCTGCCCAGCCAGGCACACGATTTCCAGTCACTCTTTAGACAGAAAACAGTCCATGCATTTTTTTTTTTTTTTTTTTTTTTATTGAGGGGAATTAACTTGGATGGGGTAAAGGGTATATGGGATGCCCAGTTGATTGAAGAAAATTTACTTTGGACATAACTATATACACTACACAGTCTTCACAATTCCTCCTCAATGCCTCCAGCACTTTACTTGACAACTGATCTCACTCTTCCAGGACCAACTAGCACTGATTTGTAGGCCGGAATTGACTCAACCAGGCCTAAAGTAGATGCCTTTTGCAGGCAGGGACCACAGGCCCCTTTTAGTCTAGCAACAAAAATAAGGTAGTTCTTTAGTGCTAGCAGTCTCCGTGGCTACTGAGCCCAGTACCACATCTTCAGGCCCTGCCAGCCCTCATGGCTGCAGCTGCCTCTCACTGCCCATGTTTCCACAGTTCTCTCACTGCCCATGTTTCCACAGTTCTCTCACCTGGTTCTGCACCCATCTCAGACTGCAATCTCCCAGTCCTCTCAGACGTGTCTCCCCAGTCCTTTCAACTGTGCTTCACTCCCCAGCCCTCCTGGCTGCAACTTATTCCTCCTTGGAGACTTGCCTGGCAGTGCTCTCTCCCGCTCTCCTCTCCTTGCTCCTTTTGATCAGGACACCTCTGTGTGTTGTAGGAGGGTCCCGTCCATACCTGAGCCCAGGCACAAGGTCACCCCCCCCCCCCCAGACTGGGGAGCTCCCTCCAATGCCACCGACAGCCTAGCACTCCATCTCCAACTTCTTCCCGAACAACTCCCCCCTCAGCTGGGCTGACCCTGGGTATTTAGGGAGGCCTGCCCCCAAACAATCCAGATTGGGGATTGGTCAGGGCTCCTCAGAATACCCCGGGTAACTCCACCTCCCCATATTATATGGTTTTGGTAAATCTAAAGGAAAATTGTATGATGTAAGTCCAGCCTTAGGGCTAATGTGTTTTGTTTTTTTAGATTCCACATAATGCCATTGTATTACCATGTCTCTAGAAAGCTTGGGATTTTGTGATCTGACCAAGCTCTGTGGTTGTGGTCAATTTCATTCATGTTTTACAATGTAATAGTCTTAAAGTCCTACCCACCGGCCACTGTGTCACTGCAGAAACACACTAGGGATGTAGCAACTGGAATCGCAGCGCAAAGCTGAGGACACAGGCATCAATGTTGGATGCTGACGATTCCAGTGGCCAGTGTAGCTTTGCAAGAGGGCACAGATTGCCATTGCCAATGGTAATACTGGTAAGTGTTATAACTTTTCTTTATAAGGCTATATTTTCCTTTATTTTATAGTGACCAGATTACTTTAGTGACCAGAAAATTATATTAAAAAAATCATTGGTAAATTTACTTCCAATATTTTCTTTGATAATATGCAGACATCCAGTGTGTTAGGATATTTGCTTGATGAGGGTGAAGTACATTCTGAATGTATTAAATTGATTATACTGAGAGCCTATCATAGAACTTAATTTTCAATTTGTTCTTTTGCAGATTTCCTTAAGTCTACTTTGCATTGTGATGGTAGTAGCCACAGAACTATGGACCCATGTCGGCTGGTTTACACAAATAAGGAGACTGCTCGGTCTGTGTTTTTTGGTTAGCATTGTCTGGAACTGGATGTATTTGTACAGGGTAAGTTTTTAAAGGCAATTAGCAAAAATCACAAAAAAACAGTGCAGATTCCACATACACATCACAGATTAGGAAACAGTCTATGTTGATAGTTCACATAATCTAGGGTTTGGTATCCACTGGGAAATGGGAAATGGACTGGAATCTGTAGAAAGTAGGAGTAGGAGAGTGCACAGCCGCCCTAGTGTAATAACGTTTAATAGGGAACATAAAAACCAATACGGTTAAGGGTGCACTCACAGCAGAAAGACTTGTCCACATGATGGACACAATTAGGCCTCCTCTCACTGCCTGTCCCTTGAGATATCGCTCGATGGTGTGGGGAACAAGCAAGGGATGAGTGTCTGAGTCCCAGCTGCAGCGTCCCACTAAACAGCCCTGGGAACCGTGCCCGGACCAGCCGGCGCCACGTGACATCAATCCTGGCCTCGATATGGAGGCAGTGACAAACAAGCCGTCTACCAGAAGGTTTGCTAGGACAACATATTTTGCAGGTGCAGCCTCCTTCATGTCACACCCCTTCCCTACCATGCCACACTGTATGGGGAACCCAAACCCCTCCCTGGAATGAGATCTTAAAGGGACCAGGCCAGGAGTATGGAGTTCACACAAATGGCAGTCAATGGGGTGGGTAACCAGCAGCCTCATTGTGCAACCAAACTCAATAACCAATCTGTTACAGAGTTCTAATTCTAGATAAAAAATATATGTAAAATATATATATAAATATACAATTAAATTCATTTCAGAACAATCCATTTGATCTCCTGAGCTTGTTGACATTAGTGTTAATTTTATAACATACACAATATATTAAACTAATATGAAATGTATAAAATAAATAATATATAAAAAATAATAAATAAAATCACAAGTTCTTGTGGAGGTAACCCAGCTGATGGGTCCACCCACATGAGGTAACCGGCCCTATCTAATGCAATACTAAATATACTAATTACAAAAAAAAAAATCACCCACTTTTTTTACTCAGGGTGCCTATTTCCAACTCTTCATTTAACCCCTCAGGTGACATACTGTTTAAGGTAAATATCCAAAAGGACTCCTGTCATACTCCTGGCCTGGTCCCTTTAAGATCTCATTCCAGGCAGGGGTTTGGGTTCCCCATATAGTGCGGCGTGGTAGGGGAGTGGTGTGACTTGAAGGAGGCCGCTCCTCCGAAACATGTTGTCCTGGCAACCCTCCTGGTAGACGGCTTGCTTGTCACTTCCTTGGGATTGACATCATGTAGAAAAAAAGAAGTACTCCTGTGCTGCTTACACTAGTCCAAAATAACAGACAGAGCAGAGTGAGAAGGGTATAACAGTGAGAATTATGTGCAGTAGAAGAGTTCAGAGTGTACGATAGTGAGCAGTATAAGCAGGAGAGGAATATGTAAGGTTTGATGTTTAGCATATGACGGAGGAGTACGTTATGGCTATGTGCAGGAGGCGAGTGCAGAGGAATGCAGACAGTGTACACAGAAAGTGTGGGTTGACAGGTTAGCATAGAATCATTTATTTATATTTTTATTGTGGTGCTTTGTCCATGGCACTGCAACACTGAAAGAAAAATGTATGGTGTCTGCTCACCACAGAACCCTTATCTTTATCTTCTACTTTGACATGCGTTAGTAAAACCGTACATATCAGAACAATTACTTTGTGCATCCAGGTGGATTATACCTTGTTTTATTTTCAGGACAATTGGGCTTTCATTTGGTGGTAAATGGTAATGGATATTTCCTGATATAATATATATTTTTTTTGGTCAAAATGGTAAAAAAAAGACATTTTTAAAAATGTAGCTGTATATTTCTTGATACTACCATAACCTACCACCAAAGAACAACCCAAAATAAATTCTACTGCTCCTGACAATCGCAGCGATACCACATATGTGTATGTTAGTTGTTGTTTGTAACTGTAGTTAATAGTGAACATTTTGCATTTATTTTTATCCTACCTAAAACACACTGACACTAACTGACACTGATACTAATTTAAAAAAAAAATAATAATCCTGCCCAAAATATACTAATCAGAACCTTTAACCCTTACTTGACCCAAACACTAACCCTGGCACTCGCCTAGATCAAACCTTGATCTGGGTATTTTGTCTTTTTTTAAATTTTTTTTACACACAGTTTATCTCTCTCTGAGAGAGATATGATGTATCTTTCCTCTCCATTCACAGAGAAACACGGGCGGGCTTCAGTGATGGATAGCCAATCAGAGGCTATCATAGCTATCAGGTCCTGATCGTTGGTGTGGCACTCGGACTCCCAGTGAGACCCCAGTCTCTGTGCTAGAAGTGCGCTGTGCGGAACAAAGACAGATACACACATATACGGCCCCACGGAAAAAAGGCCCAGTCTAGTTAGGCCGCATATAATGCGCACAGTCAACACGAAGGGGTTAAGCACACACCGTTCCTCCGCCTACTCTGGACTGACGACCACAGTCTATTGTGCCACTTGTTCCTTCTCTTCCTCTACCCACCTTATGCTGCAAAGTTGGATTAATTGGCCTAAAGGAAGAACCCACAGGCGCTCCGTACTGAGCATGTGTGTGGGTTCTTTGTGTGCAGAAAACATAGGTGAACACAGTGCAACAAGTGCAGGTGTAATGTACAGGGCAAAGATGTTAAATTGCAAGTGGTTCTGCTGTGTTTGTTTTCGAACAGTGACAGATTTCAAGGACAAATGCTGCAAAATGGTTTCCAAAGTAACATCTCTGGCCCGCACATTACACTGGCATAGCGGCTGGGTAGTCCTTTCAGTTAGCCGGCAGAGTTGGGAATAAAATAATACTGCGCAAATAAATAAAAAAGTGAGATGAACTAAAAGGAAACAGCAGCTACACAAGATTGTGACAAATATTCAAAATACTAGAGTGCAAAAAATGTAGCGCTGAAACCTAATAATACAGTGACTAATACGTGCACAAATAATGAACAATCTAATGATCATTAACTGAAAAATGAATATTAAAGTCCAACGTGGTGGAATGAATAAATGTGTAGGAAAAGTGAAAATGTTATGTGAGTCCCATAACGCAAATTCAATCCTGTGAAGAAAAATGTAGAAGTCTGCAACAATGAAGTGATGATTTCCAACGTAAAAATGTAATCAAAAGCGGTGAATCGACTTAGAAGTCATCATCTTACGTTGGAAATCATCACTTCATTGTTGCAGACTTTTTCAGTTAATGATCATTAGATTGTTCATTATTTGTGCACGTATTAGTCGCTGTATTATTAGGTTTTAGCGCTACACTTTTTTGACTCAAGCCGGCAGAGTTGTAAGGTAGTTGCATGCCATTAAAATTAAACTCTAAATTGGCTTTTACCTAATTGAGGATGAACTCTTGTGCTGAGAATCCAAGCACATTACTCTCTCAACTCAAATCCACTGACCAGAACTACAACCTAAAGGGAGCATGTCAGCTATTTTTTTTAGGACGCTATAAGTTAACTGCCTAAGAGCAAGCACTACCAGTACTGTATATTAAATGTATATTGCCTTTAATTAGCCAGCACCCCACCTCTCTGTGTGCCATTATTTTGTTTAATTTTGTTACTAGGGACTTAATTTTCCTTAACTTAATCGGAACTACAGTACACAGAATACACACCTCCATTCCAACAATGCCACCATTGTATCCCCTGCCGTATGCTAACATCTCCCAGGATTTCCTCCAGGTGGCGGATTTTCAGTTTTTTGATTGACTGGCAGAAATTACGTCACTCCAACACACGTGCATGGGTGTCCTTCATCCCAGCACACTGGCACTGTACTACTGAGACTACGCTGAGCTGTGCAGCTCAATTTACATTCAGTAGGAGATTTGTTTACAGGCAGGCAAGTTTGTTTTATGCAAATAAAAGCTGCCTGCTCTCAATTTCTGCCCAAGCTATGTGCACTGTCCAATGCAAGAGCCCTTGAAAACCATAGAAAAGTGATCCCTCTTCTGAGAACATCTAATTACTCTCTATCCTGGCAAAGGTTCTCAACCCCTCCTTTCTCCCTATATTTTATTTAGCTGCTAGGGCAGGAGCGAAAAGTAATAAAAGTGATGCTTTATTAACAACCGTGAGTGTGCTGGGACTACTGAAATCACATCCAAAATGCCTACACCCTTGAGCAGTCTCGGGGCTTTTGGATGTCAACAGAATGGAGGCTTTACATGTAAATAAAGTGCCTAAATATGTTAAATATACATCATATCTTTTGGAAAGATTTTTGTTGAAATGGTCTGGAGACAGGGTTTCTTTAAAGCCAAACTCTATGAATTAGACAAAATACCATTGCAATCTCCCCCCCCCCCTTTTTTTTTTCTTGTTTTTTGTGTCTAGGAGTATATAGGAGGAGGGTTAAAGAGCAATTCAGATAAATGGCAACCCCCCAAGTCTTTAACCAGCCTTTACAGTAAGCTGCACATGGAAGGGGCTTTGCACATTACAAACAGACAAATTCCCAGCACACTTACCAGCTAGGAGAACATCTAGCAGTGGATAAATTAAGGGCAGGCTTGCCTGTCGGGTGCCCATGCCCTATCCTCCTTAAAGTCACAGGGGTGCATTGGACAACCAGCAAGAGCTCAATGACAGCTGAAGGTATCCAATGCCTCCCCGCACCTAATTCAGTTATACAGATAAATGACAACCACCCCAATCTATAACCAGCCTTTACAGTAAGTTGTACATAAAAGGGGCTTTGCACATTGTAAACAGAAAACTTCCCAGCAAGCTTACCAGCTAGGCTGCAACAAAACCAAATTAGCCCTGTCTAACAGTTTGTTAAAACAGAGCTTTTAGTTGCACACATATGTAAATATATGTGAAATCCACAGTGCCTTGCCAAGGCTCTTCCAAGTATACAAAGGAGCCATGACGAGGCACTGTGGCTTTCACATATAGTATATTGGCAAATGGTAAATGTTAACATTTGCCAATATAACCTCTGTTTTAACATGAACTGTTAGACAGGGCTAGTTTGGTTTTGTTGCCATGTGACAAATGACACATCCTCTTTAACTAGTTCCCCCTCTTTAGAATTTTTAATTTTTTTTTATTGTGTCACAAATGTCAAAATCTGCATTTTTGGCTCTAAAGTTACTTAAAAATCCCTGAACATATGGGGGCATTGGGGGTTATGCGAGGAGGAGGGCGCACCACCTGGATCACGTTTACATGACTGCCAGGAGCCAGCTGAACAAAAGAAATACAAGTTTAAGGCTGAAGTAATTGAGAGATCAGATGTATTAGACTCCTAATGTCCCAGATTGTGCTTGATCAGCTCCTTCCCTAGTCACAGCAGTCGGGGAATGACTGCTTTGAGCCTGGAAGAGACCTAATGCATGTCACTTCATGCTCACTCGGCAGAGAGGGGATCAGCAAATCTACTAAGCTGAGTGGTTCTTAAAGCGGAGCTCCACCCAAAAGGGGAAGTTCCGCTTTAAGCACTGCTCCCCTACTCCTGTGCCACATTTGGCATGTTATTTTATTTTTGGGGGAGCAGGTACTTAGTTTTGACAGGAAGACTCTTCCGCTAAGGCCGCCTATGCGATCCAAGTGGAAGTTCTTCTCTCCCCCCTCCCTCCCTGCAATCTTCTGGGACTTGTCACAGGTCCCAGAATATTGCCCGACCGTTGAGGAAGCACAGTACGCACCCAGCTGTGAAGACGTAAGTTGTCACAGCATCAGACCGATGCTGCATCCACCTAGGTAAGTATGAATCTGAAAACAAAAAAGAACTTTTTTTTTAACCACTTCCAGACCAGGCCTTTTCTGCCTTTTTTTGTTTACATGCAATAATCAGTATGTTTTGCTAGAAAATTATTTAGAACCCCCAAACATATATTTGTTTAAAGCAAAGGCCCTAGAGAATAAATTGGTGGTTGTTGCAATTTTTTTTCTCACACGGTATTTGTGCTGCGTCTTTTCAAACGCATTTTTTTTCCCATACACTTTTTTGAATTGTAATGCAAAAAAAACACAATACATAACCCAATTTTTTTATCAAATAAAAAAGATGATGTTACACCGAGTAAATGGATGCCAAACGCCATGCTTTAGAATTGCACACGCCCATGCAACGATGACAAACATTGTAAATTTTACTACTATCAATAGGCAATGCTTTCAAAGCATTTACAGGGTACCACTTTAGGTTTACAGAGGAGGTCTAGTGCTAGAATTACTGCCCATAATCTGATGTTCACGGCAATACCTCATATGTGGGACGATCGCAGTATGCGTACAGGGGACTGATACTTTACTTTTTTTTTTTTTTTTTTTATTTCAATTATTAATATATTTTATTTTTATAATGTTACTTTTTTTTTTTTTTTTTTTTTTTGCGATCACTTTTATTGCTGTCACAAGGAGTGAAAAACATCCATGTGGCAGTTACTCTTTATGCAGAGATCTGTGATCGTCGACATCTGTGTAAATGGGAAGTGATGTCAGGTTATCGCTTCCAGGTTACCATAGCTGAGAGCAGGTCAAAGCCGATCCGGATGCTGGTCGCTCAGGCCTCCCAATGGGACGGGAGAGCCCGAGAAAGCTGCGGGAGGGAGAAGGGCAATCCAACAGCTAGTTAGCCGCTAGGATTCACAAAAGAGCCGACCGCCAGCTCTAATAACTGTACCGGGATGATAGCTGCAGGCATCATCCAGGTATAACCACCCGAATTCAAGCGACATACGTAAGTGGTTAAACGTATCTCACCAATGCATGTCAGATAGTTAACAAAGTATGACAGTTTGGCTCCAAATACCAGTACACAAAATCAAACCGTATATCATGGCATTACATTAAAAAAAAAAGTACAGCAGTAAAAGAATTAAGAGCTCCAGAAGCATATCTGAATGCGTAGTAACACAAATATAATATATTATAAAATTAGGCAACAGAATAAACTGACAATGGATAAACAGCAAGCCAGGGGGACCATAATTTTATAGAATTTTTGTACACAACCCCTATGTTGGTATGCTAATTTTTTTCTTTCAAGAGTTTTTGAGCCATATTTTGCCATTTGAAGAAATATTTGAACAACCGTTTCTGAGCTAGAAAAAGTTAACCTGTGACCATTAATCAAAGCACTGGGGATAACATGTTCTTAGATATAACACTTAAAGTGTTTGTTAACCCCAAGAAAAAAAATGGATCCTGCTCCTTTAAAGCATGTTCTATGACACAGTGCTTGTGCTGTGTCATTTGAGTCCCTGCGTCATCTTAAAAACCTGGTTGATCCTGCCAGTTTCTGCCCTCCCCTTTGTAAACTGACCATGGTGTATCATGGCTGCTGAGCCCTGACACCGTGGTCAGTTTATGTGCCTCCGTCATCTGCAGCCCTCCTGTCATCCTATGTGCTCCTGTGTCCTCCTCTCCCCCCTGTCTGTCTGCTTGTGACAGTTGTAAGCCCCCCCCCCCCCCCCAGCTGCTTGAATAACACTAACCTGTATACACCATCAGCACTGCCTCCTATTGTAGTGTCCCCCTCTGTGTGTGATTTATAAAAATAAATGCTGCAAATACCTCATTTCAGCCAAGATCGTGATCACATGACCAGCACTCTCCTCCTCTCCTCTTCCCCTCCTCCTCCCTCCCGACTGACGTCAGCGGGGGAATCTTGGCCCCTCCCGCTGCATCTGTCAGAGGAGTTAAGGAGAAAGTCTGCCAGTCATGTGATCGCGATCTCGGCTCTGAAATTAGGTATTTGCAGCATTTATTTTTATAAATCATACACGGAGGGGGACACTACAATAGGAGGTAGTGCTAATGGTGCATACAGGTTTTAGAGTGGCTTAACAACCACTTTAAATGCGCAATCTTAGAATCCATAGGTAAACTAATATGAGCAATGTAATTTAATCATATCAGATATAGAGGTCTAGGGGGGCATGTCCGGATGTAGACCGAGCAGGACGTGTTACTAGAGAGCTTCACCGATCCTGACATAATCTGCTGCCATCCTGCAATTAAACAAACGTGGTGAGCATCTGTCCTCTCCCTAACCAGCCCTGGACATCTCCTGTACCATCCCAAGCTAAAATTGCAGCGCCTGGCCGGCTGATTGTGTCCCCACGAGCCCCCGAGCCGGCTCCATACACTGCAGACCCGCCGCCATCTTGAGGCCTACGGAGCCGCCGGCATCCCTGGGCTCGAAATCCGCGGACTGAGTGGTGACTAATCCCTAACCATCCTTGGAAGCTCTCGCCCCGAGAGGTAGATGAGCTGTGTGGGTGTCGGAGGGACCGCCTAAGGACCCATTAAAGTTAATCCCGGACGCCCGCGGCCCAACGCCATCTTGCGGCCTAGCGTGACAGACGCATCCTCCTCATAGAAGTGCTGTGCCTTAATTACTACAGACTGCCTTCCTTGTGCCTCCATCCGAGCGGGAGCTGTGTCCCACAGGAGATCCCAGCCTGGTACACACAACCCAGAGAAGCCACATTTTCCATCCTGCCCTCTGGGACCCAGTGCCTGCACACTGACACTAACAGATACGGCTCTTCATATCACGGTATACTGCGGATGGGCCCACCCAAGACCCGCTACTCGCAATCCTGAAAAAGAGCCTCCCACACCCAACCGTCGGGGGCAACCTTGCCCAGGCGACGGCCGGCTGCTGTGATGGCGGCGAACGCGCAGACGCCTGCAGAGTCAGGGGCAGTGGAGGCTCCCTCAGGAGCAGAAATCCTGGCGGCCATCACGGCCAGCAAAGAAACCTTGACTGCTAAGATAGATTTCCTAACCGTCCGTCGGTCTCATCCGGCAAGGTATGGATAAGTTTCGGTCCCGCATAGCCGAAGTGGAGAACAGGGTCTCCACAGTGGCGGATACGGTCCACTCGGATTCTAGAGAAGTGAGAGCCCTGCAGCTCCAGGTGAAGGCGCTCCAGGAACGAGCCATAGATGCAGAGAACCGCCTGAGACGAAATAACATTCACATACTTGGTTTACCTGAAAGGGCCGGGGGCCCCAAACCGGCGGAGTTCATTGAACAGTTATTGTCCACCGTATTTAATCTAAGTAATTTGCCACCCACATTCGTGGTGGAAAGAGCCCACAGGATCCCACCACTGCCTCCAAGACCTGGAGCCCTTCCGCGTCCCTTCCTACTGCGGCTATTAAATTACCGGGACCGTATCCTGGCAGCGGCTCGAGCCATGCCTGAAATAAAATATGAGAATACCAGGCTGTCCTTTTTCCCAGATTTCTCTCAAGAGGTGCAGCAGCGTCGCAAGTCCTTCACGGATGTGAGACGTCCGCTTCGGGAGAAGGGAATCCGTCTTGGCCTTCTTTACCCCAGCAGACAGGATTACCGATGGAGATAACCAAAATGAAAAAGAGTAAGTGCAGCGCAATAAAGTAAGTCCCCAATGGTCAATACAGGCAGGTCCACATAAAACTTTCAATGGCCAGAGAAAAGAAAATCTTGCATGCAGTTTTCAATTGCGCTTACCAGAGAACGTGGACCTCTGCAGAGCAGGGGTCAAACTCACGTGTATCCCCTAGGGGATGGTGATCTCCTTAATGTTGTCACTGGAAAGGAACACAGCAGTCAGAAGATCCTAGTATCCAAAGGGATGAGCCAGTCTTCCAGCAGAAAGAACCCCCAGGGATATAAGCATCAGGGTCCCGGTGTCCCCACGGACGACTCCAAGGTGTCAAATGTAAAAAAAGGGAGGAGTACTATCTAAGAGTAATCCATTTATTGCAGAAAGAAACACTAGTCACTAGTATAAAAACAGGCGCTCACAAGCGCTGTAGCTTAAGAGATTTAAAAATTCGGACTGCAATGCAATGCAGTGCCAACACACATAGTATAGCAGTGGGTGACATCCGTGTTGTAGCTCCTCCCCCCGTACGTAGCGTTACGTCCTATTGGACTTCGTCAGCGAGGGGTGGAGCCTGACAATCACCCGGCATCTTTTATAATAACGGACGGTGTCTCATTGGGCTAAGGAACACACAGAAGTAAAAAGCTTCCTTAGTAACCGGACCCTAGCAACAACTCGTCCTATATGCGAAATCAATGAGACGCTGTGTAAAACCTGAGTGGCAGAACCGGAAATCGAATATTGGACTTCCTATTGTGTAGACATAAAACACCTTACCACAAAGGGACACAGCACAGCCACATTATAAAAAATTCCATTAAATATCCCAAATAGGGTAAATAAATTAATTGAATTAAATGGAATAACATACTGTACTAAAAATAAAATTAACAATAACGGAAGTGGTCTCCCGCTGCCATCTCTGTGTGTAATAAAAACAGACATATGAAAAGAACCTTAAATATAAAAAATTTAAAAAAGAGTAAATGAATTCCCCATCTAAATTTGACTCATATGCAACTATTTATTCGATATGAAACAGTTTAAGTCGAATTCTACATTTAACCCCTTAGGGATCATAACCTGAGTCTCATGAATCCACATGGATTCACGCTGGCTCAATTGCCTAATGTAGTTGCCCCCCCACCAATGTGGATTCACTTTTTCAATACCCCAAAATTTTAAACCTCTAGGATTGCAATCATGAAACCTCCTAAAGTGTTTAGAAACATTGTGTGTGATAAGTCCTCTCTTAATGTTGTTCACATGCTCGGCGATGCGGACTCCCATAGGTCTTGAAGTCCTACCTATGTACTGGAGTCCGCAATCGCATTCCAACATGTAAACGACCCCTACTGTGTTGCACGTTATAAATTGTTTGATCTGATAATATTTATTAGTGGCAGAAGCTGTAAAGTCTTTCTTTCTCTTACTTTTCCCCTTACATTGCTTACAAACCCGACACCTCCCGCAAGCATAAAAGCCTGTCAGGAAGTTGAAAATCCTATTTTCTTCCTTGGATTTAATTTTTTATATTTTTAAGGTTCTTTTCATATGTCTGTTTTTATTACACACAGAGATGGCAGCAGGAGACCACTTCCGTTATTGTTAATTTTATTTTTAGTACAGTATGTTATTCCATTTAATTCAATTAATTTATTTACCCTATTTGGGATATTAATGGATTTTTTTATAATGTGGCTGTACTGTGTCTCTTTGTGGTAAGGTGTTTTGTGTCTACACAATAGGAAGTCCAATATTCGATTTCCGGTTCCGCCACTCAGGTTTTACACAGGGTCTCATTGATTTCGCATATAGGACCAGTTGTTGCTAGGGTCCGGTTACTAAGGAAGCTTTTTACTTCCGTGTGTTCCTTAGCCCAATGAGACACCGTCCGTTTATTATAAAAGGTGTCGGGTGATTGTCAGGCTCCACCCCTCGCTGACGAAGTCCAATAGGACGTAATGCTGCGTACGGGGGGAGGAGCTACAACACGGACGTCACCCGCTGCTATACTATGTGTGTCGGCACTGCATTGCATTGCAGTCCGAATTTTTAAATCTCTTAAGCTACAGCGCTTTATACTAGTGACTGTTTCTTTCTGCAATAAATGGATTACTCTTAGATAGTACTCCTCCCTTTTTTTACATTTGACACCTTGGAGTCGTCCGTCGGGACACCGGGACCATGATGCTTATATCCCTGGGTTCTTTCTGCTGGAAGATTGGCTCATCCCTTTGGATCTTCTGACTGCTGTGTTCCTTTCCAGTGGCAACATTAAGGAGATCACCATCCCCTAGGGGATACACGTGAGTTTGACCCCTGCTCTGCAGAGGTCCACGTTCTCTGGTAAGTGCAATTGAAAACTGCATGCAAGATTTTCTTTTCTCTGGCCATTGAAAGTTTTATGTGGACCTGCCTGTATTGACCATTAGGGACATTATTTATTGCGCTGCACTTACTCTTTTTCATTTTGGTTATTGTTTCAGGCATTTGTGATTACCTGTACTGTTCAGCTTGCAATTGGGTGTGGGTATACATTAGTTTGCGCTGATTGTCACCTATACATTGTACTGATGGAGATAACACTCCATTCTTTGACACCCCAGAGGCTGCAGCAGCGTGGTTGGACACCCGTTGGTGTCCTACTGCCACGATGATGAACATACAGCATGCTGAGACCAGCTAAGTTATCTCATCCTCCTGTACTGACGTACTTTCTATCCCATGATGACTTAAAGCATTACACACTATTTTTTTTTTTTTTAATTGGGAAATCCGACTTTATTAAGCTTTAATTGACAGATACATATCAAGCATTAGCCGTGTACATATATTGGAAAGTAGGTATACACCTTGCACATTGAAATTATTACATTCTGTTTCTTAATAGTTATACAATTTGAGAAAGAACCATTGATAAGCTTGGTACCACATTCCTAAACCGCACTTATTTATATTTCTTTTATTTCGCAGCCCTTGCCTCTCCCTCCCCCACCACCAAGTCATGTATACTGTTTTATGTAACTATGTAATGTTGAGCCTTTAAGTACAGGTCTCTCCGTCTTCCAGCCATCTATCCCATACCTTTGAGTATTTTTGTTTGCATCCTCTATGTATGTATATCAGCTTTTTATACGGTAGTATACTGTTTACATCTCTTTTGCAGGACGACACTGTAGGGGGCAGAGACTGCATCCAGGTTTTAGCTATGGCTTTCCTGGCTGTAAATAGAGTTTCATATATAAAGGTAGCATGAAACTGATCTATATCTGTATCGGGTAGCAGCCCCAGCACACACAGTTTTGGGTCCGATACCACTGGGGAGCCCATTTTATCATGTAGGAATTTTATCACTTGTTCCCAATAATCTTGTAAACATGGGCATTCCCATATCAAATGGTAAAAGGTTCCCGGTCCATATGTACACATAAGGCATGCCGAGCTCTGTGATGGTTGGAATTTGGCTATCCTTTTGGGTGTCAAGTATGCTTGGTGGACAATATAGAGCTGTGTCAATCTGTCTGAGAGTTTCGACGATGACTGTTTAACGTTATCTAGAATTTCGTCCCAGTCGGAGTCACTGATGTCCCCCACGTCCTTTTCCCAACCTGATTTAGCCTTTTGAATTACTGTTGCTATTCTGGGGAGTCGGATAGTGTAATACAAATTTGAAATCAGCTTTTGAGGTTCAGTACCCATGATTATCTCTAGGACCTGAGGGTGAGCAATAGTATTAGCAGTGTCCCTAAGTTGGAAGCGCAGAGCATGGCGAAGCTGCAAGTATTTGAATAACAAGTGATGCGGTATTGAGTACTCGTCTTTAAGGGATTGAAAAGTCTTGAGCCGTGAATCAGTCAAGACCTGGTGAAGATATATTATTCCATACCTAGCCCATATATGCGGATCTGGGAGATTTTAAAGTTCTGGCATGTGGTTATTGAGCCAAAGGGGGGTGTGGGAATGAATATGCCCTAGTTTAAGCCTCTTTAAGGTTATTCCCCATATTTTCCGGTGGTGTGTTAGCATGCCCTCATTATATCGGGTAGGTCTTTTGCTCGTTAGTCCCCCTCGAAAAAATAGTTTGCAGCGGGGATGACAGTGGACTTCTTGGGTTATCGCTTATTAACATTTTGTATCGCTGCATTTCATCCTTGTTAAAGTAATACATGTGTGATAGTTGGGCGGCTATGTAATATTCCTGTAAATCAGGTAGTGCCATCCCCCCCATGGAGGTGGGGTTTTTAAGGATGTGCCAGGCTAATTTATGCCTTCCGTGTCCCCATACAAATGAGTTGAGAATAGCCTCCATCTTTTTAAAGAACTTGGGGGGAATGTATAATGGTGCCTGCCAGACCATGTATAAAATTTTGGGGAGTAGAATCATTTTGATGATGTTTATTTGGCCTGTTACCCCTAGGGGCAATCTGGACCAGGCCTGCGTTTTGGTTTTTATCAGTTGAAACAGTGGCTCTACGTTATTGGTAATGTAGTCTCCCAATTCCCGAGTAACCTTTACCCCCAAATATTTGATAGTGTTTACTCTGGCTAAGGGTAATTCTGGGTAAGTGACCGAAGGAGGGAAATGGTCTATGGGGAGAATTTGGGATTTATCCCAATTTATGCGCAGTCCTGAGAAACCTCCCATGTGTTCTATGATCCTTAACGCTGCCTGCAGCGATGGACCTTGATCTGCCAAGTATAAAATAGTGTCGTCCGCGTATAATCCTATTTTTTCCGTGTAAGTGTCGACGCGCAGACCCACTATTTCAGTTTCCGCTCGAATAGCAATTGCCAATGGCTCTGCCGCCAGGGCGTATAGAAGAGGGGAGAGGGGGCACCCCTGCCGAGTACCCCTCTCTAGGGGGAATTGTTCTAAAAGCCAGCCGTTTACGAATACTCTCGCTTTTGGTGTTTGGTATAGAATCTGTACCCATTTAATAAAGTTTTGTCCGAATCCGAATTCCCTCAAACATTCCCATAAAAAGCGCCACTCTACTGAGTTGAAGGCTTTGGCTGTATCCAAGGCTACCACCACTCTGGTTCCGTGATTATCATGTCTTGCTTGGATATTCACGAATAACCTCCTAACATTCATGGCCGTATTTTTCCCTGGCATGAAGCCAGTTTGGTCAGGGTGTATTAGCGATAGAATAGCCTTGTTAAGGCGCGATGCAAGTATTTTGGCTAATATTTTAATATCCACTTGCAGTAGGGATATGGGTCGGTACGTTTCTGGGTATCGGGGGTCTTTTCCTGCTTTGGGTAGTACTATTATTTGTGCTTCTTGCATAGAGGAGGGGAGTATACCTTTGTCAAAGATATTCTGATATAGCTGTTTAAGTTTTGGGATAATTACCTCCGAGAATGTGTCATAGAATTCTAGGGGCAGGCCATCCAATCCTGGTGCCTTTGATTTAGACATTTGGGATATGGCTTCTGCGATGTCATCTTGTGTTATAGGGGCTTCGAGCATCTCAATTTGTTCTAAATTAAGTTTGGGGAACTGTATTGTATGTAAAAAGTTTTTTATTTCTTGTTGGCAGTATGTGCTCTGTGATTTATACAATTCACTATAGAATGCCTGAAATCTGGCCGCTACCTGTGGGGGGTCAGTAACTATGTCTCCCTGAGGTGTAATCAGGGAGACCACCACCGGTGGTTTGTCATTCAAATGCGCTAGATACGCTAGCATTTTCCCTGCCTACTCACCATGCTCAAACACTCGCTGTTTGCAAAAGAATACTTGTTGTCTGGCTTTCTCTATGTGTATCTGGTTTACCACCCTGGCTTGTAGGTTTACTTTTTGAAGATTATCAGAATTAGGGTCTGAGGCATATACATTTTCTAGTTCTGTAAGTGTCAGTCGTCATCTGTAGTAAGATTTTGGACGATATTTTAAATCTATGTTGGATGTTAGCACCCTGCGTGCCTGAACTTTAAATGCGTCCCATTCCATACCTGGTGTATCTACTTTGCACGTGTTGTGCAGTATGTACTGCAGTTCTCTCGTTAAGGCCTCAAGGTCCGGTAAAACCGTGAGCCAGAATGGATTAAGTCGCCATATAGGAGTGGAAGCTGCCTTTAACATGGAAACTGTTATCCAGCATGGCGAGTGATCCGATAGGGCTCTGGGTGCTATGCCTGGGCCAGTAACTTTAGGGAGTAGGGTATTTGTCACCAATACATAGTCTATCCTCGACATTGTATGGTGGCTAGCAGAGTGACATGTGTATGCTCTTGTGGATGGGTTCTGCCGTCTCCATACATCCGTCAGGGCAAATTCCGTCAACAAGCGACTCAGTCTGGTGTGTTGTGTTGAGCCGCTGGGGGCTCCACCCTGATCTGGTTTATCAAGCGCTGGGTTCATGGTCATGTTGAAGTCCCCCATCCAGACAGCCGGCACCGTCGGGTACTTGGCTAAATACGCCAGTCCCTTCATGATCACCTCTGTCGTGAATGGGGGAGGAACATAACTTGCCATGACCAGGACTGGATTTCCCCCTATCAGGGCGTTCAGAAACAGAAATCTTCCCTGCTGGTCCGACTCCAGCTCTATTAACTCAAATGGGACGTTCTTAGCTATAATAAGGGATACTCCCCTGGATTGGTTTGTGTGCGTACTATGATAAATCCATCCCACCCATGGTTTTTTTAAAGCCGCCTGCAGGTGGCCGGTTACATGCGTCTCCTGCAGAGCTATGATGTCAGCTTTCTGTGATTTTAGAAACGTGAGTGCAGCGGTTTGCTTAACCTTGTCCCTCAGGCCCCTCACGTTCCATGTTAGGAATTTGATGTTTGTCATCTTTTCCCAGTGAATATTTCGCCTTTATCGGACCAGCAGAACAAGACCAAGCTATCATAATTACTGACACAATTCCTGATCCTGTTTCTGTGCAGTGTGACCCATTTACCTTCGATTACAATATGCATATCTGTACATTTATGTGCTACGACAATGCCATCTTTCCCGTAACTTTGCAACCAGTGGTTAACCCATCCCTTCCCTCCCAGCTGCACACCTCCCCAACATGGTGTGAGCATGTAATCCCGAACTATCAACATGAGAATAAACATCCAGCTTGTCTGACTAGCTGGAGGCACTAAACTTAGTATGATTGCTAGCTGTATATCATGTTGAGTAACCATTTCTTTGGGGGCGAAAAATTCACTGTCAATTGTGGAGCAAAACGTGAAGAATAGGAACGATACCATCACAGATCTCCCTAAATGGGAGCTCCCTTTAAGTCATACTTGAGTTTATGACAGGATATGTTCAAGTCTCAGGTCTGTGTTTTCCTGTGTGAGACACTCCATGTCAGTGAGTATAAAACTATTGTAATTTCCAGTCAGGATGCAGCTTAGGGACAACTCAAAAAGTACTGTGCTTAACCCTTAATGGTACTCACGATAATAGTCTCGTAGCTTTATCTGCATTCCAGCAGTGAGGGACGAGGAGAGCCAATATTCCAACTATGCAACAGAACCGAGGGAAGTAACTAGGCTGCCTCTCTCTGACCCCCGTCCGGTGGCAGATTATATGATTTAAGTCAGAGCATCGTGGGGCAAGCTGTGTCTCTAACATCCCTAAGTAAATCAGGTGTATTTATATCACTGCGAGACATAGAGTGTACTCACTGAAGTAGGCTATTCACAGGGTTGCTACGCTGGACGTCCTCTTTGATCCAGCCATGCTGCAGCTGCTGTCGGATCCTCAAAGAAATGAGCACGGCCATCCTCCTCCACCCGCAGCCTGGCGGGGAATAGCATGGCATATTTTAAATGCTGTGCTCTCAGTCGACGCTTTACCTCCTGGAAGTGAGCTCTCTTCTTCTGTACCTCGTTGGAGAAGTCTGGAAACACCGCTATGTGCCCGTTCCCCCGCTGTATGTTCCCTTTCTCTCTGGTGAGGCGCAGCACTTTATCACGGTCACGAAAATTCAAAAATTTTGCGATGAAGGTACGTGGGGGTGCTCCAGGCGGGGGGGGGGTCTCCCTGGAATGCGGTGCGCCCTCTCCACCGCAAACATCACTGAGAATGCTTCTCTGCCGTAGCTCTGGATAAGAAGATTTTCTAGGAATGTTGCTGGATCTGCGCCCTCTTCCTTCTCTGGAATACCTATAAATCTGAGGTTGCACCTCCTCAAGCGGTTTTCCATCTCATCCTGATGGGAGTGCAGCTGTTGAATCTGCCTCTGCATCTCTTCCGAAGCATGTCTCAGGGGGTGGATGGTGTCTTCCACCTCCCCTATTCGGTTTTCTGCCTCTGTGACTCTGTCTCTCACCTTTTGAGAGGTCCTGTCTCAGCAAGGAGATGTCTGTTTTCACTTCGTCTATTTTAGCGGTCAGTGTGCCTTGCATAGCCGCTATAGCGTCTAGTACCTTGGCCGTTCCAGTCTCCTGGGGATCCGACTCCGGACACGTGTCGGCGCCATCTTGAGGCTGCGCGTCCTTCTCATGCCGGCGGTATTGTGCCAGTTTATCTGCTGTCCCTGTCGTTTTTTTTGGCGGAGACATGTTCTTTTGGAGCCTGGTATGATGGGGACCAGACCTGGAACTTCCCTTCATCGGATTCCCGGACAGGATACCTTGCAGGAGTGTTAAGACCGGGAGCTCGTTCTACCCATGTCTTACTCCATGGCTTGCCAGGCCACGCCCCGCATTACACACTATTTGCCTGTATCCCCTCCTGTAATGCTGCACTTCGCCATAATCCTAACCTTTATTGGATACCCTTTACTAACTGACCGAATATCCATTTATCCTGCCTGAGGAGCTCCAGCAACCGCCACACAGTTTTTTGACTTAGACACCTGAACTGTGATCTCTCTCAACATTTCCACCTTGACCCCCCCTCCCTTACTCAGGTCCCAGTGAGGACTTCTGCTAGTTTGGCAGCCCCCCCCCCCTTTTTTTTCCCTTTTTAGACGCAAGACTACACCAGGAGTTTACGGACTGGTAATGACCCAAGTTATAGGGTCCAAGTTCTGAATATAGGATATTGGTTTTTGTTTTTGGGTAAAAACTATTCCCACCCCCTTCCTCCATTTTGTGAAGGTGTTGGGAACTAGTGGGAAAAGCACCATGTGCTTGGGCTGGTTTTTGTTTCGAATTCTTGTTATGTTTAATAGTTTTACTGTATCTCAGTGCTTACATTCAAACATATGTCATGGTCGAGATTGTGCTGCTCATGATTAGTCTCTTGAACCACTTTCCCAGCACCCAGGTCCTTCAGATGAGACTTAGACCTAATGGCTGATCAAAAAGAAAATTCCTTTAATGTTCTCTCGTGGAATGTTAGAGGTCTAAATTCCAAATTTAAGAGAGCCCTCTTATTCCAGTACCTAAAATCCAACTCTCCTCAACTTATACTTCTTCAGGAGACTCATCTTATGGGCAGCAAAATCCTAACATTAAAAAAGCCGTGGATTCAAAAGGCGATTCACGCCACATATTCTACATATGCAAGGGGAGTGTCAATTTTGATACACAAGAACTTCCCATGTGTAATAGAAGAAATATGCACAGATCCCCAGGGTAGATTTGTTTTGGTAATATTTACCCTATGGTCGCAAAAATATATAGTGGTAAATTTATATGTCCCTCCACCTTTCTCCCCAAAAATTTTATACACTGTTCTCGAGATGATCACCCCTTTCTGTCCTGGGAAGATTTTGATCATGGGGGATTTTAACGCCACCTTGTTGCCCGAGCTTGACAGACCCACTCCTTCTAAAAACCATTCTGCAGAATTCTCCACTTGGGCCCAGGCAATAGGCTTAGAAGACATATGGAGGTGGAAGCACCCTTCTACCCGATCCTACTCCTGCTTCTCAGCCTCCCACAAGACTGCCTCGCGGATAGACCTGGCATTCGCCAATCCGTTACTCCTGACAGACGTGCTGGAGGCGAATTACTTACCTAGTGGGTTGTCGGATCATAGACCCCTGGTGGTGTCTTTCTGTACCCCTGCCTTCCGTAGCGCAGCTCTGTGGAGGCTGGGTGCAGAATGGATCATGCCGACCTCACAGATGAAATGCCAAAGCTGCTGAGTGAGTTCTGGGAGCGGAATACGGGATTCTCCCCCCAGATGTTGCTTGGGACACCTTCAGGGCATACACGAGGGGGCAATATATTTCCTCCATTGCAGCCATCAGAAAGAATCAGACATTAGAGACTCAGTCCCTACAGCAGAGGGTAATAGACCATACTAACACGTACAACATAGACCCTACACCGGGCCACTTTGATCTTCTGGCAGCTGCCCAGAGAGAACTAAACTTACACCTGGCAGAAATTACTAAATTAGAAACATATAAAAAAAAGCAACGTTTTTTTGAACAAATAATTAAATAAAATAAAAAGCCTTCACGCTACTGTGATGTGTTCAAAAATAAGTAATGAAATAAAAAAGATGTACCATAAAATATGTGCAAATATATTCAAATAAAAACACCGCAAAATTGTGGTGAACAATCAAAGTGCAATGGAGTGCAATTAAGGTGCAATGAAATCTGTCTGCAGCAGGATCTAGTAGTGTTCACATCACACAAGCAAAGTAAATAACAGTAGTGATCCCGCGCTACAGCAATAAAATAATAAAAAGTGATAAATGAAAACAAATCAATAAATAAATTAATCTAGGGACACTTGGAATAAATAGAAATCATAAAGAAATGATAAAGAAGTCCATGCAGTATTAAAAAATCCTCTTCTAGTCAAGCATCTTTCTAGTTAAGTTTTTTCAAAAATGCTCTCCTAAAAGGGCTGGGTTATCTGCAAGTCCTTATGAGTGGGAGAGATACACAATCCGGAAAACGAGCTCACAGAATTCTCACCTCAATTCCTTGGTTCATCAGCATCTATCTGTATTATAGGATTCTTTCCGCTATTCCGACGGCTACCACCAGGGGGTCCTCCGTTCCACCATATGTTGTATCTATGTGATATTCCAGATCTACATCTTCATATGATCTCACATTCCCAAAAAGCGGGGGGCGGGGGGGAGAAAAATAGACCTCCAATAGTGCAGTATGTCAAAAACCAACAGCTAGTTTTATTAAATATAACAAGTTGGACCCTTAAATCAATAATAAGAAAAAAGGCTTTTAAATTAACTTTAAAACAGCGTGACGTTTGACCGCCGTTCTCACGTCGCTTCTGGTATCTAATCCACATCCGGCCACTCCCTATGCGTTACCTCATCACGTGACTTCATCAGGGGACTGATGAAGTCACGCCCTACATCCTCGTTGCGCCTAGCGGATAAACTGTCAGATCCCTTCAGGCTCTACAGGGGAACAAGGCAGGGCTGCCCTCTCTCTCCGGCGTTATTTGCCCTTGCCATAGAACCAGTGGCGGAGGCGTTGCGCGCTACACCACACATCAAGCGTCTGCGAGTTGGTTTGCTGGAGGAGAGGGTGGCCCTGTATGCTGATGACATGCTACTTTTTCTCAATGATGCAGGCCAGTCATTACAGGGTGCACTGACAGTACTTAACACACTTGCCGGAGTCACCGGGTTAAAGGTAAATTGGTCTAAGTCCTTACTATTTCCAGTAGACCAAGCCGCAAAAATGGGCTCCCCTCCGGATGTCCCCCTCCAGTGGGTGGACACCTTTTAAATACTTGGGTATGGTTGTTTCCCTCAGTGCCTTGGATTTCATGCATCTTAATTTAGACCCAGTTATTCAAGACCTAAAGATCAGGCTTAGGGCATGGGGAAAGCTACTGTCACTGTGGGGCCGAATTAACCTTATTAAAATGAAAATCATCCCCAAGCTCACTTATCTTTTTAGGCACTCCCCGCAGTGAATTCCCAAAGTTTTCTTTAAAAAACTCAATCAGATCTTTTCTTCCTTCCTATGGGGTCCCTCCCCGCCAAGATATAAACTGAGCACCTTGATGAGACCAACAACACAGGGAGGTATGGCATTCCCAGACTGTTATAAATACTATCTCGCCGCACAGTTGGGAACAGTGACATGGTGGTTAGATCCAGATAAATCTAATTCAGCTACAATTCTAGAGGCAGCGGTGATGGGGTCATTGGAAGCACTTAGATTGCTGGTCTATAGGGGACCCCAGGCCCCATACCCCCTGACCCCTTCCATGCATATCACTTTACGTGCATGGAGGGCGGGACTGGCAGTAGAAAAATATAGATACAATGAAGCCTCACCCAACGCTCCAATATGGCTCAATCCTAATATACCCCACTTCTATAAAATGCTTAGCCCATATGCATGGACCAAAGACAGTGTTAAACTTATATCACAGATAATTTCAAATAACACGTTGATCCCCCTATCCCAACTTTCACAGACAGACATATAATATACCAAATTATTATATATTCTGTTACCTGCAATTATCTCATGCCTTCACTGCACAATTCCCACGATCCTCCTGCATAGTGGTCCAGTCTGGGTTGGAAAAGAACTACCAGAACGCACCAGATGCGCCGAAAAACCAACCTCCCATCTTTATCAACATTTAATATTTGTGTCTCTTCCACCCATGGATAAACTTTGGTCCTGCTGGCAAAGGGACATTCCAACACTGGACAACGATGATTGGGATGATGTGTGGGATCTCCCATTTAGCTCCCTGGTTTCATTGAGGGACAGACTTGTGCAATTTAAAATAGTGCATAGGGCATACTTTACACCGTATAGACTTCATAAAATGAAACCCGAACACTCCGCAGATTGCTGGAGGTGTAACACCTCCCCGGGACACTTTGCGCATATTTTCTGGACCTGCCCTAAGATTCGGCGGTATTGGACAGAGGTGCTAGATATGATTACTCTGGTTACCTCGGTTTCGATACCGGCAAAGATGGAGGTGTGCCTTCTGGGCCTGGTGGGGACTATAGTGCCTACAGTTGCAAAACGATTTGGGTTTGGGTTTGATTGGGTTGTTGCTCTTTTATGCCCAGAAAAACATTGCTATGCACTGGAAAAAACATACAGTACCCTCCCTGGTCCAATGGAAAAGTCTCATAAATGAGAGCCTCCCACTGTACAAAGACATGTATATAAATAGGGGATGTCCACTGAAATATGATCAAATTTGGCGCACATGGCTTGCTGAACCAACTACAGCTTGAGGCCGAGGAAAATGGCAAACAAATAGGATATACATATGAGCATACCCATATAATCACTTTCATATATGTCTAAATATGTGTATGAAGAATAGTATGCCTGAATAGGTAATATCAGACTTCAAAATATCAAGAGATAACAGTGATCCTAGCTACCTAGCAGCACACAGAGTAAACACGCATTAAGCCATAAATGATCTGATAACTTACTAATCATATAGGAAACTGATATGCACTGATGTAGATGTAGATGTATGATTTTGTTGTTTTTTGAGTATTTGTTTGCTTGTTTAAAATGCAATAAAAAAGATTTTAAAAATATATATATTTATAGAGGTCCAGTGCAGAAATTGCTTCAGACATCTCCAAAGCATTTGTATCAGCATACCCACATTGCTCATACACCTGGGACAATTAAGACATGGTGCACACCCTCACAGGCTCTCGTCACACCTCAAAAGGACTCTGGCACTGTTAGCAGTCAAAAGAGCAGAATAAAAATCCCCAATGAGATCCTTCTGTCAGTGTTGCAGATGCACCCATCGTTACTACTGTAGATGGGATTATAATTCAAGGGAACAGTGCCAGATTGCGCCTGCAGGGCGTGACGGAGCTGCAAATATTGGCAAAGTGATTGTTTTAGGTAACTGAAATTGTTCTAATAGAGACTGAAAGGGAAGTAAAATGTCAATCTCTGAATATGATCTCTGAATAGGGTCCCCCAAATTTAGGGAACCCCACCCCTCTAAGTGTTGAAATTGGGCAGTAACATAGTTTGACATTAGGGACTGCAATACCACCTCCATCATTCAGCAGCTGAAGTATCGTCAGTCTTATTTGGGAATGCTTTTGCATCCAAATTAGGGAATCAATTTTCTTTTGAACATCCGTTGTATAATCCAAATTGAAGAATTATGAAGAACTTACAACAATTAAGGCATCCACATCATTTTAATGATGCCCTACCTACCACTAATAGGGGCAGTTTACACCAAGTTTTAGAAGTCTTCCTCATCTTCAGTAAGCATGGTTCAGTGTTAAGAAATACGTAGTCCTGTATTAAATGAGAGACCTGAATGCCCAGACAAATTGAAGGATTGTGCCAAGACTATTGACTTTTCCACCGCAGGGATTTGTTTTCTTTATTTTGCTTTGACATACACCTTAAGCTTTAAGATGCATACAGAAAGCATAGCCAATCTGCTTAGTACTTCCTGTTTTTCATCCTGATGAACTGACGATCTTGTAACAAACTTGCCTGTCATGCAAGCACATGCTTTTTGCTGCCTCTCACATGCAGCATGTCTAATGCTAAAGAAACAAGTCGGTTCTAATAAACTTTCCCAGCAACCTTTCTTCTACTTTAGAAATTTGAATGTCACTGTTGATTCCAGAAATAGAGAGGGAACAAGTTTCAGATAGTACAATTATACTGCCTACTAACCCTGTGCATTGGACTGTGTGTGCTGTGGATGTAGTACTTGGTGTTAAATTAGGTGAATTGTCTGCACAACTGCAGAGGGTTGATTGGTTTCACTTGTTGCATGGAATTGCTGTTTTATCTACTTTTATTATCCACAGCTTAGCTGTAGAAACTTTCTGGATTTTAACACCAGGTTAAAGCGGAGTTCCACCCAAAAGTGGAACTTCCGCTCGTTGTACTCCGTCTTTCACAGGTATCCTGTCCCCACTTCCAGGAGCCTCAGCCGCGGGTATTTGCGTCATCGCTGGGGCTCCTTCCCCGGCCACCGGGCCAGTAGGAGAGAGGAGCGGAGCCTCACACATGCGCAGTAGAGTTCCCAGGGAGAAGCCTTTAGGCTACACTGCTGGGTTCCCTTACTCGCAATGGAGGCGGCATGCACCCGACAGCTGATGGAAACATCAGTTGCGGTGCCGACATCGCTGGACTCCAGGACAGGTAAGTGTCCGATTATTGAAAGTCAGCAACTGCAGTATGCGCAGCTGCTGGCTTTTAATTTTTGCAGCGGTGGGCAGACCTCCGCTTTAAGTTACAATATTGTCTGTTTAACTTTAATATCATTTGTTGGGGTGTAATTATCTTTGTGTTGATTTTCTATAAATAAGCATGTACTTTTTTTTTGTCAGGATGCATTTGCCGAACGACAGGCGAAATTAACAAAAATGGAAAATGTTAACAGCTGTGGCAAGAAGATGACTTGGTCAGAAAATTTGTTTGGTGAGATAATCGGCTATACAGTATAAAATAAGGAGTTTCTTTTGACTGGTAGATTTTGCACTAGCGTTTAACCACCTAAACACCAGGCCAATGACAAAGAAATGATCAGTCTATCATTTTAATGGTAGGTTTATTTTAACAGGGAGAGACATCAACAAAAAAATCCAGGAAAACTAATTTCAAAAAAGTTATAAATTGATTTACATTTTACAAATAAAGTTTTACCAGTTCCAGGGACAACTATCATATCCACATCCTGATGAATATAGTGTAAAACAAAAAAATGGGAGGAAACATTCTTTCCCCTACAGTAAATAGGACTTTTACGGATATGAGATTGTCACTGAGGTGAGCACAAAGACAAATCTGATTTAAAATGTCATTTTTATTATAAAAACATCATAAAAAATATAAATGTGTGAATAACATATGGCACAAAGCCAGTAATGATACTTGTTCCCAACATGCGAATGGAAAAGTTCTTAAGCATAGAGTGATCCAATGCGTTTCGCAGAGCTAGTTCTCCGCTTCTTCAGGGAAACTCAATATGCATCGATTGAATCAGATTCTGGCTTTTTGCCATTTCTAGCATGAAAAGAGACCGGACCAACGCCCGACCATGTAGTCTAAAGTGTCAAAACCTAGGACTCGGTCTGACAGACATTGGATCACACCTTAGTGGAATCAGGCGGGCACCTTTCACATATAACCTTACCCAGTGTCACCAATCGCTGCAGAAATGGAATCCAATGTCTGTCAGACTGGGTCCTAGGTTCTGACACTTTAGACTACATGGTCGGGCGTTGGTCAGGTCTCTTTTCATGCTGGAAAATACATACACCCAGAATCTGATTCAATCTGAGTTTCCCTGAAGAAGCGGAAAACTAACTCTGCGAAACGCATTAGATTACTCTATGCTTAAGAACTTTTCCATGCTCATGTTGGGAACAAGTATCATTATTGGCTTTGTGCCATACGTTATTCACATATCTATGTTTTTTATGATGTTTTTATTGATTTTTATAAACAAAAATGACATTTTAAATCAATTTTGTCTTTGTGCTCACCTCAGTGACAATATCATATCCTTAAAAGTTCTATTTACTGTATGGAAAAAAATGTTCCCTCCCATTTTTTGGTTTTACACTTGATTTGCATTTTAATGAGTGAAATAAGTATTTGACCCCTTCGCAAAACATGACTTAGTACTTGGTGGCAAAACCCTTGTTGCCAATCAGAGGTCAGACGTTTCTTGTAGTTGGATACCAGTTTTGCACACATCTCAGGAGGGATTTTGTCCTACTCCTCTTTGCAGATCCTCTCCAAGCCATTAAGGTTTCGAGGCTGACGTTTGGTAACTCGAACCTTCAGCTCCCTCTACATATTTTCTATGGGATAAGGGTTTGGAGACTGGTCAGGCCACTCCAAGACCTTAATGTGCTGCTTCTTGAGCCACTCCTTTGTTACCTTGGCCGTGTTTTTTGGGTCATTGTCATGCTGGAATACCCATCCACCACCCATTTTCAATGCCCTGGCTGAAGGAAGGAGGTTCTCACCCAAGATTTGATGGTACATGGCCCCTGTCCATCGTCCCTTTGATGCAATGAAGTTGTCCTGTCTCCTTAGCAGAAAAACACCCCCAAAGCATAATGTTTCCACCTCCATGTTTGACGGTGGGGATGGTGTTCTTGGGGTCATAGGCAGCATTCCTCCTCCAAACACGGAGAGTTGAGTTGATGCCAAAGAGCTTGATTTTGGTCTCATCTGACCACAACACTTTCACCCAGTTCTCCTATGAATCATTTATATATTCATTAGCAAACTTCAGATGGGCCTGTGCATGTGCTTTCTTGAGCAGGGGGACCTTGCGGGTGCTGCAGGATTTCAGTCCTTCATGGCCTAGTGTGTTACTAATTGTTTTCTTGGTGACTATGGTCCCAGCTGCCTTGAGATCATTGACAAGACTCTCCCGTGTAGTTCTGGGCTGATTCCTCACCGTTTTTATGATCATTGAAACTCCACGAGGTGGGTCTTGCATGGAGCCCCGGCCCGAGGGAGATTGACAGTTATTTTGTGTTTCTTCCATTTGCGAATAATCGCACCAACTGTTGTCACCCTCTCACCAAGCTGCTTGATGATGGTCTTTTAGCCCTTTTCAGTCTTGTGTAGGTCTACAATCTGTCCCTGATGACATCCTTGGACAGCCCTTTGGTCTTGGCCATGGTGGAGAGATTTGAATTTGGTTGATTGCTTCTGTGGACAGGTGTCTTTTTTATACAGGCTGAGCTTAGGAGCACTCCCTTTAAGAGAGGGCTCCTAATCTAAGCTTGTTACCTGTATAGAAGACACCTGTGAGCCAGAAATCTTGCCGATTTGATAGGGGATCAAATACTTATTTCACTCATTAAAATGCAAATCAATTTATAACTTTTTGAAATGCGTTTTTCTGGATTTTTAACACTAGGGGGCGCTAAAGGTTTTACGTGTTCCCTAGGGAGGTGTTTCTAACTGTTGGGGGTACGGACTGACTGGGAGTAGAGAGAAATCGCTGTTCCTGATCACTAGGAACAGCTGATCTCTCTCTCCCTGTCCTCCCCTGTCTGAACGGGTATCCGCCTTGTTTACAAAAGCAGATCCCCGTTCTGCCTCTTTCCCGCAATCACGGGTGGCCGGTGGACATCGAGTCCGTGGGCCCGCAGTACCACATGCACAGACCGACGTACAGGTACGTCAGTTTGAGCAGCCGAGCCTCCTTGCCGCAGTATATATATGCGAAAGGTGGTCGGCAAGTGGTTATTAAAAAAAAAAATGACACTATCTTTTTCTTTTACTAAGTATTTAATCGGAAATGTCTGTAAACTACCCAAATCCTCCCACAGACATCTAGGAAAAAATAAGAGGCGCTTTCAAACAAACAAAAACAAAACAAAAAACAAAAAAAAAAAAAATCAAGTGTATTAAACACAGTGATGGTGTGACCCTCTACACATGTGTATGTGAACACTAATGCAAAGGTGAAATCTATACACAAATCTACACAAAATGTCTATAGGTGTAAATGTACCAGCCAGATCAGTGGTCAAATAAAAAATAGGAGGCGCTTTCAGACAAAAATCAAGTGTATTAAACACAGTGATGGTGTGACCCTCTACACATGTGTATGTGAACACTAATGCAAAGGTGAAATCTATAAACAAATCTACACAAAATGTATATGGTCAAATATCGATCAACACAGTGATGGTGCGACCCTCTTAATGATTGATCCTACTACCACCATACACATGTGTAGAGGGTCACACCATCACTGTGTTTAATACACTTGATTTTTGTCTGAAAGCGCCTCCTATTTTTTATTTGAACACTGATCTGGCTGGTACATTTACACCTATAGACATTTTGTGTAGATTTGTGTATAGATTTCACCTTTGCATTAGTGTTCACATACACATGTGTAGAGGGTCACACCATCACTGTGTTTAATACACTTGATTTTTTTTTTTTTTTTTTGCTTTGTTTTGTTTTTGTTTGTTTGAAAGCGCCTCTTATTTTTTCCTAGATGTCTGTGGGAGGATTTGGGTAGTTTACAGACATTTCCGATTAAATACTTAGTATATGCATTATAATTTAAAGGGGCTGCTTCATAGTGGGTGTTTGAATTCAATTCCCCACGTGGGTTATTGTATAGATTGATTTTGAGCACATTCACATTCAGTTTGTGAAACATAGTGGCGCGGTGGAGGTATTAGTTTTTGGGTGAAGGGCGGTATACCATTTATAATACCTATTACTTATATCTTTTTCTTTTAATCTCTATTATTATTATTATACAGGATTTATATAGCGCCAACCGTTTACACAGCACTTTACAACTAGAGAGTAGACAGTACAAATACAATACACTTTAATACAGTAGGAATCAGAGGACCCTGCACCTTAGAGCAGGGGTAGGCAACCTCGGCCCTCCAGCTGTGGTGAAACTACAAGAACAAAGAGCAGCGCCAATCTAAGTGTAGCAGTTTAAAAGAGCAAGGTTTAATCTAAAATGCACTAACTAGACACTGGTGATTAGCAGGCACATCAAATAAGGGCAACCAATGGGTTCCTCCTTCCGCTTCCTGGTAAAGGCAGCAGTGGGGGGGGGGTCGGACCCCCTCCACCGCTTGTAAAAGTAATCCAGCGTTCTTTTAGCCGCTAGGATTACTTTTATATTGAAGAGAATCGCCAGCCTTAAAAAATGACAGCTCAATCATCACTGCAGCTGCAGAGATGACCAAGATCTCACCCTTCCAATCCAGCAATGTAACGGTACTGTGCTGGTTGGCAAGTGGTTAACCAATTTCCATCTGCGCTATAGCCAGAAGACAGCTACAGCATGGGCTTACTTTGCCGGGAGGCTGTCATAACATTCCTCCGGTGATCGTGCTGCCCACACGCCCCCTGCAGCGTGCAGGTGGCACGCTCTGTAAATGCTAAGTCCTTGGGACTCAGCTGATCACAGATCACAGATCAGGGTAAAGGGCCAGTCACAGCAGCCCTTTACTATGTGATCAGCTGTATCCAGTATCCAATGACAGCTGATCACGGATGTAAACACAAGCCAGTTATCGGCTTTTCTTTCTGAGAGAAGAGAGCTGAAAACTGGTGTGAAAGGAACATCGGTACTGATAATCAGGGCACGGATTATCAGTGTCTTGATTATCAGTGCTGACAATCAGTGCCGCCCATCAGTGGCACCCGCATCATTGCCCATCAGTGCAGCCTCATCAGCGCTGATCAGTGAAGGAGAAAAATTAGCTTTTTGCTAAATTTTATAACAAATTTATGAAAATTGTAGCAGTTGCACTGGGTGACTATTTATTTTAAAGGTAATGCTGGACCTCTAGATGCCTAAAAGTGGTCAGATTATGCCTGCGCATCCAATGTCTATGGTGGCCTTAACAAATGTCCCACAAGACTTGACCTAAAGCTGAAAAAATCTTTTGGCAGAATTAACATTTAAAAATTCTCTTGTTTCCCTACGATGTTACATTGTCTATTCTGTTATTTTTGTGTAAAATACTTTTGATCTTTTAAAGACTGGTGGAAAAGTTCTTCATCTTTCCAGAATGATCCATGTGAGGAGTATTTTAAAGCTTTAATGGTAAACCCAATACTTCTGGTCCCACCAACCAAAGTAAGTTTTGCTTTTTTGCTGTTCTATGTCTTCAGTTAGTATTTGTAACTTCAGACTAAGGGCTCAGTCAGACATGCCTTCCTGCGTGCATGAGCGAATTTGTTTGTGTCTGCATCTGCCCTGAGCTGCGTGCTGGCAACCTATGGAAATGGATGCAGACACAGCGACTGCATGTACACAGCTGCATGTCAAAATTTGACAGGCATGCTCGAGAGGACAGACCTAAATGCATACAGTGTGTGTGCAGGACAGGTGCCAGGGCCTGTCTGAAAAAGCCCTAAATATTCATATTTATGCCTTTTAAACAACGTTCTTAAATGTACACTACTAAATGAATTTTTCACATGAGTTCTGCTGTACTCTATAGTCAAGGTAAACATACCGTATAGAATAGATTTAAAATTACAATCCTCGTGTTTATTATATATGTAAATAATTACTCGACTCTGTACCCTAAATTACAGCAAGCCAGTGCCATAGTGGTCAGCAGAAGCTCTGGCATTATAACCATTTACCATTACCATTTCTGATAGAGAAGGCAGGCTTTTTAACACCAGGACCTGGCAAAGGGGTAGCTAGAAAAAGTGACCACCTTTGGCACTTTAGCAGGAGTGGGGTGCAAAAATGCAGAGCGTGCAACATTTTCTGCTGAAGTAGTTCTTCGCACATGGGGTGTTAGGGGGACACTTTGGCCTTTTTTATCTTGAGTGGTAAAGGACTTTGTATAAAGAATGTTCCATGAATCCAGAGTCTCCCAGATGGACAAAAAGTGCCATCAGTGAAAGGACTAGCTTCTTACAATACTCATGTTTTCTGGGATACATACAGTATTCCATGATAATAGTGTTTCAAGTTTGTATTTATTCCTAGCCGTAGTCTGGTTAGTTAAATAACCAAAGTAGAGTAAAGAACAGTGATCTACAACCATTCTTTGTGAACCTTACTGAAACAGGGCAAATGGTCCAAAATCACACATTAATGGCAATATTGTTAAGGAAAACCAAAAACAAATTTTATTAGGTTTATTAAAATGGGAAAATATAACTATGCTTAAGAACCCAGGACCATTTTAATAGATGATTTTTTTTTTTTAAAGTGTACATCTGGTGAAACCAATAAACTCTTGCGCCGATAAATAAAGCAATTATTCATCACGCCAATGTCGGCCTATTAGCAAGGCAGGGGGAGCAGCTGCAGATCGGGACAGATAGCAAGAGACTTTTCATAATAACAAGCAGGTAATCACCCGCATGTTAATATAATTTTGCCAGCTCTTGCTCTCTGTCTTGATCTGCAGCTGCTCCCACCGCCTGCCTTGCTAGTAGGCTGACATCAGTGGCAGGTTGGGAGACCTGAGAGAATACACACAGGCTGCTAAATGCCCCGTGGTCTGTGAGGGGACTTGCCTCCTGCTGAGACATTAGAGAATACACACAGGCTGCAGGGGAGGCAGAGATTAAAATGTACAGGGCATCTAAATAGGCACTGTTCAGGGAGGACTGTGATGGGGGCCATGACTGCAGGAAGCACTGTGATGGGGGGACCATGACTGCAGGGAGTACTGTGATTTGGGGGGGGGTGGTCAATGACTGCAAGGGGCACTTTGATGTGGCGGGGGGGGGGGCAATAATTGCAAGGAGCACTGTGATATAAGGGGGGCTGTAATCATTACAGTACAGTCCCTTTTATATCACAGTGCTCCTTTATAGTACAGTGCAGGCGTGGGGTTGTGAGACTCCGTGAAAGCCCTCCCATACGACACCCCACCCCACCCCCTGGCCCTGAAAATAGTGGCTACACCAAAAAAGCGGTCCCTGGTGCCAAAAAGGTTGGGGACTGCTGCTCTAAAGTACACAGATTTCAGTTTCCAGGAGGCGCAGGTGGCATGAATCTGACAATCACCCACTCCACAAGCACAGAGTAGAGAGCTTAGTGTAACCTAAAACCTGAGTGGATAGAATGGACACTTCACCCCCCCCCCTCCCCAATCCCTCTACACATCCTCACTGTGAATCATACACATCACCAATTCAGTGAGGCTGCCAATGACCTGTGTGCTAAGGTGATGGGGGTTGAGGGAACATCACCATAGATTTTCTGGTGTCAAAGAAGTAACACATGCAGATTGCAGAGTGACCAAGATCCACACTAGGTGCTATAAATTGAGAAAAGTACTCTGAGGCGTTTTTAGGTGCTAAAGGGCTAAAAATAGCGCCTGAAAAACTCCACCCATGCCACCCCAGTGTGAAAGCCTGAGTGCTTTCACACTGGAGCAGTGCGCTTGTAGGACAGGAAAAAAAGTCCTGCAAACGGCAGCCAAAACATCCCTGCCATTAAAATCAATGGCTTTGTGAGCGCTTTGGAAGCGGCATTTTGTGGGCCCTTTTAACCCAAAGCACCCCGCTAGCGGCTGAAAAGCGCAGATAAAACGACAGTAAAGTGCCGTAAAAGATAGCGGCGCTTTACTGCCGATGCCCCGCCCCAGTGTGAAAGTGCCCTAAAGCTGCACTCTAGGAATTTTTAAAAAGACTACTTTTGCAGTGGCCTAGGAAACATTGTGGTTTAGGATAGATATTACCCATAGCAGACACTGTAAGCTCATCTTGGTGTGTATTTAAAACAGGAAAATATATTGGACTTGATTATCTTTTTTTTATATTTTATGTCTCCAGGCTTTTGCTGTCACTTTCACCAACTTCATAACAGAACCCTTAAAGCATATCGGTAAAGGGATGGGAGAGTTCTTTCATGCTTTGTTAGCAGAAATGCCCTTGTTCTACCAGCCATTCGTACTAATTATTATAGCAGCTCTTTTACTGGTGAGTGTGGTAATTTTCTTCTAATTTAAGGGGAGTATTTGTGTCTTCCTTTGTCCAGCAGAGGGATCTGATGGTATTGGCTATCATGCAGTTGTGTGCTCTCTTTAAGAAGGCCAGCAATGGAGCACACTCTGTTGCAATACCTGATCTGGGATCTCGGATTTGATCCCTAGCAACAGCATAGTCATAAAGTCTGCTAGTATAACTGGGGCCAAGGTAGAGTTTTAAAACGCCTTTGTTACAGTACTTGGAAGTCTGTGCAGAATTAAGAGGTACATTTGCTTTGACACAACAAGCAATGGCAGAGCATATGGCTTCAGCTCCGGAAAATGTTACCCTCTTCATGACCAGGCCATTTTTTGCTATTTTGCACTGCGCTAGTTTAACTGGTAATTTCACAGTCATGCAACTCTGTACCCAAACAAAATTTATATTTTTTTTTTTTACACAAATAGAGCTTTATTTTGGTGGTATTTGATCAGCACTGGGGTTTTAATTTTTTTGCAATATAAACAAAAAAGCACAAAAATAAAAAATAAAAATTTTTTTTACTTTTTGTTACAAAACCTATCCATCAACAATTTAAAAAAAACTAATTTCTTTATAAGTTTTGGCCAAAATTAATTCTGCTACATGTCTTTGATTAAAAAAAAAGTGTATATTCATAGGTTTGCGTGAAAGCTATAGCGCCTACAAACTATGGTGTGTATATATATATATATATATATATATATATATATATATATATTGGAATATTTTTTTTAATATATACTATTAATGGCAGTGATCAGGGACTTATAATGGGACTGCGCGGTGCGGTGAACAATCTGACACTGGGGGGAACTGACATTCCCAGTGACATATTAAAAACAGTGATAATACTATACACTGTCGCTGTACTAATGACACTGGCTGGGGAGGGGTTAACCTCTAGGGCGATCAAGGGGTTAAATGTGTGCCTAACTATGTGTGATATGTGTAAAGTGTGCTGCTTTTACTAATCTTAGTTTCCAATCCCTGCTTTGCAGGGATGAGAAACAGAGAGATTGTTTCTGTATAGAACTCTGGGCTGGGATTGTACACAGTCGATCATCAGGTCCCAGCCATGAATCATTGCCCAGGACTTGCTGACAAGATCCTGCTGTGTGCACTCACAGAAGGTGTCAGTGGGGGGGCACGCCCCCAGAAGCAGGCAGCGACATACAGGCATGTTGATTTGCCTGTGCAGCCTGCCCGTCTGCAGTATATTGGAAATTCCAAAAAGCTTTATTGAAGTAAAGTCCACACTAAAACCATTGCAGCAACAGGAACTGCTGGAGATGAGTTAACATGTTTCACGTCAGAATGTACTTAGTCACAGCATAACACAGCTAACCGCGCTATCGGTTAAATACAACCACACTTGAAGATGAAACAGGCGAGCTCAATCAGCAACCAATATCTCCTGCATTCAGATGTAATAAACAAGCGATATAAAACATATACTTATAAAAACAAGGAAAGAGGAAAAAAGAAAGGACAAAACAAATGCAAAACATCTGGCACTAAAATACATTGTAAGCGGCATCAGAGCAGGAGGCTTATTTAAAAATCATACACATGCAACAGTAGGAAGGAGGAGGTAAACGCATCCCACACAGGAGAAAGCTCCGACAACCCATGTCACTCATACAAATGAGTGACATCCCACTCAAAATTTAGTTAATTGGGTATGCGTGTCTGGTAGGGGTTGACCGATTATTGGTACAGCCGACCATTGCAGGCCGATATCAGCATTTTCACAAAAATCGGTATCGGTCGCAAACAAGACCAATATTACCGATATTGGTGTCTGCTGGCCATGGCCATCTTTTTGGGGTCTAGAAGCGTGCAGAGTGCAGACCCAGTGTGCAGGGGCGCGCGTCACACACACACACACACACACACACACACACACACACACACAACGTCATTACGCCTTTGCGCACTGGGCCTATCGAGTCTGACAGCCTCCCTTGCATCGATACTCGGACAGACGGACATACCACCCGGCCAGACAGCAGAAAGCCACCCACAATAAGGCGTCAGGCCACTGAGGCCAGCCAGCAGCCACCCACCCACAGCAAGGTGCCAGGCCAGCCAGCAGCCACCCACCCCCATCAAGGTGCCAGCCAGGCCAGTCAGCAGCCACGCCTATCAAGGTGCCAGCCAGCAGCCACCCACAGCAAGGTACCAGCCAGCAGCCACCCACAACAAGGTGTCAGCCATTCCAGCAGCCACCCACCCACAGCAAGAGGCCAGCCAGCAAACCACCCACTGCAGGGTGCCAGCCAGCAGCCACCCCTATCAAGGTAGCAGCCACCCACAACAAGGTGCCAGCCATTCCATCAGCCACCCACCAACAGCAACAGGCCAGCCAGCAGGCCTGCCCACAGCAGGTGCCCGCCCACAGCAGGGTGCCAGCCAGCAAGCCCGCCCACAGCAAGGTGCCAGCCAGCAGCCATCCACAGCAGGGTGCCAGCCATTCCAGCAGCCAGCCATCAACAGCAGGGTGCCAGCCATTCCAGCAGCCAATCATCAACAGCAGGGTGCCAGCCAGCAAGCCCACTGACATCAGGGTGCCAGCCAGCAGGTCGGCCCACAGCAGGGTGCCAGCCAGCAAGCCCACTCACAACAGGGTGCCTGCCATGTTTAAACTTACTCTTTAAGTTTAAATTTCAATGCAGATGGATGCAGAGAGAAAAAGTAAAAGTGTAGTCTGGGACTATTTCTCTTCTCAAACCTCTCCAGGAAAGGCAGCAGTGTGCAACACATACACAAACAATTTGATCATGGGATCAACAACTGCAAAAACCAAAAATATGTGAAATATTTTGGCCCATCTAAGAGTTCATCATGTTGAATTATATAATGAAGCGCAGAGAAAACAAACTGAATCACTAAGTGAAATACAATCACACCAAACAACAATAAAAGATATGTTTCAGAAAAAAGCTAAGTGGCTAAATTCGGTTGGAAGATCCCCAACAGCTGGACAAAGCAATCACAGAGATGATGGTTATGGATAACCAGCCATTTACAATGGTGTCTGACTCTGGATTTCAGCGGTTGATGTTCATAGCTGAGCTAAGGTACCCACTGAAGAATGAAAAGTATTATTGAACCAAAATGCTGGGAAAGATTCACCAAAAGGTAATTGAGAAAGTAAAGGCTATGCTGCTACCAGAGTATGCTGGCAACTCGCTCTCATTCACAACTGACTGCTGGTCAGGACCGACAAAGTCACTAATGAGTCTTACATGCCATCTCATGGACAGCGGATGAGCAAAAAGGCAATTGGTGTTGAATACAAAGGTGATGCAAGGATCCCACACTGGGGAGTACATTACAGAAATGTTTATAGGCATGCTTGAAGACTGGAGAATAAACAAAGACCGAGTGATGTTGTGCTTCGTGACAGCAGCGTAAACATGGTGAAAGGAATGGGGCTTGCTGAAGTGTCAGACCTCAGCTGCGTGGCACACACCCTGCAACGTGTGGTAAATGATGGTCTGACAAGTCAAAGAGCTTTGATAGATATAATTGGCATGCTGAAGAGGTGCATAGGCCATTTCCACTATTCAGTCCTTGCCAAGTAGAGATTTAGGTGCATTCAGGCAGACCTTGGCCTATCCAAAAATAGCCTAATTCAGGCTGTTCCAACACGTTAGAATTCAACACTTCACATGCTGCAAAGAATGCTTGAACAGAAGAGAGCTCTGACCATCTATTCAGGCGAACATGGAGGATGTAGTTGTCCTACTGCTGATCAGTGGGACATTGTAGCCAATGTCATTGAGACCCTCCTCTTCATAGAGGAAGTGACACTAGAGGTGAGTCATTACGACTCATCTGTGTCATCTGTCATCCCATGTGTGAGAGTGCTGAAGATGCTTCTTCAAGAGAATGAAGTATGACCGGACTAAAATTAGTAAGTTCATAGCCAGTAGCTGCCCTAGCGTCGGTTTTCGTCCGTCGGACTAGCATACAGACGAGCGGATTTCTCAATAGGTCCGGCGGAGTTCCGACGTAAAGATTTGAAACATGTTCCAAATCTAAAGTCCGTCAGATTTTCGATAGAAACAGTCCCCTGAAGGTCCGATGAAGCCCACACACGGTCGGATTGTCCGCCGGATTCGGTCCGTCGGACCAGTCTGGTCGAAAAGTCCGCTCATGTGTACAGGGCATAAGAGGTTGATAAAGAAAAAGAGCTTCTCGTTCAAATTGCGATTACTCACTGCATATGCGCCACAGGGACACCTTTAATTGTGTGCTTGGGATGACCAGACTGACCCTGCAATAAACAGTTACCTGATAATGGTTTCCTATATAAGCTTGTGGACACCCTACCATGATTCCCTAACAACTGAACATCCAAAAATGAGACTTCCTCTTCATAAAGATGGTCAGTACATTTCAAAGCCTTATTATTGAGGTAAACGAAAAATGTATCTAAATCATCCATACCTCCTATCTACCACAAAAATCGAATTGTGGATGTAGTGGAAGTAGTTTACGAATCACAATGGATCTATCACTCTCCAGATTTTTTTAATGCTTCTTCTTTCACGGTCAAATTATCTCATTGTGTATGGATACCCAGTGACGCCAGGAAGTCGGCACTGCACAGCACTAATCACAGGCAGTAAGACATTTCCCGATCTCTGCAGCCGCGCATCAGGACAATGTCTCACTGCTTGTGATTAGCGCTCCGCAATGCCGACTTCCTGGCGGGCTCTGCACATGCTGTTTGCGAACACGCCCGAGCTCATCCTTCGACACCTTTATAGCTAGATTGGTGAGGTGTTGTTTGATCAATTTTTAAAACTTGTCAATCTCAGAACTGCATTAATTAATGGGAAAAAAAACTCCATCTGGGTCTTGAATGCGACAGCTCTCATAGAGTCTTTGCCCTCATTTGATCGAAAACCGAGACCCCCTTCATCGGCCAGATCCTCCAGATCTTTAATCTTACAGTGTTCACTAAATATGAACCTAGTGTAATTACTCTCCTCAACTGATTCTAGTTCAAGTGTGGTTGTATTTAACTGATCACGCTCTCAGCTTTGTTGTGGTATGACTAAGTGCATGCTGGCGTGAACCGTGAAACACATTAACACATCTCCTTCAGATCCTGTTGCTGTGATGTTTTTTATTGTGGACTTTACTTCAATAAAGCTTTTTGGATTTTTTGGATTTCCTTACTTCAGTGTGCAGCCACCCTCTCCTTTTACTGCAGTTATCTTGGTTGAAAGCTGGGCAGGCACCTCTTGTAAGGACTTTTGAACTAGGTATCGTGTTGACCAATCTGGAGCGCTGCTTTACTTTGTTCATTATCCAGTGATTCTTACCTAAGAGAAGACATCACAATATATGCTCATTTTACTAGCCAAAACACTCAGGGACCTGCTTTGCCTTTTAACACTTTATACTTCCATAATAATGACAATTACATTTACAGGTGTTTTGTTATGGGTTTGGCACAAATGTGCATCATATGAATCTGTTTCCGAGAATTCGTGATGGGGAAAGAGAGAGACTGCTCCCTCCAAATCCCCAGAGAGAGGGTTATGATCGATTTATTGAAGGTGGGAATGATCGCTTCCACAACAATCCACAGCCAATCCAACCACGGCAAGTTGACAATTACAGAGATGTTTCAAATCGTAGACCAGAGGCCCTGCCCCCCGTAGATTGCACAGATGTCAGTAATATCCTGCCAAAGGTAATATGTACATACTAAATTTGTAGGTCCGTGTTTCTCATTCAGCAATCCAAACAATGCTCATCATCCACATATCAATTTATTTCAGGAACATGTTTACTTGCAACCTAATATATTCCATATACTACACCATATACTATTGTAACAAGATAATCAATGTTATTCACTTTACCTGTAAGTGCTCATACGGTTTTGGCTGATCAGTGTATATTAAAAGCTGGTGTCCGCACTTTACCCTAATGTGTATATTTGTTGACTCTGCACTCTGCATCAGTCTCTCTCTAGTCTCATCTGCATCATTACTATGATTGCAATATGGCTGCTGTCTTGCAGTGTCTTGAGTGTCTGTTATTCTGTGCTCCATATTCTATATGTTTTATTTCTGCAGTATGTTGTCTCTGAACACTGTTCCCTGGCTGCCATAGTGTTAAAAAGGTCCCAAGAATGATATTGAATACCAAATGACATGCCATACAATCTGTTAAACCACCACTAACCCCTTTTCACAATCGCATGCCACTTCCTTTTATTTCTTCTCCCCTTCCATTATCATTTTACATCATGGGTAGGCAACCTGGGGCCCTCCAGCTGTTGCAGAACTACAAGTCCCATCATGCCTCTGGGATTAATTGTAACTGCCAGCCTTGCAATGCCTCATGGGAAATGTAGTTCCAAAACAGCTGGAGGGCCCCAGGTTGCCTACCTCTGATTTACGTTGTCTCCTCTCTTTCAAAAAAGTATTAGTACACCACCACAGGGTGGTACTGAGGACATACAAGGGATGCACTGTGCCACATCCTAATTCATTAATGGGGCAAACTAACAATTGAGGAAGACATGGACTTTTTAGGCACCCAATAAGTTAAAATATCCATTTTTTGTTAAACTACATTATAGATAAAAAACATTGATATAAACGCAATATAAAATATGTCAGAATATCAGGCTTAGAAATTACTATTAAGCATGGGCCAAATAGACTCCAATACAGCAGTGTTGGAACAATAGGCGCTTGGGGTACAATAAGACCCAGTTCATTTTGATGTAGATCGAGACAGCCTGATGAAGATCAACATGTTTCGCTAGTAATTGCTTCTTCAGGAGTACAATTTCTAAATGGATAACAGTACATATAATAAGTGTATACATTTGCATATACCACACTGATGAGTGGAAACCAAAAACGAAAAATGTCAGACTTACAAAATTTCAGAAAGTAAAGAAAGAGGGCAGAAAGCAGTGCAGGACGACGCCACTGCAGGTAGTATGGCAGATGTTGGGGACATGTACATAACCGGAGATCATAGTCTGAGGATTAAACATAGTACCTTGTAATGCTTATAGATAACAAGGACAAAGTCCTATAAATAGCACATAAGTAGTAATTTTACTCACATGGTGCATATGACTGATCGACTTAAACTTCTAGCTCAGTGGAGAAGACATGTAGTATGTATGTAGTAGTACGTTGCAATGTTACTGATTTGTCACATGAATATTCTAAGGTGGATAACCCTTAGGGAACATATATAAATAAATATATAGATCTAATTGAGTAAACAGTCCTCGGATAGGATTAAAATGTACACAGCTCACCTTAGAAGTGGTGTAAGCTTAGCTCAAAGGAGGGAACAAACAAACCGTCCACTATATGCAAGGTACTGTCACAAATCTTCAAATAATCACTAATGCTTGGAACCATCCATCCAATAAGGGGGATCTAAAGCTCCCAGCAGCTATGTCCTAGACAAGAAACCAAAAAGTACAGAGTCCTTTAATACGTGGCATAAAAACAACCAGGACTCATACCAGCGTATCCAGAACGGTCATCAGTATAATAGACACACCACTGCCAACCAATGAGCCCTTGTAGGTCCCCTATCTTTCACTTCCCTCTGTGTATGAATAGCTCATGCTCTGTCCCTCTCTATTCACGTTCATCAGCATTCTGCTTTCTGTATGACACCCTAGTAATTTATCGGTTCACACTTTGCTCTGTATTTGCACTTCAGTCCCCTAGTACTTGGCTTTGTTTACTTCTCCCACTGTTCTATGGTCAACTGCTGCTTCTCTCCTCCTTTCACTCACTGCCATGAACGGCTTCCACTCTTCCTTCTCTTTGCCCCTTAGTCCACTTTCAGCTGCCATTCCACTTCCTCTTTCTTCCCTCTGTAATGCATAATAGAGTGGTGAATGACTTAAAGGCCAAAAACAATTCAGCCTAAATTAAGCCATCTATGAAAATAATGCAGCGCTTTAAATAAACAAAGTCCATAAATGGTGAACAATAAAAGAAAATGTCTAAAATGAAAGTCCAAAAACAAATATCCAGAAAATAGTTCATAAAGTTGTGAAAAAAAATCTAATATTCTGAAGATGTAAGTGATCAAATTCCACCACGTGATCCACCACCTAGTGCAAGATGGGCTCTTCACAAAGTTGCAGGACTCTACTATGGTGTCAAATGCGCTCAATGTAATATATCGGAATGAATCCGACATCGTATAACCTTCAGGAGCGTGAAGTGTCTAGTACTTCAAGCATATCTCAGTAGATGTAGGGAAGAAGGTGTGCACTTTGGATATAAATGAAAAAACATCCACATAGTGTAAATCCGTAAAACACTCTTTAATATATTAAGGGTACTCACATTCAGTAAAAGTATAACAAACATAATAAATTAATTTAAAGAAGATAATTCATCATGGAAGTGGATAATTTTGTGTACACAGAAGAAACAGCGTGGCAACGACACAAATGTTTATTTGTTTATTTAGAGCGCTGCATTATTATTAGTAGTTGGTTTATTTACAGTGTGTCTGACTGTTTTTTTTGCTAGCGGCTTTTTTCAATTTTTGTCAGTGCGTTTTTTTTATTATTAGCACATAATCCATCCGTGAGGCTCACTTTTGTTAGTACCTGAGAAAAAACAATTATGAAATATAAAAACATAAAATGAAGTCTCATATTTTTTTTTACCAGAAGTCTCATGTCTTACTGAAATAATATTACTTTTTTTTTGCAAAACCCACATAAGAGTATGTAAACACAACATTTAAATTTCCTGATGTGTGCCTGCTCTACCATGTACTTATTTGAAAAGGTATCCTGTTCCCATTGCATTGCTTCCTTTGTGTGAAATCCCTGATATTCCTGCCAACCCCTCTGCTTTCCTATTAAAAACTGATAACACTAAGCAGGAGAACACATCTTGGTCAGTTCTCTAGCTGTGCTGGGAACTCAGCCTGCTCTCCTCCAATGATTAGACTTATTCTGACCCCCCACCCCCGTGCAGCCTTTCACTGGGAAGATCAGTGTTCTTCTGTGTTTCCTACCCAAGCTCTTATAAAGCTGAGAACATAGAATGTGATCACTTATAAAAAAAGGGAAACAAACTGTTTATACTGTTGCTTTTTTTTGTTTTGTTTTTTATATCTATACACAAATGTTTTGCCTTTCATTTCTATTTTAAATTGAATGGGTGGTTTTTCAGGGTGAAGGTTTACAAACACTTTAAACCAAATTCATCTTTAGTTTATAGAATCCATCTCTGCTAGTCAGCAACCACAAAGTAAACCATTGGCTCTAGAAAAAGGAATCAATGGCCAACATATAAGGGATGAGTCTTCTGGACAACTGCAGAAAAAAGATGATTCTTTAGACCAGAGACATCTAAGTCAACAGCCAGTAAAGCAACTTCTGGAAGAGAGCCCTCTTGGATCCCAGGATCAGTGGGAAGAATCAATAAAGGACAACAAACCTCTTGATAAAATATCACATATTCACCAAGATTTTTCTGGCAGTCATGCTGAAATTAAAGAAAATCGGTTATCAGATGGAGAGACATTAGAAAAAGTAAGTGCCTTCATCTGTCTTATTATACATATGCAGTTATGTATATACTGCAAGAATGATCTCTATCTAAGGCTACTTTCACACCTGAGAATTGTGTTTTTTAGGCATTTTATTTAAGGGCATTTTTGTTAGCGTATACAAGCATTTTAGAAGTGCAATACAAGCATTTTACAATATGTATTCAAGCCTCAGGCATTTTTGTTTCTTATTGTACATCACAGGACACAGAGCCATAGTAGTTACTATGTGGGTTATAGACCACCTTCAGGTGATGGACACTGGCAAGCCCTAAGACAAAAAGTGCACTCCCTATATAACCCCTCCCACTACTGGGAGTACCTCAGTTTTTTCGCCAGTGTCTAAGGTGTTGGTCACGAGTAAAGATGTGCTGTGCTGAGCTCCTCTGGAGCAATCCTTGCTGGGGCCAGCCATGCAGCCGGATCCATTCAAAGTGCCCTTTTGGCCAAATTGAATGGTACTCGGGCCTCGTATCATTCAAAGTGCCCTTTTGGCCAAATTGAATGGTACTCGGGCCTCGTATCAGAAGAAACGAGGTCTTGCCTGTAATGCTTCCCTTTTTAGAGAGCTGGACCTGGGATCCAGTACTTTTTGGTATTAAGGCCATAAAGTTTTTACTGGCCATGGTGCTATTACAGGTCCAGGATTGTGGGTTTCCTCGAGGATCCCCAGCTCCTGAAGGTGTAATGGAACCCAAAGTAAAGGGTGAAGATTGGGTCTGTTGGTTTACCACAGAAAACCCTGCGGCGGGAAAGGTAAGTGGAGTCTCCTAAGAAATTTTTACATTTTTCTTATGAAATATCTCCTTTAAATTTAGTAAGTGTTGTCATACCTATGTGTCGCCACTGAGGGCTGTATTGAGCACTTACAGCCCACGTTGTGTCTAGGAAGCAACAGTCTTCTTCTTACAGCCAAGCAGCAGACCTCTGGTAAGTCTGGGGGGGGTTCCCTCTCAGACGCCCCCCTATGCCTTTTTTTCCTCCCCTCTGCTCGGGGACAGAGCGCCACAAGTTTAAAAAAAAAAACGCGCAAACGGCACACCGCTCTGCGGCTTCCAGACCCCCCCCCCTCGTCATTCCTCCTTCCTCCCTGTGGATCCCATAGAATCAGGAGCCCGCGCGGGAAAGATCTCTTTAAAAAAAAAAGGGAAGGGCCGTAGGCGACGGGGGAGGGGCTTAGCGTGGCATTGGTGTCCTCCAACGTCCAGCCCAGGAAGGTATGTTTTAAAAGGCACCATTTGTGCTGTTACATGCTGCAGGAGGGTCACAAGAGCAAAGGTGGCATATAAGAGGTTTGGTGACACATTTACTACTGCATCAGGCTGAGCATTAATAGGGGCGGCAGGGCTGGACTATTCTCAAGCAGTAGATGCATTCCTTCTGGTAGTACCTCTGCTTTGTGCATCAGGCTATGATGGGAAGGGGGCTGAAAAACACCTCAAAACAGGGCTCCAAAAGGACTACTACAGTCACATGGAAGCCTAGAACCATCACAAAAAAGATGGCATCCTCCCCTGAGAGTTATATGGCTGGTCAGAGTGAGCCATCAGGAGAGAAGTGTTGCAGCTGCTCTTAACACTGCAGCCCCTATGTATATTACTAAGGAGGTTTTTTTCTTCAACCGTTTTAAGCTTGGAGTAAAAAATTGATGCTTTAATTGCATTTCAAAGTGGAACTAAGCGCAGCAGGTCCCCGTCCATTGCTCAGGACCCTCTTACCGAGGAACAAGGAGCAAGAGATGATGAAATCCTTTTAAAGGACCAGGAAGAGGCTGAAGTCTCCTTTTCTAAAGAACCTGATACGGAACGGTCAGGTTCACAGGAAAGATTGTTGGTCTTTTACTGAATTGGTCCGCTCCACATTTTTACTGCCAATAACGCAGTCGGACGATGAGCGCACTTCTGGTTTGGGCTCACTAAAGCCTCCACAATCTGTTCATTCTTTTCCTATCCATTCATGGCTAAGGAAGCTAATGTAGTCTGAGTGGGAGCACCCAGATAAACAGTTTTTTCCTCCGAAAAAGTTTTCAATACTTTATCCTATGGAGGAAGAGTTTTATAAGAAATGGGGAATTCCAGCAATTGATGCTACTATATCATCTTTAAATAATAATCTGACTTGTCCAGTAGACAATGCTCATATGCTAAAGGATCCAACTTATAAAAAGTTGGCGTTCCTTTTTAAAAACTATATTGCGCTGGCAGGTTCAGTCGTTCAACCTGCACTGGCAGCGATTGGAGTATCTCGGTCTTTAAAGGACCAATTTATAGAGGTACTCAAAGTTATTCCTCATCGGCAGGCCCAGGAGTTGGCCGGGATATCAGAAGCCAGGAAAGTTCATAATTAAAGATGCAGGCTGTGGATGTGAAGGTAAGCGTAGAAATCCTTTCACCAATAGCGATCACCGCGTGAGGGGGTCACCCCCCGTGAGATTGCACTCACCACAATGTCTATAACCACAGGCCTTTGAAAAATGATCTTTAAATCTTTGCCGTCTCCTTAATTCAACCACCAGGTGGTGCAAGACCCTCTCGGTATGTATAACATAGGGAGAAAATGAAATGCCAAATAGTGTGATATTGCTTAAGACCGTTTATTAAACAACTCATAAAATCACATTCCCCATTTAAAATATGCGTACCAGATATAAATAAAAACGAGCATTGAAAGGTGCACTGTGCCTGTATTAGTGTCCCCCCGGAGGAACTCCTGGATGCGAGCTGTACACGGCTAAACCGTTCGCTTCCTGGTTACCTTCCGTGGAGCGCAAACGTCACTTCCGGTTGATTACGACCCTGACGCGTTTCGTCACTTCCGGACGTCGTCCGGAAGTGACGGCCCTCAGACGACGTCCGGAAGTGACGAAACGCGTCAGGGTCGTAATCAACCGGAAGTGACGTTTGCGCTCCACGGAAGGTAACCAGGAAGCGAACGGTTTAGCCGTGTACAGCTCGCATCCAGGAGTTCCTCCGGGGGGACACTAATACAGGCACAGTGCACCTTTCAATGCTCGTTTTTATTTATATCTGGTACGCATATTTTAAATGGGGAATGTGATTTTATGAGTTGTTTAATAAACGGTCTTAAGCAATATCACACTATTTGGCATTTCATTTTCTCCCTATGTTATACATACCGAGAGGGTCTTGCACCACCTGGTGGTTGAATTAAGGAGACGGCAAAGATTTAAAGATCATTTTTCAAAGGCCTGTGGTTATAGACATTGTGGTGAGTGCAATCTCACGGGGGGTGACCCCCTCACGCGGTGATCGCTATTGGTGAAAGGATTTCTACGCTTACCTTCACATCCACAGCCTGCATCTTTAATTATGAACTTTCCTGTCTTTTAAACATTGGTTCTATATACAGTGTTTTATAATATCGGACACTTAGCGCTGCCTCAATAAGTTTAACAAATCAAGGATTGGACACGCATTTTTTTTGATTTTCAGACTTATTGTTTATTACATATTTCAATTTTAAGGCAGCAGCTTGGGTCTACTGCATCTGATAGCGGAGTGATTCTGAGGCGCGGATTGATGTGAGGCAGAGGCGGATTTTTTTATTGTCCCCACATTTTTCAGTTTGGGATATCAGAAGCGTTGTGTTTCACAGTAGACGCTATGGAAGATTCTATTCTCCAGGCCTCATGGCTCATGCTAGGGCTGGTACATGTGCGTAAATTCCTATGGTTGAAAAATTGGTCAGCTGAAGCGCCATGCAAAAAGCTGTTGGCCAGTTACCCTTTTCATGGTGAACGGTTGTTTGGAGGCGATCTGGATAAGTATATCCAAAGAATTTCGGGAAAAAAAGGGAAAAGTTCCCTTTTACTGAATAAAAAGAAGTTTAAGCATTTTTCTTTTAAACGTGCTTCTTCCCCAGTGCCAGGGGCATCAGCCTCTAGGCAGTCTCGATGGCCTTTACCGTCAGGTTCAAGAGGTAAACCTCAGGGTCAGTCCCAGGGCCAAAAAAAGACCTGGGGGAAGAAACTAAATACTAAAGCCTCCTTATGAAGGTGTGCCTCCGCTCGCTCGAGTGGGGGGAAGGCTTCTATAGTTTTCAAAGATCTGGCAGGAACAATGTCAAGACAGATGGGTGGCTTCCTTAATTTCTCTAGGATACAAACTAGACTTCCGAGAGTTCCCACCACCTCGTTTTCTCAGATCAAACGTCCCAGAGTTCCAGTGAAAAAGAAGTCTCTCTTTCTAGACTTGGATCATCTCTTGTCTCAAAGAGTAATATCGGTGGTCCCACTGGAAGAGTAAGGTTTGGGGTTTTATTCAAACCTGTTCACGGTTTCAAAACCAAGCGGGGATGTCAGACCCATTTTAGATCTCATAGATCTAAACCGGATTTTGAATATCCGTTCTTTTCACATGGAGTCAATCCGATCAGTAGTCTCCATCCTACAAGGGGGTGAACTTCTGGCGTCAATCGACATAAAGAATGCTTACCTCCCATGTGCCAATTTTCCCTGCTCACCAGAAATTTCTACGCTTCGAGGTAGAAGATCTTCATTTCCAGTTTGTAGCTCTGCCTTTCAGTCTAGCTACTGCACTTCAAGTATTTTACAAAGGTTCTGGTTCCTCCTTTAGCCAGGCTAAAGGGCTCAAGGTATAACAATACTAGCCTACTTAGACGATCTACTCTTGATAGATCAATCGGTAGCCCACCTAAACCAAACTTTGGTCACCGCAGTCAGCTACCTAGAATACCTAGGTTGGATTCTCAACCTAGAGAAATCCTCCTTAAAACCATCAAGGAGATTGCTGTACTTGGGGCTGATCATAGATACAGCTCAGAAGAGGGTGTTCTTGCCTCAGGAAAGGATCAGTTCCATAAAGGAACTTATTCAGTTGGTCAAGACAAAGAAGAATCCTTCTATTCGACTTTGCATGAAATTGTTGGTAAAGATAGTGGCTTCTTTCAAGGCTGTTGCTTATGCGCAGTTTCATTCCAGACTGCTGCAAAACAGTATCCTGACAACTTGGAACAAGGAGGTCCAAGCTCTGGACTTCCCAATGCGTTTATCCCCCAATGTGCATCAGGGACTCAATTGGTGGTTGATATCCAAGAATCTTCAAAGGAAAATCCTTTCTACCGGTTACCTAGAAGGTGGTAACAACAGATGCCAGCCTTCTGGGCTGGGGATCAGTCCTGGAAGAAGCATCTGTCCAAGGGAAATGGTCCAAATCAAAGATGACCTTGCCCATCAATATTCTAGAGATTCGGGCAGTGCACCTGGCCCTGGAGGCCTGGACATCCAGACTACGGAATTGTCTTGTCAGAATTCAATCCAACAATGCCACAGCGGTGGCCTATATCAATCACCAAGGGGGCACGAGGAGTCGTGCGGCCCAGAAAGAGGTGAATCATTCTTTCTTGGGCAGAAAACAACATTCCTTGCCTATCAGCAATCTTCATTCCAGGGATAGAGAATTGTCAGGCGGACTACTTAAGTCGCCAACAATTGTTCCCGGGAGAATGGTCCCTTCATCCTGACATATTTCTCTCAATATGTCAGAAATGGGGAGTTCCGGACGTGGATCTGTTTGCGTCCAGGTTCAACAACAAGATCGAAAACTTTGTGTCGAGGAAAAAGCATCCGATGGCATATGGAATAGATGCCTTGGTCCTTCCGTGGGATCAGTTTTCACTGATCTATGCGTTCCCTCCTGTTCTGCTGCTTCCGCATCTTCTTCGCAGGATCAAGCAAGAGGGGAAGGAGGTGATTCTGGTGGGGCCCTAGCGTGGCCCAGGAAATCTTGGTTTGCCGAGATCATAAAGATGGCAGTAGGGGACCCTTGGACCCTACCACTGTGGCCAGACCTTCTCTTGCAAGGTCCGGTATTCCATCCTACCTTACAACCGCTAAATTTAACAGTTTGGCGATTGAGACCCACATTCTAAAAGACCGTGGTTAATGCTAGGAAGCCGGCCTCCAGAGTCATATACTATAGAATCTGGAAGGCATACGCCTCCTGGTGTAAATCCAGGGGTTGGCACCCCAGAAAGTATGTCATAGGTAGGATCCTTGAATTCCTACAGATGGGATTAGAAATGAAGCTGGCCTTGAGTACTATCAAGGGCCAGGTGTCAGCCTTATCGGTATTGTTTCAACGACCACTTGCTTCACACTCTCACTCTCTAAAGTTCGTAACTTTATTCAGGGGGTAACGCGGATTAATCCCACAGTTAAATCACCCCTGAACCCTTGGGACTTAAATTTAGTCCTGTCAGCTTTACAAAAACAGCCTTTTGAGCCAATTCGAGATATTTCCTTGGTCCTCTTGAAGAGGAAAATAATTTTCTTGGATGCCATATCTTCTGCAAGAAGAGTATCAGAGTTTGGCTGCTCTTTCTTGTGAAGAGCCATGTCTGATTTTTCATAAGGATAAGGTTGTATTGCGGCCTCATCCTAATTTCCTACCGAAGATAGTGTCAAGTTTTCATTTAATCCAGGATGTTGTTCTGCCATTTTTTCCAGAACCTCGTTCTGTGGAAGAAAAGTCCATTTAGAAAACGTCTTGTATTCTACAGTGTGTTCTGTGATTGTACAAGGGTAGATGGTGACATTCATCTCCCTTTCCTCTCCACTTTGTCCAATCACAAAAACTCCTTGTATACATTGAAAATAATTCAAGACATTTTCTAAATGGACAAAGGACCAAGCGAGTGACCCCCTATTATCTCTGTGCAAGATGGGAAGTTGCAGCAGCAGTGCCTAGAAGATCAAATCTCACACTGTATCTAGTCCAATTTAACCTCTAAATTTTTTTTTTTCTTCTGGAGCTCTACTTGAATTGTGTTTCACATTTGTACACCGCATTATTGTGTGTTGGCCCCAAAAAAGTGCATAACACTACACACAGGTTTGAATCCAGCCCTAATGTTTGGGGGGGTTAAATGTTTACCCTTTTGCCACCACGTGTACATATATGCATCCTCACTGAAGTGAGTCTTCTTCCTTGAGGCCGCATAAATGCGTGCGTTTTTGTGCTGGTGTGTGTAAAAAAAAAAATTGCTAGATCAAGGTTTGATCTAGGTCAGTGTTGGAGTAAAACCCCTTTCACACTGGCACCGCTCTGCGTTAGTGGTAAAGCGCGGCTAGTTTTAGCGGCGCTTTGAGGCAAGGAAAGGTTTAGGACAGTCGCACACCAAAATATAGCCTTTATTGTATAATATCAAAAATACAAGCCACAGCAGAAAATGACACGTTTCACACTTAACAGTGCTTATGCTTCCCTCATTTGCTAAATACTTAGCCTGCACCTGGATTTTCAATTCTGAGGAGAGTCTTTTTTACATATATCTACCTGGAGCGGTGAACCCTTTCCCCCTTCTGTTTCTGTATTTAGTGGCGCTTTACCGTCATTTTAGCTGCGCTTTTCAGCCGAAGAAAGAGGTAAATGTGCCCGAGAAGCGCCGCTGCCGAAGCCCTTTGCAGGCGCTTCTGCAGCCATGCCAATTCATTTCAATAGGCAGGGGCGGTGTGTACACAGTGCTCCTAAATCGCTCCAAAGATGCCGCTTGCAGGACTTTCTAACGTCCTGCAAGTGCACCGCCCCAGTGTGAAAGCGCTCGGGCTTTCACACTGGGGCTGCAGGGGAGGCATTTTTCAGACTCTTTACAGGCGCTATTTTTAGCCCTTTAGCACCTAAAAAAAAAAGCCTCAGTGTGAAAGGGGTCTTAGGGTCAGGGTCCGTATATTTTAGGTAGGATTAAAAAAAAAATACTTTTTTTAAATTGGTGTCCATGTCAGTGTGTTTTTATTGCACACTATCATCTCTGTGCCATACTATGGGTACAAATAACATACACATATGTGGTATTGCCGCGATCATCAGGAGTAGGAGAATTCATTTTGGGTTGTTCTTTGGTGGTAGGTTATGACAGTAGCAAAAAAAATACAGCTAAGTTAAAAAAACATTTTTTCTTTTGATATTGCCAAAAAAATGAGATCTGTTACCATTTACCACCACATGAAAGCCCAATTTGTCCTGAGAATAAAAAAACTGGCATAAAGATGGCCGTAGGCGATTTGAATCTCGGCCAGTTCAACAGGGTCCAGCTGAGATTTGAACCGTGTATGGGCAGGCTGATTGTACCCAAGCTGATCGATCAAAACTCCAGAATATATGATCTGCAGTGCTAAAAGTAGAAAAATTATAGCGATGCCTGGGTACTGGCTTTATACTTTCATACTTGCTTTATTTTATGTCCTCTAGACAACATTCGGGTTTCCCTTTATATAACCAAGACAACAGTTTATGAAATTGTTAGCCCCGCTCATGTGTTTGATCTGCACAGGGCTTAAAGTAAAATTCCAGCTTAATGCTAACTCCCCCCCACTGACGCTTGGGAGCTTTAGCTTGCAGGGTCAGGTGACCAGACCAAAGTGGGCTAAAAATTACTAAGTATACACATCTTTTTTACATAGGTTAGGCAGGATAGGTAACAAAAGGGGATAGAAACATTTATAAGCATAGTTAGGCCATATTTATGACACAGAGGAGGGTAGGATACCTTTTTTTTTTTTTTTTTTGCTAAGTTTTCCTCAATGTGGATATGCATATTAAACCCTATAACACATCTGTCTGCTTTTACCCTTTTTCTGTTACTTATAATTAATGTGACCCTAAAATCATTTTTATGATGCGAAGTAACATAGCCACTTTAGAACAGGCACTGTAAAGTGCCTGCTCCTATCTTGACAACTCCACCCATCTCCCTGCTCTGTCGATGATGCCTCCTTAAAATGCTATAGAAACACAGACTTTCTGAAAGTCTTTTTGCATTGGGGTCTAGACCAGACATCTCCAAACTACGGCCCTCCAGCTGTTGTGGAACTACATGTGCCATAAGGCATTGTAAAACTCTGACATTCACAGACATGACTAGGCATGATGGGAATTGTAGTTCCTGAACAACTAGAGGGCCGTAGTTTGGAGACCCTTGGTCTAGACCAGTGGTTCTCAACTCCAGTCCTCAGGACCCACCAACAGGCCAGGTTTGCAAGATAGCTGAAATACATCACAGGTGATATCACTTGCTGCTCAGTGATTGCAGTATTCTAGTCTGCAACTACCCAAGGTAATACTTAAAATCTGGCCTGTTGGTGGGTCCTGAGGACTGGAGTTGAGAACCACTGGTCTAGACCATCCATTTCTCTTGTGACTGTGTTTGGACCTGACGATAAGTCACTCCATACACCAACCATCTTATTGTGAGGCGAGTATGCAGGTACCTAAAATTGGGGTTTTAAGAAGCTTTTTATCAGTGGATCAGGAAAGTCATAACAGAGCTTTTTCACTTATTTTGTACTGGTTGCAGATTTCTTTTAAATCGCTGTGATTGCAGCTTGTCAATGTAATGCAGTGTAACATTTATAAATCTTAATTTTTATAGAGCCAGTCCACTGGAAAAGTCAAAGTAAGAAAAGAATCTACAGAGGAAGAAAAGGACCAGCTGCTAATAAAAAGAGATGGACCCCAAGAACATGTCAGAAATGGTCACTTATTTGTGGAAGATATATATACAGATCCTGGAAATGAGGAACAGGCAGAATCCTCTCTCAGTTTTGTGATACTTGAAAAAGAAAGGTTACAAGATGAGATGTTGGTAAAGCAAACAATGACATCATGAGAGCAAAACACTGTGTGACACCAAAAAAATCAAGATCCAGATATGGTTAAGTAGCACTTGGTGAAAGATTAAATAGCTTGAGCCTTCGGCTTCTTTTAGTTCACAGGTCCACTTGCTGAACTATTTGTTCTGTGGCTCTTTCTAACCATAACCTGGAATGTTTCATATTAAAGCGGAACATTTTTTGTGCTATAGACCATAGGGTAAATCTAAGGGTAATCTCTTTAATTGGAACACCAACATCTGTGTAATCCTGAGTTTCCAACCCATGTCGTGTTTATAGCAGATACTAGATGATCCAGTTAAAATAGCCATCCGATGTGTAACATCTGCTTTCTGTCCCCCTTCTGGTAACTGACGGAGAGTCCTGCTTCTTTGATTGACTGGCAGTTGGGTGGTGCACTATTTTTTATTGTAAGTGCATTTTATTCATTTTTATTCATTAAAAATTTATTTTATCTGAGCTAACCAGTGTGATCTGTTTCTGCTTCTCTGCCACTTTCAGCCAGAAAAATGTTACCATAGGTTTTCTTTTTTTTTTTTTTTTTTTTTTTTTTATCAGGTAACTTTTTTTGAAACAAAAGCACAAGGCATTACAATGTACAGGTAGTCGGGCACTCTGCCTTCAATAGCGAGAAGGTTTTTATCTTTAATCTATTACAAAATTGAAGTTTTGTGCAAAATAATTAAATTTCCTATTTTGTTTTAAGATCCTTGTACTTATTCTATGTTTGCTCCCATAAATATCAATGCACATGTAATATTTAGAGTTTTTATAAAAGATTTATTTGGAAAAAGCTAAAAATACAGATTACAATTTGGTTTTACAGTCACTTTTACCAAAGCTATGTAATATAAGGGTCTAAAAGTCTATTCAGATTGTATCAATCATGCGGGTCTGTACACTTCAAGATTGTTAGTAGACATAAATAGGAACATACAATAAGACTGCAATGTGTATGGTCAGCTTTAGCTGGAATTTTATCTATCTGCTGGGTAATTTGTAAAGCTGTCCATACAAGTTACAATTTGTGCAATGCCTTCTAAATTTACCAACAACCCTCACTTGATATACATTTCATGGGTGGTTGTTAGTAAGGATGAGCTCCGGCGTGTTCGCACAGCCCACGTGCAGAGCCTGCCAGGAAGTCGGCACTGCGCTGTGCTAATCACAGGCAGGGAGACATTTCCCGATCTCTGCAGCCACGCATCAGGACAATGTCTCACTGCCTGTGATTAGCGCTCTGCAGTTCCGACTTCCTGGCGGGCTCTGCATGTGGGCTGTGCGAACATGCCGGAGCTCATCCTTAGTTGTTAGATCTTGCACCACCAAGTTGGTGGCAAGTCTGAATTGGATTTCTGTGTGTGTGTGTAATCACATAGTAAGTTCTCTTTTATCCTCTTTTGCCAAAACTCCTTTACATTTTGATTACAAAATATTTTTGTACGTAGAATGTAATGTATTTAGCATAAAACACAAAAGTTTAAAGGTTTAATATATGAGATTGAAGATATCCACAAAGACTTATATACAATAACTGCAAGAGATAGGTTTAAAATTGTAATTCATGCTTGCCTTAGTACTGCTGGTTGCTAAACCAGGAGCTCTGAATATTTAGCCCACCACCACATACCAGTTGCCACACTACCAACTAGGGCTGTAACTAACGATTATTTTCATAATCGATTAGTTGGCCGATTATTGTTTTGATTAATTGGATAATAACCTTAAAAAAAAGTGTGGTGTATAATTTAGTTAATATGTAAATTATAAAAAAAAAAAAAATTCTTAAATATCTATATATTGGTTAGGGAGCAATCTATAATCGACTCTGAGAATAACAGACAGAAGAGATGTACTGTATATACTATTTGTGGTTGAATCTGGTAAATATCAGACTCGGAGATCACATTTTTTATTTAAAGGAAAAAATAAATAGACTGTGTTGCCGATTTTCAGACAGAACTGTAATATATTATATGCTGGCCATACAAAAACAATGTCTTCCTTCAAAAAAAATGGAATTTTAAGAACCTTTGTTTGATTTTCTAATCAATGGTGGGGTCAAATCGACGTTCTTTTTGACCACAGTGATGGGAAAATTTGAAGGAGCAGAATAGAAAACGTATTGGTCATAGGAATTTTCAGACAGTGTATGTGGTTTTAGTTCAGAAATTACATTCATTTTAAAACTGAATGTTAAAAGCAAGTGAAATTTTTAAACAACATTCTTTCATTTAGCGAATGTACAAAGATTTTTCGTATGAATATTCTCGTCTGAAAATCGATACGTGTATGGCCAGCATAAGGCTCGGTACACACCTATGCAGTTTGCTTTTGATCCATTTCCGCAGTGAGTTTTGCATTTTTGCCCACGCAATTTTGCTGCGATTTGCGTTTTGCATATTTAATGCTTTTTTTGGGCCAATTTGTTGGGCAGATTACAAAACGCAAATTGCTCCAAAAACACACTACATGCTTTTTTGCACCTTTTCCATTGAAGTCTTTTGAACAAAAAAAGCAGTTTTGTATTGAAAAAAGTCCTTGACCCTTTCCAAATACACAGCGGCTGAAAAAAGCATAGATGTGAACGTGTCCCATAGGAAACCATGGTAAATGAACTGTAGTGCGTTTCTGCAAAAAGCACCAAAAACGCATAGGTGTGAACCAGGCCTAAGACGTTTAGTAACAGCAGCATGCTTTTATTTGTATCTCCTGTCATAATGGGGTTAAAAAAAACTAAAATGATCCCTTTATAGTACAAAAAGAGCAGATAATCGCTACTATAAGGGGTTCATTTATACCGTGAAACAGTGAAAGTAATAAAATATTACTTTTAATATATATATAATAATAATATAATAGTAAATACACCCAGAAGTAGGATATATGGGCATTATAACTAGGAGTCAGACATGAAGCTATATAAAGGGTGGAATATAAATCTTTTATATAAAAGTAGTACTAAAAGCTGAGACTTATTTTTTTTTTTTATGGATATGATCATTTCAAATATAATGCACAATACTGGTAAATTTTCACTTTAAATGTAATTGTAATGCCTTCTATTACCTCCAGTCTATCAGCCTCCACCTTCTCTGGGTTCAGATGCTGATCTTCCCTGCACACAGTCTTTAAGCGCTTGCCAACCAGCCGGCGCAGTTTTACTGAGGCAGAATGGCACAGCTGGGTGAAACAAAGTTACCTTACGTCGCCTCGCCTTTTGGCCACTAGGGGCACAGAGTCGGAGCCGATGCGACAGTGTTAGTTTTGGCAGCAAATTTCGATTTTGTTTTAGTTTTAGGACTAAAATGGCATGTTAGTTTTAGTCCCATTTTAGTTTTCTGCAATTGTTTTAGTTTTAGTCCGACTAAATCTCCAGTACATTTTAGTCGACTAAAACTCATTTTAGTCATCTAAAATCTAATGGGTATAATTAAATTGTAATGCATTAGTTAACATTTCTCTACAATTTCCAAACTCATTATATACTGCCGGAGTAAAAAATCTAATCTGTTATTTATTATGGTATTGAGGTATGAACATGCACTACAGACCAGTGTTAATTTTGAAGTCAAATTTCAATTTAGTTTTAGTCTTTTGACTAATTGGCATTTTAGTTTTAGTCCCATTTTAGTCTTTTGACTAAAATGCCATTTTAGTTTTAGTCATATTTTAGTCATCGCAGTTGTTTTAGTCGTATTTTAGTCGACTAAAATAATCATTTAGTCGACTAAAATGTTTTAGTCGACTAAATTAACACTGCAATGCGAGTGCCCAGCAGGCGCGATGACCGCCGGGCTCCCGCGAACGCTCGTGACAGAGCGAGAACCGTGATCTACATACTAAGTATGAACACCGATCTCTCTCTCTCCTCCTAGACAGTCCCATCCCCCTACAGTTAGAACACAGTGAGGGAACACAGTTAACCCCTTGATCGCCCCCTAGTGTTTTACAGTAATCAGTGCATTTTTATAGCACTAATCGCTGTATAATTGTCAGTGGTCCCAAAAATGTCAGATCTGTCCGCCACAATATCTCAGTCAAAATCGCAGATCGCCGTCATTACTAGTAAAAATAATAATAATAATAAAAATGCCATAAATCTATCCCCTATTTTGTCGACGCTATAACTTTTGAGCAAACCAATCAATATACGCTTATTGCGATTTTGTTTTTTTTACCAAAAATATGTAGAATACATATTGGCCTAAACTGAGGAAAAAATTTGTTTTTTTGATTAAAAATGTGGGATATTTATTATAGCAAAAAGTAAAAGATGGTGTTTTTTTTTCAAAATTGTCGCTCTTTTGTTTATAGCGCAAAAAATAAAAACCGGAGAGGCGATCAAATACCACCAAAAGAAAGCTCTATTTGTGGTAAAAAAAAAGCACATCAATTTCGTTTGGGCACCGCATCGCACGACCGCGCAATTGTCAGTTAAAGCGACGCAGTGCCGTATCACAAAAAATGGCCTCGTCATTGAGCAGCCAAATCTTCCGGGGCTGAAGTGGTTAACCACTTCAGCCCCAGATGGTTTTACCCCCTTCCTGACCAGAGCACTTTTTACAATTTGGCACCGCGTTGCTTTAACTGCTAATTGTGCAGTCATGCAATGCTGTACCCAAACGAAATATGCGTCCTTTTTTTCCCATAAATAGAGCTTTCTTTTGATGGTATTTGATCACCTCTGCGGTTTCTATTTTTTGCGCTATAAATGGAAAAAGACTGAAAATGTTGAAAAAAATTATATTTTCTACTTTTTGTTATTAAAAAAATCCAATAAACTCAATTTTAGTCATACATTTAGGCCTAAATGTATTCAGCCACATGTCTTTGTTAAAAAAAATGTCAATAAGCGTATATATTTTTTTATGCGCAAAAGTTATAGCGTCTACAAACTAGGGTACATTTTCTGTAATTTACACAGCTTTTAGTTTATGACTGATAAACTATTTCTCATTTCTTGAGGTGCTAAAATGGCAGGGCAGTACAAAACCCCCACAAATGACCCCATTTTGGAAAGTAGACACCCCAAGGAAATTGCTGAGAGGCATGTTGAGCCCATTGAATATTACATTTTTTTGTCCCAAGTGATTGAATAATGACAAAAAAAAAAAAATTACAAAAAGTTGTCACTAAATGATATATTGCTCACAGGCCGTGGGCATATGTGGAATTGCACCCCAAAATATATTCTGCTGATTCTCCTGAGTACAGGGATACCACGTGTGGGACTTTTTGGGAGCCTAGCCACGTACGGGGCCCCCGAAAACCAAGCACCGCCTTTAGGATTTCACTCCTCACTACCTATCAGTTTTTTTTATTTCACTCCTTACTACCTATCACAGTTTTGAAGGCCATGAAATGCCAAGATGGCACAAACCCCCCCAAAATTACCCCATTTTGGAAAGTAGACACCCCAAGCTATTTGCCGAGAGGCATATTGAGTCCATGGAACATTTTATATTTTGCCACAAGTTGCGGGAAAATGACAAACTTTTTTTTTTTTTTTTTTGCACAAAGTTGTCACTAAATGATATATTGCTCAAACATGCCATGGGCATATGTGGACCCCAAAATACATTCTGCTGCTTTTCCTGAGTATGGGGATACCACATGTGTGTGACTTTTTGGGAGCCTAGCCGCGTATGGTACCCCGAAAACCAATCACCGCCTTCAGGGTTTCTAAGGGCGTAAATTTTTTATTTCACTCCTCACTACCTATCACAGTTTCGAAGGCCATAACATGCCAAGATGGCACAACCCCCCCCCAAATGACCCCATTTTGGAAAGTAGACACCCCAAGCTATTTGCTGAGAGGTATGGTGAGTATTTTGCAGACCTCGCTTTTTGTCATAAAGTTTTGAAAATTGAAAAAAAAAAAAAAAACATTTTTCTTTTCTTTCTTCAATTTCAAAAACAGTTTTTTTTTTGTTTTTTTTTCAATTTTCAAAACTTTGTGACAAAAAGCGAGGTCTGCAAAATACTCACCATACCTCTCAGCAAATAGCTTGGGGTGTCTACTTTCCAAAATGGGGTCATTTGGGGGGTTTTGTGCCATCTGGGCATTCCATGGCCTCCGAAACTGTGATAGGCAGTGAGGAGTGAAATCAAAAATTTACACCCTTAGGAACCCTGAAGGCTTTGCTTGGTTTTCGGGGTCCCGTACGCGGCTAGGCTCCCAAAAAGTCTCACACATGTGGTATCCCCCTACTCAGGAGAAGCAACAGAATGTATTTTGTGGTGTAATTTCACATATTCCTATGGCATGTTTGAGCAATATATCATTTAGTGACAACTTTGTGCAAAAAAAAAAGTGTCATTTTCCCGCAACTTGTCACAAAATAACATATTCCATGGACTCGACATGCCTCTCAGTAAATAACTTGGGGTGTCTATTTTCCAAAATGGGGTCATTTAGGGGGTTTTGAACTGTCCTGGCATTTTATGCACAACATTTAGAAGCTTATGTCACACATCACCCACTCTTCTAACCACTTGAAGACAAAGCCCTTTCTGACACTTTTTGTTTACAAAATTACTTTGAACCCCCAAACATTATATATTTTTTTTAAAGCAAAGGCCCTACAGATTAAAATGGTGGGTGTTTCATTTTTTTTTTTTCACACAGTATTTGCGCAGCGATTTTTCAAACACATTTTTTGGGGAAAAAACACACTTTTTTTCAATTTTAATGCACTAAAACACATTATATTGCCCAAATGTTTGATGAAATAAAAAAGATGATCTTAGGCTGAGTACATGGATACCAAACACGACATGCTTTAAAATTGCGCACAAACGTGCAGTGGCGACAAACTACATACATTTTTAAATGCCTTTAAAAGCCTTTAAAGGTTACCACTTTAGATTTACAGAGGAGGTCTACTGCTAACATTACTGCCCTCAATCTGACCTTTGCAGTGATACCTCACATGCATGGTGCAATTGCTGTTTACATTTGACGCCAGACCGATGTTTGTGTTCACCTTTGCGCGAGAGCAGGGGGGGGGGCAGGGGTGCTTTTTTTATTATAATTTTTTTGCTTTTTTTATCTTATTTTTAAACTGTTCCTTTCATTTTCTTTTTATCATTTTTATTGTTATGTCAGGGAATGTAAATATCCCCAATGATAGCAATATGTAGTGACAGGTACTCTTTTTTTGAAAAGAATGTGGTCTATTAGACTCTAGATCTCTCCTCTGCCCTCAAAGCATCTGACCAGACCAAGATCGGTGTGATAAAATGCTTTCCCAATTTCCCAATGGCGCTGTTTACATCCGGCGAAATCTAAGTCATGAAATGCTTGTAGCTTCCGGTTTCTTAGGGATGTAGAGATGTTGGTCTCCATAGAGATGTTTGGAGCCATTCTGGTCTCTGATCAACTCTATGGTCAGCTGGCCGAATCACTGGCTGCATTTTCAGGTTCCCTGTTGGGACACCAGAGCCAGAGAAAAACATGGAAGACGGTGGGGGGGGGGGGACATTCCCTCCCACTGCTTGTAAAAGCAGTCTAGAGGCTAATTAGTCGCTAGGATTGCTTTTACATGAAAACCGACCGCTGGCTAAAAAGAATTATACCAAGATGGTACCTAAACCTGCAGACATCATTCTGGTATAACCAATCAAAGTCTAGTAACATACCAGTACGTTGCTGGTCCTTGTTGGGCATATATTGTAGTCCTTTTTTTCATGCAGCCTGTGGGCTGAACGAAAAAAAAGAGATTGATCGGTGGGTATGCCCACCATTAGAATACCTCCCTTCATCCACCCACATCTAATGAAGCTCTGCATAGCACATGAGTGTTCAGCAAAGCCAATTGAAATAAATAGACACTTTCTTGTACCAGTGTCTGGCCTTACGGGCAACTAAGTACAGCGCCAACAACTGGTCGTTGAGGTCCACCCCTCCCATATTTTGGTTATATTCGTGGACACAGAGGGGTTTCTCCACAACACCAGTAGCAGTAGTAATTTGGACCGTCGTGTCTGCATAAAGGGAGGTAAGAACGAAAACATTCTTATTATCCCTCCACTTCATAGCGAGCAAGTTATTACACTTCAAGCAGGCTCTCTCCCCCAGCCTAAGACGGGAATCTACAAGCCGATGGGGAAAGCCCCGGCGATTACAGTACCACATGCTCCAATCTGATGATCAAACAAGTGACTAAAAAGTGGCATGCTCGTGTAATAATTGTCCATTTGCAGTTTGTCGGCTCTACGTGACTATCTTTGCCCTTGTAAACCTTAAAACTACATGTATAGCCTGTGGCCCTGTCCCAGAGCTTATATATCTTGACCCCGTATCTGGCACGCTTGCTGGGAAGGTACTGTTTGAATGACAAGCGGCCAGAAAACTTAATCAGGGACTCATCAATGCAGACAACTTGATGGGGAGTAAACAAGTCTGCAAAATGTTGGTTGAAGTGGTTTACGAGGGGCCGAATTTTGTAGAGCCGATCGTTTTCAGAGTCTCCACGAGGACGACAGAGTTCATTGTTGTTGAAATGCATGAACCACAAGTGCTCATTTCGTGCCCTGGTCATGGAGGCATAGAACAAGGGCATATGGTGAATTGGGTCAGTGGACCAATATGACCGCAACTCACTCTTTTAAGTTATGCCCATGTTGGGGGATAGGCCCAGAAAGAGCTTAAAGCGGAGTTCCACACAAAAATGGAACTTCCGCTTTTCGGAACCCTCCCCCCTCCGGTGTCACATTTGGCACCTTTCAGAGGGAGAGGGGTGCAGATACCTGTCAAAGACAGGTATTTGCACCCACTTCCGGCATAGACTCCCATGGGAGTCTATGCTTCTTCCTGTCCCGACCGCGCTGTCTGCTGGGAACACACAGCTCCCAGCAGAGAGCGGGGACCACTAGGGACGCGCAGCGCGACTGGCGCATGCGCAGTAGGGAACCGGGAAGTGAAGCCGCAACGCTTCACTTCCTGATTCCCTCACCTAGGATGGCGGCGGAAGCTGCCGAGAACCGAGCGGCCTCTTCACTACTGTACCTTCGATTTGCCATTTTGGGCTCTAAATCTAGTGGTACAGTAGTGAGACTCACAGGTGAAAAAAGCTCCTGACTGTTAGCGACTGTATCAAAAAACTGTTGGCGATTGCAGGGATCAGGCCTGACTCTGCAAACGCTGTAGTTATATGTGTTTAGTGTTTTGTAAGTGACAGTGATTGATCGATACTGCACTTGGGTGGGCTCGGCTGGGCGGAGGGGCAAAATGCAGGTGCTAGCAGGAATCTAGGCTGATCCCGCTAACACTGCATTTTTGGGAACCCTAAACTGCTGGGGACGCTAGGACAGATCTGATCAGATTAGATATTGATCCGTTCAGATACTATACCACTAAGGGGGGTGTATGCTGCGTGCGTGGGTGTTAGCGGTACTGGCACTAACCTGACGCGACGCAGACCCTATCTGACCCTAAAACCTAACTTATATCACCCGCCGGGCGATCAGGGGGTTAAACCTTTATTAGTTTGTCAGGGCACCTGCCGTTTATAACCTAACTAACCAGTGTCACCTGTAACAGTTATACAGTGATCACTGGTGAAAGGGTTAACTAGGGAGCAATCAGGGGGTTAAAACCTTTATTAGGGAGTATATGGGGGTACCTGGCGCTATAAAAAGCTGACGGCGAACCTAAATACTTACCTGCCTAACTAGCATCACCTGTGACACTAATACAGCGATCAGAAAAACGATTGCTTAGTGACACTGGTGACGGGCAGTGATTAAGGGGTTAAACCTTTATTGGGGGGGTTAGGGGGGTACCCTAGACCTAAAGGGGCCTACCACTAACTGCCCTACCACTTATAACAGTCACAAATGACACTAATGCAATAATCAGTAAAAAAAAAAAAAAAATGCTATTGGTATCACTGTGACAGGGGGTGCAGGGGGGTGAAAAGTGTGCCTGCGTGTTCTACTGTATGTGTAGTGTTGGTGCACTTGATGACTTCTCTCCTCGGCGCCAGAACGAAAAGACGGATACGAGGAGAGATGACATCACTTAATCTGCCACTGTTTACATTACAGCAGCAGAGGAAGATTCTCATTCGTCGGGCGCGATGGCGAGGGGGTGGCCATGAATCAATGGCCTCCCCCTCAGCACGGATCGTTCCTGAAACGAAGCCGACCGCCTCGGCACCGGAGGGGGCATGATGCACCCCCCCGCCCGCAAGAGGCAAATCACGTATCACATACGTGACCTTACCTGCCCGTGCCATTCTGCCGCAGTATATCTGCGTTAGGCAGTCGGCAAGTGGTTAAAGTGATTTTTTTTTTTTTTTAAAAACCAAACATGTCATACTTACCTGCTATGTAATGGTTTTGCACAGAGCAGCCCTGATTCTCCTCCTGCCTTCAGAGTGCCCCAATAGCAAGCTGCAAAGTGTAATACAGTATAGAGTGCCCCCTATATCAAGGTAACAAAAACTTCTGCCTTTAGAACCACTCACTTCCTTCACAGGACTACATGTCCCATGAGGCATTGCTCCTCACACGTTCACAAGTTCTCAGGCACTTACTGACATGTATGGATGGTGTACGGAGCTGTATGTGTGCTGCACTGTCTCTTCTGACATGTATGGATGGTGTACAGAGCTGTATGTGTGCTGCACTGTATTTCCTGATATGTAAACAAATAATGCATCCTGTACGCAGGCCAACTAATTGGCTGGCCAATTAATCGATTATGAAAATAGTTGACAACTATTTTCATAATCGATTAACCGATTAGTCGTTTCGGCTGTACTACCAATACATTGTTTAAATGGTAGCAATCGGCATAACAGTATTGGGACCCCATGAGGTGTACCTGGATTGCATGAATGTAGGCAGGAAAAGGGTTAGAGAGGTTTAGCAGTACTAAGATGCTAAGAAAGGCGGTTGAGGAAAAGACAATGAACAGGCTTTTTAATTAAAAAAAAAATGTTTTTATGATACACAGTGCTGGGGAACAGAGGAGAGAGACATTGGGGTGAATTGATCAAAGTTGGAGCAGACAGTATTTAGAGCAGCCATGCATAGTAACCAATCAACTTCTATCTTCAACTTGCTTAGGTAAAGGGAACACCTGTCCATAGATGGGTCGTTTTTTTTTGTTTTTTTTTTTTTATCCAGCAAGCTGATATAAAATGAAAGGATTCCTTCATCCACACAAGTGAAGAGGAGCGAGAAATCCTCCCCACTATGCTTATGCATTCTGACAGCGGGGACGACTCCAATGTCAGAATACACTAATCAAGCACTGCAGTCGATTGCCTGTTGCCGATTATCGTTTGAATGAAAATTTCCCAACATTCTGATCGACTTCTGTCAAGGGGAACGGCTATAAATGGATCAAAATTCGGCCAGTCACTGCTGAACCGACTGAATTTCGATCCATCTATCGCCAGTTTGTCACCTTTTCATGAAAAATGTACAAACTCTAAATGTCCCAGCCTCGCCTTTAGACCCCACTGCACATAGCGGTCACGATGCCACGTACCACTGATGTTGGAGCCCGTACACCACAATACACACCCCCGGAATAAGTATCCATCCAGCATGGCAACCCGGAGGCGTTCTGTACCCAGTTAGTTTACAGAATGCCCCCAGAAATTGATCTGTTTTTTTGTTTTTTTAAGCTCCCCTCTGCCAGGACATTGTATTCTGACAGCAGGATCCATTGTTGGACTACACTGATCAGTGGCGGAAGTTTTCCAACATTCCCATTTAACAGGAGCCAATCTAACCATCGACTTTCATCGAACAGGAATGGCTACACATGGATTGAAATTTGATCCAGCTTAAGCTCTGGTTCACACCAATGCGATTGGAAAGTTCAAAATTGCATGAGAAGTTCCACCCCATTTGTGGCAATGGAAACATTCAAATCATTGCGATTCGCAGCGACTTTGAAGAAGGTTTCATTGCAACTTGCATCGACTTCTGTTTAAAGTGGATGTAAGCCCCAATTTTTATTTTTTTTTTTATGAAGACTTCTACCTGGTAGAGTAGAGGATGTCAAGTCATCTGTACCCAGTCTTGCCACAAAGAGTTAATCCAGCTCTGAGCAATCCTCTTGTGTTTTTTTTTTTTTACCGAGATAAAAAACGACACACAGAATTCTGTGCTGCCACTTCCCCCACTGCTGTGACTGACATATGCTTTCTTTATCTCTTGCACTAGCATGAGCGCAGAGTGTGTCTACGGCACTGATTGTATATAACATGCGCAGGAAGGAGTGTATATGACTGTGCCGTGAGCATGGGCTCCTTCTGCTATGCGCGCGCTTTTCTTCACTCTACAGGTGCGAGGTTTGTCCTTGCGACGCTGCCTGGCCAAGGAGAGGGTAGAGGTGGGTGGGGAGTCTGGTGACATCATGACTCCGCCCACCACGTGTCGTAAAATAGACCCGCCCACCGATTCCGGAGTTTTGCGGAGCTCCAAATGCAGAAGGGGGTGACAATTCAAAGGTAGGGATACATGCAGGAGGATATATACATATAGATCACTAGTATGTCATTAGTTTGTAAATAATGAATGTGGGTTTACATCCACTTTAAATGAAGTTGCAAGCTGCAAAAAAATTGCACCGATCAGCGGCACTGGTGTGAACCAGGGCTAAGTCAGGTTTTAAGCCTCCTCTGCAGTAAAATTTACATTTATTGTGAGATACTTCCCAAAGGCTTAATCACTTTTAAAGGGATGCAGGCACTGCAACTTTCCCATTAGAACCCTGAAAGTGCATCATCAGATTAAAATCATTAGTCTCTCAATTAGTCACAAATCAATTAGTCATTAGATCACCCAGAGGGGATGATTGTTTTTTTCTCAAAAGTAGAGTTACTCTTTAAGCTTTGAAAATGAAAGCTAGAAGCTCATTGGTTGCCAAGCACAGCTACTCCACTTTAAATAAATTCCCTTAATCAAATTCATCTTGTGGATACATTAAAATTAGCAAGTAAGATATATTTTGGGGGCCTAAATGGTATCTCCTTCTTCTAATTTAAAGTGACACTAATATATATATATATATATATATATATATATATATATATATATATATATATATATATATATATATATATATATATATATATATATATATATATATATATATATATATAAGCTGTTACAGCATTTTGTGTTTCAAATGCCTCTGAACATCCATCCTGAACACATTTTTTTTGTGTTCCAAAAAATGCTTCTAAACTTAACTGCCTAGAAACAACTATAGACAACCCTGTGTACATGTACTGATAAGATGACAAAGAGGAGAGTTCAGGGGCAGCTGAAAAAAATACCCATCTGCTCCTAAACGTCTGTTTACCAGCAGCAGTGTACATGAAGCCAAATATCATTATTTTTTTTATTTTTTTAAATCAATCATTCCAATATATAAAGTATATCATGGCTCTTTTTATGCTTAGAAAAGTCTCTTGCCATGGTTGTCAGGCTTCTTTTTCATCCTGTGCACTTCACTCATGGACCTCACTGCTACTAGTGTAGTGGCATTATTTCTGGTCCCATGCATTGCTCGGTTTACTGTAATTCCCATAGGGCTGAATGTGTCAGCACATAAATGTGTAGTCCATCTTGGAGGTGGGCAGGAAAGGGTGTTTGTTCACATACAAAAGGGGGGCATGAAGAACAAACATAGCCAACCTAGAAGAAGTCTGAGAATAGTAAAGACTTGTGCGCTGCTAAATGTGTTATTTGTGTGTGCAAAAAATATATATATACACAGAGTAATAAAATAAAAACTATATTGTGTGTGATATTATTGTGACTAGTGTCTATTTTGGAACTGCTGCTACTACTCTTAGTGTGCTCCCATACTGACCACAATTGGCGTAAATAAATAAATGGTGCGCTGTCCCTTTTAAAATGAAATTGAACTCAAGCATATCCAACAACCATAATAAGACACACTTTTCAAGTGCTCCTATAACTAACAATATTTCCGTGCTATATGATACACAATCTGATCAAGTAAATTAAATACAAACAATAACAGTAAATAATATGTTAAATCCCAGTGGTTTTACCCAAAAAAGTCCTTAAGATACGTGTCGACGTATATGTTCCTTCACCATGCACATGGTTCAGTGTTTATTGCCGTGTCACCAATCTTTGCAGAAATGTGCTTTAATCACTAATTCTGCCACTCTACCTCTTAGTGAAATGCCTGCTCACCTTTATGTTAGACCTAAATTGCATAAGTCATTTGCACTTTATAGAGTGATCTGTGTGATTCCACCTCCAGCTCTTAGGCGCTACTTCTTTTGCAGGGTCCCTTTTAAGAGACCCGTCCTTGCTGTCTTCGATTATAGTTATGGCTCAAAAAGGAATGGAAATACACTCATAGCGCACCCCATGTAAATATTAAAACTATTTTTATTGCTTCTCACTATGCACGTACATAAAATCTTTTTAAAGCAGATGCCACCCAAAAAATGGAGTCTCCCATCGAACTTCCGGCTTGCCTGTTACTGGAAATGATGTCACCGGCTCTGCCCGGTGCATTGTGTCACACTATCACGTGACTTTTTTTTTTTTATTATTTAGGACACCATCCAGATTTTTTTTCAGCAGTTGCTATAGTTGCCCATTCCCACTGCTGTAATTGCTAAACAGCTTCAAAACAAAACTGAATAAAAAGGATCAATGCTAAAACCATATAGAAGAATGTTCTGCACGTTTGGCTAAAATTATGGCACCCGCAATATGTAATTAAATATATATATATACATATATATATATATATATATATATATATATATATATATATATATATATATATATATATATATATACATATATATATATATATATATACTGTGTAAAGAATTGTGTAGACTAAGTGAATATCCTCATGATAAAAACAAAATTCCCTACAAAGGAGTAAAATATAATTTAATTACACTACCCCATTAAAAATAACTAAAATGTTTCTTTTTGTATAAAAAATAAATTTAAAAAAAAATCAAACGAAGAATAATACTATGGGACTAAACCTGTGTTGAACTGATTGCCTTTATTATTTAGATAGAGAGAAGACTCCCTCTTGTGGTGAAATTACTAACTGTATTAAGTAAAAATAATTCATAATCGTAGATTAAACAATTCACATCAAGTTCTATACTATGTCCTTTTGGATAGGGGGTCTGCATTTCAAAAATCCATTTGGACTTGCATTGGCTTAACTTAAAGATATTGTAAAGTCTCTTTTTTTTCCTATAAAAATAGCAAACTTGTTATACTTACCTGCTGTGTTGAAGTGGATTTGCACAGAGCAGCCCAGATCCTCCTTCTTGGGTCCCTCTTCTGTGATCCTGGCCCCTCCCTCCTGTTTAGTGCCCCCACAGCATGCAGCTTGCTATGGGGGCACCCGAGCTGAGTCACAGCTCCCTGTGTCCATTCAGACACGGAGCCCCAACCCAGCCCCACCCCTTCTCTACCCTGATTGGCTAGCTGACTTTGACAGCAGTCAATGAAGCTTCTGCTGTGTCTCATCTAATCAGGAGGGAGAATCTTGGACAGCTGAGACATTCGTGGACATTGCTGGACAGAGAGGGACCTCAGGTCAGTATTAGGGGGGCTGCTGCACACACAGGGTTTTTTATCTTAATGCATAGAATGCATTAAGATGGGGGGGGCGTGGCTTGGAGTCCATGGGTGTGGCTGCTTAGACCAGTGGCTCTGGCTCTACACATACATCCTGCAGGCATCCTGTGTCCGATCCTTTCCCAAAAGGCACTGAATCCTTCCTAAAGATGACAGGTATGATGGTGAATAAATATGGGCCACCTGCGCCCAAGTCAGCGGCAGAACAACTGGCAAAGTATCGCAGGCAAGATGGTGCTGATCCATCAACCAAGCCTGGAGCCATGCTGCAGCCCTCTCCCATCTCAGCACAGCTCTCCACATCAGGGGTGAGTGACCCTCTGCCTGCTGTGTTCCACACTCAGGCTGACCTAACTTTATTAGACTCCCCTACATGCTCAGGAGACTAATTCTCCAGGCCCTTCCTCAGAGGAGCCTACTCTGGCTTAAATCATGCTAGCTATAAAAGACTGCAAGGCCTCCCTTACAGTTCAGATGGAAAGCATCCATATTGATTTTTCCCTATTGAAGCAAGATGTACAAAACTTGAGGGAGCGGGTTTCACGGAAGAACGTATCAGCTCCCTGGAGGACACGGTACACCCCTTAGCTGCCACTGTGCGTACGGCTACTAATGAGCTGGTGTCCCTCAGAGCCAAAATGGAGGATTTAGAGAACCATTCTTGCAGGAACAATCTCCGCTTTGTGGGGTTCCCTGAGCGTTCAGAGGGGGGCCGCCCTGAAAGGTTCCTTCAACCCTTGGCTGTGAGATGTTTTTGGGATGGAGGTGCTCCTCCCTCGAGCCCCCCCCCCCCTAAGATCCCTGATTGAAAAAATCCAAAATTTTCAAGACAAAGTCACCATCCTGCGCCTTGCTAGAGAAAAGGGCCCACTCAAGTTTAATGGTAATAATATCTCCATATATCCGATTTCTCGGTTCAATGCCAGCAGATATCCTTTGCTGCCGTGAAAGTCCGCCTCCGCGCTGAGGGCCTGCTATATGCAATGCTCTTCCCTGCTAAGCTGCGGATTATCCATGAGGGTAAAGCTCACTTCTGCACTTGTCCAAAGGATGCTATGGCCTGGATAGATGCTTGTTTTGGGAAACAACCTAGACAATGCCACAAATGATGCTGTACTCAGTAGTTTTTCTTCCTCTGCCTCACTACTCATCTCTCCTGAAGCAAGCTTGAGCACCTGTGGGTCACCCTATCCTTCTTTTTAGCCTCCTATACTCCATTGCTACAGATGACCTGAGGACTGCACCCACCCTTTCGTTCCTTCTTTGCTGTTATTTGTTTTACCCCTGTGATGGAACTGTCAGATGCCATTGTAGGCTATAACACGGGTAAGGCGGGTAACCCCTGCCTTGCCTTATATGACTACCACTGTTTGTACCTTCTTTTACAGGTTACTGGTATATCCTGCCGGATGGAACCTTCGCCCTTACAGAGAGCCTCTCTGGACCCACTACCTCCCCCACTCCAGTAGGTGGCGAGGCCACAGGTTTTTGTTTTGTTTGGGGAACCAAAGCTCACTATGTTTGGGATGGTTGTTGAGCAGGGTAGAGGGGAAAGGGATTTCAGTTTCTTTTTTTTTTTTGGCCCCTCTCACGTTTTAGTTGTTGGGACTGGCTGGACTTCTAGGTTTTTTCCTGCTGCTGTTTTTCATGCTCCTATTGCAGGTTAAGTTCTGTTGCTACAGTGGATTTATTCCGGTGTCTCTCTCGTGCAATGTTTTATATTTTGTATTTCATCTCCCCATGATCCTCCCTATGTTGTTATGCTGTATAGGACTGAATATGGCTAATGTGCTAAAACTGATTTCTTGGAATGTCAGGGGTTTGAACTCACCTCCTTAAGCGGTCCTTGGTGTTCTCCTTTCTTAAAAAATATAAGCCAAATATTGTCTGCCTTCAAGAGACTCACCTCACCAATGCTAAACTGCGGTCCCTTAAACGCCCTTGGCTGGCTACACAGTACCACGCTACACATACCAACTACTCCCGTGAGGTTTCTATCTTTCTAGCAAAATCCCTCCTGGCTGAAATCCTGTGGATTAAGACTGACCCAGAGGGGAGATTCATTATACTTACCATCCAAATTATCTCTGTAGTATTTACACTAGTGAACATATATGTTCCTCCCCCATTTTCCTCAGACCTACTTTCCAATTTATCACTGATGCTGCTGACTAGAATCCTGGCCCCCCTGCTCTATATTGGGGACTTTAATACTGTTCTTGATCCTGTCATGGACCGCTTGGGGGGTGGGGGTAGACTATACCCCTCATTTATTGACTGGACCCGGGTGTATGGTCTTACTGAGCTGTGGCGGTGGAAGCACCCAGAGGAGCGATATTTTTCTTGCCACTCTGACTCCTTCCACACTATGTCACGTATAGATATGGCATTCTCTACTGTTGAAGTACTCCCTATTGTGCAGGCAGCTTCCTACCTTCCCCGAGGGGTGTCTGATCATACCCCCCTTTCTGTGGATCTCCTTCTCCTGCCACACTTGAGCACTTTTGTCTGGCGGATGAGCTCCCATTGATTGGAGGATGAGATTGACTGCAGAAAGAACATTGCAGAATATTGGCGTACGAATCAGGGCACTGTTGGGTCCTCCTCAACTGCCTGGGAGGCTTCTAAGGCCGTGCTACAAGGCAACTTTATGTCCATTACTGGAATTTTGCACAAGAACACCCAGCAGTGCACTGAGGATCTAGAAAATAAGATGGTAGCTGCAGAAGCAGCATATGCTGTGAATCCTAATCTGGCTACCTGGACCTCATGGCTACATAGTCGTAGAGAATATTAACTCCGCCTCTTTGACCTTACTAAAAAAAGTATGCTTTATGTCACTCAGAAGTCAATCGAGCACGGCAATAAGGCAGGTCGCTTACTTGCATATCTATCTAGGCCGGACCGTACTCCCATCTCTATTCCTAGGATTCCAACTTCTCAGGATAGGGTTAGCGATGTCCCTCAGGAGATAAGATGCCTTCCTCACCTGATATCGTGATTTATACACTACTGGGGCCCACTACTCTGATGCCCAACTGGACAACTACTTGACCCAGACGGTGCTTCCCCGACTTTCTGACCAAGACCGAACTGAATTGGACGAACCATTCTCTGTTAAGGAGCTCTCCCTGGCAATTTCGCAGCTCCCGACTCATAAGACGCCAGGCTTGGATGGCTTTCCAGCTGAATGGTATGCATAATTTCGACACCTTGAGTCCCATCTTACTCAATACATACAGTCCCTGACAAAAGTCTTGTCGCTTGTGTTCAAATTGACCTGAAGTGCCGCTAAAATATATTTCTAATCAAGATTTTGTTACAAGAAATGGGTCATTTTAATCCCAACAGCTTTTGTAATAATGTTTCCGTGCAAAATGAAACTGACAAAAAGTATTCTAATATTCACAGCTTGGTAAAGCCCATTGAGTTAATTTTTGCCAAGACATAAGTGTTGCCGCCTTGTTATATGAGCTTCACCTGTGACTAATAATGGATCAGTTAGGTCTCAGGTGTGTATAAAAAGAACACCAGTACACTAGACCTTCTCAACTGCAACTAGACCTCTGCAAACATGCCTAAGATTCACCCGGAGACTAAAGTGTTGATTATCAAGAGGCTGAAGACCAGATCCACTGCTGATGTGGCAGACACCTTCAATGTGTCTCAGCGTCAAGTTCAGAGGATAAAAAAAAAGATTTGAAGAGACTGGAGACGTTTTGGACAAGGCCAGGTCAGGCCGACCCCGCAAGACAACTGCTCGAGAGGACCGTTTGTTGGCTAGAAAATCCAAGGCCAGCCCATTTTCCACTGCAGCAGAGCTCCACTAGACCCGGTCACCTGAAGTCCCTGTGTCAACCAGAACAGTTTGTCGGATTCTGTCTCGAAATGGCCTCCATGATCGAATCAGTGCCCATAAGCCAGCACTAAACAAAAGACAATTGAAAAACCGTGTGGCATTTTCCAAGGGCCACAGCCTGCTAAAAGGATGGACTCTGGAAAAGTGGCAGAAGGTGGATTTTTCAGATGAATCTTCTGTTGAATTACACCACAGTCGCCGCAAATATTGCAGGAGAACTACTGGAACCCGCATGGAGCCGAGATTTACCCAGAAAACAGTGAAGTTTGGTGGAGGCAAAATCATGGTCTGGGGTTACATACAGTATGGGGGTGTGCGAGGGGTCTGCAGGGTGGAAGGCAACATCAATAGTCTAAAATACCAAGAAATCTTAGCTACCTCTTATATTCCCAACCATTAAAAAGGCCAAATTTTGCAGCAGGATGGTGCTCCATCGCATACTTCCATCTCCACATCAAAGTTCCTTAAGGCAAAGAAGATCAAGATGCTCCAGGATTGGCCAGCCCAGTCACCAGACATGAACATCATTGAGCATATGTGGTGTAGGATGAAAGATGAAGCATGGAAGACGAAACCAAAGAATATTGATGAACTCTGGGAGGCATGCAAGACTGTTTTCTTTGCTATTCCTGATGACTCCTGATAAATTGTATGAATCCTTGCCAAACCGCATGGATGCTGTCCTTCAAGCTCATGGAAGTCATACAAGATATTAAATTTGGATCTCACAGCACCACTACTTAATTTGCTGACATATTTTTGGATTTTCAGTAAAGTTGTTCAATTTCTGTATAGGTGACAAAACTTTTGTCTTGCCAAAATTTGACCTGTCTGTCTTGATTAAATGATAAATCTTTTTTCAGTGAAACTAATTTATTTCAGTGCTTTAAACATCATTTGGGGGGGCTTTAGCTTTTCACATGAGCTATTTCTAACACCAATTCTAACACCAATTGATTAATTAAAAGTCAGGTTAATAGCAGGAGTTTCTACAAAATAGAGAAGTGACAAGACTTTTGTCAGGGACTGTATAATGAGGCCCTGAAAAATGGAGTTCTCCCTCCTTCTATGAGAGAGGCTCTAATTATTTTGATACTCAAATCACGAAAAATTCTGCTCAAATGGGACTCTTATAGACCTATCTCTCTCATTAATGTGAAGATGATCCTGGCTAATCGTCTGAATGGGGTTGTTGCGAAATTGGTTGGAAGTGATAAGGGGGAAATTTATACCAGGCTATTCAACCGGAATGAATATTCGTGGATTGTTCCACAATTTGACCTATCTTCATGACTGTACCTCTTCTCGTGTGATTGTGTCGCTAGACACTTGTAAAGCCTTCGATAGTGTAGAGTGGCCTTATCTGTTTCGGGTATTGCAACTGTATGGGTTTGGCCCTCGACTCATAGCGTGGATACGGCTACTCTACACATCACCGTTTGCCCGACTGAGAGTCAACTCTCAGGTTACTGAGCCCTTTACGATTACTAGAGGCACCAGGCAGGGGTGTCCCTTATTGCACCTCCTGTTTGCTTTGGCTATGGAGCCCCTTGCTGTAGGATCCGTAGCTCTCTGATTATTAAGGGTCTTCCTATAAATGACATTGAAGAGCGTATATCTCTCTATGGTGATGATACTCTAGTCTATCTAGCAGACCCTCATACATCTCTTGATTATCTCTTGTCTGAAGTTAACAGGTTTGGTGACTATCCCGGGTGAACTGGGATAAATCTATCCTATTTCCACCAGATCAAACTGTACTCTCGCTGATTCACTCGAACTGCAAGTCGCTACCTATTTTGGATATCTAGGGATTATAGTTCAGTTACCACTATCCTTGTATATTGCCAATAATCTATGCCCCCTACTGCTACAACTACAGATACAGACCAAACAGTGGAAAGATCTGCCCCTGGATCTCATGGGGAGAGCCAATGTCCTTAAAATGATTTATTTACCTAAACTACTGTATGTTATGGCTAATTCACCTTGCAAAATTCCCAAATCCATTTTTAAGAGCATTGACTCCATCTGTATTGCGTTCCTGGCAGTTCCTGGAACTGGCAGTCCTCTAGAGTTGGGCTAGAAACTCTGCGCCTCCCCTCACATATGGCAGGTCTGACTTTCCCTAACTTCTACCTTTACTACCTAGCATCCCAGCTGGTTAACATTCTTTATTGGCTCCACCCCAACTCTGATAATGCCTGTAATACTACTAAGGGAGCCATAGTTTCCTCATTTGAGACACTCCACAACATTGTCTACAGGGGATGCACACAACCTGGACCGGGCATGTCGAAAATCCAAACCTCCCCCTCTCCCTATTCCAAACGGTAGTTGCAAAAATGTCCACTGATTAAAACTAAGGTCTGTTCTGTTATTACAGCATTTATAAACTAGCACCAGACTGTGGCCATCTTAAGTGTGGGCATCTGAAGCCAGACTGTATTTCTTTCTGGATATCATCCTTACAGATCTCGCACATGCTCAGTGCTGCACAAGCAGTGTAGTAGGTTTCAGGTCAGGTTTCCATAGCAACAGCAGTGTCAGAGGAAGTTGCCGTCCTTTATCTATGCAAACTTCCCCTCCTCCCTCCAGGAACCAGGAAATATACTGCATGTACAAGGAATATTATTCAAGAAATATATCTATCTCTTGTTTTATATTTATCTTGTTCTGTGTGTGTGCGTGTGTGTGTATATATATATATATATATATATATATATATATATACATATACATACATACATACATATACATACACACACATATATCTACACGCTACTTTTTTTCTGTACAGCTTTTCATTTAAAAAAAATAGTAATAATCTCAGCAACACAATTCAGTTATGCATCTAGATGTATTGAAGACGACTTTATGAAGTTCAAACTGCACATATTAAAAATGAAAAATAATAAAAATTGGGCTTGTGTTTTTGTGTTATATGGGATGGTGGGAGTATTTAAAAAACTGCTTATTTACAACTCTTTGCACGAACAACTTTCTCTATGTTACATAGATAATAGTGTTAAAATTGAGAAAATATTCCCCCATCACATCGCATTGCCCCCCATCAAATTGTATCGCCCCCTCCCAAATGGCATCACCCCGAGCAAATCACATTGCTCCAGTACATCACATCGCCCCCCCCCCCCCCCGCACATCGCATCAGCACATTGCATCGCCCTCGGCACATCGAATCGCATCAAAACATTGAATCGCATCGCCCCAGCACATCGGATCGCATCGCCCAAAGCACATTGCATCACCCCCAAAACATCGAATTGCATCAGCAAATCGAATCGCATCGCCCCCCGGCACATCGCATCGCAACGCCTCCAGCACAGCGAATCGCATCTCCCCCAGCACATCGAATCGCATCTCCCCCAGCACATCGAATCGCATCCCCCAGCACATCGCATCGCCCAAGCACATCGAATCGCATCGCCCCAGCACATCGAATCACATCTCCCCCAGTACATCGAATCGCATCACCCCCAGCACATCGAATCGCATCGCCCAAAGCACATTGGGGTGGGGTGGGATATAGATCTATATCTATACACACACACATATACACATATATATATATATATATATATATATATATATATATATATATATAATAAAGAGCGAGAGAGCGAGTGAGAGAGAGCGCGAGTGAGAGAGAGAGAGAGAGACAGAGGCAGAAATAGAAAAAGAGAAGAGTGAGCAAGTGAAGCGTGAGCGAGTGAAGAGCGAGAGAAGAGCAAGCGATGAGAGAGACAGAGAGAGAGAGGCAGAAGTAGAAAAAGAGAAAAGTGAGCAAGTGAAGAGCAAGAGAGAGAGAGAAAGAGAGAAAAATAGAGAAGAGTGAGCGAGTGAGGAGCGAGTGAAGAGTGAGCGAGTGAAATTGAAAGTGAAGAGCGCGAGTAGAGAGAGAGAGATATGGAAAAGAGTGAGCTAGTGAAGAGCGAGAGAAAGAGAAATAGAAGAGAGAGAGAAATAAAGAGCGAGCAAGAGAAGAGCAAGAGAGAGAGAGAAATAAAGAAGAGTGAGCTAGTGAAGAGCGAGCGAGAGAAGAGCAAGTGTGAGAAGAGCGAGAGAGAGAGAGGCAGAAATAGAAAAAGAGAAGAGTGAGCAAGTAAAGAGTGAGCGAGTGAAGAGCGAGCGAGAGAAACAGAAGAGAGAGAGAGAAATGGAGAAGATTGAAGCGACGGAAATAGAAAGAGAAGAGCGAGAGAGAGAAAAAAAATAAGAGTGAGCTAGTGAAGAGTGAGCGAGTGAAGAGCGAGAGAGAGAGAGAGGCAGAAACAGAAAGAGAAAAGTGAGCGAGTGAAGAGCAAGAGAGAGAAAGAGAAGAGTGAGTGAGTGAAGAGCGAGCAAGTGAAATAGAAAGAGAAGAGAGAGAGAAATGGAGAAGAGTAAGCTAGTGAAGAGTGAGCAAGCGAGAGAAGAGCAAGTGAGGAGAAAGAGGCAGAAATAGAAAGAGAAAAGTGAGCGAGTGAAGAGCAAGAGAGAGAGAGAGAAATAGAGAAGAGTGAGTGAGTAAGAGAGAGAGAGAGAGGAAGAGAAAGAGAAAGAAAGAAATAAAGAAGAGTGAGGTAGTGAAGAGCGAGCGCGAGAAGAGCAAACAAGAGCGAGAAAGAGGAGAGAGAGAGGAAGAAATAGAAAAAGAGAAGAGTGAGCGAGTGAAGAGCAAGAGAGAGAGAGAAACTAGATTGTAACTTCTCTTCTAAAGAGAAGAGAGAGAGAGTGTGAGAGAGAAATAGAGAAGAGCGAGCTAGTGAAGAACGAGTGAGTGAAGAGCAAGCGAGAGAAGAACGAGAGAGAGAGGCAGAAATAGAAAAAGAAAAGAGTGAGCAAGTGAAGAACAAGAGAGAGATAGAGAGAGAGTGAGCTAGTAAAGAGTGAGCGAGTGAAGAGCGAGCGAGAGAAGAGCGAGCAAACTAGAGAAGACTGAGCGGAAGTAGAGAGAGAGAGAGAGAAATATAGAAGAGAGAAAGAAAGCGAAAGAAAGAAAAGGGAGATAAAGAGAGCCATATCTTAGGATGAGTATAAAGGATAAGGAGGTGGAGAATTAGGATAGATGATGAGAAGGATCATAAAAGGTGGCGGTGCTGGAATATTGAGCGGAGGATAAATGATAAATAGGATAGGAAGGACCAGGAGTAGGACGATGGTGGAGTATAGAGAATAAGGTGGAGTAGTATAGTGGACGAGGATGAAATAGGATAAGGAGGAGGAGGACAGAGCAAGATAGTGGATGAGATGGTGGATAAAGTTTGAAGGTGAAGGAACATGGAGGAGGTTAGCGTATGTACGATAGAGGTGGAGAACGATCAAAGATAGTGGATGAAGGAGGAGGGAGAGGACGAAAATGAAAGATGAAGGATAGAGAATGTGATGGTGCATAAAGGATGAATTTAGAGGAATACAGTGGAGAATAGAGGTAGAGGAATACAAAGGAATACAGTGGATAATAGAGGTAGAGGAATAAAGTGGAGAATAGAGGTAGAGGAATACAAAGGAATACAGTGGATAATAGAGGTAGAGGAATAAAGTGGAGAATAGAGGTAGAGGAATACAGTGGAGAATAGAGGTAGAGGAATACAAAGGAATACAGTGGATAATAGAGGTAGAGGAATACAGTGGAGAATAGAGGTAGAGGAATACAAAGGAATACAGTGGATAATAGAGGTAGAGGAATACAGTGGAGAATAGAGGTAGAGAAATACAATGGAGAATAGAGGTAGAGGAATAGAATAGAATAGAGCAGGTGGAAGAGGAGGATAGATGGAAGATACATGATTAGAGTAGGAAAACTACAGGAGAAATGGTGGAGAGGAGATGATGAAAAACAAAAAAAAAATGTTCAATATTTTTGGAGACATACCAGGGTATAAAGACTAAAGATGGAGTTAGAAAAATTATAGAAAAATCTTGAATACGGTCAGAACAAAAAATATCACTGCAAAAAAAAAAAGATATCAGAATTAAAAATAAATCTTTAGAAAAAATAAATAAAATTATTAAAAATATAAAATTAAATTTAAAACTAAAAACAGCGACAATAATTAAATTAGATAAAAATATATATATAAAAAAAATTGAATAAAAAAAATAAATAATTTTAGAAATGTATTATAAAATGAAAAAAAAAATCTGACAATGAAAAACAAAAAAAAAAGAATAGTCAATTACATTGCAAAAGACATACTACATATACAAGCAGAAAAAAGGAAACCGAAAAAAAATATTTCAAAAGGACATCTATTAAACAAAGAAAGGATGAAAGACATGCTAACACACAGAATAAAGAAAGGGAAGACCTAAAAAAAAAAATGAGATTACAAAAAAAGGACAAAGAAGGAGCAATCAAAATAAACCTATACAAGACATCTATACACATAGTGAGCACATTTATACCTGCATTTCATTATTACAAAAGCTTACCTGTTCTGGGTAAATTTTCAATGTGAATTAGCTGCTCGAATCCCGATAGATCTTCTCTCCTATCTGTTCAAGTGCTCTCTCCTGGACATGCACATGCGTTCTGGCAAGAAAGGGCTTTGTTCCCTTTTTAAAAATGGCGCTGCTGATCCACCTCAAATCGCGTCATTTCCTGTCTGCAAATAACGCGTTTTTTTCAGCACAGTCATGCCCACAGACTGATAGGAAATTATGTCACTCATTTTCCATGAGACAATGCGAGTAAGGAAGAGAGCTAGAACACCACAGAATAGGAAGAAGGCAGATTAGGTGTTCTGCCTAGTAACAGGGTTTTCCAGGCAACTGACATTTTTTTTTAAAATAAATGATTATTAGTACATTAAAAGGAAGATAATAAGGTGAAATTTATTTTTAGGGTGGCCCTCCACTTTAAGGAGTTATGTTCTATACCTGACCCCACCAGATGGACATCAAAGGGAGTGAAATACCTATGTCATCTATATACCACCCAGGGTTTTAAATCCTTTTCTCAACTACAGACAGACTTTGACATCCCATCGACATACCTATTTTACTATTTCCAACTCAGACATGCTATACATACTCAGTTTGGTTGTCTGCTCAGTCCTATTAAGACACCTGACCTGGAAAAACTTCTGAGAGACCCGGACCAGACGAAACTTATATCCACGTATTACTTCACTCTCATGACAGGCACTAACCCTAGGTTTTGGAGGATCAAGAGAGGTGGGCCTCCTTTGATATGTCTATCACAGAAGAGAATTGGTCTGAGTTCTGTGATACGTTCAAAACCTCTATTATCTCCTCGAGGGACAGGGTGATTTCAACAAAAAATTTTCCATCATTCACACCTCACCCCTGCTATACTGTATAAAATGGGAACATCCCCCTCTGCTGACTGCTTCCGTGGTTGTGGACAAACTGCTGGTTTTCTCCACTGCTTTTGGACTTGTTCACTGGTACACGACTTCTGGGTTGACATAGGCTCCTTCATATCTTCTGCACTGGGTTTGCCAAATATAGTGCACCCAAAAAACTGTCTGCGGAGCATATTTGGTGACCTCACTGTCCAGCCTCAGGCTAAGAGACTATTTTGCATCCTCTATTTTTATGCAAGGAAGTCCCTCCTGCTAACGTGGAAAGGGTCAGAGACCCTAATGCGGAATATGTGGCTGAAACGTGTCAATGATTCCCTGCCTCTATATAAACTTACCTTTGACATCCGTAATAGCGTTCCACAACATATGGGGCAGATGGCTGGCTAGCCCACTGACCCTCTCCCCTGTACTACCATGACAGGGGTTCACCTTGTGAGTGTTGTATTAAACAGGAACTTCTGTTATGCCCAGGATATTTAAAAACGGAATCGCTTACTCCTCTGTTGATGTTTATATCCACTGGTAGATGTAATATCTAGTCTATTTTTGCACACTGCCCAGATTTTCATGATATGCTGGATTAGGCGCATTCTGTTATTGGTGTTGTTGTTTTTGTTCGTGCCTTTTGTTTTATGTCTGTCTGTCATAAAACTGCAATAAAAATATCTTTAAAAAAAAATGCATTAAGATAAAAATCCTTCTAACTTTACATCCCCTTTATTGATTTTATTGCTTCCTCGCCAGTGGGGTTTAAATGTCTCTAATTCCCAAAACTTTAGGGAGGCTGGACTTTTTCCATGGACCTTTGCAAAGGGTTTTTTTTGGCTGTTCCGAATATTTGGAATGTGTTCTCATATGCTTTCTCATAAGGGTCTTTTCGTTCGACCTATGTATTTTAAATTGTATGAACATTGAAGAGCATATACTCATACTCATACTCATGAAATGGTATTCCTTTCCAGTGGTGGTGGACTTTGTTTTGTTTTTTCCATTTTCCTGCATATTTTTGCACACATAGCACCCACACTAATAGACAAATTAGTGCAGAATGTTCTTGAGCCTCCCTAAAATTTTGGAGAATAGAGACGTTTAAACCCCACTGGCGAGGAAGCAATACAATCATTAAAGAGAAACTCCAGGAGGGGGCGTGACCGGATGTGAGCGAGGCAACAAATGATTCTCCGGAGCTCCGCAAATATCCTATATTTGGCTACAACACTGCCGGGCTGAGATCGGGACTTCCTGGACATGAGAAAGACTGGGCGCAAGCACGGGCAGACATCACAGCATTCACAGCGACTGGTATATATCTTTCTGGCCATGCACCACAAAACTACAGGTACCCACTTTCCTAGCCATCTCTGGGATGTACCAGTGCCGTAAGCCCCTCTGCAAAACCTGTAGTTTTGTGGTGCATGGCCAGAAAGACTTCCATGGCAAAGGTAAAACATACCCGATAAAAGGTTTCCATACATGTTCATCTGACCATGTTGTATATTGCCTTACATGTCCCTGCGGTCTATTTTACGTAGGCCATTACGTAAACGTTTCGGCGAACATCGCCGGTTCATTATAGGTGGATTAGATAACCATAGTGTTCCTAAACGGGTTATTGAGGCAATGCCAAGAGACCTTCCACCAGCTGAACGCTATAGAAGATTATGCCACAGAGAAATGTACTGGATTTTCTTATTAAATGTTTTAGCCCCTGGAGGGTTAAATGAGGATTTTGAAGTTAGTGCTATACTCTGATATTTCCCTTCTATCTTTTTTATAGACATTTATCTATGCCTTTTTTTATTATAACTGCCATTGTTTACTCATGTTTGTTTTAGTGCCAAATACAGTCCTTACTAAGGAAATCTTTGATACATATGCCCCTTCTACCCTAATTTTAATGTTAATTCTAATACCACACTTCAACTGTTATACACATATGCCTGCACGTTCTAATTATCCATATTATGTATTCGTGCATGCATGTTTTTTGGTTTCTGATTGTTAGACACCCTGTTTGAGCCCAAGTTTTTTTTTTTTTTTTTTTTTTTTTTTCATTTTTTCCATTTTTTTTAAATTGATTATTTTCATCACTTAGGCCACTAATGCCTTTTCTAGTCTTTTAAGAATGCTGTTACTCGTGTATTTAAATGTTTTTATTGTCACCAATCAAACTTTGTATTGCTGCCTCCGCCCCCGGCCAGCCCACCGCTAGTATATATACCATTTTCAGTCATCATTATAGCTACAGGTTGATAAAGGAACGATTGACGGTTCCGAAACGCGTCCCTCTTTTATGACATCACATCCCCCCTCTGGCTGTGTGCTTGCGGTCCAGGCTGGTTACGGAGCCGCTCAGTGGATGACATCACTTCCGGGTACGCCGTCACTCCCCACTGACGACGCCGGCTTCACAGCGGCTTCCAGTGTTTCACCTCGCTGCTGTCAGTGACAACCACATCCATCTCCCTGAAGGCTTTCTTCCACCGTGACCCCTTCCTATGCAGCCATATTAATGATGTGCCTGATCATATCTTCCATCCTGTAAGTGTTTTTGAACCCAGTTGGGGCATTAAAATTTGCTTTTCTTCTGCACTTAGAGGCGCCTTTGTTTTTTATTTATCCAGTTGATTCACTTAGCTGCAATGTATTTATTATATATATATATATATATATATATATATATATATATATATATATATATATATATATATATATATATACAGTCAGACTGGTATATATATCCACTGCATACAGTTTAGCTAGATCTCACTGCAGACTGTTCCTGCTGTACTGTTTCTAATATACTTCAGGCAGGCAGTTGATTCCAGTTTAGCTAGATCTCACTGCAGACCGTTCCTGGTGTACATATTCAAATACACTTTCAGGCAGGCAGGCCAGGCAGGTTATTCAGTGATCTGCAGTGTATAAAATATATATACTGTCTCCTACATATACATATCCACTGCATTCTAGTCTAGCCAAGCCTATATCTGACTGCAGGTAGTTCCTGATGTACGTTTTCAAATACACTTTCAGGCAGGCAGGCAGGCAGGCAGGCAGGTGATTCAGTGATCTGCAGTGCATAAAATATATATACAGTCTCCAACATATATGTATATTCACTGCATTCCAGTCTAGCCAAGCCTATAGCCTATATCTGACTGCAGGCCATTGCTGGTCTACGTTTTCAAATACACTTTCAGGCAGGCAAGTGATTTAGTGATCTGCAGTGCATTAAATATCTATACAGTCTCCAACATATATATATATATCCACTGCATTCCAGGCTAGCCAAGCCTATATCTGACTGCAGGTATTCCTGGTGTACGTTTTCAAATACACTTTCAGGCAGCCAGTCAAGTGATTCAGTGATCTGCAGTGCATTAAATATATATACAGTCTCCAACATATATATATCCACTACATTCTAGTCTAGCCAAGCCTATATCTGACTGCAGGTATTCCTGGTGTACGTTTTCAAATGCACTTTCTGGCAGACAGGCAGGTGATTCAGTGATCTGCAGTGCATAAAATATGTATACAGTCTCCAACATATATATATCCACTGTATTCCAGTCAAGCCAAGCCTATATCTGACTGCAGGCCATTGCTGGTGTACGTTTTCAAGTACACTTTCAGGCAGGCAAGTGATTCAGTGATCTGCAGTGCATTAAATATCTATACAGTCTCCAACATATATATATATTCACTGCATTCCAGGCTAGCCAAGCCTATATCTGACTGCAGGTATTCCTGGTGTACGTTTTCAAATGCACTTTCTGGCAGACAGGCAGGTGATTCAGTGATCTGCAGTGCATAAAATATGTATACAGTCTCCAACATATATATATCCACTGTATTCCAGTCAAGCCAAGCCTATATCTGACTGCAGGCCATTGCTGGTGTACGTTTTCAAGTACACTTTCAGGCAGGCAAGTGATTCAGTGATCTGCAGTGCATTAAATATCTATACAGTCTCCAACATATATATATATTCACTGCATTCCAGGCTAGCCAAGCCTATATCTGACTGCAGGTATTCCTGGTGTACGTTTTCAAATACACTTTCAGGCAGCCAGTCAAGTGATTCAGTGATCTGCAGTGCAATAAATATATATACAGTCTCCAACATATATATATCCACTACATTCTAGTCTAGCCAAGCCTATATCTGACTGCAGGTATTCCTGGTGTACGTTTTCAAATGCACTTTCTGGCAGACAGGCAGGTGATTCAGTGATCTGCAGTGCATAAAATATGTATACAGTCTCCAACATATATATATCCACTGTATTCCAGTCAAGCCAAGCCTATATCTTTCAGGCAGGCAAGTGATTCAGTGATCTACAGTGCATTAAATATATATACAGTCTCCAATATATATATATATATATATATATATATATATATCCACTGCATTCTAGTCTAGCCAAGCCTATATCTGACTGCAGGCCATTGTTGGTGAACGTTTTCAAATACACTTTCAGGTAGGTAGGCAGGTGATTCAGTGATCTGCAGTTCATAAAATATATATATACAGTCTAAATAAACCATAAAAAATACCGCGCTAACATAAAGGTTGTGCTACTAATGATTAGTAGAGTAAAGCAAGCTGCAGTCCTAGAGTGAGGCGTGCACACAAACATATAAAAGAAAATCAAAAAAAGACTGCGCTAGGATACAAATTGAACACCATATATGATTAGGTGAATAATAAAAGAGCAATAAATCTGTTATTCAAAGGTAAATGAAAACCATACAGTAGGAATCAATGAGTAATAGGTGAACCAATTATGACACAAATGACGACATTGAAATAATATGTGTCAACTGCCAAGAATATATCCAAAGGAATGGTGAAAATGTTCAAAAGAAATGAGTCTCTGAAGCCAGAGCCAATAAAGGGTGATCAAACGGTTAAACACTCAGCACCCAGTGAGAAATCCTCCACCTTATAAGATGTACGCTTACCAGAGGTAAGCTGGATAATAGCTTATCTATGGATATCCACACGGGGACACAACTCTATGGACCTCCTCGCAGGAAGGGGTAGACAGGAACTCTCTTGCAGCGGACCAGAGGTAAGCTGGATAATAGCCTATCTATGGATATCCAACGGGGGACACAACTCTATGGACCTCCTCGCAGGAAGGGGTAGACAGGAACTCTCTTGCAGCGGACCTCAGACAGCATACCAAGGGGACCCAGAAATAAAAGGAATTTCCTCCATAGTGTGAATCCGTTTGGTATTTTATTATGAAATAAGGTAAAAGCACTTACATAAAATCTTGGTTAAAATCACAGAAACAGCCGGCCGGCTAGCATACACCCGTTCGGTGAGATGAAACGATGACGTCAGCGCGTCGACCTTCCGACGTACGTTTCGTCCTATTGGACGTCGTCATGGGAACAGGCGACGCACTGACTCATCGCTACTTATAGGAACAAATCGAAACCAAGCCTCGCTGTGAAGCTCGGATGGCGTCATCACAACATCCTGTTGGAAGAGGATGTGTGTATCAAATAACCATGGCATAGGCTGACGTTTCCCTCGTCAGCCAATCATAGCCTCCTATTGCGAGGGAAGAAATTAGATAAGTAAAACACATTGGAGGGCGTGATCGAAAACCCATACACGCCATCTAGTGGACTAAATGAAATAAACATTCAAAGCCACATACTATTACGTGGAAAGAAAAACTAACAAGTAAGTTAGAATGAAAAAAAGAAAAAATGAAAAAAATGTAGATAGAATTGTGATGTCTAAATGTTAGAAAAAATGACTTACTGACGCCATCAGAGAGTCAAAGGAAGTTTACAGAATAATATGAACATCATATCAATATAAAAATTATAATGCAACTCTAAAATAAAATATAAAAATAAGGTAAAAATCATCCAGATAATGCGTAGGAAATGACACCCCTCTCACCCGACTCAGTAGGTTAGATGAAATAATCATAGGATAATGGGATTTAAACCATACAGTGTGTTAATTTAAGAATTATCTAGAAAAGCATTTAAATCTACGTCAACATTGAGCCCAAAGGGGGTATAACACTTCAATCTGTGTATCCAGGTCATCTCGAGTCTGGAAATCCCTCGTAAAACAGACCCCCCCCTCCAATGTGGAGTGTACCTATCAATACCAAGAAAGATAGTTTTCCTGGGGTCACGATCATGTGCTTCTAGGTAGTGTCTTGAGACCGGGTGTTTGGGGAAACCAGTTAGGATGTTGGTAATGTGCTCGTTAAGCCTTACAGATAAGGGGCGCTTGGTTCTTCCTACATATTGTAGGCCACAAGGGCATTGGAGAAGGTACACCACTCGCTCTGTGGAACATGTGATGAATGATCTGATCTCAAATTCCATCTGAGTGCTGGTGGAAATGAAGTTTTGTGTCCTTCTATGTGTACAACCACTGAGAGAGCACACCCTACACCTCCTGCACTGATAGAAACCAATCATGTATTCAAAAAATCCTTTTTTAGTAAGAGGAGGATCTAGGACATTCGGGGCCACTCTATTTCTAAGCGAGGGGGCACCTCTATAGATTACCTGTGGTTTAGCCGGGAGGATAGGACCAAGCACATGGTCATTTTTAAGGACATGCCAATGCTTTTTTATTAGCTTAGCTACATTGTTATGTTGGGAGGAATAGGTGGTAATAAAGGGAATGGCGGGTACCCTCTCACGATGAGGCTTCTTAGTTTCGAGTAAAGTACATCTATCAATCTTGGCCACTTCCTCCAATGTGTTCCTCAGAGATGTCTCCACATAGCCCTTCTCTAGAAAACGTTTTAATAGGAATTTGACAGACAGGAATTTGAAAACTGGTTTGGACTCTTTGTGTCACAACAAAAACTTAGTAATCAGACCAGCAGATAAGGGGGGTGGCATTATAGTTCTGGACAGGAATGATTACCTCAAAGAAATGTCTAACATTTTGGGGGATCGTGACACTTATACCCCCCTTAGATCAGACCCAAAAGTTCAATATAAAAAAGAATTGGAGGTGCTGATTAAGTTCGGGTCAGAACAGGGTATCCTAAACAACAAGGAGAAATCCTATCTGGTACCAAAAGCCCCCCGTACCCCTGTTCTTTATTACCTGCCAAAAATTCACAAGCATCCTACCTGCCCCCCGGGATGCCCAATTGTCAGTGGAATTGATTCCATATCGTCCCGGGTGGGCAGGTATATAGATTTTTACCTGCAGCCATTAGTTATCAAGATGCCGTCGTACTTAAAGGATACTCGTCATGTAATTAATTTGCTTTCCAATTATACCCCTGGGCCCAATTGGTGGTTGGTGACAGCGGACGTCGCCTCATTGTACACCGTAATACCCCATGATTTGGGGTTGTTTGCGGTTGAATATTATCTTAGACGAGATTCGTCATTGTTTGATGAACAAATATGTTTCATTATGCAACTACTCCACTTTGTGGCCACTAGGAACTATTTTTGGTTTGGAGGTCAGTTTTACAGGCAGGACAGAGGGGTCGCCATGGGGGCAAAATATGCCCCCAGCTTGGCGAACCTCTTTATGGCCCTGTGGGAGGAGGATGTCATCTATGCCCAACAGAAACCTCAGGTGGTGTTGTGGGCTAGGTATATAGATGACATCCTCCTCCTATGGAATGGTGATCGTGAGGATCTCGATGCATATATGGTGGGGCTGAATAACAATGACCGGGGGATTTGACTTTCATATGAGGCCAGCCAGTCTGAGATTAATTTCTTGGACCTAAAGATTGGTGTGAAGGATGGGGAATTCACCACAGCCACCTTTTTTAAAAACACAGATCGGAATTCCTATATACCGACTGACAGCTGCCACCATGAGGCCTGGTTGAGGTCTGTGCCGAAAAGCCAATTTATTCGTCTAAAACGTAATTGTTCTAACCATGCTGAATTTTTAGCCCAAGCGGATATTTTATTAAAACGTTTTCTAGAGAAGGGCTATGTGGAGACATCTCTGAGGAACACATTGGAGGAAGTGGCCAAGATTGATAGATGTACTTTACTCGAAACTAAGAAGCCTCATCGTGAGAGGGTACCCGCCATTCCCTTTATTACCACCTATTCCTCCCAACATAACAATGTAGCTAAGCTAATAAAAAAGCATTGGCATGTCCTTAAAAATGACCATGTGCTTGGTCCTATCCTCCCGGCTAAACCACAGGTAATCTATAGAGGTGCCCCCTCGCTTAGAAATAGAGTGGCCCCGAATGTCCTAGATCCTCCTCTTACTAAAAAAGGATTTTTTGAATACATGATTGGTTTCTATCAGTGCAGGAGGTGTAGGGTGTGCTCTCTCAGTGGTTGTACACATAGAAGGACACATAACTTCATTTCCACCAGCACTCAGATGGAATTTGAGATCAGATCATTCATCACATGTTCCACAGAGCGAGTGGTGTACCTTCTCCAATGCCCTTGTGGCCTACAATATGTAGGAAGAACCAAGCGCCCCTTATCTGTAAGGCTTAACGAGCACATTACCAACATCCTAACTGGTTTCCCCAAACACCCGGTCTCAAGACACTACCTAGAAGCACATGATCGTGACCCCAGGAAAACTATCTTTCTTGGTATTGATAGGTACACTCCACATTGGAGGGGGGGGTCTGTTTTACGAGGGATTTCCAGACTCGAGATGACCTGGATACACAGATTGAAGTGTTATACCCCCTTTGGGCTCAATGTTGACGTAGATTTAAACGCTTTTCTAGATAATTCTTAAATTAACACACTGTATGGTTTAAATCCCATTATCCTATCATTATTTCATCTAACCTACTGAGTCGGGTGAGAGGGGTGTCATTTCCTACGCATTATCTGGATGATTTTTACCTTATTTTTATATTTTATTTTAGAGTTGCATTATAATTTTTATATTGATATGATGTTCATATTATTCTGTAAACTTCCTTTGACTCTCTGATGGCGTCAGTAAGTCATTTTTTCTAACATTTAGACATCACAATTCTATCTACATTTTTTTCATTTTTTCTTTTTTTCATTCTAACTTACTTGTTAGTTTTTCTTTCCACGTAATAGTATGTGGCTTTGAATGTTTATTTCATTTAGTCCACTAGATGGCGTGTATGGGTTTTCGATCACGCCCTCCAATGTGTTTTACTTATCTAATTTCTTCCCTCGCAATAGGAGGCTATGATTGGCTGACGAGGGAAACGTCAGCCTACGCCATGGTTATTTGATACACACATCCTCTTCCAACAGGATGTTGTGATGACGCCATCCGAGCTTCACAGCGAGGCTTGGTTTCGATTTGTTCCTATAAGTAGCGATGAGTCAGTGCGTCGCCCGTTCCCATGACGACGTCCAATAGGACGAAACGTACGTCGGAAGGTCGACGCGCTGACGTCATCGTTTTATCTCACCGAACGGGTGTATGCTAGCCAGCCGGCTGTTTCTGTGATTTTAACCAAGATTTTATGTAAGTGCTTTTACCTTATTTCATAATAAAATACCAAACGGATTCACACTATGGAGGAAATTCCTTTTATTTCTGGGTCCCCTTGGTATGCTGTCTGAGGTCCGCTGCAAGAGAGTTCCTGTCTACCCCTTCCTGCGAGGACGTCCATAGAGTTGTGTCCCCCGTTGGATATCCATAGATAGGCTATTATCCAGCTTACCTCTGGTCCGCTGCAAGAGAGTTCCTGTCTACCCCTTCCTGCGAGGAGGTCCATAGAGTTGTGTCCCCCGTGTGGATATCCATAGATAAGCTATTATCCAGCTTACCTCTGGTAAGCGTACATCTTATAAGGTGGAGGATCTCTCACTGGGTGCTGAGTGTTTAACCGTTTGATCACCCTTTATTGGCTCTGGCTTCAGAGACTCATTTCTTTTGAACATTTTCACCATTCCTTTGGATATATTCTTGGCAGTTGACACATATTATTTCAATGTCGTCATTTGTGTCATAATTGGTTCACCTATTACTCATTGATTCCTACTGTATGGTTTTCATTTACCTTTGAATAACAGATTTATTGCTCTTTTATTATTCACCTAATCATATATGGTGTTCAATTTATATATATACAGTCTCCTACATATATATCCACTGCATTCTAGTCTAGCCAAGCCTATATCTGACTGAAGGTAGTTCCTGGTGTACGTTTTCAAATACACTTTCAGGCAGGCAGGTGATTTAGTGATCTGCAGTGCATAAAATATATATACAGTCTCCAACATATATATATATCCACTGCATTCCAGTCTAGCCAAGGCTATATCTGACTGCAGGCCATTGCTGGTGTACGTTTTCAAATACACTTTCAGGCAGGCAGGCAGGCAGGCAAATGATTCAGTGATCTACAGTGCATTAAATATATATACTGTCTCCTACATATATATCCACTGCATTCTAGTCTCGCCAAGCCTATATCTTATTGCAAGCCATTCCTGGTGTACGTATTCAAAAACACTTTTAGGCAGGCAGGCCAGGCAGGTGATCTGCTGTGCATAAAGATATATATACAGTCTCCTACATATATATCCACTGCATTCCAGTCTAGTCAAGCCTATACCTGACTACAGGCCATTCCTGGTGTACGTATTTAAAGACACTTTCAGGCAGGCAGGCCAGGCAGGTGATTCAGTGATCTGCAATGCATAAAGATATATATACAGTCTCCTACATATATATCCACTGCATTCTAGTTTAGCCAAGCCTATACCTGACTACAAGCCATTCCTTGTGTACGTTTTCAACGACACTTTCAGGCAGGCAGGTGATTCAGTGATCTGCAGTGCATAAAGATATATATACAGTCTCCTACATATATATCCACTGCATTTTAGTCTAGCCAAGCCTATACCTGACTGCAGGCCATTCCTGGTGTAATTTTTCTAGTAAACTTCAGGCGGTGTTTTGCTAATCCAATTTTACAGCATGTCTGGAAGGCCACCAAGGAAAGGCAGAAGCTCACAGGCCGTTAAAAGAGGGCAAGCAGGCTCTGTGTCTACAGCCAACAATGCTGGTCATGGTCACGGTGCATCCTCAGCACGTGGCCGTGGGGCACGCTTGTCCTTTTTTTCGACAGCTGGCCATGTTGAGCCACAACATGCAGAAGAGTTGGTAGAGTGGATCACAAGGCCGTCCTCATCCTCCTCATCCTCTGTCACCCAGGCTAAGACAAGTTTGGCTGCCAATGCAGCTGCCAAAGCAGCCTATTCCATCGGCTCAATGGCATCAGTCACTCCTTCCCTAGCTCCACCATTATGTCATGAGGAGTCCCCTGAACTGTTCGACCACAGTGATGGGTACATGCTGCTGGAGGATGCGCAGCGTTTTGAAGGCACCGATGATGGTACCCAGGTTGAGAATGAAGGCAGTAACGTGAGCCCAGAGAGAGGGGGTGCCCAAGAAGGACAAGAAACTGGCAGTCATGTTCCCCCAGCTGCAGCATACTGCCAGGTTTGCTCCAGTGGCGAGGAGAGAGGGGATGATGAGGTCTTTAACTCTATGTGGGTGCCCGATAGAAGAGAGGAGGAGGAAGCACATCTCCAACTAGGCAGGATGCCCTCCAGGGGCCAGCTTAAAGACAGCCAACCGACTGCATCACACCGCAGAGCTCCGCATGTGTGGGGCGCTGCTGACTCCACGCGTTTTTTCAAAAGTTCTTTGGTGTGGACCTTTTTTGAGACGTGTGCAGCAGATCGCACCATTGCTGTTTGCAACATATGTCTGAAGCATGTCAAGCGTGGCCAAAACAGCAGCCGCTTGGGCACCACATGCTTGACCAGACATATGTCGAGCTCTCATGCAGTCCGTTGGCAACAGTACTTAAAAGACCCACACCAAAGAACAAGGCTGATCTCTCCTTGCTCCTCATCAGCTGGGATCTCCAACCCCACTATACCTTCAGTCCTCTCAGAGACCTGCACTGAGAGGAATGAAGGGGTAGAATTAGGTGTCCCAAGCACTTGCGGGCAATCTGCTAGTGGTACACCTAAATCCGATTGTAGCAGGCAAATTTCCCTACCCCAGTTGCTAAACCGTCAAAAGATATTCGGTCCCAGCCATCCACATGCTCAGCGGCTGAATGCTAGTTTGGCTAAATTGCTAGCACTTCAACTGCTGCCTTTTCAGCTGGTAGATTCTGCCCCCTTTCGAGAATTTGTGGAATGTGCGGTACCTCAGTGGCAGGTTCCCAAACACTAGGGATGAGCTTCGAGTTCGAGTCGAACTCATGTTCTACTCGAACATTGGCTGTTCGCAAGTTCGCCGAACAGCGAACAATTTGGGGTTCGAATGCCGCGGAACACCCTTTAAAAGTCTATGGGAGAAATCAAAAGTGCTAATTTTAAAGGCTTATATGCAAGTTATTGTCATAAAAAGTGTTTGGGGACCCGGGTCCTGCCCCAGGGGACATGGATCAATGCAAAAAAAAGTTTTAAAAACGGACGTTTTTTCAGGAGCAGTGATTTTATTAATGCTTAAAGTCAAACAATAAAAGTGTAATATCCTTTTAAATTTCGTACCTGGGGGGTGTCTATAGTATGCCTGTAAAGGGGCGCATGTTTCCTGTGTTTAGAACAGTCTGACAGCAAAATGACATTTGGAAGGAAAAAACTCATTTAAAACTACCCGCGGCTATTGCATTGCCGACAATACACATAGAAGTTCATTGATAAAAACGGCATGGGAATTCCCCACAGGGGAACCCCGAACCAAAAAAAAAAAAAAAAAATGATGTGGGGGTCCCCCTAAATTCCATACAAGGCCCTTCAGGTCTGGTATGGATATTAAGGGGAACCCCAGCCAAAATTTTAAAAAAAAATTGACGTGGGGTTCCCCCTAAATTCCATACCAGACCCTTCAGGTCTGGTATGGATTTTAAGGGGAACCCCGCGCCAAAAAAAAAAAAAAAAACGGCGTGGGGTCCCCCTAAAAATCCATACCAGACCCTTATCCGAGCACGCAACCTGGCAGGCCGCAGGAAAAGAGGGGGGGACGAGAGTGCGCCCCCCCCCCCCCTCCTGAACCGTACCAGGCCACATGCCCTCAACATTGGGAGGGTGCTTTGGGGTAGCCCCCCAAAACACCTTGTCCCCATGTTGATGAGGACAAGGGCCTCATCCTCACAACCGTGGCCGGTGGTTGTGGGGGTCTGCGGGCGGGGGGCTTATCGGAATCTGGAAGCCCCCTTTAACAAGGGGACCCCCAGATCCCGCCCCCCCCCCTGTGTGAAATGGTAAGGGGGTACTTACCCCTACCATTTCACTAAAAAACTGTCAAAAATGTTAAAAATGACAAGAGACAGTTTTTGACAATTCCTTTATTTAAATGCTTCTTCTTTCTTCCTTCATCTTCTTCTTCTTCTGGTTCTTCTGGCTCTTCTGGTTCTTCCTCCGGCGTTCTCGTCCAGCATCTTCTCCGCGGCGTCTTCTATCTTCTTCTCCTCGGGCCGCTCCGCACCCATGGCATGAGGGGAGGCTCCCGCTCTTCTCTTCATCTTCTTCTCTTCTTCATCTTCTTCTTCATCTTCTTCTTCATCTCTTCTTCCTTCTTCTCTTCTTCATGTCTTCTGCGGGCCGCTCCGCAGCCATGCTGTGGCATGGTGGGAGGCTCCCGCTGTGTGACGGCGTCTCTTCGTCTGACGGTTCTTAAATAACGGGGGGCGGGGCCACCCGGTGACCCCGCCCCCCTCTGACGCACGGTGACATGACGGGACTTCCCTGTGACGTCACGGGGAATGCCACAGGGAAGTCCCGTCATGTCACCGTGCGTCAGAGGGGGGCGGGGTCACCGGGTGGCCCCGCCCCCCGTTATTTAAGAACCGTCAGACGAAGAGACGCCGTCACACAGCGGGAGCCTCCCACCATGCCAGCATGGCTGCGGAGCGGCCTGCAGAAGACATGAAGAAGAGAAGAAGGAAGAAGAGATGAAGAAGAAGATGAAGAAGAAGATGAAGAAGAGAAGAAGATGAAGAGAAGAGCGGGAGCCTCCCCCCCCATGCCATGGGTGCGGAGCGGCCCGAGGAGAAGAAGATAGAAGACGCCACGGAGAAGATGCAGGACGAGAACGCCGGAGGAAGAACCAGAAGAGCCAGAAGAACCAGAAGAAGAAGAAGATGAAGGAAGAAAGAAGAAGCATTTAAATAAAGGAATTGTCAAAAACTGTCTCTTGTCATTTTTAACATTTTTGACAGTTTTTTAGTGAAATGGTAGGGGTAAGTACCCCCTTACCATTTCACACAGGGGGGGGGCCGGGATCTGGGGGTCCCCTTGTTAAAGGGGGCTTCCAGATTCCGATAAGCCCCCCGCCCGCAGACCCCCACAACCACCGGCCACAGTTGTGAGGATGAGGCCCTTGTCCTCATCAACATGGGGACAAGGTGTTTTGGGGGGCTACCCCAAAGCACCCTCCCAATGTTGAGGGCATGTGGCCTGGTACGGTTCAGGAGGGGGGGGGGCCGCACTCTCGTCCCCCCCTCTTTTCCTGCGGCCTGCCAGGTTGCGTGCTCGGATAAGGGTCTGGTATGGATTTTTAGAGGGACCCCACGCCGTTTTTTTTTTTTTTTTTTGGCGCGGGGTTCCCCTTAAAATCCATACCAGACCTGAAGGGTCTGGTATGGAATTTAGGGGGAACCCCACGTCAATTTTTTTTTTAAATTTTGGCTGGGGTTCCCCTTAATATCCATACCAGACCTGAAGGGCCTTGTATGGAATTTAGGGGGACCCCCACATCAATTTTTTTTTTTTTTTATTTTGGTTCGGGGTTCCCCTGTGGGGAATTCCCATGCCGTTTTTATCAATGAACTTCTATGTGTATTGTCGGCAATGCAATAGCCGCGGTAGTTTTAAATGTGTTTTTTCCTTCAAAATGTCATTTTGCTGTCAGACTGTTCTAAACACGGGAAACATGCGCCCCTTTACAGGCATACTATAGACACCCCCCAGGTATGAAATTTAAAGGGATATTACACTTTTATTGTTTGACTTTAAGCATTATTAAAATCACTGCTCCTGAAAAAACGGCCGTTTTTAAAACTTTTTTTTGCATTGATTCATGTCCCCTGGGGCAGGACCCAGGTCCCCAAACACTTTTATTGACAATAACTTGCATATTAGCCTTTAAAATTAGCACTTTTGATTATTCATGTTCGTGTCCCATAGACTTTAACGGTGTTCGCGTGTTCGAACGAATTTTTTTCCTGTTCGCATGTTCTGGTGCGAACCGAACAGGGGGGTGTTCGGCTCATCCCTACCAAACACAATTTTTTTTCTCGGAAGGCCATTCCAGCTCTCTACTGGCATGTGGAAGGCAATGTCTTGGCCTCGTTGGACAGGGCGGTCAGCGGTAAGGTGCATATTACCGCTGACTCATGGTCCAGCAGGCATGGACAGGGACGTTACCTTTCTTTCACGGCGCACTGGGTAACCCTGCTGGCAGCTGGGAAGGATGCAGGACAGGGTGCAGTAATGTTGGAGCTTGTTCCTCCACCACACCTCCAAAATGCTTGTAGTGGTGATTCTGCCACACCTCTCTCTTCTACCCCCTCCTGTTCTTCTTCCTCTATGGCCTTTTCCTGTGCAGATTTGTCCTCAGAACCAGCAGTGCTTCGTAGGCGTTCTAGGGGCACGCAAGCACTCAGGCAAAAAGATGCCATGCGGTGCTTGAGTTGGTCTGCTTAGGAGACAGGAGCCACACTGTGGCAGAGATTCTGGCAGCTCTGCAGGGGCAGGTTCAGAGATGGTTGACGCCACGCCAGCTTCAGCCAGGAATGGTGATTTGTGACAATGGCACCAACCTCCTCTCCCCCCTCTGACAGGGACATTTTGTGCAGGGACTGTTCTAAACACGGGGAACACGCGCCACTTTACAGGCATACTATAGACACCCCCAGGTACGATATTTAAAGGAATATTGCACTTTTATTTTTTCACTTTAAGCATCATTAAAATAGCTGCTCAGGAAAAAACGTTTTTTAAAACTTTCTTTTGCATTGATACATGTCCCCTGGGGCAGGACCCGGGTCTCCAAACACTTTTTAGGACAATAACTTGTATATTAGCCTTTAAAATTCGCACTTTTGATTTCTCACGTTTGAGTCCCATAGACTTTAACGGTGTTCGAATGTTCGCGCAAACTTTCAGTCCGTTCGCATGTTCTGGATGCAAACCGAACCGTGGGGTGTTCGGCTCATCCCTATTCCTGGTACTCAAAACTGTTTGAACAGGTTAATGGCTAAATATGCGAAAATTGTGTCCTGGAATGTGAGAGGACGGAATAAAAAGTTTAAACGAGCCTCAGTATTTCAGTTCCTTAAACAGTCCAAGCCGCATATCGCCTTCCTGCAGGAGAAACACCTGGATGGCAGCAGGGTCCTGGCTATGCGCAGGGTTCAAAAAGCCTTTTATGACACTTTTTCTATATTTGCTAGAGGGGTCTCGATCCTTATCAGTAAGGCTCTACCATGTACTGTACACCAGGTGTTCTCGGACCAGGGGCTTGTATCTGGCGGTTCTGTTAGACATTTATCAACACAAAATGTTACTGCCGAATGTTTACTTACCTCCTCCTGTTAATGTGCAAGTACTATATGATACGTTTGCCAGATTGGCTCCCTTTGCTCACCTCCCTCTTATACCGATGGGCAATTTCCACGCTATTCTGGATGCGTTGGACTTGTCCAATCCAGGGAGGATGGGTTCTGCTGATCTTCTCTCCTGGGCTGCGGTGACGGGGCTGACTGAGCTGTGGCGATCTAGAAACCCTTCTAGCAGGGCCTACTCTCATGTCTCATTGACCCACCGCTCATCAGCCAGGATAAACTTGGCGTTTGGTAGCCAGGCCTTGCTGCCATTTGTGAAGGAAGGGCCTGGTAATGGACTGGGGGGTACCCATGCCGTTTGTATCAATGATTTTCATCCATATTGCCAGGACCTGACATTACATTAAAGCCGCAAGCAGTTTTAAATTACTTTTATTCCTTTAGAAATGTCATTTTGTGCAGGGACTTTTCTAAACACGGGAAACACGTGCTACTTTACAGGCATACTATAGACACCCCCCAGGTACGATATTTAAAGGAATATTTCACTTTTATTTTTTCACTTTAAGCATCATTAAAATCACTGCTCACGAAAAAACATTTTTTAAAACTTTCTTTTGTATTGATACATGTCCCCTGGGGCAGGACCCGGGTCCCCAAACACTTTTTAAGACAATAACTTGTATATTAGACTTTAAAATTCGCACTTTTGATTTCTCACGTTTGAGGCCCATAGACTTTAACGGTGTTCGAATGTTCGCGCGAACTTTCGGTCCGTTCGCATGTTCTGGATGCAAACCGAACCGTGGGGTGTTCGGCTCATCCCTATTCCTGTTACTCAAAACTGTTTTAACAGGTTAATGGCTAAATATGCGAAAATTGTGTCCTGGAATGTGAGAGGACTGAATAAAAAGTTTAAACGAGCCTCAGTGTTTCAGTTCCTTAAACAGTCCAAGCCGCATATCGCCTTCCTGCAGGAGAAACACCTGGATGGTAGCAGGGTCCTGGCTATGCGCAGGGTTCAAAAAGCCTTTCATACTACTTTTTCTATATTTGCTAGAGGGGTCTCGATCCTTATCAGTAAGGCTCTACCATGTACTGTACACCAGGTGTTCTCAGACCAGGGGCTTGTATGTGGAGGTTCTGTTAGACATTTATCAACACAAAATGTTACTGGCGAATGTTTACTTACCTCCTCCTGTTAATGTGCAAGTACTATATGATACGTTTGCCAGATTGGCTACCTTTGCTCACCTCCCTCTTATACTGATGGGCAATTTCCACGCTATTCTGGATGCGTTGGACTTGTCCAATCCAGGGAGGATGGGTTCTGCTGATCTTCTCTCCTGGGCTGCGAGGACGGGGCTGACTGAGCTGTGGCGATCTAGAAACCCTTCTAGCAGGGCCTACTCTCATGTCTCATTGACCCACTGCTCATCGGCCAGGATAAACTTGGCGTTTGGTAGCCAGGCCTTGCTGCCATTTGTGAAGGACATTGATTACCTGGCCGGGGGTATATCTGATCATTGCCCCTTATCCCTCAATCCTAGCTTTTCTGCTGGAAGGGGGGGTGGCGGCTTTCTCCAGGATGGTTGCAAAATGAGCAGGTGTCCTCCCGCGTACAGGAGTCAATCGCCTTGTACTGGTCAACTAATAACGATACCAGAGGTGTAACTAGAACCTTCAGGGCCCCGGTGCAAGAAACCATGAAGGGCCCCCCTGACCCCTGGGGCGACCCAGCCCCATGCTTCAGGGGGCCCATGCATCACCCCTGTACACCTGGATAGGAAGAGTGGGGGGGCGGCATATAAAGGTCCCGATCCCCTCCATTTTTTTCCTGCAGCCATGACTTCAGGAGGAAAATGGAGGGTATTGGTTCCTCTATATGCTGCCCAATGCCTCTCCTATCCAGGTGTACAGGAGTGAGACATGGGCTCCCTGACGCATTGTGCTGGGATGTGTGGCAGCGAGCGGTGGTGGCAGTGATGGGGGAATGGGATGGGATCAGTAGCGGCAGTGGTGGTGGGTTGGATGGGATGAGTGGCAGCAGTGGTGGGGGGATGGGATCAGTGGTGGCTGTGAGGGGGGTTAGATCACTGGCAGTGGTGACGGTGAGGGGGGTGGGATCAGTGGTGGTGTTGGGGGATGGGATCAGTAGTGGGGGTGGTGGGATCGGTGGTGGTGGGGGGTGGGATCAGTGGCGGTGGCGATGGTGGTGAGAGGGGGTGGGAGCAGTGGTGGTGGTGAGGGGGGGCAGTGGCAGTGCCATCCTCCCCCACCACCACCTCTGCCTCTTACTGATCCCATCCCCCCACCACCACCACAGATCTCATCCCTATCCTATGGGGGGATAGGGATAAGATCTGTGGTGGTGAGGGGGGGTCAGTAAGAGGCAGAGGTTGGGATCAGTTGCACTGACTATTTTGTCACTTACTTTGTGCGTCGATTCCTTCCCCTTCATCATTACTCCCGTGCCTCCAGGGATGCTCCTGTGTCATGGGATCTCCTGCAGAGGGGAGAGCTCCTCCCCCTTCACTGCACTGGTGTCAGCTGGTCAGCTAACTTTCCCTTCCAGCGTCTGTCTCCTTACATGGCTTCCCTTTCCAGAGATAGCAGCCTTTCCTCAGTGACTAGCGGGCGAACAAACCCCCCCCCGCTGCGGAATGAAGGGACGGCCCCTGACAGTGGAGAACGGGCGGGCAGGCGGGCAACCCTTACAGTGGAGAATGTACGGGCGGGCACCCGGACAGCGGAGAACATGCGGAGAACATGTGGGCGGGCCCCTGAACAGCGGAGAACGTGCAGGCAGGCTCCCGGACAGTGGAGAATGTGTGGGCGGGCTCCCAGACAGTGGAGAATGTGCGGGCGGGCTCCCGGACAGCGGAGAACGTGCGGGCGGGCTCCCGGACAGCGGAGAACGTGCAAGCGGGCCCCTGACAGCGACGGAACTCCAGGGCCCCTGTCGCAAGTGCGACTGCTGCGACCCTGGTAGATCCGCCACTGAAGGACCCTCCTGTGGTGTGGGACGCATTCAAGGCAGTGGTAAGGGGGGAGTGTATCTCTGCTATTAAATCTGAAAGGGTGGCCCACAATGCTGAAATCCTCAGGTTACAAGACACGGAAAAGGAATGTGCAGAGAGACACGCCAGCAGTCCCTCTGATACCACTTATTTGTCTCTGATGGAGGCCAGGCATCTTCTCTCCTTGCATTTCTCGGATCTGGCTCATATGGGGGCAAAACACAGGGCAAACTCTGTTTTCTCAGAGGGAGACAAAAACATGAAGTTGCTGGCGAGATTGGTGGCGGTAGATAATCAGATAACAAACATCCCCGTTATTAGAGATAAGGGTGGAGATCTGGTCAGTGACCCTGTAGAAGTATTGGCCGGATTTAGGGATTTCTTAGCAGACCTTTGTGCCCCTATTCCAAGCTATGACCCAGCTGCTTTGGATGTCCTCTTGGAGGGGCTAGCCCTCCCGAGGTTATCTGAAGCGGAGCAGTTGGTGTTGGATGATTAGATCACCAATAAGGAGATAGTTGCAGCTATTTTTGATTTTCCCCCCTATAAGGCTCCGGGGCCGGATGGCTTTCCGCAGACTTCTACAAAAGTTATGCTAAACAGTTAGCCCCAAGAGTGAACACGCTTCTGGCCCAATGTTTGGAATTAAATAGGCTTCCAGCCTCCATGCTGGATGCATATATGGTCTTACTGCTGAAACCGGGTAAAGATCCACTAGATTGCTCATCTTATAGGCCTATTGCTCTGCTGAATACAGATCTAAAAATTTTGACAAGGGTCAAAATTGGCCAATAGGCTGGTCGGGGTGATCTCCTCCCTGGTCAATATTGACCAGCCGGGTTTCATGCCGGGAAAGTCTACTGATACTAATTTAAGAAGGTTATTTACCCATCTCCAGCTTTCGGGGCCTGATGCTGGTACCAGAATCGTTGTGTCGATCGACATAGAAAAGGCATTCGACTCAATTAAATGGAAATACATGCTAAAAGTGCTGGAGGAGATGGGGTTTGGCAGGGTCTTCAGACAGTGGATTATCTTTTATATAGCAATCCCAGGGTGGCAATTAGGCTAGGCCAGACTACTAGACATGTGCGCCATCAATAAATTAGTTTCATTTCCGTTCCGTTTCGTATTAAAATTAATTCATAATTCGTGTCCGAAATTCAATTCTGGTTCGTACGAAATTGAATTTTCGTTAGGTTCGTAAACTTTTCGTAACAATAATGAATGTTTGTTATGATAAATTTATCATTATGAGGGGCTCCCACCATCCCTGTGCTGTGCTGACTTCCTGGGGTTTTTAACTTTTAGGTTCGTTAACTTCTCGTAACAATAACAAAAGTTCGTTATGATAAATTTATCCGAAGTTCGTAAACGAAATTTCGTATTTCGTACAAAATTCGTATGTATAAATATTCGTATTTCGGATCCTCACGAGTGTACAAATTTCCGGAAATTCATATGAATTTCCGATTCGTACGAAACGAATCGCACATGTCTACAGACTACATCTACCTTCTTTTCAGTGGGAAGAGGTACTAGGCAGGGATGCCCTTTATCCCCATTCTTATTCACACTTATGATGGAACCTCTAGCAGTGACACTTAGATCATCTAGTGAAGTCAAGGCCATTAGAGTGGGTACCATCAAGGAATGCCTGGCATTATATGCGGATAACATGCTTCTGTTTCTAGAGGATCCTGGGTCCTCGCTGCAGGCAGCCCTAAAAATTCTGAATGACTTTACCACCTTTTCGGGCCTGAAGGTGAATTGGAATAAGTCCTCCATTCTGCCTTTGGATGATGGGCTAGGGAGAAGGCTGATTATATGACCTTTAAGTTGGTGCCCCTATTGACATTCTTTAACCACTTAAGGACCGCCTCACGCCGATGTACGTCGGCAAGGTGGCACGGGCAGGCAGAATCACGTACATGTACGTGATCTGCCTCCCGCGGGCGGGGAGTCCGATCGAACCCCCCCCCGGTGCCCGAGACGGTCCGCTTTTGTCCAGCGCCGATCGGAGGTTAGGGGGAGATCATCCATTCGTGCCCCCCCCCTTGCGATCGCCGCCAGCCAATTAGATCATTCCTCTGCTGCTGTATGCTAAACAGCAGCAAAGGAAATTATGTCATCTCTCCTCGGCTCGGTATTTTCCGTTCCGGCGCAGAGGAGAGAAGACTGCACTGTGAGTTAAAACACACACACATCACAGTAGAACATGCCAGGCACACAAAACACCCCCCTTTACCCCCCGATCACCCCCTAATCACCCCCCGTCACACTGATACCAAGCAGTTTTTTGTTTTTTTTTCTGATTACTGCATGGTGTCAGTTTGTGACAGTTAGTGTGGTAGGACACTTACTGTTAGCCTCCTTTAGGTCTAGGGTACCCCCCTAACCCCCCTTAATAAAGTTTTAACCCCTTGATCACCCCCCGTCGCCAGTGTCGCTAAGCGATCATTTTTCTGATCGCTGTATTAGTGTCACTGGTGACGCTAGTTAGGGAGGTAAATATTTAGGTTCGCTGTCAGCGTTTTATAGCGACAGGGACCCCCATATACTACCTAATAAATGTTTTAACCCCTTGATTGCCCCCTAGTTAACCCTTTCACCACTGATCACCATATAACTGTTACGGGTGATGCTGGTTAGTTTGTTTATTTTTTATAGTGTCAGGGCACCCGCCATTTATTACCGAATAAAGGTTTAGCCCCCTGATCGCCCGGCGGTGATATGTGTCGCCCCAGGCAGCGTCAGATTAGCGCCAGTACCGCTAACACCCACGCACGCAGCATACACCTCCATTAGTGGTATAGTATCTGTACGGATCAATATCTGATCCGATCAGATCTATACTAGCGTCCCCAGCAGTTTAGGGTTCCCAAAAACGCAGTGTTAGCGGGATCAGCCCAGATACCTGCTAGCACCTGCGTTTTTCCCCTCCGCCCGGCCTAGCCCACCCAAGTGCAGTATCGATCGATCACTGTCACTTACAAAACACTAAACGCATAACTGCAGCGTTCGCAGAGTCAGGCCTGATCCCTGCGATCGCTAACAGTTTTTTTGGTAGCATTTTGGTGAACTGGCAAGCACCAGCCCCAGGCAGCGTCAGGTTAGCGCCAGTACCGCTAACACCCATGCACGCACCGTACACCTCCCTAAGTGGTATAGTATCTGATCGGATCAATATCTGATCCGATCAGATCTATACTAGCGTCCCCAGCAGTTTAGGGTTCCCAAAAACGCAGTGTTAGCGGGATCAGCCCAGATACCTGCTAGTGCTAGCACCTGCGTTTTGCCCCTCCGCCCCGCCCAGCCCAGCCCACCCAAGTGCAGTATCGATCGATCACTGTCACTTACAAAACACTAAACGCATAACTGCAGTGTTCGCAGAGTCAGGCCTGATCCCTGCGATCGCTAACAGTTTTTTTGGTAGCGTTTTGGTGAACTGGCAAGCACCAGCGGCCTAGTACACCCCGGTCATAGTCAAACCAGCACTGCAGTAACACTTGGTGACGTGGCGAGTCCCATAAGTGCAGTTCAAGCTGGTGAGGTGGCAAGCACAAGTAGTGTCCCGCTGCCACCAAGAAGAAGACAAACAGGCCTGTCGTGCCCATAGTGCCCTTCCTGCTGCATTCGCCAATCCTAATAATTGGGAACCCACCACATCTGCAGCGCCCATACTTCCCCCATTCACATCCCCAACCAAATGCAGTCGGCTGCATGAGAGGCATTTTCTTTATGTCCTCCCGAGTACCCCTACCCAACGAACCCCCCCAAAAAAGATGTTTTGTCTGCAGCAAGCGCGGATATAGGCATGACACCCACTATTATTGTCCCTCCTGTCCTGACAACCCTGGTCTTTGCATTGGTGAACGCTACCATTCACTAGTTGAGTATTAGCGTAGGGTACAGCATTGCACAGACTAGGCACACTTTCACAGGGTCTCCCAAGATGCCATCGCATTTTGAGAGACCCAAACCTGGAACCGGTTACAGTTATAAAAGTTAGTTACAAAAAAAAGTGTAAAAAAAAAAAATATATGAAATAAAAAAAAATAGTTGTCGTTTTATTGTTCTCTCTCTCTCTATTCTCTCTCTATTGTTCTGCTTTTTTTTTACTGTATTCTATTCTGCAATGTTTTATTGTTTTTATGTTTTATCATGTTTGCTTTTCAGGTATGCAATTTTTTATACTTTACCGTTTACTGTGTTTTATTGTTAACCATTTCTTTGTCTTCAGGTACGCCATTCACGACTTTGAGTGGTTATATCAGAATGATGCCTGCAGGTTTAGGTATCATCTTGGTATCATTCTTTTCAGCCAGCAGTCGGCTTTCATGTAAAAGCAATCCTAGCGGCTAATTAGCCTCTAGACTGCTTTTACAAGCAGTGGGAGGGAGTCCCCCCCCCACCGTCTTCCGTGTTTTTCTCTGGCTCTCCTGTCTCAACAGGGAACCTGAGAATGCAGCCGGTGATTCAGCCAGCTGACCATTGAGCTGATCAGAGACCAGAGTGGCTCCAAACATCTCTATGGCCTAAGAAACCGGAAGCTACGAGCATTTCATGACTTAGATTTCGCCGGATGTAAACAGCGCCATTGGGAAATTGCACAGACTAGGCACATTTTCACAGGGTCTCCCAAGATGCCATCGCATTTTGAGAGACCCAAACATGGAACCGGTTACAGTTATAAAAGTTAGTTACAAAAAAAAGTGTAAAAAAAAAAAAATATATGAAATAAAAAAAAATAGTTGTCGTTTTATTGTTCTCTCTCTCTCTATTCTCTCTCTATTGTTCTGCTCTTTTTTACTGTATTCTATTCTGCAATGTTTTATTGTTATTATGTTTTATCTTGTTTGCTTTTCAGGTATGCAATTTTTTATACTTTACCGTTTACTGTGTTTTATTGTTAACCATTTCTTTGTCTTCAGGTACGCCATTCACGACTTTGAGTGGTTATACCAGAATGATGCCTGCAGGTTTAGGTATCATCTTGGTATCATTCTTTTCAGCCAGCGGTCGGCTTTCATGTAAAAGCAATCCTAGCGGCTAGTTAGCCTCTAGACTGCTTTTACAAGCAGTGGGAGGGAATGCCCCCCCCCCCACCGTCTTCCGTGTTTTTCTCTGGCTCTCCTGTCTCAACAGGGAACCTGAGAATGCAGGCGGTGATTCAGCCAGCTGACCATTGAGCTGATCAGAGACCAGAGTGGCTCCAAACATCTCTATGGCATAAGAAACCGGAAGCTACGAGCATTTCATGACTTAGATTTCGCCGGATGTAAACAGCGCCATTGGGAAATTAGGAAAGCATTTTATCACACCAATCTTAGTGTGGTGAGATGCTTTGAGGGCAGAGTAGAGATCTAGGGTCTAATAGACCCCAATTTTTTCAAAAAAGAGTACCTGTCACTACCTATTGCTATCATAGTGCACGTAGGTCTGCGACTGTTCTGCGATTGCACGTAGGTCTGTGAGTACCTGTGTATTGTCTTGTTGTGTACCTGTGTATTGTCTTGAGTATTAGTGCCAGGAAGCTAGCTGTTAGGTAATTTGGACAGGGTAAAATCCCCAAATCCTCACTAAATTTAATAGGTACGATGCCCGGTGGGTGTGGAGAGGCGACTCTTTGTACATCTTGCCGCATGTATGCGTTCCTTGATCATCCGATCGAGGGCGAATACTGCTGTGCAAAATGTAAGCACATTGTTTCCCTGGAAGCCCAGGTTCTGAATCTGGGGAAGCAACTGTCAGCACTGAGAAGTCCCTCCATACTAAAGGTGAGCCAGGAACGTACACGGCAGGTGCCGGCAGGGGCCAGCACAGAGGCGGGTGGAGACAAAGAGGTGCAGGCACTAGCAAAGAGTAGATGGGTGACAGTCAGGAGGGGTAGAGGGGGAAGTGCCAGGGAGGCCGATCCAGGACTGGAGCATCCCAATAAGTATGCTCCATTGAGTGACATTGGTGAAATCAGTCAGGGACCAGCACTGCTGGAGATGAGGGACTCTCCTAGCTGCCAGGGGAAGAACTCCTCCAGTGAGAGTGTGGGGGCAGCAAAGGGAAAGGAAAGACAGATTCCGGTGGTAGGGGACTCAATTCTTAGAAGGACAGAGAGGGCAATCTGTAACCAAGACCTGAAGCGCCGAACAGTATGTTGTCTACCGGGCGCTCGGGTTCGGCACATCACGGATCTTGTGGACAGATTACTGGGAGGGGCTGGGAAAAACCCGGCTGTCATGGTGCACGTTGGCACCAATGACAATGTCAGAGGCAGATGGAGTGTCCTAAAGAACGATTTTAGGGACTTAGGTGCTAAATTGAGGAAAAGGACCTCCAAGGTAGTATTCTCAGGAATACTACCGGTACATCGAGCCACACCATAAAGGCAGAGAGAGATTAGGGAAGTAAACAAGTAGCTAAAGAGCTGGTGTAGTAAGGAGGGGTTTGGGTTCCTGGAGGACTGGGCCGACTTCTCAGTCGGTAACCAGTACTATAGAAGGGACGGACTGCACTTAAATGAGGAGGGTGCAGATCTGCTGGGAATGAAGATGGCCAAAAAGTTAGAGGGGTTTTTAAACTAGGCGATGGGGGGGAGGGTCCAGAGACAGTGATAGCGAGAGCAGAAGATATTCCAGAGGGTAGTATTGGGGGCATTAGTGGTAGGTAAACCAAAGCACAAAAACACAAGGTGAGTATAGTAGCAAGTCCTAGTTGCAATCTTGAAACACCCAATACGAGGACAATATGCGACCGGTCGAAACTATGTGGCATGTTCACCAATGCCAGGAGCATGGCGGACAAGATGGGTGAACTAGAGATACTGTTGTACAAGGAGGATTTGGATTTTGTGGGAATTTCAGAGACCTGGTTCAACAGCTCTCATGATTGGCTGGCAAACATTCAAGGGTATACCCTATACCGCAAGGATAGAGAGGGTAAAAAAGGGGGAGGAGTATGCCTATATATATAGAATAATGTACAAGCGAATGTGAGAGATGACATCACTGAGGGAGCTAGAGAGGAGGTGGAATCCTTATGGGTAGAGCTCCAAAGGGATGAAGCTAAGGGGAAAATAATACTGTGAGTATGCTATAGGCCCCCTAACCTGAGGGAGGATCTCCTATCACAAATTGGATTAGCAGCAAGGATGGGAAGTGTTATCATAATGGGTGATTTTAATTATCCAGACATAGACTGGACATAGACATTTAAGGCTTGCCAGTTCCTTAATGTCTTGCAGGACAATTTTATGGGTCAGATGGTAGACGCACCAACTAGAAATAAAACATTACTGGATCTACTGATTACCAACAATACAGACCTGATCACAGATGTGGAAATACGGGGCAATTTAGGTAACAGCGATCACAGGTCAATTAGTTTCAGTATAAATCACACAAATAGGAAACATGAAGGGAACACAAAGACACTGAATTTCAAAAGAGCCAACTTCCCTAAACTACAAACCTTGCTAAAAGGTATAAATTGGGATAAAATATTAGGAACAAAGAATACGGAGGAGAGATGGGTTTGCTTTAAGAGCATATTAAATAAGGGCATTAGCCAATGTATCCCATTGGGTAATAAATTTAAAAGAGCGAACAAAAATCCTGGATGGCTTAACTCCAATGTAAAAATGCATATAAAAGCAAAGGAGAAGGCCTTCAAAAAATACAAGGTTGAGGGATCATCCTCAGCATTCAGACTTTATAAAGAATGCAATAAGAAATGTAAGGGTGCAATTAGGACGGCTAAGATAGAACATGAAAGACACATAGCGGAGGAGAGCAAAAAAAATCCCAAGAAATTCTTTAAGTATGTAAACAGTAAAAAAGGGAGGACAGACCATATTGGCCCCATAAAGAATGAGGAAGGACATCTGGTTACAAAGGATGGGGAGATGGCAAAGGTATTGAATTTATTCTTCTCCTCAGTCTTCACGAGTGAATCGGGGGTCTTCAGTAACCAAAACTGCAGTGTTTATCCTCATGACACAACACAGGAAGCACCTCCATGGTTAACAGAGGACAGAATTAAAATTGGACTTGAGAAACTTAACATTAATAAATCACCGGGACCAGATGGCTTGCATCCGAGGGTACTTAGGGAACTCAGTCAGGTGATTGCCAGACCGTTGTTCCTAATTTTTACAGACAGTCTATTGACTGGAATGGTACCAGCTGATTGGAGAAAAGCCAATGTAGCACCAATATTTAAAAAAGGCCCAAAAAACATCCCTGGGAATTACAGACCAGTTAGCCTAACATCAATAGTATGTAAACTCTTGGAGGGGATGATAAGGGACTATATACAAGATTTTAGTAATAAGAACGACATCATTAGCAGTAATCAGCACGGATTCATGAAGAATCGTTCTTGCCAAACCAATCTATTAACCTTCTATGAGGAGGTGAGTTGCCATCTAGATAAAGGAAGGCCCGTAGACGTGGTGTATCTGGATTTTGCAAAAGCATTTGACACAGTTCCCCATAAACGTTTACTGTACAAAATAAGGTCCGTTGGCATGGACCATAGGGTGAGTACATGGATTGAAAACTGGCTACAAGGGCGTGTTCAGAGGGTGGTGATAAATGGAGAGTACTCAGAATGGTCAGGGGTGGGTAGTGGGGTTCCCCAGGGTTTTGTGCTGGGACCAATCCTATTTAATTTGTTTATAAACGACCTGGAGGATGGGATAAACAGTTCAATCTCTGTATTTGCAGACGATACTAAGCTAAGCAGGGCAATAACTTCTCCGCAGGATGTGGAAACCTTGCAAAAAGACCTGAACAAATTAATGGGGTGGGCGACTACATGGCAAATGAGGTTCAATGTAGAAAAATGTAAAATAATGCATTTGGGTGGCAAAAATATGAATGCAATCTATACACTGGGGGGGGAGAACCTCTGGGGGAATCTAGGATGGAAAAGGACCTGGGGGTCCTAGTAGATGATAGGCTCAGCAATGGCATGCAATGCCAAGCTGCTGCTAATAAAGCAAACAGAATATTGGCATGCATTAAAAGGGGGATCAACTCCAGAGATAAAACGATAATTCTCCCGCTCTACAAGACTCTGGTCCTGTCGCACCTGGAGTATGCTGTCCAGTTCTGGGCACCAGTCCTCAGGAAGGATGTACTGGAAATGGAGCGAGTACAAAGAAGGGCAACAAAGCTAATAAAGGGTCTGGAGGATCTTAGTTATGGGGAAAGGTTGCGAGCGCTGAACTTATTCTCTCTGGAGAAGAGACGCTTAAGAGGGGATATGATTTCAATTTACAAATACCGGACTGGTGACCCCACAATAGGGATAAAACTTTTTCGCAGAAGAGAGTAACTATATAGGGGATATTTACATTCCCTGAGATAACAATAAAAATGATTAAAAAAAATGAAAGGAACAGTTTAAAAATAAGATAAAAAAGCAAAAAAATAATAAAGAAAAAAAAAAAAGCACCCCTGTCCCCCCCTGCTCTCGCTCAAAGGCGAACGCAAGCGTCGGTCTGGCGTCAAATGTAAACAGCAATTGCACCATGCATGTGAGGTGTCACCGCGAACGTCAGATTGAGGGCAGTAATTTTAGCAGTAGACCTCCTCTGTAAATCTAAAGTGGTAACCTGTAAAGGCTTTTAAAGGCTTTTAAAAATGTATTTAGTTTGTCGCCACTGCACGTTTGTGCGCAATTTTAAAGCATGTCATGTTTGGTATTCATGTACTCGGCCTAAGATCATCTTTTTTATTTCATCAAACATTTGGGCAATATATTGTGTTTTAGTGCATTAAAATGTAAAAAAGTGTGTTTTTTCCCCAAAAAATGCGTTTTAAAAATCGCTGCGCAAATACTGTGTGAAAAAAAAAAATGAAACACCCACCATTTTAATCTGTAGGGCATTTGCTTTAAAAAAATATATAATGTTTGGGGGTTCAAAGTAATTTTCTTGCAAAAAAAAAAATTTTTTTCATGTAAACTAAAAAGTGTCAGAAAGGGCTTTGTCTTCAAGTGGGTAGAAGAGTGGGTGATGTGTGACATAAGCTTCTAAGTGTTGTGCAAAAAATGCCAGGACAGTTCAAACCCCCCCCCCAAATGACCCCATTTTGGAAAGTAGACACCCCAAGCTATTTGCTGAGAGGCATGTCGAGTCCATGGAATATTTTATATTGTGACACAAGTTGCGGGAAAGAGACAATTTTTTTTTTTTTGCACAAAGTTGTCACTAAATGATATATTGCTCAAACATGCCATGGGAATATGTGAAATTACACCCCAAAATACATTTTGTTGCTTCTCCTGAGTACGGGGATACCACATGTGTGAGACTTTTTGGGAGCCTAGCCGCGTACGGGACCCTGAAAACCAAGCACCGCCTTCAGGCTTTCTAAGGGCTTAAATTTTTGATTTCACTCTCCACTGCCTTTCACAGTTTCGGAGGCCATGGAATGCCCAGGTGGCACAAACCCCCCCCCCAAATGACCCCATTTTGGAAAGCAGACACCCCAAGCTATTTGCTGAGAGGTATAGTGAGTATTTTGCAGACCTCACTTTTTGTCACAAAGTTTTGAAAATTGAAAAAAGAAAAAAAATATGTTTTTTCTTGTCTTTCTTCATTTTCAAAAATCTCACAAAAAAATGAGAGCTGCAAAATACTCACCATGCCTCTCAGCAAAAAGCTTGGGGTGTCTACTTTCCAAAATAGGGTCATTTGGGGGGGTTTTGTGCCACCTGGGCATTCCATGGCCTCCGAAACTGTGATAGGCAGTGAAGAGTGAAATCAAAAATTTACACCCTTAGAAATCCTGAAGGCGGTGATTGGTTTTCGGGGCCCCGTACGCAGCTAGGCTCCCAAAAAGTCCCACACATGTGGTATCCCCATACTCAGGAGAAGCAGCTAAATGTATTTTGGGGTGCAATTCCACATATGCCCATGGCCTGTGTGAGTAATATATCATTTAGTGACAACTTTGTGCAAAAAAAAACAAACAAAAAAAAAATTGTCACTTTCTCGCAACTTGTGTCAAAATATAAAATATTCCATGGACTCAACATACCTCTCAGCAAATAGCTTGGGTTGTCTACTTTCCAAAATGGGGTCATTTGGGGCGGGGGGGGTTGTGCCATCTGGGCATTTCATGGCCTTCAAAACTGTGATAGGTAGTGAGGAGTGAAATCAAAAATTTACGCCCTTAGAAATCCTGAAGGCGGTGATTGGTTTTCGGGGCCCCGTACGCGGCTAGGCTCCCAAAAAGTGCCACACATGTGGTATCCCTGTACTCAGGAGAAGCAGCTGAATTTTGGGGTGCAATTCCACATATGCCCATGGCCTGTGTGAGCAATATATCATTTAGTGACAACTTTTTGTAATTTTTTTTTTTTTGTCATTATTTAATCACTTGGGACAAAAAAAAATTAATATTCAATGAGCTCAACATGCCTCTCAGCAATTTCCTTGGGCTGTCTACTTTCCAAAATGGGGTCATTTGGGGGGTTTTGTACTGCCCTGCCATTTTAGCACCTCAAGAAATGACATAGGCAGTCAAACTAAAAGCTGTGTAAATTCCAGAAAATGTACCCTAGCTTGTAGACGCTATAACTTTTGCGCAAACCAATAAATATACGCTTATTGACATTTTTTTTACCAAAGACATGTGGCCGAATACATTTTGGCCTAAATGTTTGACTAAAACTGAGTTTATTGGATTTTTTTTATAACAAAAAGTAAAAAATATCATTTTTTTTCAAAATTTTCGGTCTTTTTCCGTTTATAGCGCAAAAAATAAAAACCGCAGAGGTGATTAAATACCATCAAAAGAAAGCTCTATTTTTGGGAAGAAAAGGACGCAAATTTTGTTTGGGTACAGCATTGCATGACCGCGCAATTAGCAGTTAAAGCGACGCAGTGCCAAATTGGAAAAAGTCCTCTGGTGTTTAGGCGGCCAAATGGTCCGGGGCTGAAATGGTTAAGCAGAAGGCTCAGGCCTGGCAAAGGCTCCTACTGTCGCTTATAGGGAGGATAAACTTACTGAAAATTAAAATTCTCCCAGTCATTTTGTACTTCTTAAGACATGCTCCTGTGTGGGTTCCTAAGTCCTTTTTCAATCAATTGGACGCCATTACTAGTTCATTCCTCTGGGCCCCCAAACATCCACGCATAGGACTCAAGGTGCTTCAAGAACCCTGGGGACAGGGGGGGTTGGCCCTACCCGACTGGAGGAAATATTATCTCGCCTGTCAACTGGTGTTTGCCCATAAATGGTTGACATCTGGGGATTCCACTACTGTCGTGGAAGCGGCTCACTTGGGGTCGTACGAGGCCCTTTGTTTGGCCATCCATAGGGATACAAAATCGGACCTACCCCTCACATTGGCCATGAAGGCTACTATTAAGGCATGGGAGGAGGAGGCTGGGTTAGCGTGCCCGAGTTATTTAGGCTTATCACTACAGACCCTGCTGTGGGGGAACCCTAAATTGCCACATTTCTACTCGTTTTCGGATCCCATGGTGTGGGCGGTCAAGGGAATAAAGCTCCTAAAGGACATCAAAAGGGATGGGGGGGAAGAGGCTGGAAGGGAAATCACCAACTTATACATCCCAGAAGCAGAGTAGTGGGCTGGTTGAGTAAAGATATTGCATGATAGAGAGTACTGCTGACATGTGTCATATCAGTAAGATATAAATATATTGGCAGTCATATCAATAATACTGCCAGATAAAAATGTTATAATAAGGATAGCTAAATGTGCATATATAAAGATGATAAAAATAAGTCAAAAATCAAAAAAAAGCGGATCCTTTTTGGCCCTCCTCTCCGTGTCGGTGGCGCTCCGACGTCTGATGTCATCGCGCCTATGACGAGGTGACGCCAGACGCCGCCCCGCTGGGTGAGCAGCCTCAGCGACGCCCCTCTCTCGCTGATACTGTTATCAGCTGTTGAGGGGGTGTCGCCTTCTGGAACCGAACCACGGCCAACGTATCACTGGCACCATACCCGCCCCTCTTTTGGGCGTATCTTCCCCCATTACCCTTTGAAATACAAACTCCCAGCAGCAGTATGTGTTTGCTGCACATCCAGGCCACACACCGGAATTAGGAGGATCGGTGCTGAATTTACACCAAGCAAGGCATAGTGGCTGTTATGCTCAGGTATTTCATTGTTTCTTTATGTCAGCACCATATACCTGTGCCTCATTCACTTCTACCTTGGTAAATTTAAGGAGCATCTTTATTCTTACTATTGGTTATATAGGCATACCTCCGCTGACATGTTATGTCACTCTATATAGCCCATCATGTGCTCCAGTGATGTACCTTGCATCCCACTCCAAACCCCCCCCCCCCCCCCCTTCCCCATGTTTATTTTTATCATCTTTATTATATATGCACATTTAGCTTAGTATTATTGATATGACTGCCAATATATTTATATCTTACTGATAAGACACATGTCAGCAGTACTCTCTATCATGCAACATCTTTACTCAACCAGCCCACTACTCTGCTTCAGGGATGTATTAGTTGGCGATTTCCATTCCAGCCTCTTCCCCCTTTTTCATTTTTTGGACCCTTTAGTTTCCAGCCACCATTTGAATAAAATTGGGCTGGCGGACCCTTAATCAGAAATTTTTTTACTCTTTCCGTTTGGAGACTTGAGGTGTAGAGTGATACCTGCCAAACCAATGGGCCTTTATTCGTGTGTGACACACTTGTAATGTACATGAACATTCTTCAATAGTAAGTTGTTTAAAATATATGCTTTACTACTTGCTTGTTTGCCATGCATTATTGTTTCCTTGCCATGTTTTTTCGCCATGTCCCCTGCTGCTGTCCCTATGTTTTGCATCTGTTTTTAATATATACTTTTTGATCAATTTCTATATATGTATTTCCTATGATAGATTAATACAGTGTAACATGTTGGGTATGCTGACTGTCATGTTTGATGGTGCTCTTCTACTATAGAGTCCTTCTTACCATGCTTCAGAAGATTGATTGTATCAATTGTATGAATTGTTCTAATCATTGTTTTTAACCATGATCTTTTTGTATTTTGAATAAAAATTTAAAATGTATTATGTTTCTAATACTTTCGTACTCACCTTATACTTAATAACCCTCACCCAGACAATCCCCTGTGGCACTTTCTTTTCCGATTTTCCCTGATGGTAGATATGTGTTTATCTATGGAATATTATACGCTTTACCATTTGTACTTATGGGAACCTATAATCCACCGCAGGCGGATATGCAGGTAGTGAAGGATGCAGTGCTGTTTATGGCTCAATACACTGATGCATACGTGATATGTATGGGGGATTACAATATGATACTGAACTCAACTTTAGATAGATATGGCGGTTTAATCTTAAAACGGGCAAGTAGAGAGAATACGTTAAAAAGTCTTCTTGGTGAGGTAGGATGGTCTGACTTGTGGAGAGTTGGGAACCCACAGACTAGGATCTATATGTGGGCAGCCCCAGGTGGAGGGTGTCTATCTCGAATTGACATGGTATGTGGGAATGACAAAGTACCACCATTGGTGCATTCGATTGCTTATCTCCCCCTGGGGATTTCTGATCACTCCCCACTAATATTTGGGTTAAGTATCGGCGCTAGGGGGAGTCAACCAATCTGGAAAATGCACCCATATTGGCTTTCTCAGATTGGGACTCATGATCGTATTCCAGAGCAGTTAAATGTTTTTTTTTAGGCACATGAGAACTATGCAATGGATGGTACGGTATGAGATGCATTTAAGGCATATCTGCGGGGGACACTGAAGTCAACCATATCCCATATCAAATGATCCAGTAGGCAAGGAGAGGAGGAAATAGCTAAACGATGTGTACAAGCAGAAGATGAATTTGTATCTAATCCCTCAGGTGAAAATCAGGCAAGGTGGGAAAGTATCCTTAGGTTATATAAGGGACAAATAGAAATAAAGGCTAAACGGAAACAATTTTTTTATGAGGCAAAAATTTTTTGAACAAGGGAACCAGTCTAGCAGATTACTGGCATTTATTGCCAAACAGCAAACAACAACCTCGGCTATCTCTAAGATACGAAATGAACAAGGGATACTGGCCAGTAAAATAGAAGAAATCATACAATGCTTTTATGAGTTTTATGTTAAGATGTACGCTACTTCATTAACATGTACCGAGGAGGATAGAGAGGGGTATCTGGAGGAGGTAGTGTACCCGGAAATAACAAGAGAAAATGCTAAATTTATGGAGATCATGGAGGAAGAAGTATGGGAAGGCGATCTCATCGTTAGCTACTGATAAATCCCCAGGACCAGATGGGATACCCCTGGAAGTGAATAGTCGATATAGAGATCAGATAGCCCCAATTTTAACTAGGGTATATAGAGAGGCCTTTGTTAGGGGGGAACTCCCATAGTCAATGTATGAGGCAACGGTAATATTCATCTTAAAACCAGACAACGACCCACATGAATGCACCTCTTACAGGCCAATATCCTTGTTAAACTGTGATGACAAAATCCTTGCCAGGATACTGGCTAGAAGATTCAACACTGTAATAACATCTATAATCCACACAGACCAGACAGGGTTTATACCTGTTAAATCAACATTGATAAATATTCATAGAACACAACTAGTGGCACAAATGAGGGGATATATTCCAGAGTCAGGGGCTCTGGCATCTCTTGATACAGCCAAAGTCTTTGACTCTATAGAATGGAGATTTTTGCAGGCAACAATCTGGGGAAGTTTGGGTTTGGCAATGGATTTAAACAATGGGTTAAAATATTATATGCAAACCCGAGATCAAAATGATTGATTAATGGAATACTGACCCCATCAATAAATCTATTCAGGGGCATGAGGCAGGGGTGTCCACTATCTCCCCTTTTATTTGCCATTACAATTGAGTTCCTGGCCCCATGGTTTCGGCAGACTGAAGAATACCAGGGGATAGAGTTGAGGGATAGTATAGAACAGATTGGTCTTTATGCGGACGATATTATACTATATATGCGGGATACACAGAACACCCTGAGGAAAGCTATGAGTATAATAGACACCTTTGGCCAGTATTCAGGGCTTAAGATTAACTGGCAGAAGTCTTTCCTTATGCCACTGCATCAAGAACTAGAAATGGAGGAAAGGATAGATACCCCACTTAGAATAGTGGACTCCTTTAAGTATCTAGGAATCTATATAACAAGGCAATCTTGGGATGTACTGACAGCGAATGTAAATCCATTGATGGAGTATATTAAATCTAAGCTGAAAAACTGGAGTAACCTACCACTTTCGGTGGTGGGTAGAATAAATTTAATTAAAATGATTTCACTGCCAAAGTGTTTATATATTTTTTCACATTCCCCAGTGGTAGTTCCTAAAAAGATCTTTAAAAGCTTGAACTCTCAATTCACTAAATTTATATGGGCCAAAGGCAGATTTAAAGTAAAACTTACAACATTACAGCGCCCAAAAACAGAGGCGCTGTAATCCTATCCTTTGCCCAGGCCACACTATGCTGACGGAAACCAACCAACGGAGTACAAGCCTGTATCTATTTATATTTGTGAGTGAATTCATTTTATAATATTTTATCCATTGAAGAAAAAGGTTTTGCACCAGAGCCTGTGCGCTCTTCTTTCCATTTGTATTTGAGACGTGAGGCAGGAAAAATGCCGGGTCTTCCGGGATAACGTAATCAGTACATATTTGGGTAATCTTCCAGACCACTTTCTAGTAATTGCTGAGCTTGGGACAGGACCAAAATATGTGCAATAGTGTCCCCTACTCTTTTTGAAACCTCCAAGAGAAATCAGTGACATTTTAAGTAGGGGAGATGGGGTATAGTACAGAGTCAAAACTTTTAAATTGGTTTCCTGTATTCTCGTACAGATCAAGGATTTTAAGGCAAATCCAATAATGGTATTCCGTTGATGCGTTGTAAATGTCCTATCCAAATCCAATTCCCACTTTTCAAGAAAGGGCATTTGGTAATCCTCTGGGGCTGGTATCAACAGGGAGTACAACTTTGAGAGTGTATGAGGTAAAGTTCCTTGATCAGAGCAATATGCCTCTAACATAGTCAGACTGCCGAGGAAGTCACGTGGAGGTGGAAGAGAGCCCCATAAATTATGTAACTGTAAGGCCCTCAGAATCTGCCAGGGCCTGTAATGTGGGTCAGGAGTAGGGATGAGCCGAACACCCCCCAATTCGGTTCGCACCAGAACCTGCGAACGGACCGAAAATTTGCACGAACGTTAGAACCCCATTGACGTCTTTGGGACTCGAACGTTCAAAATCAAAAGTGCTAATTAAAAGGATCATTTGCATGGTATTGTCCTAAAAAGGGTTTGGGGACCCGGGTCCTGCCCCAGGGGACATGTATCAATGCAAAAAAAACTTTTAAAAAAGGACGTTTTTTTTCGAGAGCAGTGATTTTAATGATGCTTAAAGTCAATAAAAAAATAAAGTGAAATATTCCTTTAAATATCGTACCTGGGGGGTGTCTTTAGTATGCCTGTAAAGTCGTGCGTGTTTCCCGTGCTTAGAACAGTCCCTGCACAATTTTTAAAGGAATAAAAGTCATTTAAAACTGCTTGCGGCTTTAATGTAATGTCGGGTCCTGGCAATATGGATGAAAATCAGTGAGACAAACGGCATGGGTACCCCCCAGTCCATTACCAGGCCCTTTGGGTCTTGTATGGATATTAAGGGGAACCCTGCACCCAAATTATAAAAAGGAAAGGCGTGGGGCCACCAGGCCCTTTATACTCTGAACAGCAGTATACAGGCGGTGCAAACAAGACAGGGACTGTAGGTTTGTTGTTAAGTAGAATCTGTTTGTAATTTTGAACTGGTACATTTTTAACGTGTTTAGCTCCAGCCAAAAAATCTATTTTAAGCTTTTTGGAAAACATAGGGAAGGGTTATCACCCCTGTGACATTTGTTTTGCTGTCTGTGCTCCTCTTCAGAAGATTTCACCTCACTTTCTGTCCCAATGACAAATGTTTTTAGAAAATTTGGGGTTTTTAGTGAAACAAGGATTGGTGATAAAGCATCAGTGGAAAGGAGAAACTTTTTTCCCATATTAACTCTTACAGGAGAGAATTTCCCTTCCTAGGGGTAGATTTCATCTCACTTCCTGTTGTCTCCTTCCGTTTGCAAGTAGGAGTCATTTATAAGTTGGATGTTTTGAATACTCTGCAGAAATTGTGGCCTTAGGTGTTGGTGTTGCCACAACACTGTAAGCCCACACAGGGCCCTGCTGTGTGATTAGATCAAGAATTGTAATTACATGCCCCTGTTGAACAAGGGCAGAAAAATTAGGCCTTTGGTGAGGGTGGTGGTGCTGGTGTCACAACACTGTAAGTTCTCACATTTACTCTTGGTGGGCGCTGGAACGGGCCCTGCTGTGAAATATTAGATAAAGAATTGTAATTACATGTCCCTGTTGAACAGGGGCAGAAAAATTGGGCCTTAGGCACTGGTGCTGGTGCCACAACACTGCAACGAGCCCTGCTGCAAAGTATTGCATCAAAAATTGTGATTACATGCCCCTGTTAAACAGGGGCTGAAAAATTAGGTCTCAGCCACTGGTGGCGGTGCCCAGAACCAAAAATGTTCTTACAAGCTATCAGCATGATTATTGAGGAGGAATAGGATAATCACTCAGCATAACAGGATAGTCACTCAGCATCAGCATAGGCAGTCTTGAAGGGATCTGGCATTTCAAAAAAATTTATTCGGTTACATCAGCATCAGGTGCTTGGTAGCTGGTGGTGATCCAAGACTGATTCATTTTTATGAAGGTCAGTCAATCGACCGAGTCGGTGGACAGACGCACCCTGTGATCAGTTACAAAGCCTCCAGCAGCACTGAATGTGCATTCCGAAAGAACGCTGGATGCAGGACAGGCCAGTAGCTCAATTACATACTGTGCAAGCTCTGGCCAGTAATCCATCCTCAAGACCCAGTAACCCAGAGGATTTTCGGTGGGAAAGGTGTCCAAGTCAGATCTTGCCCCTAGGTATTCCTGCACCATGTAAAACAGATGCTGGCGATGGTTGTTGCTGGAACCGATCATACCTTGGGGCTGCAGACTAAAAAATTGTCTGAACGCATTGGTAAGACGGCCACCTTCTCCACCGCTCCTTCTTTGACTGACTGAAGCCTCAGCAACACGTTGTCTAGGAACAGGAGTTTGTAACCTTCCAGTCTCTGGAAACGCGTTGCACAGACCTTTCTGCAAGGCCTCCCGAAGATGTTTCATCCTCTGCTCCCTCTGCGACGGCAAGATAAGGTCCGCAACCTTACCCTTGTAACGTGGATCAAGGAGGGTTGCCAGCCAGTATTGATCCCTCTCCTTGATACCACGAATATGAGGATCCTTCCGCAGGCTTTGCAGGATCAGGGAGGCCATGCAGCATAGGTTTGCTGAGGCATTCGGTCCGGAGTCCTCTGGGTCACTAAGGACGACATGATTTCTTGGGACTGTAAATGATCCCTTAAAGACTGCTGCTGATGCTGAGTGCCAGGCTCCATGCTGACACAATCCTCCTCCTCCTCTTCCTGTGTGATCGGCGGGCACGCAGGAACACTGTCTGGATAAAGGGGGCCTTGAGAGCTAAGGAAGTCCACCTCTTCCTACCTCTGTTCTGCCTCAAGTGCCCTGTCCATTATTCCACGCAGCGTGTGCTCCAACAGGTGGACAAGGGGGATAGTGTCACTGATGCATGCACTGTCACTGCTCACCATCCTGGTGGCCTCCTCAAATGGTGACAGGACAGTGCATGCATTCCTGATCATGGCCCACTGGCGTGGAGAAAAAAAAAACAAGCTCCCCTGACCCTGTCCTGGTGCCATATTTGCACAGGTACTCATTAATGGCCCTCTGCTGCGTGTGCAGCCGCTGCAGCATGGCCAACGTTGAGTTCCACCTGGTGGGCATGTCACAGATCAGGTGGTTCTTGGGCAGGTTAAATTCCTTTTGGAGGTCTGCCAGCAGAGCACTGGCATTATATGACTGGCGGAAATGCACACAGACTTTCCTGGCCTGTGAGCCAAACAGGGCACATGGGTCAGTTGTCCCTGTCGGAGGGCGGAGAGGAGGTTGGTGCCATTGTCGCAAACCACCATTCCTGCCTTAAGTTGGCATGGCGTCAACCACCTCTGAACCTGCCCCTGCAGAGCTGACAGAATCTCTGCCCCAGTGTGGCTCCTGTCCCCCAAGCACACCAGCTCAAGCACTGCATGGTATCTTTTGGCCTGCGTACTTGCATAGCCCCTTTAACGCCTACGGAGCATCGCTGGTTCCGAGGACAAAGCACAGGAAGAGGCCATGGAGGAAGAAGAAGAGGAGGGGGTGGAGGAGAGAGGTGTGTCAGAATCACCAGTAGTGGCATTTTGGAGCCGTGGTGGCGGAACAACCTCCAACACTACTGCACCTTGTCCTGCATCCTTCCCAGCTGCCAGCAGAGTCACCCAATGCGCAGTGAAACTTAGGTAACGTCCCTGTCCATGCCTGCTGGACCATGAGTCAGCAGTAATATGCACCTTACCACTGACCGCCCTGTCCAGCGAGGCCAAGACATTGCCTTCCACATGCCGGTAGAGAGCCAGAATCACCTTCCATGAGAAAAAGTGGCATTTGGGAACCTGCCACTCAGGAACTGCACATTCCACAAACTCACGGAAGGGGGCAGAGTCTACCAACTGAAAAGGTAGCAGTTGAAGTGCTAGAAATTTTGCCAAACTGGCATTCAACCGCTGGGCATGTGGATGGCTGGAAGCGAACTTCTTTCTGCAGTGCAGCAGCTGGGGCAGGGAAATTTGCCTGGTACAATCTGACGTCAGTGTACCAATAGCAGATTGCCCGCAAGTACTTGGCTGTGACACACCTAATTCCACACCTTCATTCCTCTCAGTGCAGGTCTCAGAGAGGACTGAAGGTATAGTGGGGTTGGCGATCCCAGCTGATGAGGAGCAAGGAGAGGTCCTCTTTGTTCTTTGGTGTGGGTCTTTTAGGTACGCTTGCCAACGAACTGCATGGCAGGTCAACATATGTCTGGTCAAGCATGTGGTGCCCAAGCGGGAGATGTTTTGGCCACACGAGATACGCTTGAGACATATGTTGCAAAAAGCAGCAGTGCGATCTGATGCACTTGTCTCAAAAAAGGCCCACACCAAATAACTTTTGGAATAATGAGCAGAGACAGCAGCACCCTGCACATGCGGAGCTCTGCGGTGTGATGCAGTCAGTGTACTGCCCTTAGGCTGGCCCCTGGAGGACATCCTGCCTCGTTGGTGATGTGCCTCCTCCTCCTCCTCTCTCCTATCAGGCATCCACGTTGAGTCAGTGACCTCATCATCCCCTCCCTCCTCATCACTGGAGCAAACCTGGCAGTATGCTGCAGCAGGGGGAACATGACTGCCAGATTGCTGTCCTTCTTGGGCACCCCCTCTGTCCGGGCTCACGTTACTGCCTTCATCTAGCTCAGTACCATCATCAGAGCCTCCAAAACGCTGGGCATCCTCCTGGAGCATGTACCCAACACTGTGGTCAAACAGTTCGAGGGACTCCTCAGGAGGACATGGTGGGTTAGGGAAGGAGTCACTGATGCCATTGAGCCGAGGGAAGAGGCCTCGTTGGCAGCTGCTTTGCAAGACAAAGTACCCTGAGCCTGGGTGAGAGAGGATGAGGACGGCTTGGTCATCCACTCGACCAAGTCTTCCACATGTTGCGGCTCAACACGGCCAGCTGCTGAAAAAAAGGCCAAGCGTGTCCCACGGCCATGTGCTGAGGAGGATGCACTGTGTCCATGACCAGCACTGTTGCCTGTAGACACAGAGCCTGCTTGCTCTCTTTTATTGGCTTGTGTTTGTCTGCCTCTCCTTGTTGGCCTTCTAGACATACTATTGGCCTGCAGTGAGCTGCACAAAACTGGGATGTATATATATATATATACAGTGGGACAAAAAAGTATTTAGTCAGCCACCAATTGTGCAAGTTCTCCCACTTAAAAAGATGAGAGAGGACTGTAATAGTCATCATAGGTATACCTCAACTATGAGAGGCAAAATGTGGAAACAAATCCAGACAATCACATTGTCTGATTTTTGAAAGAATTTATTTGCAAATTATGGTGGAAAATAAGTATTTGGTAAATATCAAAAGTTCATCTTAATACTTTGTTATATATCCCTTGTTGGCAATGACAGAGGTCAAACGTTTTCTGTAAGTCTTCACAAGGTTGTCACACACTGTTGCTGGTATGTTGGCCCATTCCTCCATGCAGATCTCCTCTAGAGCAGTGATGTTTTGGGGCTTTCGCTGGGCAACACGGACTTTCAACTCCCTCCAAACGTTTTCTATGAGGTTGAGATCTGGAGACTGGCTGGGCCACTCCAGGACCTTGAAATTCTTCTTACGAAGCCACTTCTTCGTTGCCCGGGCGGTGTGTTTGGGATCATTGTCATGCTGAAAGACCCAACCATGTTTCATCTTCAATGCCCTTGCTGATGGGAGGAGGTTTGCACTCAAAATCTCACGATACATGGCCTCAATCATTATTTCATGTACACGGATCAGTTGTCCTGTTCCCTTTGCAGAGAAACAGCCCCAAAGCATGATGTTGCCACCCTCATGCTTCACAGTAGGTATGGTGTTCTTTGGTTGCAACTCAGCATTCTCTCTCCTCCAAACACGACGAGTTGTGTTTCTACCAAACAGTTCTACTTTGGTTTCATCTGACCATATGACATTCTCCCAAACCTCTTCTGGATCATCCAAATGCTCTCTAGCAAACCTCAGATGGGCCCAGACATGTACTTGCTTAAGCAGGGGGACACGTCTGGCACTGCAGGATCTGAGTCCCTGGCGGCTTAGTTTGTTACTGATGGTAGCCTTTGTTACGTTGGTCCCAGTTCTCTGCAGGTCATTCACTAGGTCCCCCCATGTGGTTCTGTGATTTTTACTCACCGTTCTTGTGATCATTTTGATCCCACGGGGTGAGATCTTGCGTGGGGCCCCAGATGGAGGGAGATTATCAGTGGTCTTGTATGTCTTCCATTTTCTAATTATTGCTCCCACAGTTGATTTCTTCACACCAAGCTGTTTGCCTATTGCAGATTCAGTGTTCCCAGCCTGGTGCAGGTCTACAATTTTGTTTCTGGTGTCCTTCGACAGCTCTTTGGTCTATACCATAGTAGAGTTTGGAGTGTGACTGTTTGAGGTTGTGGACAGGTGTCTTTTATACTGATAACAAGCTCAAACAGGTGCCATTAATACAGGTAATGAGTGGAGGACAGAGGAGCCTCTTAAAGAAAAAGATACAGGTCTGTGAGAGCCAGAAATCTTGCTTGTTTGTAGGTGACCAAATACTTATTTTCCACCATAATTTGCAAATAAATTATTTCAAAAATCAATGTGATTGTCTGGATTTGTTTCCACACTTTGTCTCTCATAGTTGAGGTATAACTATGATGACAATTACAGGCCTCTCTCATCTTTTTAAGTGGGAGAACTTGCACAATTGGTGGCTGACTAAATACTTTTTTGCCCCCACTGTATACCGATTATACTGCAGCTAGCAGAATCAACTGCCTGCCTGTAGTATTATTAGTACTTGCACTTGTCTTCAGGTAGCTAGACTGTAGGTGCAACTGTGCAGGGTCAAGAGCCTACACAAGCACCTGGCTGCAGGTAGCTATACTGTAGATGAGACTGTGCGGGGTACACAGTACAGTAACTGGAAATACTTCAAAGAGCCTACACAAGCACCTGGCTGCAGGTAGCTATACTGTAGGTCAGACTGTGCGGGGTACACAGTACAGTAACTGGAAATACTTCAAAGAGTCTACACAAGCACCTGGCTGCAGGTAGCTATACTGTAGGTCAGACTGTGCGGGGTACACAGTACAGTAACTGGAAATACTTCAAAGAGCCTACACAAGCACCTGGCTGTAGGTATCTATACTCTAGGTCAGACTGTGCGGGGTACGCAGTACAGTAACTGGAAATACATCAAGAGCCTACACAAGCACCTGGCTGCAGGTAGCTATACTATAGGTGAGACTGTGCAGGGTTACACAGTACAGTAACTGGAAATACTTCAAAGAGCCTACACAAGCACCTGGCTGCAGGTAGCTATACTGTAGGTGAGACTGTGCGGGGTACACAGTACAGTAACTGGAAATACTTCAAAGAGCCTACATAAGCATCTTCACGGAAGATGCTTACATAAGCATCTTCACGGAAGTCACGGAACATCCCTCACTTCGCTTGAGTGCTTCCGTCAGTATACCGCTTCCTAAGTTCTGGAACACGAGTCCAATGGATCTGGCTATAGGAAACCCCCAAGAACTAGACAACACCAGTCTTGGAGTACATCAGGACTGACTCTTTATTTGAGATCTCACACAAATTTATACAGCAGGATGACTCAGAGACATGACCCGTAGGACAGACTTGTGGGCACCGAACTTCACACAGTAGTATAAACACAATAGCAGGAGCTAATTACAATTAACAATACAAACAACAATCTCCCCCCTCCTCAGCCTAGACTGTTCGTCTCCTAGCCAGTGCTGGTGGCTAATGTGATCAGCTCATTCAATTAACACACATTACCATAAACATCAACACAGGGTTAATTAGAACAAACAACAATGAGTTGAATACCCTTAAAACCTAGACTACTCATATTCATTAAACACATTATAGCTGACGTCAGACAGGTGAGTGGAGTTGATGACATTAGCATCTTCTCACAGTATGAGTCCCAACAGTATGACTCAGTCACTATTGCTACTATGGCAAATACAGGGTCCCCAGAGTCTGTGTGTTTTGGGGGGACATGGAGCTGAATCCAAAGTAACACCAACCCCAGGGTCCCCAGGCATACAGCTCACAGAGAGCACCATTCCCCCAAATGCCAGGGCCCGTAATCTGTTGGCAAGAGGCTAGCGTTCAGTCCCCTCCAATAGCCTCTGTCTCGGGTGAGTCTGTCACAATATATATATATATATACATATACAACACCTGGGATGCATATATATACACAATATACTGTAACTGCAGCTAACCGACTCGACCTGCCTACTCTAACTTCCTAATTATAAATTCCTAACTTGCCTAATCTAATTTAAATCAAATGACACTGTCTCTCTCTCTATCTCTGTCTCAACGCCGGAACACACTACACAGGGCTGACGTGCAGGTGGCCTTATAAAATGTGGGGCGTGTACTAAACCCCCTGAGCCATAATTGGCCAAAGCCTCCTTGGCTTTGGCCAATTACGGCTATCTGTACACTCAGTGCTGTGATTGGCCAAGTATGCGGGTAATAGTGCATGCTTGGTCAATCATCAGCCAGCAATGCACTGCGATGCCGCAGTGAATTATGGGCTGTGACGCGCCACTCAAATTTGGCGCAAACGGACTATATCGTTCATAATTCGGCGAACGACCGAACACACGATGTTCGAGTCGAACATGGGTTCGACTCGAACACGAAGCTCATCCCTAGTCAGGAGCCCGCTACTAGAAAGTGAGAGGCCTGATAGCGCCCAAAATCGATTAAAGTGCGAAAAGTCCCATCCCGAAGAACTGAGGGGAAACGCGGGTTGCTTAAATAGGGAAAAGCAGAGAGGTGGTGGGAGACAAACGCAATGGTGGAGAAAAATAAGGAACGTGCGCGTACCCCAGGTCCTGTCAAAGGTGTGAGCTTTCAGAGAGCAGGGTAAGTCACCATAGTACCATGGTATTAAACATAACGATATCTGGCTTTGGACCTGTTCCAGTTGGGGCCAGAGCTTAATGTCCGTGTGGCAGCACCAGTCGATGAGCCTACCCATGTGAGCAAAGCAACTTGATAGTATTTTTGTAAATCCGGAATGGCCAGACCTCTAAATTGTTTAGGCAAAGTTAACAGACAACGGAGTATCTGTGGACGTTTATGTGCCCATATAAAGTCAGTGAAAATAGAATTAATTACCGTATATACTCGAGTATAAGTAGTTCCGAGTATAAGTCGAGGCCCTAATTTACCACAAAAAAATGGGAAAAACGTAGTGACCCGAGTATAAGACGAGGGTGAGAAATGCACAGCTACTGTAAGTGGAAAAGAGGGTCAACAATGCCCATTTGCAGCCTCACTGTGCCCATTTGCAGCCATAGGTCCCCCGAACTTCAAACTCGGTAGTTAAGGGTTCCTAGATGCCCCCTAGCTGCAGCCAAAATTTGGGGTCTCTGAACCCAAAGGGTCCCGAAATGACATTGCTGCAGATGGACACAGTTGACCGACTTTGGGGCCCCGTATCTTGGGGCCACTTAGTGTTAGGAACCCCAAATTTGGTGTGCAAACCCAGTGGAACTAGCACCATAAAATATCCAAAGCTGGGGTCTCTAGCACCAAGTGTCCCTGAGATACAGGGCCCCAAAAATCGGTTCAGAAAATGTCAAGCACTTTTCTGCAGCAGAGAATGACATTTTCTGAACCGATTTTGGGGCCCCGTATCTCGGGGCCACTTAGTGCTAGGAACCCCATCTTTGGATATGTTGTGGTACCAATTCCACTGGGTTTGCACACCAAATGTGGGGTTCCTAGCACAAAGTGGCCCTGAGATACGGGGCCCCAAAGTCGGTTCGGAAAATGACATTTTTTGCTGCAGAAAAGTGCTTGACTCCAGTATAAGTCGAGGGTGGTACATTCAGCACAAAAAAATGTGCTGAAAAATTCGACTTATACTCGAGTATATACGGTAGTTTAAAATAATAAGAAGGAATGGCAATAGGTAAGACCTGGAAAAGGTATAAAAATTTTGACAATATGCTCATTTTGAAAATGTTGCAGCGTCCAAACCATGAATATATTCAGTGGTGCCATGACTCCAGTAAGGTACAGACCTTACACAGGAGTGGGGGAAAGTTCAGATCAAAAGTGCAGGTTCAACAGTCAGGGACATAAGTTCCTAAATATTCCAGACCCGAAGTCCATCCATTTAAATTTTAAATGGAGTCGTAAATTCTGGAGTCGTGACTGCGATATCGCCACCCCATTGTTTCAGATTTAGTGAAATTGATCTTGAGGTTAGACAGGGCCCCATAAAGATCCAATTTTCGATGGAGATTAGGAAGGGAAATTGAGGGATTGGTCAAGGAAAAGAGCAAGTCATCGGCATAAGCCGACACTTTGTGCTGAGAGTCCCAAATATATGGGCCCAATGTTGAGGTTCAAGCAGATCCTGCAAAGGAATGTCTCAAATGTTAGAGCAAAGAGAAGGGGCAATAAGGGACATCCTTGTCTGGTTCCATTAACAATGGAGAAGGGTTCAGAGAGCACCCCATTCGCTTTTACCAGTGCGGTTACTGGAGAGTATATGCTTAAAATCCATTGGAGCATATGGTCTCCGATCCCAGTGTAATGCAAAACCGTGACTATAAACTGCCAGTTTTACCTGGTCAAAGGCTTTTTTGGCATCTGTTCCCAAAAACACACATGGAGTATGAGCCTCAAGAGTTGGGAGGAACCTGACTTGATCTAGAAGGACCAACTGCGGGAAATGCTGTTGGAGGCGTGAAGCCAAAATCTTAGTAAACAGCTTCAGGTCAAAATTTAATAACAATATCAGCCTGTAGCTGCAGCGGCGGGCGGCAGCGGCGGGCGGCACCGGCGACAAGCAGAGAGAAGCAGCTGGGCTCAGCTGACAGTGTCTGTCCAGCAGCAGGAACAGAGAGGGGAAGCAGATCTGATCTTGGGGCTACCAGTGCCTTCAAGGCTTCAACACAGGTATGCTTTGGGGGGGTGTCTGTGATTGTGAATAGACTACATTGCAATGTGTCTGTCTCTCTGGCATAATGGAAGGTATCATGGCTCTGGCTGGCAGTGCACAGTCACAGTGTGTCACATAACATGGCTGCTGGGTGCTGATTTTGGCCCCCTTTCTGTTTTTCTTTTATTTTTTTGCATTTGTCACACTTAAAGCGGAGTTCCACCCAAAAGTGGAACTTCCGTTCATCGGATTCCTCCCCCCCTCCGGTGTCACAGTTGGCACCTTTCAGGGGGGAGGGGGGTGCAGATACCTGTCTAAGACAGGTATCTGCACCCACTTCTGGGAATAGACTCCCATGGGAGTCACGCCCCCTCCCGCACTCCCCCGCTGTCTCCTGGGAAAGACACAGGTCCCAGAAGATAGCGGGGACCATTGAGAAAGCGCAGCGCGACTTGTGCATGCGCAGTAGGGAATCAGGAAGTGAAGCCGCAATGCTTCACTACCTGATTCCCTCACTGAGAATGGCGGCGGCAGCACCCGAGGATCGAGGGGCGGTTCGGTCTCGGGTGCCGACATCGCTGGACCCCGGGATAGGTGCGTGACCTTATTTTAAAAGTCAGCAGCTACAGTATTTGCAGCTGCTGACATCTAAAAAAAAATTTTTCGCGGGACTCCCGCTTTAAATGACTCAGATCATCAAACAAATTGTATTTTGTAAAGCTAACAAAAATTGTACAATAAAGACTCCGTGGACACCACCCACCATCCTAGGACAGACCATCTCTCCAAGCACCAAACCAAGAGCCTCGGAGTCATTTTTGACTCAGGAATGACAATGGATGCACAAATAGGATCAGTGGTGAGCGGATCCCACCATCTCCTCCGCCAGCTACGCAGACTAATCCCCTTCATCCCAGAAGAGGACAAAGCGGCAGTTGTGGGAACAATCAATTCCCGACTCGACTACGCAAATTCGCTCTACGTAGGACTACCCCAATATCGGCTTGCGCGCTTGCAACTCATCCAAAACACGGCGGCAAGACTGTTAACAGGAAAAAAACCCTGGGAATCCATCTCCCCAGCCCTAAAGAGCCTACACTGGCTAACCGTGAAGAATCGGATCACATTCAAGACCCTCTGCCTCACCCACAAATGTATACAAGGAAATGCTCCGCTATATCTCCAGGAGAAAATAAAACACTACACACCGGATCGCAGTCTTCGATCAGCCAACCAAAACCTCCTTATCATTCCCAAATACCGCTACAAAGCAAAGGGAGAACGAAGATTCGCAGTCCAAGGATCCCGACTATGGAATGCTCTTCCAACCAACATCCGCATGGAAGAAAACCACCAGGCCTTCAGGAAAAAACTAAAGACCTTCCTCTTCTAACAAGCTGACAACAGAGAATCTATCTCAGCGCCCTGAGGCGATTCAGTTCGCATTTGCTGCGCTTTACAAATCATTCATTCATTATTACACAAAAAAATCCAAGTAAATACAAAATGCAGTTTTTAAATGATGGTTTCATTTCTTTAAGCAAAAAAGATATCCAAACCTGCCTGGCTTTATGTGGAAAAGTTATTGCCCCCAAACCTAATAACTGGTTGTGCCACCCTTGGCGACAACAACTGCAATCAAGCGTTTACAATAACTGACAATAAGTCTTTCGCATTGCTGTGGAGCAATTTAGGCTCACTCTTCTTTGCAGAATTGTTTTAATTCAGCCACATTGGAGGGTCTTCCAGCATGAACGACATGTGTAAGGTCATGATAAAGCATCTCAATTGGATTTAAAGCGGAAGTAAACCAATCCATAAAACAGTTTCATTTCAGGCTTGTGCCGGAAATGTAACACTACCATTGGTTGTGCTCTCAACCAAACTGTCAAACCATCCAATGGCTGGTGTCATAACTGATCACATGTGCAGCATCATGGCAGTTGTAGATTAAACAGAAGCAAAGATGGCAGCTTCCTTGACTGAAAACGATAGGGGGGTTTACTTACACTTTAAGTCTGGGCTTTGACTAGGCCACTCCAAAACCTAAATTTTGCTTTGTTTGAACCATTTGGAGGTGGACTTGCTGTTGTGTTTCGAATCATTGTCCTGCTGCATAACCCAGGTGCACTTGAGCTTGATGTCATGAAATGATGGCCGGACATTCTCCTTTAAGAATTTCTGGTAGAGCTCAGAATTCATGGTTCCATCAATTATGGTAAGTCGTCCAGGTCCTGAAGCTGCAAAGCAGCTCCAGACCATCACGCTACCACCATCATGTCTGACTGTTGGTATGATGTTCTTGTTATGAAATGCTGTATTAGTTTTAAGCCAGATGTAACGGGATGCACACCTTCCAAAAAGTTACATTTTTGCCTCATCAGTCCACAGAATATTTGCCTAAAATTCTTGGGGATAATCAAGATATTTGGTAATTGTGAGATGAGCCTTTTTGTTATTTTTGGTAAGCAGTGGCATTGGCCTTGGAACTCTCCCATGAATGCCATTTTTGCCCAGTCTCTTTCTTATTGTTGAATCATGAACACTGATCTTACCTGAGGCAAGTGAGGCCTGCAGTTCTGAGTTCTTTTAGTAAACAACGCAGATCACCGTTCTACCAGTATGGAAGACATTGATCCTGTGTCCCTGCAAAGCAGGGACAGGTATCTACGCCTTCCTTTAGTAAAAGCACCTCCCTCACAGTGAGAAAACACTGGTTAGGAACACATTTAACACTTTGATCGCCCCTGATGTTAACCCCTTCCCAGACAGTTTCATTAGTACAATGACAGTGCATATTTTTAGCACTAATCACTATATTAGTGTCACTTTTTCCCACAAAGTGTCACATAGTGTCTGATTTGTACGCCGCAATATCGCAGTCCCGCTATAAGTCGCTGATTGCCGCCATTACTAGTAAAAAAAAAAATGTCCCCGGCTTTTATTTTTAAAAATGGCATAAAAAGCTTATAATATTGAAGATTAAAGCCGTTAAGTCCTGTCAACATACCTGTTTTGGTTCTGCTCACCGCATTCTGAAGTTCCTCCAAAGTAATAGAGACTTCCAGATCTCTCCGCATGGGAGAGGGGAATCTGGGTAAGTGAGAGGTAATCAACAAGCTGTGTTTGTAAGTCACCATCTGTAGGTTACAAAGAGAGTAATAGAAATCACCAAATGCCTGCGCAATCTGTTTGGGAACCGACCATCAGAGTAAGAAATCTGAGGGATATAACTCACTGGTCACTTTATTAGTGTAGCACTACTCCCGTGGGAGTTGCTGAAATTGAGGATTCCCCATTCCTGCACAGCCAGGCACACTGAATCTTCACAGGCACTCAGAGTCAGATAACGGTCCAGTGCTTTGCTTTTTCTTTTTTTTTTTATTAGGGGTTTAACAACTTGGATAGGGATAGGAGGTTATGGGATGCCCACTTTACTTGAACAAGATCTTCAGGGACTTCCTGTTTGCAGACTCTTATATACATCTTCCTATATACAGCTCCAACTTCTTTAGCCTTTCATCTGCACACACTTTGTTCCCTTTCTCCTCTGCACAGCTCCTGCTGGTTCACTCCTGAGGGAACTGACAGGCCTATTGTCAGTTCAGCAGCAGCCCATTACAGGCAAGAACTTGAAGTCCTTTGTTTTAAAGTAGCACAATTAAAGTGAAAACAGCTTCCCTTGTGGTCGCTGATCCCAGAGCCACGTGTTCAGGCAATGCCAGCCCACCTGGCTGCATCTGCCTCTTTTCACCAGCCCTCCTGGCCGTCTATCTCTCTCTACACCAGTCAGCCCGACTGACTCTTCCTCAGCTCACTCAGCTGACTCTCAGGACATCTCCCAGGGAAAGGATAGGAGAAGACTTAAGCACCCTGCTGGCTACATATGGCAGTCTCCACCCTTTGTTAGTCCCCACAGTGTTGCACTACTCTGTCCTCTCTTGCTCCCGTGCCTCTAGGAAAGCCTCCTCCCTTTGTATTTTTGGTAGGATCCTTCCAGCACCCGAGCCCAGGCCAAAGGTAGCCCCCCCCCAGACTAGCGGGTACCCTCAGGGTCATCGACAGCCCTCTCAACACTGTATCTCCATCCTCCACCTGACTGCCCCTGCTGGCATGGCCCATGTCTATTTTTGGGGCTGTCTCCGCCCCTGTCAGCCCACCTCTGGGGATTGGCTAATTCCCCATAAATATTAATGGCAGCTCCTCCTAACCCCCACCATCTAGTTCTAGAAGATTCTCCAACATTCTAGATTAGGGGGAGGTACCAGGGAGTGTTGCAAAGATAAGTTATCCAGCCCTGGCCTCTAATAACACTGTCCCAATTCCATGGCTCAGGTTATTCCTGGCCAGCAATATGTTGTTTCTCCTATTCTTACTTCTTGCACACACTAGAAGGTGCTACACTAGGTACACCTGGTGAATTGCTTGGTAACACAAATTGCTAATGAGCCATTCACATGGCAGGAACTCAGTGCATTTAGACATCTAGATGTAGTGAAGACAAGTTCAAACCAAGCATCAGAATTGGGAAGAAAGGGGATATAAGTGACTTTGAACATGGCATGGTTGTTGGTGCCAGACATGCTGGTCTGAGTATTTCTAAAACTGCTGATCTACTGGGATTTTCACATGCAACCATCTCTAGAGTTTACAGAGAATGGTCCAAAAAAGAGAAACTTTTCATTGAGCAGCAGTTGGGTGGACAGAGAAGCCTTGTTGATGTCAAAGGTCAGAAGAGGATGGACAGACTTTTTCAAGATGATAGAAAGGCAACAGTAGCTCAAATAACCACTCGTAGTATGCAGAATACCATCTCTGAATGCACAACACATCGAACCTTGAAGCAGATGGGCTACAGCAGCAGAAGACCACTCCTGTCAGCTAAGAACAGGAAACCGAGGCTACACTGCACAGACTCATCAAAATTGGACAATAGACAATTGGAAAAAGGTTGCCTTGTCTGATGAGTCTCAATTTCAGCTGCAACATTCAGATTGTATGGTGAGAATTTGGCATAAACCACATGAAAGCATGGATCCATCCTGCCTTGTATCAACGGTTCAGGCTGGCAGAGGTGGTGTAATGGTGTGGGGGATATTTTCTTGGCACACTTTGGGCCTCTTAGTACCAATTGAGCATCGTTTAAATGCCATGGCCTACCTGAGTATTGTTGCTGACCATGTCCATCCCTTTTTGACTACAGTGTACCCATCTCCTGATGGCCAGCAGGATAATGCACCATATCACAAGCTCAAATCATCTCAAACTGGTTTCTTGAACACGACAATGAGTTCACTGTACTCCAATGGCCTCCACAGTCACCAGATCTCAATCTAATAGAGCACCTTTGGAATGTGGTGGAACAAAAGATTTGCATCAATGTATTTGCAGCCAACAAATCTGCAGCAACTGCATCATACTATCATGTCAATATGGACCCAAATCTCTGAGTAATGTTTCCAACACCTTGCTCAATCTATGGCACAAAGGATTAAGGCAGTTCTGAAAGCACAAGGGAGTCCAACCCTGTACTAGCAAGGTGTACCTAATAAAGTGGCCGGTGAATGTATACAGTGTCTTGAAAAAGTATTCATACCCCTTGAAATTTTCCACATTTTGTCATATTACAACCAAAAAGGTTAATGTATTTTATTGGGATTTTATGTGATAGAACAACACAAAGTGGCACATAATCGTGAAGTGGAAGGAAAATGATAAATGGTTTTTAACATTTTTTACAAATAAATATGTGAAAAGTGTGATGTGCATTTGTATTCATCCCCCCTGAGTCAATACTTTTTAGGACCACCATTCGCTGCAATTACAGCTGCAAGTCTTTTTGGGTATGTCTCTACCAGCTTTGCACATCTAGAGTGACATTTTTGCCCATTCTTCATTGCAAAATAGCTCAAGCTCTGTCAGATTGGATGGAGATGGTCTGTAAATAGCAATTTTCAAGTCTTGCCACAGATTCTGATTTGGATTTAGGTCTGGACTTTGACTGGGCCATTCTAACACATGAATATGCTTTGATCTAAACCATTCCATTGTAGTTCTGGCTGTATGTTTATGGTCGTTGTCCTGCTGGAAGGTGAACCTCCTCCCCAGTTTCAAGTCTTTTGCAGACTCTTATGCCCCATACACACGGTCGGATTTTTCGACGGAAAATGTGCGATCGGAGCGTGTTGTCGGAAAATCCAACCGTGTGTGGGCTCCATCGGACTTTTTCCATCGGATTTTCCGACACACGAAGTTTGAGAGCAGGCTATAAAATTTTCCGACAACAAAATGCGATCGCGTCAATTCCGACCGCGTGTGGACAATTCCGACGCACAAAGTGCCACGCATGCTCAAAAGAAATTCCGAGATGGAACAGCTCGGTCTGGTAAAATTAGCGTTCGGAATGGATAGAGCACTTTCGTCAGGCTGCAATGTTAAAAATTGTTTAATGCAGCGCACTCTGTTCTTCTTTATAATGCTAGAAGAATGAAGTAGTTTTGCTGCTCATATTCACACAGAGTTCTTACAAACTTATTTCTTTATTATTTATCGTGATTCCCTTAATATATTTGGATTTGTCACATCTGACAATTTTTTTTTTTTTACATTTTTGTTTTGTATTTTTTTCAAGGATGATTTTTTTGGGGGGGTTTATATTTGTTTCAAGGCTGATGGTTTTTTTTTTGTTTTTTGTTTTTTTTTTAGAATATTTTTGTGTGCGTTTTGTGTGTCAAGTTACCACAACACCATTATTATCTTGTATTATTTAATCTCAAGGAGGTTGATTGGTGTTGGTGTCTCTTGTTAATTTCACATTTTATTTTTGAAATGTACCTGAATCCTCACAAACAAACTGTCCTTTTTGAAGGAAAACACACATAGGTGAGTATAATTGAAGCACAAAATCCTTTATTAAGGGATCAGAACCAAACAAAGAGGGAGGTAACGCTGGATAAACAGCAGAAATTGGTGAAGCCTTTGACCCCCAGGGCAGACATCAATTATTTTACTGCAAAATTGGTGGCCTGAGGAGTCCATATATAAGGGAGTGCAGTCTGGTCCAGAAGTCCCAGAGATCCTGAAAGCAGCAGATGATGACATCTGTGTCCCCAGGCTGTGGTCATACAACAGCCTGCATCTTTTGTCAGACCAGTCTGAACCCAGGGTCATCACTCTCTGGTCTTCCTTCCACACTTCCTTCCATGCTGTGGCTTTGGTGGTGGAGTTTTGGCAGGAGGAGAGGGAGGATGGTCCAACTCACTCAGGTGGGTATTGGGTGCGATTTCGCCCCTCACCCCCTTAGTTAAGACTTTATAAAGAAGGTCCCCACAAAGGAGGCGTTGGCCCTCCTGCATGCCCTGCAGTTTGGTGGCAGCCATGCAGGCAAAGGCCTCTTCAGGAGTGGGGTGGCTCTGAGGGACGCAGAAGCCTCCTGAATGAGCCTGAAAGCTGAATCCTGCACGTGACTCCCCTTCCTGGGTCTTTTGTTTGGAAGTAGGAGGTGAGGGACCTGCGATTCTGTCAGGCTCCTACTGGGCCCAGGCTTCTCCTGGCTGCCACTTATCCCTGCCTCCTCCTGGCTGCCACTAACCCCCGCCTCCTCCTGGCTGCCACATTCCACAGCCTCCTCCTGTGTGCCACATTCCAGAGCCTCCTCCTGGCTAAGGTCTTCCTGTGTATGAAAAAGGGACATAGTTTTAGTTTTTTATTCATAAATCACACACAATTTTCACCTCATGACTGTTGCAAATTGAATGTTAACAAATATAACAGACTATCATTCTGAGCCCAGCATTTTTCATTCTTGTCCCAATTATTTTTGTCCACTACTGTCTATTGATGTGGAAAACACTTTATTAAATTTGCAATTAGTGATCAATAATAACATCTAGGAAACATAATTTATTTATTGACCAGAAATCTGTAGAACAATGCTATACCTGGCTCAAGCTGGACTCCTCCACTTCTTCCTGGCTGGAAGTCCCAGGTTGGACATCGGAAGCCTCAGCTGGGGTGCAAGGAAGAGTGGAAGGAAGGGTTGAGAGGGATTCCCTGACTCCAGTCTGGTCTGACAGAAATCGCAGTCTCTCATAGTACCACAGCCTGGGGACATAAATGTCATCTGCTGCAGCTCCGGATCTCTGGGAATCTGTGACCTTCTTGCGCTCCCTTAGATAAGTGCTCCTCAGGCCACCAATTTTGGCTTTTAAATAAGGGATGGTTGCTGTGGGGACCACCGGCTTCACCAACTCCAGCAGTTTCTCCAGCGCTGTCTGCCTCTTTTGTTTATGATTATAATGCGGGTGTTTGACCTGCCACAGACAGGGCAGCTCCCTGTATTTGTCTATGAACAGGGGGAGGAAGTTGTGGTCATTGAAGCCATCCATTTTCTCTGCAAGACACAACAGAAGACAAACCCTAATGTCAGCCTAAACTCTACTAAACTTGTTACAATATAGGCCTCAATTTAGAAGCGGTATAGGCCCAAATTTAGATCTTACCTTCGTTATCACGATCGGCGCCTCCGATACTCCTTCCTCCGCTCACAGATCGTACGTACTACGCACGTGTGTTACGCTTTATAGACACTGCGCATGCGTGAACCTCCACCCGCCCCTGACGTTCATTCTAGTCTATTCCCCGCCCCTTCATGTTCGGCGCAGTGGGGGAAGAGCACATGGCGGAGACACAGCAGGTGTCAGATAATTACACCAACGAGGAGGAGGAGGAGGAAAGCCCGGAGCCTGAAACGTCCCGATCCCGGAAGAGACGATTAAGGCATCGAATATGTCCTTTGGGGAGATGGTGGAGATGGTCGACATCCTGAAGAAGGCCGACTATGACGGGAAGTATGGACCTTACCCCAACCCCAATGTCAGAAAGGCCAAGATCATGGCGAAAGTGGTCAACAGTCTGCACCGGAATTTCGGGGTACGACGATCGAAAGATCAGCTCAGGAAGCGGTGGTCGGACCTCAAATTAAGGGAGCATGAGCAGTACAGAAGGATCAGGAGAGTGCTGCAAAAAAGTAAGTAGTTGTCCTGTGTTCCTATTCTTTATGTTTATTACGTTCGTGCTGCTCCATGTGCTTTTCCTAACTGTTGTCCAGTTTAAAATGGCAACTTTCATGTTCATGGGTACATTATTCTTTCGTATGAAACATTGTTCGTTCGGCCTAGAACACACCATTGTTTCGGCCATATGCATTTTAAAACATTTTTTATGGCCTACTTGTCTGAAAATAATTTGGTTGTGTAGATGGGTTTGTAACTAGAATGAAATGCAAACTAGATTCTGTGTAAGGAGAGGACACTCGGCAGCAGTTTTCACATCTGGACTCTGGAGCACTAGTGTGGGACACAAGAACACCCTTTTTATTAGGAGCCCACACAGGAGCTTCAGTGTATAATAGGGGTGACTCCATCTGTGAAGCTTGTACTAAACAGGTAAGTATTCAAGCTTGACAAAGGACAATAAAATTTCAACATGTTGGAACTCTGCCAAAATAGACAATTGTACCCCAGTTCTAAGCAATGTTTCATATTTATAGTTCTGCCATCAAATATCTGTGTGCTAAGTATACCTATTTGTTTTTACATAGGGGATAAAAGACTCGTAGGACATCCCTCATCCGAGGAGACCACAGACCCCCCACCTCAGGAAGAAGTGGAGATCCCACAAAGACATCAGGAGGAGGAAGGAGATGTGGTGAAAATAGTCACCACAACAGGTGAGTGTCTGCGACCACAGGCTCAGGTAAGAGATGGATGCCGGCATATTTATAATACATGGTGTGTTTTTGTTTCTATCTTTTTAGGTGATCGTGATGTTGTGGATCCAGGGCATTTCACCTCTGAAAGTGCACAGATCCTGATCGGGGAGATCATGGGGTGTAAAAGGGACTTGGAAAACATCCAGAAAAACATCAATGATGTTCAAAAAAAATGAATAACATCATTGATGTTTTAGGGAGAGTTTAAAACAAATCCAAATCCCTTTGTTTTTTGTGAGCTAAAAATTTATACCATTTTTGACATATTTGCGAAAAGCCAAATTTTGAAGATGCACACAGTGTGTCAACATGTGCTATCTGCCATCACGGGAGATCAATGTAAGCGTTTTGGGTGTGCAACCCCTTCCGTAATAATAAAGTAGCTGTGAGGAAGGGGTTGCACCCACAAAACACGTCCCTTGATCCCCCGTGATGGCAGCTAGCACATGTTGACATTCGGCAATTTGTGTGCATCTTCAAAATTTGGCTTTTCCTGGGGTGACTTCACCCCATCTGAACGCAATATCAAACACAGTTTGTAAATACTCATGTCTGATATTGCCTTCAAGTTCTACCAAATGTGAACTTTGTAAGTTCAAGATTTGTGTCTTTGTTGGTTTTAAACATGCCTGTTTTATCTTAAATGGACATTTCTACTTTTTCTAATGTGACCCCAAAAATTGTTATACAACAAACATGTTGGTTTGTTTTAAAAACCTTTTACAAATGCACATGTGATTGTGCTGGGATTAAAAAGATTGATAATCAAGAATATGTGGATTATTGTTTCAACGCTCCAAAACTTTTGTTGTGCTCTAATTGGTGTTTTCAGTGACAATGGGGGTTATTTCCTAAGGTAAAATCCACTTTGCACTACAAGTGCAGTTTCAAGTGCACTTGTAGTGCAAAGTGTCTTTGCCTTTAGTAAATAACACCCAACAATGCTTTGTAATGTTACACAATCACGCCATTTTCAGGACTTTTTTTTATTATTTGAAAAAGGTTTCAGACATTGTCTGGCATATTGATAGCCCCCCTACCCGCAAAGTAATCAAGGTATCTAAGACGGACCTCATGGGCACTCAGGGGGGGCAAGCCAGGACGGCCACTTTCAAGCGCCGTCATGGTTGTTTCATTTAGAATTCCGGCCTCAGGCCCAACTGAGCCAGCATAGTTGGCAGAATGATGCGATAAAAAGTTGTGTAGAACACCACGCCAGGATGATGTGATTCAGTTTGTACTCCGCCATGTGTATGGGTGTAAGAAATAGGCGGAACCGGCTGGCCATGATTCCAAACGTTTTCTCCACTACTCTTCTGGCTCTGGCTCTGGCCCGCCAGTAATTAAAAACCCTCTGGTCCGTGGTGAGGGTCCTCATCGGGAATGGCTGCATAAGATGGTCCCCCAGCGCAAACGCTTCATCCGCAACAAAGACGAATGGGAGTCCTTCCACATTGTCTTCTGGAGGTGGCAAGTCCAAGCTGCCATTCTGGAGACACCTGTAGAACTCCGTCTGGGCGATGACTCCACCATCGGACATCCGGCCATTCTTCCCCACGTCCACATACAGGAACTCGGAAGTAGCCGACACCACCGCCAACATCACAATACTATTGAACCCCTTATAGTTGAAATAGTATGACCTCGAGTTGGGTGGTGGGACGATGTGGACGTGTTTCCCATCAATTGCCCCTCCGCAGTCTGCCATTCCTGTGGCGTGGAAGGAAACTGTGGAGTCAAACAACAACAAAAAAACAGTCATTTTGCACATAAACAGGGAAAGCAGATTAGACACAAACATTCTTGGCCAACATCAGGATAACATTTATTTGAGGGAGTTTTTAAAGACCAAAGTATAAGGTACACCTAATAGATTCCCCCTCCCCCCTCTCATGGGCCATTTCTAACATTTTTTTTGGGGGGGGGGAGCTCTTGGACAGGTAACCCTCTCCACTTCATTGAGAGATGAATGCCTAAATAATGTGTATTACTTTGACCAGCCCCTCCTTAGTTACACTATTGACAAGCCCACTGGACAGGTAAGAAGTGTCATAATACAAAAATATAAATACACACTGTACACATTTGAGCACATTTGGAAATTCTGCTATTACCTATTAAGATAATAATAGCATACAAAAACTTTAAACAGTACCATTTGAAAGTATTCAGGCACTACATGCTTTTGGGAATTCATCCATAAATCTGACCACAAAAGAGATGGGTATAGTGTGTATGGGTTTGGCAGATAGATGATTGAGGATAGATAGAGAATTGGTATCAGCTGACTTAGCAGTTGGGGGGAGGGAGGGTTCCAAATGATTTGGGGACCGCCCAAAAAAAAGCCTCTGGCACTCTGCCTGAATTTAAAGCACAAATTACATTTTAAAACATTTTAGGGGGTGTTTGGGGTAAAGCACTACTATGGAGCTGATAAAATACATTAAGTGACGACATAAGGTGAATATAGGGCCAGGAGACCATGCTGGGGAGGTAAGTGAAGGCAAATATGTATGAAGGACAAAAAAAAAAAAATTACAGAAAAATCCAGCATGCATGAGGACAAAGGGGACATTCACAGCATATTACAATCATGGTAATTAGGGAATGAGGAAAGAAATACAATATATTATCAAACATTAAATACAATAAAATGTGATGTTAAAAGGATAAATCTTACCTTCAAATACTCCTTTTGCAGGGCCTGGATGATGGCAGAACAGGTTTCTGGGATAATGATCCCCAGAGCCTGGGGGGAGATGCCTGTCGAGAACTTCAAGTCCTGCAGGCTTCTCCCCGTCGCCAAGTACCGCAGGGTGGCGACTAACCTCTGCTCCGGAGTGATGGTTTGCCTCATGCAGGAATCATGCCTTCTAATATAAGGGGGCAGCAGAGCCAACAAATGGTGAAATACGGGTCCGTCATCCGGAGAAAGTTCCTGAAATAATTAGGATTATTCCCACGGATCTCACGGAGCAAAGGCATATGACAGAATTGGTCACGCTGGAGCAACCAATTCTTGGTTCATGAACTCCTCCCCACCCTGTTCATGGACTGGACTTGTGTCAAGGTAAGGACCCCAACACCAAGCCCCCGCACAGCACGAACTCTACGAGGAGTACGTATATGCAACATGGCTGCTCAGAACGAAGTAACAGAACGCACTGAAGAACAGCAAGGCCTGTGAAGAGCGACCTGAAAATCAGTAACGAACGAACAAGAACACAATGATAAATGAATGCGAACTCACTGCACGCACTGAAGAGCAGATACAAACCCAGAAGCACAAACTGAACAGCAGAAAACGATCTGAAAGCCACGAGTCTGAAAAAGCGCGAATCGTCTCTCACCAAACTTTTACTAACACAAGGTTAAGACAAAAAGTGGGGTTGAAAGAGAAACCAGAGCAGAGACCTCTCCAATAGGGTCCTGCCTCTTTCAGAGGGAGCGGGACTGTTACGGTACCATGAGGAAAAGAAAACTTTGTTTAAAAAATAGTAAATTTATTTCAAAATAACAATAAAAAGTCCTGCAGGGGACATGTAATATACATTATCATGATTTAACATGCACAAAAACATTTAGTGATTGTTACAGCATTGTTGACACTTGGTTGGTATAACTAATGCCCACACAGATGCATGGGCAGAGGTTATGAAATATGATACTTGCAGACGTGACCTCTACAGTTTCGCGGTCACAGCCGCTTCTTCAGGAGGCGTCTGATAGTATATAATCTATAAAGATGAAAGAAACAATACAGTATCAACATAACAAGCAAAAATACATAAACAATTGTCAAAAGAAGTACAACATTTGATATTGGAGAACAATATTGAGATTTGAATGTTGCACTCACCAAGCTATAACCTCAAGGGTTTTCTGGAGCGATGCTGTGAGACGCCCTCAAGAGGCGTTCCCCCGGGGGCGGGCCAGGGAGGCAAATTGGGGTGATACTATTGTAAGAAATTCAATAAAATGAACTTTTGGAATTTATACGGTGTGTGTTCTACTTAAGAGACCACCCGGGAGTGTCGGGTTGAGGAGGTGAGGAGGGATAAAGGGAGAGGGAAGGGAAGAGAGAATTAAATGACCAGGGGTAGAAACAGGGGGAAATAGAGAGAGGGGGGAATGAAGAGAAGAAACAGGGAGGGGGAGGGAACAGAGAGGGAGGAGGGAAGGGGGAAAGGGGGAGGGTTTGGGGATGGGGGGAAACACAAGGGGGTGGTGGATAGGGGGTGGGCGGAGAGGCGAGGGGAGGGAGAAGAGGGAAGGAAGGAAGGGGGAGGAGGGGAGGGAAGAAACAAAAAAGGGGGGGGTGGGGGGGGAAGAAAGGAAGAAAAGGGAGGGAAAAAAGAAGAAAAAAAAGAGAAAAAAAAAAAGAGGAAGAAGAGGGGAGGGGGGGGGGGGTAGGCTCGGGGAGAGGATGGTATAAGGGAGGGGAAAAAGAGGGACAAAGGGGAAAAGGAGGGGGGGCACAGGGAGGAGCTGGGGTAGAGTGGGTAAAGGAAGGGGGGGGAAAGAAGGGATGGAGAAGGGGGGGGAAAGAGGGGAAAGGAGAAAGATCACAGGGGAGGGATAGAACAAAGTGGGGGTGGGCGAGGAGGGGGAGGGAAACACAAAGGAAGCGGGGGGGAAAGAGGAAGGGGAGGAAAGGGGTGGGAAAAAGAAAGAGGGGAAAAAGAGGGAAAGAGAGGGGGGGGGAACGGGAAGGAGGGGGGGGGGAGGGAGGGGAGAAAGAGGGGGGACAGGGGGGATGAGGGAGGGGAAAAGAAGTGGGGGGAGAGAAAAGTGATGACCCAGTCACCTGGTTAAAAAGAAAGCACAGCACTAAGTAGAAGGTCATGGTATCAAAAAGATTACCCACCGTTGCTATAGTAAAAGCTAGACTCAAAGGCTGCTGGTGCCCAGAATGACAGGACTGGTGCAGTCGATGGCCAATAAGCCACACCACACTGTCAGGAGGAGTCGCTGTAAGGAATGCAGATAGATAAGGAAGAGTATTAGGGGGTGGTTTAAGGAGTATGCATGGGTCGCAAGGTACTCTGTGCCAGGAAGGAGGGGGAGACACCACAAACAAGTCAAGGCACTTCCCGTCCTGCATGGGGGACATAGCATGGGTACTTACATGGGCTCCAAATGGTGTCGGTGAGTTGCTGGACGTCCGCCTGTGACATTGAGCAGCCGGGTCCAGGCGTTTTAAATGCCTCCAACCCGGAAGTTCAGCGGCGCCGAAAACGACCGCCGCTAATTACTTCCGGGTCCGGTCCATCACTGTTGCGCAGGCGCGGGAAAATAACCCGGCGCAGGCGCACAGCTCAAATAATGATCAGTGCCGGAGCAGTGATCGAATGAAGCAGCAGCTGGGCTCCGTAGAGCCCCGCCTGCTGCCGGAGGAACGCAAGCCCGCCGTGGGGGGAGAATTAACTCCTCACATCCCTCCAGAAAAGGATGGCTAGTGCAATTGATAATGATAACTTGAATACAAACGGTGTTGGTCAGAGAATAGACTGGGAGGGGGGAGGGGATGCATAATCTCCAACGATGGGAGTATAGAGGGACCCACAGTAAAGGGGACATGCATCTCAGCCCAACCCAGGATATATAAAGACAGTTCAATTGGATATACATAACTCTTGTTAATAAAGTATGTAATTTACTGGGAATTTGGAGTCAGCCTAGAAACAAAAAACATTAAGGAGTAAAAATAATATAGTGAAGCCACTATATATGGAGAGTCCACTTACATACAATCATAGGAAAAAACCTGAAACTTTGTTGGAAAGGCCTAAAATTTTTGGAGTCACGGCAGAGGCTGGGGGGACTATAACGAAGTTATTCAAGAAAGTATTTGTATGAATGTGCCTCATTGATACCGGGAGGGACACATGCATTGAGTCGCTCAATCCAGAGGGACTCACGTTTTAAAATTTTGCGGTCCCAGTTGCCCCCGCGGGGGTCTTCAGGGACAACGTCTAACACGGTGAACCGGATGTAATCAAGATTAAAGCGATGGTGAATGCCTATGTGGCGGCCCACGGTAGTGAGCTTGCCATTTGTAGAGGCATATAAGTGATCCCCCAGTCTCTGCCGTAGCTCCCTGATTGTCTTCCCCACATAAAAAGCGCTGCAAGCGCAAGTCATGAGCTAAATTACCCCACGTGTGCCACAATGGGCTGAATGTTTGGGGAAGAACATTTCACCATTGGGAAGTAGAAAGTGTTGTCCTTCTTGGATCCAGGGGCAGTGTGGGCAATTGCCACATTTAAAGGTGCCCCTGGGTTCCGACGGACCGGAAGAAGGAGTCCTGTAATGACTGTGTGTGAGTCTATCCCTCAGGGAGGTGGCCCTCCTGAAAACCAAATCAGGAGTTGGTTTAATATATTTTCTAAGTGTGTGATGGTCAGTTAGGATGTGCCAATGGTTGGACAATATATTTCATAATTGCTGGTGGTGAGCAGAAAATTTAGTAATGATCTTAGTCATGTAAGGCTGTTTGGGACGTGGGGGGCCAAATAATAATGTTTGTCGATCTAGAGCTAGGGCCTTGTTGAATGCTTTTCTCAACACGGTACGTTTGTAGCCTCTAGCTAGGAGTCGTGTACGGAGAGCATTGGCCTGTTTATAGAAATCCCCGTCCTCTGTGCAGTTCCTTCTCAGTCTCAGATACTGAGCATAAGGAATACTGCGAACCAGGGGACGGGGATGAAGACTAGAGGCGTGCAACAAGGTGTTGCCTGCGGTAGGTTTGCGGTATAAGTCCGTGGTTAAATGTCCAGTGGAGTTTTTAATGATCTGTACATCCAGAAACGGGATGCTCAGTCTGTCATAAGAAAAAGTGAAATGAAGGTTAAAAGAGTTGGTGTTAAGCTCTGCGATGAAAGTTTGTAACAATTGCTCTGTGCCTGTCCAGATGACCAGAAGGTCATCAATAAATCTGAACCATCCTAAGACATGGTTCAAGAAAGGTTCCATAAGGTCGTCACTGAAGACAGCCCGTTCCCAGCCACCAAGATACAAATTCGCGTACGAAGGGGCACAAGACGTGCCCATTGCGACGCCTTGAATTTGAAGGTATAATTGGTCCATGAACAAAAAGTAATTTTTAGACAAAATAAATTCTAGAAGTTTTAAGATGAAGATGTTGGTGGGCCAGGTGTGATGGTCCTGTTCCATCAGGAAGGAGCCAGCCATCCGGACGCCCTGCTCGTGGGGGATGCTTGAGTACAAAGCCTCAACATCAATAGCCACGAGGAGGGCGTCCGGAGGGATCTGGACCCCCTCAATGTGTTTTAGCAGGTCAGTAGTATCCCTGATGTAAGAAGGTAAACTCATGACGTGAGGTAAAAGAAAAGTGTCTACCAGTTTGCTGGCGTTTTCCGTTAGTGAACCTTTGCCAGAGACAATAGGTCGACCTGGAGGTGCAGAGAGGTTTTTATGAGTTTTCGGCAGAGCATAAAACGTAGGGGTACGTGGATATTGTATATTGATGAATTTATAGGTATCTTCATCGATGAGGCCCTCAAGGAAGGCCCCCCCGATGAGCCCCCTAAACTCATCAATGGTTTGTTGGATGAAATGGTTTTCAATGGGTAAGTACCAATTAGAATTGGAAAGAATTTTGAGGCACATAGTCTGATATTGGTGATGAGTCATCAGCACCAAGTTTCCGCCTTTGTCAGATTGCTTTATGACAAGGTCGGTGTTTTTTTGAAGTCTAGTAACTGCTCGAGACTGTTGTCGGGTCAGATTGGAGGGTAATGTTTGCCATCGTTCTCTTTTAAGGGATAAGATGCATTCGTGCAAGAAAGCCCAAATGGATGGGCAAGTCAATAAGTCGGGGAAGGCTTTAGATTTCATTTTTAGAGAAATTTTGGGGGTAGGATGCTGAGGCTGGAGGGTACTACTTAAATGACAGGAAGAGGGAGAGTCGGAACTGCCGTCTAAGGCATCCGACTCGACCTCACCCTCGTCAAAGAGTAACATGAGGTCCCGTAGGGCTCTGGATTCCGCTATCGTAAAATTTTTGTTTTTTTCCGCTAGTTCTTTTTCCAAGTTGGCGCGTTTCCGGTCAGGGTCGAACATAAAATTAAAGGTCAATTTACGGGCAAATAGATAAAGATCTTTGATTGTCTCATAGATATCGATTGGCTCAGAAGGACAGAAGCCCAGGCCCAAATGAAGGACCTGTTCCTCCTCCGGTGTCAACCGATAGGGTGTAAGATTGATAATATTAAGGGAGTGAGCATCTTTTCCGTTTGTGAGAGTGGTTAATCGTGAGACGTGCTTGGAGTTGGGGCCTTCTGTACAAACATGTCCAGATTCCCTTGTTTGGAGGGCTCTGGGCCTGGTTGTACTAAAAAACCGGGCTGTGAAAGGAGTGTTTGGATATTAGGTTGTAAGAGTTTCGGGATAATGTTGTGTAGGGTGGGGTGGAGAGAACCCGTGGAGGGGGTCTGTCCACCCGGCCTTGGTGTTTGTGGTGTTTTTAGTGCTTTGCCATGTTGTTTGCCTTTTTTAGGGTGTTTGGTGGTGGAATTGTCACCAGTAAGGGACCTTTTCCGAGGGGCACCTGGTGCTCGTGGCAGAGTGGAACGGGTAGTGACTTGTGAAGATACAGAGGATATTGATGAGTCAGATTCCGTGTAATCTGTTGCTGTCGGGATCGGAGATTGCCGATTTTGGCGCTTATTTTTGCCGGGAAATGGTTTTCCAGACCACTTGTATGCATAGCCCTCCGAAAATGCCAATTTGTCCTGGGAGAATTTTCTTTGTTTTTTAATGATGATGTCTTTATTAAGACTTTCAATTTTATCTCGTATTTCCTTCCACTTATTAGTGAAGGAGGTTGATTCTTGGATATTGGGAAATTGATTAAGTAGTCTGTCAATTTCCGCATCCAAGGATATCATGTCAGAACGATACTGGGTAGTGAGTTTTGACATGAGTTCTATACTACATTTGGTTAAAGTATTTTCCCAGGATTTTTTAAAATCCGCAGAGGGATCTTTAATTGTAGGGAACAATTGGACGCGGAGTCCAAGGGAACAAACTTTTTCATTAATGTACAGTTCGAAATATTGGATGTGCCAATGTAGGTGGGATTTTTTCTTCAGGAGATTGAACAATCTGTCAATGAACGTTTTGGTCTCGTCCTCTATCTGTTGATTGGCTAGACATCCTGCTTGTATGGTGGACATAAAATCCCCCCAGGCAGTGCCCAAAACATCCATAGCCCAAAATATATGAAGCAGCAGGAAAGAACCCTGACCGCAAGCAAGAAGGACTCAAACAGAGAAAACTAGTTAAATGAGAGGCTGCTACAAAGCCAGAAATAACTACAGTTTAAAAGCATATATGAGATCAATTAAACAGGTGGCAAGGGGGAAACAAAAAAGGGGGGAAAAAAATGGATCCGAAGATCCGGGTGTGTTATCCACCCAGTGTATTAGAATTCAAATGTGTGCCACATAGTTAGCAGGGGAGGGTATAATATCATTAATAGGTACCATCATCCTAAATATGAATAAGACAAAAAGTGGGGTTGAAAGAGAAACCAGAGCAGAGACCTTTCCAATAGGGTCCTGCCTCTTTCAGAGGGAGCGGCACTGTTACGGTACCATGAGGAGAAGAAAACTTTGTTTAAAAAATAGTAAATTTATTTCAAAATAACAATAAAAAGTCCTGCAGGGGACATGTAATATACATTATCATGATTTAACATGCACAAAAACATTTAGTGATTGTTACAGCATTGTTGACACTTGGTTGGTATAACTAATGCCCACACAGATGCATGGGCAGAGGTTATGAAATATGATACTTGCAGACGTGACCTCTACAGTTTCGCGGTCACAGTATGCCTATAGTGTTCCTTTATGTATTTGGGGACTTTCTGCTTTTGTTGTTGTTCCTGAAAGGTGGGTTATTATGGTGGTGCCCTCCCAGCTTTGTCCCTCTTTGGCATTCTTGGTACCGGTGCCTCTTCTCTTTCTTCTTCTTCACTGGGCACTTAAACCTCTTTCCTAACCAGACCAATTTTCAGCTTTCGGTGCTCTCACATTTTGAATGACAATTACTCAGTCATGCAACACTGTACCTATATGAAATGTTTGTCCTTTTTTTCACATAAATAGAGCTTTCTTTTGGTGGTATTTAATCACCGCTGGGTTTTTTATTTTTTGCGCTATAAAAGAAAAGGACCGAAAATTCTGTAAAAAATGCATTTTTCTTTGTTTCTGTTATAAAATTTTGCAAATTAGTAATTTTTCTGCATATATTTTGGCCAAAATTTATACCACTACATATCTTTGGTAAAAATAGTCCAAATCAGTGTATATTATTTGGTCTGTGTGAAAGTTAGAGAGTCCACAAGCTATGGTGCCAATCTCTAAAAATTGTTCACACCTGAAGTACTGGCGGCCTATCTCATTTCTTGAGACCCTAACAAGCCAGGAAAGTACAAATACCCCCCAAATGACCCTTTTTTGGAAAGTAGACATTCCAAGGTATTTAGTAAGAGGCATGGTAAGTTTTTTGAAGTTGTAATTTTTTCCCACAATTCTTTGTAAAATCAAGATTTTTTTTTCTTTTTTTTCACCAAATTGTTATATTAGCAGGTTATTTCTCACACACAGCATATGCATAGCACAAATTACACCCCAAAACACATTCTGCTACTCCTGAGTATGGCGATACCACATACAGAGGCCCAACATGCAGGGAGCACCATCAGGTGTTCTTGGAGCATAAATTACACATATAATTTCTTGACTACCTCTTATGCCCTGTACACACGATCGGACATTGATCGGACATTCCGACGACAAAATCCGTCGGATATCTTCCGACGGATTTTGGGCCAAACTTGTCTTGCATACACACGGTCGCACAAAGTTGTCGGAAAATCCGATCATTCTGAACGCGGTAACGTTAAACAAGTACGTTGGGACTATAAACGGGGCAGTAGCCAATAGCTTTTGTCTCTTAATTTATTCTGAGCATGCGTGGCACTTTGTGCATCGGATTTGTGTACACACGATCGGAATTTAAACGATCGTATTTTGTTGTCGGAAAATTTTATATCCTGCTCTCAAACTTTGTGTGTCGGAGAAAGTCCGATGGGGCACACACAGGATTGGAATTTCCGACAACACAATCCGACCGCACTTTTTCCGCTGGAAAATCCGAACGTGTGTACAGGGCATTACACTTTTGAAGGCCCTGGAGAACCAGGACAATAGAAACGCCACAAAAATGACCCCATTTTGCAAAGAAAACAACCCAATTTATAATCTATGAGGCACAACATTGAGTCTTTTAAACATGTCATTTTTTTTCTACAAGTTTTTGGAAAATGTGTAAAGAAAATGAAAACGCATTTTTTTCTTTTACACAACATTGTCAATTTACACAAAATTTCTAACACATAGCATGTACATACCAAAAATTACACCCCAAAATAGATTATCCTACTCCTCCTGAGTACAGCGATACCACATGTGTGAGACTTTTCCACAGCGTGGCCACATACAGAGGACCAACATGCAGGGAGCACCATCAGGTGTTCTAGGGACATACATTTCAAATCTAATTTGACTACTTATTACACTTTTGTGAGGCACTGTAGTGGCATGGATGTGGCATGGATGATAACTGATGTGGCATGGATGAGCATGAATGGGGATGGATGAGCCGTGGATGGGGATGGCTGAGCATGAATGAGTATGGCTGGGTACGGCTGAGTACGGCTGAGGATAGCTGGGTACAGCTGAGTATGGCTGGGTACGACTGAGTACGGCTGGGTATGGCTGAGTATGGATGGGTATGGGTAATTATGGATGGGGGTGGATGGGATGGCTGAGCATGGATGGATGAGTATTGCTGAAGATGGATGGCTGGCTGAGCCTGGATGGATGGATGAGTATGCTGAGGATGGATGGATGTGTATGGATGGGTGAGCATGGATGGATGAGTATGCTGAGTATGGATGGATGAGCATGGATGGATGGATGAGTATGCTGAGTATGGATGGATGAGTATGCTGAATATGGATGGGTGAGCAAGGATGGATGGATGAGTATGCTGAGTATGGATGGGTATGCATGGGTATAGATGGATGGGTATGCAGAGTATGGATGGGTATGCAGAGTATGGATGGGTATGCAGAGTATGGATGGGTATGCTAAGTATGGATGGGTATGCAGAGTATTGATGGATGGATGAGTATGCTGAGTATGGATGGGTATTCAGAGTATGGATGGATGAAAGAGTATGCTGAGTATGGATGGGTATGCAGAGTATGGATGGGTATGCATGTCTGAGTATCCAGAGTATGGATGGGTATGCATGGCTGAGAATAGATGGATGGATTTGTCATATATCAGCGCTGTGGGCACTACAAATGCAGCCCACAGCGCTGCTGCTACCGATCTCTCCCCTCTCTGCTCACACTGGACAGGGAGAGGGGAAAGGGGAACCGGATATCACGCTGGTTTGTTTACATGTGATCGCTCGATTATTTGACAGAACGATCACGTGGTAAACGGCCGCTATCTCCTCTGGACCCGGCGGTCACGGATGTTCCCGGGTGCGCGCCCCAGGGGGTGCGCGAGAGCGGGATTTGGGGAGGACATTACTGTACACCATTACAGAGTTATGCAACTGCCCTGTAGCCATCATTCGGCTATGGGCCATTTGTTAAGTGGTTAAAACCCCCTATTTGACTTCACTTGGCAATGGGCTTCATACATGCTGATGGGAGTAGTACCAATGTATCCAAGGCTGCCAGAGAGCACGTGATTTCTCATAAGAGGAGGTGTGCATGAGTTCATAAATACAGTGTTGGTGGATCCAGTCTAGTGTGTCGATTACTTTAGGGGGTGTGAATTTTTCCATAGTCTTGTGATGCTCAACTTAGCTGCCAGAAGTATATGAGTTACTGAGTGTCTGGCACATGGGGGTTGGTTTTTATGTTTAAGTTTAGTAGGGCCAGGTCGGGAGAAGGGGGGATTTGAGTGTATGTAATCATAGAGAGGAAATCTCTCGCCAGTATAGTTTTAGAGTGCGGCAGAGCCATAGGGTGTGTAACAGGTCCTCTACTGCTCTGCAATGCCTCCAACATAAAGGGGACACTTGGTGTTGGAAGTTAACTAGTCTGGCGGGAGTTATATACTATCTGAGATATATTTTCTGTGATAGCTGCCAGAGTGATGTACAGGCTGTGGATTGGAAAGTCGTAACTACAGATGCCAGTCTTCTCGGCTGGGGAGCAGTCCTAGAGGAGGCGTCTGTTCAGGGAATATGGTCCCAGACAGAAAGGACCCTGCCCATCAATCTATTGGAGATTCGGGCAGCTTGTCTGGCTCTGCGATTCTGGACATCCAGATTGTGGGGTCTTCCTGTCAGAGTCCAGTCCGACAACTCCACGGTAGTGGCATATATCAACCACGAGGGAGGTACCAGGAGTCGGGCAGCCCAAAGAGAGGTAAATCATATATTGACTTGGGCAGAAGAACATGTGCCGTTCCTTTCGGCAGTGTTTATTTCGGGGGTGGACAATTGGCAGGCAGATTTTCTAAGTTGCCAGAACTTGTTGCCAGGGGAATGGTCCCTGCTTCCCGAGGTTTTTCTACAAATCTGCCAATACTGGGGGACCCCAGATGTGGATCTGCTGGCATCCAGATTCAATGCCAAGCTGGACAGGTTTGTATCCAGGACCAAGGACCCGCTTGCTGTCAGGATAGACGCGTTAGTAGTTCCTTGGGATCAGTATTCTCTGATATATGCCTTCCCTCCAATCCAAATCCTGCCACACTTATTACGCAGAACACAGGAGGAGCAAAAAACAGTGATCCTAGTGGCCCCGGCGTGGCCCCGGAGATCCTGGTACTCGGAGATCGTGAAGTTGGCAGTAGGGGACCCATTGGTCCTTCCATGCCGTCCAGACCTGTTGTCTCAAGGACCCATATTACATCCTTCTTTATGGTTGCTGAATTTGATGGCTTGGCTGTTGAGACCAGACTATTGAAAGACCGTGGTATTATGGGTTCAGTCTTGTCTACTTTGATAAACGCTAGAAAGTCAGTTTCTAGAGCTATCTATTATAGAGTCTGGAAGTCATACATTTCTTGGTGTGAGAAAAGAAAATGGAACCCTCGTAGGTATACGATTGGAAGAGTTCTTGCCTTTCTTCAAGCAGGAGTAGACTTGCAGCTCGCTTTAGGGACAATTAAAGGACAGATTTCGGCCTTATCGTTTTTTTCCAAAGACCAATAGCATCCCATTCTTTCGTGCAAACCTTTGTCATGGGAGTAACACACCTGAGACCGCCGGTTAAACCACCTTTATGTCCCTGGGACCTAAATTTGGTACTGTCACCCTTACAGAGTCAACCCTTTGAACCTATTAGGCATGTTCCTTTTGTCCTATTGACCAGAAAATTAGTTTTTTTGGTGGCTATAACATTGGCTAGAAGGGTGTCCGAATTGGCCGCCCTTTCTTGCAAATAACCTTTTATGATTCTTCATCAGGACAGAGTGGCCATGCGCCCTCGTCCAGATTTTCCACCAAAGGTGGTTTCTAAATTTCATTTGAATCAGGATATCATTTTACCTTCCTTTTTTCCAAACCCTAAGACTAGGGAGGAAAGGTCGCTTCACTCACTGGATGTGGTGAGGGCGATAAAAGTTTACTTGAAAATGTCAGCTCCCTTTCGGAAGACTGACTGTTTTTTTGTCTTGCCTGAGGGTCCTAAAAAAGGACAGCCGGCAATAAGTTCAACTATATCCAGGTGGATTCGTCAGACTATTATCCAGGCGTATGGATTAAAGCGCAGGGTTCCACCTTGGGATTTAAAAGCACACTCCACTAGAGGGATTAGTGCAGTGATGGCGAACCTTGGCACTCCAGATGTTTTGGAACTTCATTTCCCATGATGCTCAACTACACTGCAGAGTGCATGAGCATCATGGGAAATGTAGTTCAAAAACATCTGGAGTGCCAAGGTTTGCCATCACTGGATTAGTGCATCATGGGCAGTACGCCAGCAGGTGTCTATGGCTCAGGTTTGCAAAGCGGCCGCTTGGTCTTCAGTTCATACGTTCACCAGGTTTTACCAGGTGGATGTGAGATCTCAAAAAGAGACTGTTTTTGGCCACAGCGTGTTGCAGGCAGCTTTATAGTCTCAGGCCCGTTGGGCTTAGGGATAATGTGTCCCCCCCCCCCTCAGGTGCATTGCTTTAGGACATCCCACATAGTCATTATTATGGTGTTCTGTGTCCCGTGATGTACAATAAAGAAAAATGGATTTTTAAAACAGCTTACCTGTAAAATCCTTTTCTTGGAGTACATCATGGGACACAGAGGTCCCTCCCCTCTTTCTGGGATCGTCATTGCTTGCTACAAAACTGAGGTGCTTCTGGTATAGGAGGGGTTATATGGGAGGAACCGTCTTACTATTGGTTGCCAGTGTCCAATCACCTAAAGGTAAGCGTATAACCCACATGGTCATTATTATGGTGCTCTGTGTCCCGTGATGTACTCCAAGAAAAGGATTTTACAGGTAAGCTGTTTTAAAAATCCATTTTTTTGGTTAAGGATGGAGTAGGTTAGTGAGATACCCTTTTGAGTAGAATGAGTGCCAGTAAAGTATTGCCAGACTTGTTGAGGTACAGAGTATAGAGGGTTAGGAAGCCTGGAGAGGCAATGTTTCAAGCGAATGTAGGTAAAAAGTGTGTTGGTGGGTAATTGAAATTCTTGTTGCAGTGTAGGAAAGGTTTTGATAGTGGATCCAGAGTATAAATCTGAGGTTGGAGATGCCCTGACGTTGCCATTAGTGCAGTGCCATGTCGTAAGTTAGGAGGGTGAGTACCCCTAGGGGTATGTCTGGGGGGATGAGTTGCATGGATGTGTGTGTGGTGTTAAGTAATATCTTCCAAGCTGAAGCCCAAGCATGCATAGGAGGGGAAAGGGTCGAAAGAAGTGTGAGTCAGAGAAGAGAACCCAATATTCAAGTTCCTAATTTCCCCTTGGAGACAAATTGTGAAAGCAAGGTCGCTAGGTAATATTCTTTGAAATCAATAAAGCCGGATCCTCCAGCCAATCTATGTTTTATCAATTTATGATGGGCGCAGCGGGTTATTTTGCCTTGCCATATAAATGTGTTAAGGGTGGATTGTAGTGACTTGAAGTATGACTGCGGAATAGGAATTGGTATACCTGAATAGGTAAAGAAGTTGAGGAAAAATATTCATTTTAAAAGCTGCAAGTCTACCAGACCAGGAGAATTCGAGTTTTTGAAGTGTGGATAGTTCTTGTTGCATTTTGGTGAGAAATGAGATGTAGTTGGCTTTGAATATTCTGTTTGCCGATTTGGTTAGTTGGATGCCTAGGTATGAGATGTTAGAATCTGCCCAAGCAAAGGGGAATTGCTGTTGTAGAATCGACCTATTGATGCCATCTAGGTTAAAATCGAGTATGTTCAATTTAGTCTTGTTTACCTTGTAGCACGGTACTTTGCTGAACCATTGCAGTATACTGTATACTTCACCTAGAGAAGAGGTAGGGTTTGTTAGCATTAAGATCACGTCATCTGCAAATAAACTGACCTTATAGGACTCGTTGTCTATGGTAAAGCCTAAATGCAAGTGTTTGATCAAATCAAAGGTGATAAAGGGCATCCCTGCCTGGTACCATTGGATAATTGGAAGGGTTATAATAACATGTTTATGGTGTATACTCTGGCAGAAGAGGATGTGTAGACAGCAAGAATTGTCACGAAAATCCGTCCTTGAAAGTCAAATTTTCCTAACATCTCATGTAAATAGCTACAGTGTATCCTGTCAAACACCTTCTCTGCATCCAAGGAGAGAAGCAGAGAAGGCGTTCAAGAGGTCTCTGCTTTGTGAAATATATTAAAGTGGATGTAAACCCTCACATATACCCAGTGAAGTGAACAGCCGCAGTTGCTACACAGGGATGAAACCAATCTCCCTACATAAGTTTTACATGTATATCTGCTTTCTTCAGCTTTATTTACTGTTTAGAAAGTGCACATCGTGTTAGGAGATTTTCTCTTCCTGTTCAACACTGCAGTGAAGCCTAGGCATACAGCCAAGACAGCTGATTGGAGGAAAGGTACAAACACCTTCTCCTCATAGGTAGAGACTTTCAACTCTGTTTGTTGAATAGTTCAGGGCTCTGCTAATCTATTTATAACATCCTCCCCAAGAACCAGGCTTCTTTTATCTCAGTTGACGGAGAACTTGTCAGGAGTTATCAGGCTGATAACAGAAGAACGGAGCAAGAGACAGCTATGGGACATAGTGCTTTGAAGAGGGATAAGAAAACACTGCAGATATATGTGCCCAGTTAAAATGTCATGAATCGGGTTTACATCCATTTTAATTAAGCGTTTGGGTCTGGGTGATTTGTTAGGGGGGAAAAGCCTGAATTGCAGCAGATATTTCCTGCATGTTAAAGGGTGCGTTGAGAGATGCTAGTTGAGCTTCGGATAGTGTTGGAAGCTTCATTTGGTCCAGAAAACGGTTGATCTTATCTAAAGAGGGCTGATGGGTAGAGGCGTCTTTCTTGATATTGTATAGGGAGTTATAGAAGGAACTAAAGGCATCTGTAATTCAAAGGATTTGCCTTTCATTTCTATTTAAGGCTGGGTTCACATATGAGAACGCAGTGGCTCACAGCAATTGTCCTCATTCACTGTTTCAGGTCCCATTTCAACCCAAATTTTTGGCTGAATTCAGACCTGAAATGGACCAAAAGACGCACAGGGCCCCAGTGCAAATTGCATTGGTGCAGCTGCGGAAATATGTGAACCGGCTCCATAGAGAGCTGGTCACAATCTCCTGCTGTGCAAATATTACAAGGTGAGGGTTTGCATATACATTAACTCTTTACCCTTTTCTTCAAAATTTTTTGTCTATTTTTGTTTTTTCTTTCTTTTTTTAATGGTTCAGCTTTGAAGTCAGCATTGCAAACCTAGGTCAATTATTAACAGACATTGCACAATATATTGCCTAAAATCTACAGGTTTATGAAATGGTTCAGGAGACGTGAGAAAAACATGGGAAAATTCTGTTTCATACTATTAGCCTTAGCTCAATCCTTCTTTTATCCAGCAGAAGGTAAGACGTTTGCATTTTTATTTGGTTTGCTGTGTTAGACTGGTATAAAAATGATTCATTGAAAAGTTACTATGTATGGATGACTAGTGCTAGGACCTTCCACAATCTTCTACCTGACTAGAGTGACAGCACAGTGGGCTGACGAAGGTATCCTGCGTGGCCCTGAAACAATGTACTTTTTTGCTGTGATGTGATCTCTCTGAAAAAAAGCATTTGGAAGTCACCTGAAGATCCACGGTGTGCTGGAAAATATGTATGTTGGTCTGTTATGTTACCAGTTTCCAGCTGATTGTTGCCGCAACACCCATTTATATGAGCAATGAGGAATATGAGCAATGGGAATATTGCTATATGAGGAATATGAGCAATGGGAATATTGATAGTCAAGCACAGTGGGATACAAACATAGGTGGGCACTTGTCTAACATTTTTTTTTTTTTTTTGCTAAAGGCTGACCTTGTGTGCATGGGTAGGCAAAAAAAACCTTGCTGTGAAATTAAAGCATACTCTTAAAAATGGATGCCCTGTTGTTCACAGGTGATTGGCATTGGCTACTTTCTCTGCAGCTGTCCCAAAAAAATCCTACCAATTAAATGTGAAATATGGAATTATAAAAAACAATCATACTTGCCTAAATGGCTGCAGGACCAATCCCAGCTGCAGCTGAGCGATCAAACACCACTGATTCCTCAGTTCTCAGTATTCAGCCTGAAGAGAGCAGTAACTGTCATTGGCTCTCTCCTCTGCCCCTCCAGTGCCCACTGGAGCGTTGGGCTAGGGAAGGGAGGAAATAGCTGGCTTAGTCTCCCAGCGGCTTGCTGAGAGGCTGAGATGGCTGTCGGTCCAGGCTTTTGAGCGGATCCCGACCATATGTTTGGGATCTTTTCAGAGCATGGACTGTGTCTGTGATGTCAGCCGACAACAGGCTTTAAAAGTGAAAATATAAAAACGAGTAACGGCGCCAATATTGTTACAAACAATAGTGTAATGCTGCACCAAGAAATTAGTAAAAACGAATAAAGCATAAATGGTGAAAAAAGTGAGCGCAAAACCATATATGAATAACAACACCCAAACCAGCGCGGGTATGAAATTAATAACAACACATAGATCATAAAATAGTGCCAAACATTATATAATAAAGAAAAAATATTTTTATGATGGTGTAATTCTTCTGTGTACACTGTAACTCCAACACCGTGCCTTCCTAAAGTGCAATGTGCTTATTCCTTGTAAACAGTGCTTCACCCAAAGTGACACATAAATCTGCTCACCAGATATCTCTTGCCACAAATTGACCACCAGGCATGTAATATAGGGAAAACTTCCTCCTTTGAACAGGGTCCTCCAAGCCAAATCTCACTCCAAACGACCATTCACATATCAATCAAACTTCAATCAATAGTATTCCTCAAGATGTTACACTTTCAAGTTCCAATCCAAAGCTCCTTATCCTTATATCTGTAAAGATTGGCTCCCCCATATAGGAGACACAGAGAGGGCAATATAGTGTAATATTGTCTTTTTATTTAAAAGCACTTACATGCCATTACAGTACAACGGATGGAAGCTCAGCTGAAGGATGAGGCAGGGGCCGGTCCGTCACTCGGATCGTGAAGCAGGAAGCGCGGTTTGCGTCTCAGCTGGAAGCGGAAGTGAGAGCTCCTGTATCATGTGTCTCAAGCCTCGTTTTCTATGCATTTCATGATCATCACGTCATCAGGAAAATTTCGGACCGGCCCCTGCCTCATCCTTCAGCTGAGCTGCCATCCGTTGTACTGTAATGGCATGTAAGTGCTTTTAAATAAAAAGACAATATTACACTATATTGCCCTCTCTGTGGCTCGTATATGGGGGAGCCAATATTTACAGATATAAGGATAAGGAGCTTTGGATTGGCACTTCAAAGTGTAACATCTTGAGGAATACCATCTACTGATTGAAGTTTGTTCGATATGACAACAGGCTTTGGCTTTTGCTATGGGGGCACTCTTGCAGGCTCGCTCCCAAGCTACACTCTGTGCGTCCATTGAAACCCCTCCCCAAACCCTCCCCCCACTCCCTCCTGGTTGTTATTGACAGCAGCAGGAGCTAATGGCACCCGCAGGTGTCTCTGAACCAGTGAGGATGGAGAAAGAGAGCAGCGATGTCATGCGCAGCGCTGGATTTACATCAGGATCAGGTAAGTATAAGGGTGGGGGCTGCACACAGAAGGTTTTTTACCTTAATGCATAGAATGCATTAAGGCAAAAAAAATTCTGCCTTTTGAATGACTTTTTCTTTCATAAGAGGTTTTATTGATTTTTACACAGCGTAAAAATACAGTAACAAAGAATAGGAAGAACCATAATGACATGCGGGGAGATAAACACGGTCAGAAACAATGCAATAGAGGTTATAGGTCACAATTGCATATTAGCCCACAAGCAAAATTTCAGCAGTACAGTAAAAAGCATAACAGAAATACAATCATGCTCCACATGCTGCAGCAACCCAATGGCTCCCAGTGGTAAGGTAGCTCCAGTGCTAGATAGTGGAGCCTCCAGCCAGTCAGTTGGACAGAGGGGAATGACAGCCAAAAATGCCTGGACCAGAATAAAGGGGTGATAAAGAGAAGTACAGGGGGAAAAAGCATGGGGAGGAGGGTATGAGGGAGGACAGGAAGAGAAATAAGTGGGAAGGGGAAACAGAGGGGAGATAGATAAGGCACAATAAGAGAATGGACAGGGTACAGCAAAGGGGAGACAGGAGGCAACTGGGGTTACACATCCAGAGGGACACAGCCTTTGGGGGAAACATCAGTCAAGGGGGATCCATAGGCTCTATGATGTTAAATCTCTGGCCTTAGCCCATGCCTCCCAAATTTTCTTTTACAGTAAAGAACCATTCATGTACAGTTGTGCTCATAAGTTTAAATACCCTGGCAGAATGTATGATTTCTTGGCCATTTTTCAGAGTATATGAATGATAACACAAACACATTTCTTTCACTCACGGTTAGTGTTTGACTGAAGCCATTTATTATCAATCAACTGTGTTTACTCTTTTTAAATCATAATGATAACAGAAACTACACAAATGACCCTGATCAAAAGTTCACATACTCTGGTGATTTTGGTCTGATAACATGCACACAAGTTGATACAAAGGGGTTTGAATGGTTATTAAAGGTAACCATTCTCAGCTGTGATCTGTTTGCTTGTAATTAGTGTGTGTGTGTATATAAAAGGTCAATGAGTTTCTGGACTCCTGACAGACCCTTGCATCTTCATCCAGTGCTGCACTGACGTTTCTGGATTCTGAGTTGTGGGGAAAGCAAAAGAATTGTCAAAGGATCTGCGGGAAAAGGTAGTTGAACTGTATAAAACATGAAAGGGATATAAAAAGTTATCCAAGGAATTGAGAATGCCAATCAGCAGCGTTCAAACTCTAATCAAGAAATGGAAAATGAGGGGTTCTGTTGAAACCAAACCACGGTCAGGTAGACCAGCTAAAATTTCAGCCACAACTGCCAGGAAAATTGTGTGGGATGCAAAGAAAAACCCACAAATAACTTCAGGTGAAATACAGGACTCTCTGAAAACGTGGTGTGGCTGTTTCAAGATGCACAATAAGGAGGCACTTGAAGAAAGCTGGGCTGCATGGTCGAGTCGCCAGAAGAAAGCCATTACTACGCAAATGCCACAAAGAGTCCCGCTTACAATACGCCAAACAGCACAGAGACAACCCTCAAACCTTCTGGCACAAAGTCATTTGGAGTGATGAGACCAAAATTGAGCTTTTTGGCCACAACCATAAACACTACATTTGGAGAGGAGTCAGCAAGGCCTATGATTAACCACATGCTGACCAGCCGCTGCAGTTGTACTGCGGCAGATTGGCACGGCTGGGCGAAACAACGTTATGTAACGTCGCTTCGCCCTGTGGCCACTAGGGGGCGCTCGCCCCCCGAGCCGATGCGATTGCCCGGCGGTCTCGATCACCGGCGGGCTCCCGCGATCGCCGCTGAGACACGGAGAACCGGGATCTGTGTGTGTAAACACAGTTTCCGGTTTTCTGAGGGGAGAACAGACAGATCGTCTGTTCATACAGAGTATGAACAGATGATCTGTTATCTTCCCTGCACAGTCCCCATCCCTCTTCAGTTAGAACACAAACTAGGACACACTTAACCCCTTCACTGCCCCCTAGTGTTAACCCCTTCACTGCCATTGACATTTTTACAGTAATCAGTGCATTTTTAATCGCACTGATCGCTGTATTAATGCCAATGGTCCCAAAAATGTGTCAAAATTTTCCGATATGTCCGCCATAAGGTCGCAGTCATGATAAAAATCACAGATCACCACCATTACTAGTAAAAAAAAATAATAATAATAAAAATGCTATAAATCTATCCCCTATTTTGTAGACGCTATAACTTTTGTGCAAACCAATCAATATACGCTTATTGCAATTTTTTTTACCAAAAATATGTAGAAGAATACATATCGGCCTAAACTGAGGAAAAAAATTGTTTTTTATATATTTTTGGGGATATTTATTATAGCAAAAAGTAAAAAATAATGTGTTTTTTTCAAAATTGTCGTTTTTTTCAAAATTGTCGTTTTTTTTTTGTTTATAACGCAAAAAATAAAAACCGCAGAGGTGATCAAATACCACCAAAAGAAAGCTCTATTTGTGGGGAAAAAAAGGACATCAATTTTGTTTGGGTGTAATGTCGCAGGACCGCGCAATTGTCAGTTAAAGCGACGCAGTGCAGAATCGCAAAAAGTGCTCTGGTCAGGAAGGGGGTAAAATCTTCTGGGGCTGAAGCGGTTAAATGGTAAACCATTCCTATTGTGAAACACCGATGTGGATCACTGATGTATTGGGGATGTGTGAGCTACAAAGGCACAGGAAGTTTGGTCAAAATTGATGGCAAGATGAACGCAGTATGTTATCGTACTTGGACATTCCAATATGACAATGATCCAAAACACAAGGCCAAGTCCACCTGTCATTGGCTGCAGCAGAATAAAGTGAAAGTTCTGGCCATCTCAGTCTCCTGACCTCAATATCATTGAGCCCCTCTGGGGAGATCTCAAATGTGCAGTTCATGCAAGACAAGAATTTACAGGAACTGGAGGCTTTTTGCCAGGAGGAATGGGCAGCTTTACCATCTGAGAAGATAAAGAGCCTCATACCACAAAAGACTTCAAGCTGTCATTGATGATAAAGGGGGCAATACACGGTATTAACTGGGGTATGTAAACTTTTGATCAGGGTCATTTGGGTAGTTTCTGTTGCCATTATGGTTTAAAAAGAGTAAACACGGTTGATTGATAATAAATGGTTTCAGCCAAACACTAACCATGAGTGAAAGGTTTTTGTGTTATAATTCGTATTCTCTGAAAAATGGCCAATAAATCAAAAATTCTGCCAGAGTATGTAAACTTATGAGCACAACTGTATACAGAGATTAAAGTGGTTCTAAAGGATAAACATTTTTCTCCTTAAAAATGTATAGTATTTGTTTCCTCACACCTTCCACTAAATATTAACTTGATCTTGCAATGTGCCCATCTGTAGCTGCTCTTTTCTCTTCCCTGCATTCACAGAGCAGAGAGGCAGCAGTGGGAGCTATTGGCTTCTGCTGCTGTCAATCAAATCATGTGAGCAGAGAGTGGGGGGCCAGGCCAAGCCTTGCTGTGTGTGTCTATGAAGGTACACAGCCCAGCTCGGGCGCAAACTCACATGTGTACCCCCATGGTGGCACACAGAGAAAAGAAGGAGCCAAGAGCACTGGCGGGGGACCCAGAAGAGGAGGTTCAGGGGTGCTCAGTGCAATACCATTGCATAGAGCAGGCAGGTATAACATGTTTTTATTTTAATGAAAAAAGAGCCTTTACAATCTCTTTAAATCTATTTTTCTCCAGTCCTACTAAGTGCCTTTTGTGGTGACCTCTATGTGTACAACTGTGCACTGAGTTTACAGTATTGACCTTTTATGTATATCATGTATAACCACAGCCCTGGCCAAAAGTTTTGAGAATAACACAAATATAAATTTTCACAAAGTCTGCTGCCTCAGTTTTTATGAAGGCAATTTGTATATACCCCAGAATGTTATAGAGAGTGATCAGATGAATTGCAATTAATTGCAAGGTCCCTCTTTGCCATTAAAATGAACCTAATCTAAAAAAAAAAAAAAACATTTCCACTGCATTTCAGCCCTGCCACAAAAGGACCAGCTGACATCACATCAGTGACTCTCTCATTAACATGGGTGTCAGTGTTGAGGACAAGGCTGGAAATCACCCTATAATGCTGATTGAGTTATAATAACCGACTGGAAGCTTTAAAAAGGAGGGTGGTGCTTGAAATCATTGTTCTTCCTGCAAGGAAACACATGCAGTCATCATTGCTTTGCACAAAAATGCACTTCAAGGAGAGAGGTACAATTATTGTGAAGAAGGCTTAAGGGCAAACAAGAAAGTATAGCAAGCGCCAGGACCATCCCCTACAGTTAATTCAGCTGTGGGATTGTGGCACCACCAGTGCAGAGCTTGCTCAGGAATGGCAGCAGGCAGGCGTAAGTGCATCTCCACGCACAGTGAGGTGAAGACTTTTGGAGGTTGGCCTGGTGTCAAGAAGGGCAGCAAAGAAGCCACTTCTCTCCAGAAAAAACATCAGGGACAGATTGATATTCTGCAAAACATACAGGGATTTGATTGCTGAGGACTGGGGTAAAGTCATTTTCTTTGATGAATCCCCTTTCTGATTGTTTGGGGCATCCAGAAAAAAAACCTTGTCCGGAGGAGAAAAGGTGAACGCTACCATCAGTCCTGTGTCATGCCAACAGTAAAGCATCCTGAGACCATTCATGTGTGGGGTTGCTTCTCAGCTAAGGAAGTTGGCTCGCTCACAGTTTTGAACACAGCCATGAATAAAGAATGGTACAAAAATATCCTCCAAGAGCAACTTCTTCCAACCATCCAAGAACAGTTTGGTGACGAACAATGCCTTTTCCAGCATGATGGAGCACCTTGCCATAAGGCAAAAGTGATAGCTAAGTGGCTTGGGGGACAAAACATTGAACTATTGGGTCCATGGCCAGGAAACTCCCCAGACATTAATCCCATTAAGAACTTGTGGTGAATCCTCAAGAGGCGGGTGAACAAAAAAAAACCCCACAAATTCTCACAAACTCCAAGCATTAATTATGCAAGAATGGGCTGCCATCAGTCAGGATGTGGCCCAGAAGTTGATTAATGCCATGCCAGGGCGAATAGTAGAGGTCTTTAACCACTTCAATACAGGGCTTTTATACACCCTTCCTTCCCAGACCAAATTTTAGCTTTCAGCGCTCTCACACTTTGAATGACAATTACTCAGTCATGCTACACTGTACCCAAACCAAATTTTTATCATTTTTTTCTCACAAACATAGCTTTCTTTTAGTGGTATTTAATCACTGCTGTTTTTTTTTATTTTTTGCAATATAAGCGAAAAAAGAGAGAAATTTTTGAAAAAAAAACACTTTTTTTTAGTTTTTATTGTAAAATTTTGCAAATAAATAATTTTTCTTCATAAATTTGGGCCAAAATGTATACTGCTACATATCTTTAGTAAAAATAACCCAAATTAGTGTATATTATTTGGTCTCTGTGAAAGTTATAGAGTCTACAAGCTATGGTGCAAATCATTGAAAAATGATCACATCTGATCACACCTGATGTACTGAAGGCCTATCTCATTTCTTGAGGCCCTAACAAGCCAGGAAAGTACAAATACCCCCCAAATTACCCCTTTTTGGAAAGCAGACATTCCAAGGTATTTAGCAAGAGGCATGGTGAGCTTTTTGAAGTTGTAATTTTTTCCCACAATTCTTGGAAATTTTTTTTTTTTTTTTTGCACAAAATTGTCATAATAACAAGTTATTTCTCTCACACAGCACATGCATACTTGCAATGACACCCCAAAATACATTCTGCTACTCCTCCTGAGTATAGTGATACCACATGTGTGAGACTTTTACACAGCCTGGCCACATACAGAGGTCTAAAATCCAACTAGCACCGTCAGGCATTTTACGAGCATAAATTGCACATCTCATATGATGACAACCTATCACACTTTTGAAGGCCCTGGAGCACCAGGACAACGGAAACGCCCACAAAATGACCCCATTTTGGAAAGCTAACACCCCAACGTATAATCTATGAGGCATAATTAGTCTTTTGAATGGTTCATTTTTTTCCCGAAGTTTTTGGAAACTGTGGAAAAAAAATGAAAACGCATTTTTTTTTACACAAAGTTGTCCATTCATAAGATATTTACAACACATAGCATGTACATAGCAAAAATGACACCCCAAAATACATTCTGCTACTCCTCCTGAGTATGGCGATACCAAATGTGTGAGACTTTTACACAGCCTGGCCACATACAGAGGCCCAACATTGAAGTAGCAGCTTCAGGCATTCTAGGAGCATAAATTACACATCTCATTTCTCAACCACCTATTACAATTTTGAAGGCCCTGGAGCACCAGGACAATGGAAACACCCACAAAATGACCCCATTTTGGAAAGCTAACACCCCAACGTATAATCTATGAGGCATAATTAGTCTTTTGAATGGTTCATATTTTTCCCGAAGTTTTTGGAAACTGTGGGAAAAAAATGAAAACGCATTTTTTTTTACACAAAGTTGTCCATTCATAAGATATTTACAACACATAGCATGTACATAGCAAAAATGACACCCCAAAATACATTCTGCTACTCCTCCTGAGTGTAGCGATACCAAATGTGTGAGACTTTTACACAGCCTGGCCACATACAGAGGCCCAACATTGAAGTAGCAGCTCCAGGCATTCTAGGAGCATAAATTACACATCTCATTTCTCAACCACCTATTACATGTTTGAAGGCCCTAGAGCACCAGGACAACGGAAACGCCCACAAAATGACCCCATTTTGGAAAGCTAACACCCCAATGTATAATCTATGAGGCATAATTAGTCTTTTGAATGGTTCATTTTTTTCCTGAAGTTTTTGGAAACTGTGGAAAAAAAATGAAAACGCATTTTTTTTACACAAAGTTGTCCATTCATAAGATATTTCCAATACATAGCATGTACATAGCAAAAATGACACCCCAAAATACATTCTGCTACTCCTCCTGAGTGTGGCGATACCAAATGTGTGAGACTTTTACACAGCCTGGTCACATACAGAGGCCCAACATTGAAGTAGCAGCTCCAGGCATTCTAGGAGCATAAATTACACATCTCATTTCTCAATCACCTATTACAATTTTGAAGGCCCTGGAGCACCGGGACAATGGAAACACCCACAAAATGACCCCATTTTGGAAAGCTAACACCCCAACGTATAATCTATGAGGCATAATTAGTCTTTTGAATGGTTCATATTTTTCCCGAAGTTTTTGGAAACTGTGGGAAAAAAATGAAAACGCATTTTTTTTTACACAAAGTTGTCCATTCATAAGATATTTACAACACATAGCATGTACATAGCAAAAATGACACCCCAAAATACATTCTGCTACTCCTCCTGAGTGTAGCGATACCAAATGTGTGAGACTTTTACACAGCCTGGCCACATACAGAGGCCCAACATTGAAGTAGCAGCTCCAGGCATTCTAGGAGCATAAATTACACATCTCATTTCTCAACCACCTATTACATGTTTGAAGGCCCTAGAGCACCAGGACAACGGAAACGCCCACAAAATGACCCCATTTTGGAAAGCTAACACCCCAACGTATAATCTATGAGGCATAATTAGTCTTTTGAATGGTTCATTTTTTTCCTGAAGTTTTTGGAAACTGTGGAAAAAAAATGAAAACGCATTTTTTTTACACAAAGTTGTCCATTCATAAGATATTTCCAACACATAGCATGTACATAGCAAAAATGACACCCCAAAATACATTCTGCTACTCCTCCTGAGTGTGGCGATACCAAATGTGTGAGACTTTTACATAGTCTGGCCACATACAGAGGCCCAACATCCAAGTAGCACTGTCAGTTGTTCTAGGAGCATACATTACACATAAATTCCTGCCAACCTATCACATTGTTGAAGGCCCTTCATATTTCTAACACATAGCATGTACTGTAGAAACCAATTACAAACCAAAATACATTCTGCTGAGTAAAGGGTAAAGAAAAGATTACCTGCAGTTTTAGTAGTGCAGTGGTCCACAGAGAAGAGCATCGGTCCAGGCAGCAGGCAGGAACGTGGACAGCGACAGCAAAACAGGCAGCAGGCAAGAATAGTCAGTACAGGTAGAGATGTCAGCACAGCCAAAGCATTAGTCCAGATAGCAGGCAGGGATGTGGTCAGCAGCAGCAAAAGGATCAAAGGATCATCCATGCAGCAGGCAGGAATACTGTCCATAGTTAGTACATGCAGCAGGCAGAGGTATGGTCAGCACAGCCAGAGTATTTGTCCAGGGAGCAGGCAGTACCATCAAGCTTAGGGCATTGGTCAGGAAAGAATGGGGACAGGGGTAGAGGCTTCTCCCACCCAAATCGCTTTGAAGCCTCCGGGCAACCAGACCCTGTTATGGGAACACAGAAAACCAAAAACTGGTTTTCTGAACTCCGAACACTATTCTGGAGCCCCTCACATATGTGAGACCCCTGTGTAGGAGGGTGAAAGATCAATCCAAGGGGCAGGCAAAAACATGGTCAACAGGCCGAGGTCAGTGCAGGTAAAAGGCAGAAATAGACGGTAGACAGAGGCATAGTCGATACAGTCCAGGGTCAGTTCACGTGAAAGGCAAAAACATGGCGGAAAAACAATGCAGACGGTAGGCAGAGGCATAGTCGAGAAACAGGCCAGGGTCGGTTCACATGGAAGGCAATAATATGGTTGGTTGAGGAAGGTAAATATTCAGGACAGAAATTAAAAACGGGGAAATGGCAGTATTAGAAATATGGACTAATAATTTTCCAGAGTGTGATATCGCCTGAAGCATTCTCCGATGCAAAGGCCAGGTTGGGAGGGACAGTCGGTACAATGGAAGCTCGTATCTTTCCTAATTCCTCTTTTGGTGCACACCCGACATTTTTTTTGGCGTCGTCTTCCGGATCCTGTTGGTGGAATATGGTCTGGGAAATGGCGCTCATGTAGTCTGCTGACAGAATCGGAGCGAATGCTTTCTGGGGGGGATACTTGCTGATAAATCAGGGCAGTGACAATGTCTTCAATAAACTTTATTAAGGTGGTGGGTGTTTCTGTGGATTTTTGGTATATTATGAAAGAATTTAAAAGGGCCAAATGAAAAAAGTAAATTGCGACTTTTTTGTACCAGAATAATGATTTTCTTGTTGAAAGATAGGGCTGCAACAACTGATCGTTTAAATCCACCCCCCCCCCATGTATTTATTGTACTCAGTGATACAGGTAGGCTTGCGAACGGTACCGCGTCTTCTGTGAAGTTCCACCGAGGTGTCATCGTGGATGGTGGACATGATGTACACGTCTTTTCTATCCCTCCACTTCACAGCCAACACTTCTTCGTTCCTCAAGCTTCTCGATTCCCCCCTTGGAATGTTGGTGGTGACAAGACACTGTGGGAAGCCCTTTCGGTTTTTTCTAGTTGTACCACAGGCCAAAGTTTGTTTGAGATGTAGGTGGCGGAGAAGGGGCAAACTCGTATAATAATTATCCATATAAATATGGTACCCCTTTTGGAGGAGTGGGAATGCCAACTCCCAAACAATTTTCCCACTTATTCCCATATACGAGGGACACTCAGGGGGCTGGAGCTGGGAATCTTTCCCTTCGTACACGCGGAATGCGTACACATAACCGGTGGCACTTTCACAAAGCTTGTTAAGCTTCAAGCCATACCTCGCCCTCTTACTTGGTATATATTGTTTGATTCCCAGCCGGCCTGTGAAATGCACCAGGGATTCGTCCACAGATATATTTTTTCAGGGACATAAACTTCGGCAAACTTCTGGGAAAAAAAATTAATTAGGGGGCGAACTTTATATAATTTGTCAAAGTTTGGGTGATTTCGGGGGGGGGCACTGTGAGTTGTCATTGAAATGCAAGAAGCGCATTATGATTTCGTATCGGGACCTGGACATGGCTGCTGAAAAAATTGGCATATGGTGGATGGGTCTGGTCGACCAATACTTATGAATTTCATTTTTTTTTGTAAGCCCCATGTTCAGGGTTAGGCCTAAAAACAATTTTAGCTCCACTACTGTTAGCGGTCTCCACTCAAAAGGGCGGGCATAGCTGGAGCTGGGGTTGGCTGCAATAAATTGTTGGGCAAACAGATTAGTTTGGTCCACGATGCCTTGAATCCAATCGTTTGGGAAAAATAAATTAAAAAAATCCATTTGTGTAAATCCTGCAGTGTTGACCTGCACACCCGACTGTGCTGTAAAAGGGGGGATCGTGACTGACCCTGTGGTAGAAGGCAGCCACAATGGGTTTGCCAAGGAATCTGGAAGATGGGTTTGGGCCCTACTTCTTTGGCGTCCACTTGTGCTGGGTCTTTCCTCCTGGGGTCTACCGCCGCTGGCACTGCTGGTAGCTGCCTGGTTTTCAGATCGTCGTCTTTTTGGACGGACTACTTCCTCCTCTAAATCTGATCCAGATGTGCTGCCTTCGGGGGGCTCATATTCCAAATCAGAACCAGAATCTGAACTGAGCGGTGAGAGCTCCCCGTTGCTCTCATCGGTCAGACTCAGGATCTGGTATGCCTCTTCTGGGGTGTACATCTTTCTGGACATAGTGGCTGACTGGCTGTATGTACTCTGGTGGCAAGTGATGAGGTGGCGGGTACTCTGGTGGCAGATGATGAGGTGGCGGGTACTCTGGTGGCAGGTGATGAGGTGGCGGGTACTCTGGTGGCAGGTGATGAGGTGGCGGGTACTCTGGTGGCAGGTGATGAGGTGGCAGGTACTCTGGTGGCAGGTGATGAGGTGGCAGGTACTCTGGTGGCAGGTGATGAGGTGGCAGGTGATGAGGTGGCAGGTACTCTGGTGGCAGGTGATGAGGTGGCAGGTACTCTGGTGGCAGGTGATGAGGTGGCAGGTACTCTGGTGGCAGGTGATGAGGTGGCGGGTACTCTGGTGGCAGGTACTCTGGTGGTGAGGTGGCGGGTACTCTGGTGGCAAGTACTCTGGTGGCAGGTGATGAGGTGGCAAGTACTCTGGTGGCAGGTGATGAGGTGGCGGGTACTCTGGTGGCAGGTGATGAGGTGGCGGGTACTCTGGTGGCAGGTGATGAGGTGGCGGGTACTCTGGTGGCAGGTGATGAGGTGGCGGGTACTCTGGTGGCAGGTGATGGACAGGTACTCTGAGATGACAGGTACTTTGAGGTGACAGGTACTCTGAGGTGACAGGTACTGAGGTGACAGGTACTGAGGTGACAGGTACTCTTTATTTAGGAGGGACGATCTGGGCACAGTAGTACATGTAATTAGTAACTCACTGTTAGCTGATCTCTTCTCCTCACACTGGATCGGTGTGTGAGGAGAAGAGCCCAGCAACAGCAGTTACTGTGTGACTGTGTGTTTATTTACATTAGTGACCGGCTGTGATTGGACACAGCCGGTCATGTGATGCAGAGCCATGTCATTGGCTACAGTGATCGGGGCTGAGCTGTATCCAGGGGAAAAGCCTCAGCCCCGATCACCGCTCTGATCACTCCTCTTCCGCCGGAACCCGCCTCATACACGCTTCCCAATGCCGCTCTGCATCCGCCGTTACCGACGCTCCGCCGCCCGCCGCCCGCCGCCGCCGCCGCCGCCGCTTCAATACCCCCATCGGGGAACGGCTGTGTCCTGAGGGACACAACGGTACCCCGATCGCCGCTCTGCGGGCCCCCATGGGCCCGCAGTAGCGGCGGAAAGCCGAGGCCGTCATATGACGCCCACCCAGGATGGGAGATCCCATCTGTGGACGTCATTTGACTATGGCCGGGTATTGAAGCGGTTAAAAACACTGCAAATATTGACTCTCTGCATAAATTTAATGTAATTGCCAAAAAAACTTATGAAAAACTTGTAATTATACTTCAGCATACCATAGTAACATCTGACAAAAAGATCTAAAAACACGGAAGCAGCAGACTTTGTGAGAATTAATATTTGTGTCATTCTCAAAACTTTTGGCCAGAGCTGTAAATCCAACAGCAAAATGTCCTATATTGCTTAACAATCTTTAGATGTTGTGGCTGCATTCATTTTCTTTTTTCATGCTAAGTACATTTTCTGCCAACAAAATATCTGTTGATTCTGCATCTCTGGCTATGTTATGGGAAGGAGTTGTTTGTAGACTCAATCAGGAAAGCAGCCTTTGGTGACAACACTGCTCCTCAATAGACGCAGTAGGGTAAAAGAGTGTTGTCTCCCTAGGAAGCGTATTTCTGGCAGGATAATCAGGTGCAAATAAAGAAAAAAGGCATGGAGAAAGAAAATGGATACAGCCACCACGCCCAAGGACTGGCATTCTGCAATATATTAAATTCTTGTTCTTTGATTTAGATGCTTTAAACAGTGTGATCATATTCCTTCTTAATTGCTTCTTTTCGATGGTAAAGAGCTCTGACTTACATAGCCAGAGAGCACTGGGCAGACACCTCCTGTCCAACAGTGCTTCTACTTTCAAAGTACAAATAAAATTGATTTGCTACTGCCCAACTATAGTACAATATTGGTAGGATGTACTGAAAGTGATAGGTCACACAACGCAGATCATAATACCCCTTGAATCACAATACTGTCTACTTGGTTTGGTGGAACCACTGGCTGCTGTGGTGACCAAGAACACTCTTGTCAGCCTCCTGTTATTTTATGCCCATAAAGCAATTACCATGCGCTGGAAGCAAGTCTCTTCTCCCACATTGTCCTTTTGGATGTGTTTGATTAATTCTAATTTGTTCTCTACCAAGCTACCTATACTAATGTATACTAACAGGTATCCCCGTAAATTCCAGAAGATCTGGTCTTATTGGTTGGATAATGCCTTTACGGCTGCAGTGGTGATGGATGATGTGCATTAGAGACACAGGTGTTTTAAAGTGGAACTTTAGTCAGAAAGTGAAGTCCTGCTAGATGACTTCAGGCTGGCCCCTTTTGCAGGTATAGCTATGTAAAACATTAAAAATAAGTGCCAATACTCTTTAAAATCCAGTACCACACTGTCTCACCCTGCTCTGCACATACTTTGTTCCTCCTTATTTTTAGGCCTTTTTAGGCACTGCTGAGTTTGTAGATGCTGATCTGCTGACAGCCTTAAAGCGGAATTGAACCCTCCTATCCTTTACAACCAAGGAAGCTACTTCTGTTTGATCTACAACTGCCATGGTGATCAGTTATGACACCAGCCATTTGACGGTTTGACAGGAATGTATCTGTTTTTTCCCGTTCTCTTTCCCTTTATGATTTACTGCTGCAAGGGGCTCTGGGCTTCAACAAAATGGCAGCCTCCAGCAAGAAGAAACAGGAGCAATGCTGGAGGTAATTTGTAGCACACACTAATTTTGGTAGCATAAATATTAATGTGGAATCTATGTACTTTCCTAAAGAACATTATCATCTATTAAGTTGTTATGGGTAAAGCTCCACTTTATCCATAACAGTGAGGGAAGGAGCAGAGAGCTGGGAAAGCTGTAGTCTGAGTGTGATAGCCCATGGAACTACTTATGATTACATGAGTGAGAATAACGTGAATTAGAGTGTACCAATCTATTGTCCCGGTGATTTATTTGAGATATCCTGGAAGATGATCCCTTAATATTGTTTGGGCATAACATAAAAAGCGTGATTTGACATATTTCTGATAAGTACAATTCCTGGGGGAGTGGAATCACATGGTGCGGTGAAGGTGGATTCTCCATACACCCGATGAATTTCCTTGAACTGTCACCCAAGCATCTTGACCGAATTTGTCTCACTGGGTGTTTTGTACTATTGTCATTTAACGGTGTACAACATTATTTGGAAGCACCGCTTTGCCTTAAGGACTTTTTTCAGAATGAGTGAAAACACTCTCCTGTACCATGTCTGCACCCTCTGAAAGTCTACTGTAACATCGCCACACACTCTATGATCGTCTCTTTTATGAACTCCACACACTCTCTGACCGTCTCTTGTATCATCTCCGCACACTCTGTGACTATCTCCTGTATCATCTCTGCACACTTCTCCCTCTTTCTCCCTTTTTCTCTTTCCCTCTTTCTCCCTGTCTCTCTTTCTTTCACACTCCCTCTTCCTTCTCCCTCACTTCCTCTTTCTTCTAAGACTCTAACCACACCCCGTTAAGCCACACCCAATATAGAGTTTAAGCCACTCCAGTTTTTCGCTGCAGCGCGCATAGCATGCCCCATTTTTTCTCACTACTAAGCCACACCTACAAATTAATGCCCCGCCCCCAATTAAAATAAAACTCCACCTGCATACAGAATGTTGGCAATAATGCATTCAGGGTTACAATGTTCTGTTACTGTCTGAATCTTTCACACGCTGTTCAAGCGTTGCACATTCCTGAACTGCTCCACTTTTTCCTCTTTGGGGTTTTATTTTGGTTTTGTTAGATGTAAATCAATGTTTGTTTTACACTGGGCCTCTTTTTGCGTTTCCCTGCCCCTGTGTGGGAAAACTTTGCACTTAGCTGTGTGTACCTTGTTATAAAACTCAATGAAAAAATTAGATCTGCTAGTATTGCCAGGTCACTATGTGTATTTAGAGGTAAAAGGTTCCTTTAAAAAAAAAGTAAACATTGATAACATTAAAATTTTAAATTGTAACGGTTCATATTTTATATATCCTGTTGCTGATTTTTTTTAAAAAATTGTGATGTTACCACAGGGAACATGTGTGACCTTCCCAAGATGGAGAATGCAGTGATTGCCCCCTACTTTTACACATTCACAAAGTTTTATTTCCCAATGAAAGAAGGGAAGACTCTGTCTGTGGCTTGTTCTGCTGGACATACTTTTCAGTCTGGTATGCAAGAGGAGAAAATCGCCTGTACGCCAGAAGGATGGGATCCTCCTGCGGTATGTTTCAGTAAGTTCACAGATTTGGTACATCCTTATTTTTAATTTCATGACTTTATTTGAAAATATTTTTGTTGCATAGAGAAGCAACGCATTTAAAAAATGAATTCAGTCTAGGTGTCTAGGTACACTACATTCTTTATTTTTATGTACAAATGACTAATTGTGCTAATGTGTAATTCTGCTGCTTCAATCTTTTTATTGATTTTCAAGGGTGTATACAAATTAACACTCTTTAAGTATTAGGTGACAAATAAGACAAGCGATATAGCATTACAGCTGAGAATTATAGGGCTTAAAAGCAGGGTACAAAGCATCCACAGGTATTTATATATATAATATATATATATATATATATATATATATATATATATATATATATATATATATATATTGTATATTTTGTACAAACATTTTGCTTTGCATTTCTATTTCAAACTGCATGGATTGTTTTACAAAGTAGGGGTTCACATACAGGATCTCACAAAAGTGAGTACACCCCTCACATTTTTGTAAATATTTTATTATATCTTTTCATGTGACAACACTGAAGAAATTACACTTTGCTACAATGTAAAGTAGTGAGTGTACAGCTTGTATAACAGTGTAAATTTGCTGTCCCCTCAAAATAACTGAACACACAGCCAACAATGTCATAAAAGCTGCCAACAAAAGTGAGTACCTCCCTAAGTGAAAATGTCCAAATTGGGCTCAAAGTGTCAATATTTTGTGTGACCACCGTTATTTTCCAGCACTGCCTTAACCCTCTTGAGCATGGAGTTCACCAAAGCTTCACAGGTTGCCACTGGAGTCCTCTATAATGACATCACGGAGCTGGTGGATGTTAGAGATCTTGCGCTCCTCCACCTTCCATTTGAGAATGCACCACAGATGCTCAATAGGGTTTAGGTCTGGTGACATGCTTGGCCAGTCCATCACCTTTACCCTCAGCTTCTTTAGCAAGGCAGTGGTCGTCTTGGAGGTGTGTTTGGGGTCGTTATGTTGGAATACTGCCCTGTGGCCCAGTCTCCAAAGGGAGGGGATCATGCTCTGTATGTCACAGTACATGTTGGCATTCATGGTTCCCTCAATGAACTGTAGCTCCCTATTTCCGGCAGCAGTCATGCAGCCCCAGATCATGACACTCCCACCGCTATGCTTGACTGTAGGCAAGACACACTTGTCTTTGTACTCCTCACCTGGTTGCCACCACACACCCCTGACACCATTTGAACCAAATAAGTGTATCTTGGTCTCATCATACCACAGGACATGGTTCCAGTAATCCATGTCCTTAGTGTGCTTGTCTTCAGCAAACTGTTTGCGGGCTTTCTTGTGCATCATCTTTAGAAGAGGCTTCCTTCTGGGATGACAACCATGCAGACCAATTTCATGCAATGTGCGGTGTATAGTCTGAGCACTGACAGGCTGACCCCCCCACCCCTTCAACCTCTGCAGCAAGGCTGGTAGCACTCATACATCTATTTTCCAAAGACAACCTCTGGATATGACGCTGAACACGTGCATTCAACTTCTTTGGTCGACCATGGCGAGGCCTGTTCCGAGTGGAACCTGTCCTGTTAAACCGCTGTATGGTGTTGGCCAACGTGCTGCAGCTCAGTTTCAGGGTCTTGGCAATCTTCTGATAGCTTAGGCCATCTTTATGTAGAACAACAATTCTTTTTTTCAGATCCTCAGAGTTTTTTGCCATGAGGTGCCATGTTTAACTTCCAGTGACCAGTATGAGAGAGTGAGAGCGATAACACCAAATTTAACACACCTGCTCCCCATTCACACCTGAGATCTTGTAACACTAATGAGTCACATGACACCGGGGAGGGAAAATGGCTAATTGGACTCAATTTGGACATTTTCACTTAGGGGTGTACTCAATTTTGTTGCCAGCAGTTTAGACATTAATGGCTGTGTGTTGAGTAGGGATGAGCTTCGTGTTCGAGTCGAACCCATGTTCGATTTGAACATCGTGTGTTTCGGTCGTTCGCCGCATTACGAACGATATGGTCCGTTTGCGCCAAATTCGAGTGGCGCGTCACGGCCCATAATTCACTGCGGCATCGCAGTGCATTGCTAGCTGATGATTAGCCAAGCATGCACTATAACCCGCATGTTTGGCCAATCACAGCGCTGAGTGTACAGAGAGCCGTAATTGGCCAAAGCCAAGGAGGCTTTGGCCAATTATGGCTCAGGGGGTTTAGTACATGCCCCACACTATATAAGGCCGCCTGCACGTCGGCCCTGTGTAGTGTGTTCCCGCGTTGAGACGGAGATAGAGAGAGAGAGAGAGAGACAGTGCCATTTGATTTAAGTTAGATTAGGCAAGTTAGGAATTTATAATTAGGAAGTTAGAGTAGGCAGGTCGAGTCAGTTAGCTGCAGTTACAGTGTATTGTGTATATATATATGCATCCCAGGTGTTGTGTGTGTATATTATATATATATATATATATATATATATATATATATATATATATATATACTGTATTCATTTTAGCTAGATCCTGTTCTTCTGTTCCTAATATACTGACAGGCAGGCAGGTGTTTTGGTGTTTTTACAGTATTTCCAGTTACTGTACTGTGTACCCTGCACAGTCTCACCTACAGTATAGCTACCTGCAGACAGGTGCTTGTGTAGGCTCTTTGAAGTATTTTCAGTTACTGTACTGTGTACCCCGCCCAGTCTCACCTATGGTATAGCTACCTGCAGCCAGGTGCTTGTGTAGGCTCTTTGAAGTATTTCCAGTTACTGTACTGTGTACCCCGCACAGTCCCACCTACAGTATAGCTAACTGCAGCCAGGTGCTTGTGTAGGCTCTTTGAAGTATTTCCAGTTACTGTACTGTGTACCCCGCACAGTCCCATCTACAGTATAGCTAACTGCAGCCAGGTGCTTGTGTAGGCTCTTTGGAGTATTTCCAGTTACTGTACTGTGTACCCCGCACAGTCTCACCTACAGTATAGCTAGCTGCAGCCAGGTGCTTGTGTAGGCTCTTGACGTATTTCCAGTTACTGTACTGTTTTCCCCCTGCACAGTCTGACCTACAGTATAGCTACCTGCAGCCAGGTGCTTGTGTAGGCTCTTGATGGATTTCCAGTTACGGTACTGTGTACCCTGCACAGTTGCACCTACAGTATAGCTACCTGAAGACAAGTGCAGGTGTTATCATACTAATAATACTACAGGCAGGCAGTTGATTCTGCTAGCTGCAGTATAATCGGTATATATATATATATATATATATATATACATACATACATCCCAGTTTTGTGCAGCTCACTGCAGGCCAATAGTACGTCTGGAAGGCCAACAAGGAGAGGCAGACAGTCACATGCCAATAAAAGAGGGCAAGCAGGCTCTGTGTCTAGAGGCAACAGTGCTGGTCATGGACACGATGCATCCTCACCAGCACGTGGCCGTGGGACACGCTTGGCCTTTTCTTCGGCAGCTGGCCGTGTTGAGCCGCAACATGCAGAAGACTTGGTCGAGTGGATGACCAAGCCGTCCTCATCCTCCTCATCCTCTCTCACCCAGGCTCAGGGTACTTTGTCTGGCAAAGCAGCTGCCAACGCGGCCTCTTCCCTCGGCTCAATGGCATCAGTGACTCCTTCCCTAGCCCCACCATGTCCTCCTGAGGAGTCCCTCGAACTGTTTGACCATAGTGTTGGGTACATGCTCCAGGAGGATGCCCAGCGTTTTGAAGGCTCTGATGATGGTACTGAGCTAGATGAAGGCAGTAACGTGAGCCCAGACAGAGGGGGTGCCCAAGAAGGACAGCAATCTGGCAGTCATGTTTCCCCTGCTGCAGCATACTGCCAGGTTTGCTCCAGTGATGAGGAGGGAGGGGATGATGAGGTCACTGACTCAACGTGGGTGCCTGACAGGAGAGAGGAGGAGGAGGCACATCACCAACGAGGCAGGATGCCCTCCAGAGGCCAGCCTAAGGGCAGCACACTGACTGCATCACACTGCAGAGCTCCGCATGTGCAGGGCGCTGCTGTCTCTGCTCGTTATTCCAAAAGTTCTTTGGTGTGAGCCTTTTTTGAGACGAGTGCATCAGATCGCACAGCTCCTATTTGCAACATATGTCTCAAGCGTATCTTGTGTGGCCAAAACATCTCCCGCTTGGGCATCACATGCTTGACCAGACATATGTTGACCTGCCATGCAGTTCGTTGGCAAGCGTACCTAAAAGACCCACACCAAAGAACAAAGAGGACCTCTCCTTGCTCCTCACCAGCTGGGATCTCCAACCCCACTATACCTTCAGTCCTCCTTGAGACCTGCACTGAGAGGAATGAAGGTATAGAATTAGGTGTGTCACAGCCAAGTACTTGCGGGCAATCTGCTATCAGTACACCGACGTCAGATTGTACCAGGCAAATTTTCCCTGCCCCAGCTGCTGCACCGCAGAAAGAAGTTCGCTCCCAGCCATCCACATCCCCAGCGGTTGAATGCTAGCTTGGCAAAATTGCTAGCACTTCAACTGCTACCTTTTCAGTTGGTAGACTCTGCCCCCTTCCGTGAGTTTGTGGAATGTGCGGTTCCTCAGTGGCAGGTTCCCAAACGCCACTCTTTCTCACGGAAGGCGATTCCGGCTCTCTACCAGCATGTGGAAGGCAATGTCTTGGCCTCGCTGGACAGGGCGGTCAGCGGTAAGGTGCATATTACCGCTGCCTCATGGTCCAGCAGGCATGGACAGGGACGCTACCTAAGTTTCACGGCGCATTGGGTGACTCTGCTGGCAGCTGGGAAGGATGCAGGACAAGGTGCAGTAGTGTTGGAGGTTGTTCCGCCACCACGCCTCCAAAATGCCACTACTGGTGATTCTGACACACCTCTCTCCTCCACCCCTCCTCTTCTTCTTCCTCCATGGCCTCTTCCTGTGCTTTGTCCTCGGAGCCAGCTGTGCTCCGTAGGCGTTCAAGGGGCTACGCAAGTACACAGGCCAAAAAATGCCACGCGGTGCTTGAGCTGGTGTGCTTAGGGCACAGGAGCCACACTGGGGCAGAGATTCTGTCAGATCTGCAGGGGCAGGTTCAGAGGTGGTTGACGCCACTCCAATTTAAGGCAGGAATGGTGGTTTGCGACAATGGCACCAACCTCCTCTCCGCCCTCCGACAGGAACAACTGACCCATGTGCCCTGTTTGGCTCACGTCCTTAACTTGGTGGTGCAGCGGTTCTTGGGCAGGTACCCGGGCTTACAGGATGTCTTGAGGCAGGCCAGGAAAAGTCTGTGTGCATTTCCGCCAGTCATATAATGCCAGTGCTCGGCTGGCAGACCTCCAAAAGGAATTTAACCTGTCCAAGAACCGCCTAATCTGTGACATGCCCACCAGGTGGAACTCAACGTTGGCCATGCTGCAGCAGCTGCACACGCAGCATAGGGCCATCAATGAGTACCTGAGCGACTATGGCACCAGGACAGGGTCAGGGGAGCTTGGTTTTTTTTCCCCACACCAGTGGGCCATGATCAGGAATGCATGCACTGTCCTGTCACCATTTGAGGAGGCCACGAGGATGGTGAGCAGTGACAGTGCATGCATCAGTGACACTGTCCCCCTTGTCCACCTGTTGGAGCACACGCTGCGTGGAATAATGGACAGGGCACTTGAGGCAGAACAGAGGCAGGAAGAGAAGGACTTCCTTAGCTCTCAAGGCCCCCTTTATCCAGACAGTGTTCCTGCGTGCCTGCCGATCACACAGGAAGAGGAGGAGGATTGTGTCAGCATGGAGGTGGAGACTGGCACTCAGCATCAGCAGCATTCTTTAAGGGATCATTTACAGTCCCAAAAAACCCATGGACTTGTACGTGGCTGGGAGGAGGTGGCTGCGGATCATGTCGTCCTTTGTGACCCAGAGGACTCCGGAACGAATGCCTCAGAAGACCTACGCTGCATGGCCTCCCTGATCCTGCAAAGCCTGCGGAAGGATCCTCGTATTCGTGGTATCAAGGACCATGAAGGCAACCCTCCTTCATCCACATTACAAGGGTAAGGTTGCGGACCTTATCTTGCCATCGCAGAGGGAGCAGAGGATGAAACATCTTCGGGAGGCCTTGCAGAAAGGTCTGTGCAACGCGTTCCCAGAGACTGGGAGGTTACAAACTCCTGTTCCTGGACAATGTGTTGCTGAGGCTTCGGTCAGTCAAAGAAGGAGCTGTGGAGAAGGTGGCCGTCTGACCAATGCGTTCAGACAATTTTTTAGTCTGCAGCCCCAAGGTATGATCGGTTCCAGCAACCATCGCCAGCGTCTGTTTTACATGGTGCAGGAATACCTAGGGGCAAGATCTGACTTGGACACCTTTCCCACCGAAAACCCTCTGGGTTACTGGGTCTTGAGGATGGATCACTGGCCAGAGCTTGCACAGTATGCAATTGAGCTACTGGCCTGTCCTGCATCCAGCGTTCTTTCGGAACGCACATTCAGTGCTGCTGGAGGCTTTGTAACCGATCACAGGGTACGTCTGTCCACCTACTCGGTCGATCGACTGACCTTCATAAAAATGAATCAGTCTTGGATCACCAACAGCTAACAAGCACCTGATGCTGATGTAACCGAATAATTTTTTTTGAAATGCCAGATCCCTTCAAGACTGCCTATGCTGATGCTGAGTGACTATCCTGTTATGCTGACTGATTATCCTCTTCCTCCTCAATGATCATGCTGATAGCTTGTAAGAACATTTTTGGTTCTGGGCGCCGCCACCAGTGGCTAAGGCCCAATTTTTCAGCCCCTGTTTAACAGGGGCGTGTAATTACAATTTTTGATGCGATACTTTGCAGCAGGGCTCGTTCCTGCGCTCCAACTAGAGTATCTGTGAGGGGTTGCACCAGTATCTAGAGTATCTGTGTTGTGGCACTAGCACCAGTGCCTAAGGCCCAATTTTTCTGCCCCTGTTCAACAGGGACATGTAATTACAATTCTTGATCTAATATTTCACAGCAGGGCCCGTTTCTGCACCCACCAAGAGTAACTGTGAGGACTTACAGTGTTGTGGCACCAGCACCACTACCACCAAAGGCCCAATTTTTCTGCCCTTGTTCAACAGGTGCATGTAATTACAATTCTTGATCTAATATTTCACAGCAGGGCCCGTTCCAGCGCCCACCAAGAGTAACTGTGAGAACTTACAGTGTTGTGGCACCAGCACCACCACCATCACCAAAGGCCCAATTTTTCTGCCCCTGTTCAACAGGGGCATGTAAGTACAATTCTTGATCTAATCTTTCACAGCAGGGCCCTGTGAGGGCTTACAGTGTTGTGGCAACACCAACACCTAAGGCCACAATTTCTGCAGAGTATTCAAAACATCCAACTTACAAACGACTCCTACTTGCAAACGGAAGGAGACAACAAGAAGTGAGATGAAATCTACCCCTAGGAAGGGAAATTCTCTCCTGTAAGAGTTAATATGGGAAAAACGTTTCTCCTTTCCACTGATGCTTTAGCACCAATCCTTGTTGCACTAAAAACCACAAATTTTCTAAAAACATTTGTCATTGGGACAGAAAGTGAGGTGAAATCTTCTGAAGTGGAGCACAGACAGCAAAACAAATGTCACAGGGGTGATAACCCTTCCCTATGTTTTCCAAAAAGCTTAAAAAAGATTTTTTGGCTGAAGCTAAACACGTTAAAAATGTACCAGTTCAAAATTACAAACAGATTCTACTTAACAACAAACCTACAGTCCCTATCTTGTTTGCACAGCCTGTATACTGATGTTCAGAGCATATAGGGCCTGGTGGCCCCACGCCTTTCCTTTTTATAATTTGGGTGCGGGGTTCCCCTTAATATCTATACACGACCCAAAGGGCTTGGTAATGGACTGGGGGGTACCCATGCCGTTTGTCTCACTGATTTTCATCCATATTGCCAGGACCCGACATTACATTAAAGCCGCAAGCAGTTTTAAATGACTTTTATTCCTTTAAAAATGTCATTTTGTGCAGGGACTGTTCTAAGCACGGGAAACACGTGCCACTTTACAGGTATACTATAGACACCCCCAGGCACGATATTTAAAGGAATATTTCACTTTTTTTTATGACTTTAAGCATCATTAAAATCACTGCTCCTGAAAAAAATGGCCGTTTTTAAAACTTTTTTTTGCATTGATACATGTCCCCTGGGGCAGGACCCGAGTCCCCAAACCCTTTTTAGGACAATTCCATGCAAATTAGCCTTTAAAATTAGCACTTTTGATTTCAAACGTTCGCGTCCCATAGACGTCAATGGGGTTCTAACGTTCATGCAAATTTTTGGTCCGTTCGCAGGTTGTGGTGCAAACTGAACCGGGGGGGGGGGGGTGTTCAGCTCATCCCTAGTGTTGAGTTATTTTGAGGGGACAGCAAATTTACACTGTTATACAAGCTGTACACTTACTACTTTACTTTGTAGCAAAGTGTCATTTCTTCAGTGTTGTCACATGAAAAGATATAATTAAATATTTACAAAAATGTGAGGGGTGTACTCACTTTTGTGAGATACAGTACCGTATATGTTAACTTGCTGCCATAGAATGGATAACATAGTGGCCACGGCATGTGGCAAGGGGGGGGGGGGGGGCACAGAAAAATAAAGTGTATTCGATTGTAAATTATGTCTTTTTGAATCATTTGGTGAACGCTAGTGATGTTACATCGCAAGAACGGCTCATCAATATACAGAGAGATACAGAAAGCCCAAGCAAAAAAAAAAAAAGACACAAGTCCATCTAGTTCAACCAATAAAAAAAAAAAAGCATACAATCCCATATACACAATCCTATACCCACAGTTGATCCAGAGGAAGGTGAAAAACCCAGCAAAGCATGATCCAATTTGCTACAGCAGGGGAAAAAATTCCTTCCTGATCCCCCGAGAGGCAATCAGATTTTCCCTAGATTAACTTTACTTATAAATGTCAGCACCCAGTTATATTATGTACATAAAGGAAAAAATTCAGGCCTTTTTTAAAGCAATCTACTGAGCTGTCCAGAACCACCTCTGGAGGCAGTCTATTCCACATTTTCACACCTCTTACTGCAAAGAAACCTTTCCGTATTTGGAAATTAAATCTTTTTTCTTCTAGACGTAAAGGGTGCCCCCTTGTCCTCTGTGATGACCTTAATATGAATAACTCAACACAGTTCACTATATGGACCACTTATGTATTTATACATGTTGATCGTTTCCCCCCTCAAGAGAGAATTCAGATCCTCTAATATTTCCTTATAGCAGAGTTCCTGCATGCCTCTTTTCAGTTTGGTTGCTCTTCTCTGCACTTTCTCCAGTTCCCTGATATTCTTTTTGAGAACTGGTGCCCAAAACTGAACTGCATATTCCAGATGAGATCTTACAAATTATTTTTACAGTGGCAAAATGATGTCTCTCTCTCTGGAGTCCATACCTCTCTTAATACAAGAAAGGACTTTGCTCACTTTGGAAACCACAGCTTGGCATTGCATGCTATTATTGAGCTTATGATCTACGAAACCCCCAGATCCTTCTCAACTATGGATTCCCCCAGTTGTACTCCCCCTAGTCAATGGCGTCCCCCAACATTATGCTGTGCCCCACCATGTGCCCCCCCCCCAAATAAATTTTTTTTTTTTTACAAAAAATCAATGTCTAAGAGGGAGAGAGTCCCCAGTCAGCTCCTGCGGGTGATTCCTCCCCCCTCCCTCTGTTCGCTGACACTGCATAATGCGAGCGCTCACACAACCACGGCCGCCCAATCTGCTCCTTCCCCTGCATCCTCATTGGCAGGGAGAAGAGCGAGTTGTAGGAAGGACTCCACCAGGACTCTCAGTTACTGAAAAAACAGACTGATTTCTCCCATCCTTAGGACAGGAGAACCAGCCTGTAAATTCCAAGAGATGCCAGACCAGCGCTGTCAATAGCAGGAGCAGGACAGCAAGAGGAGGCTGGGAAACCCCACAGTGGCAGAATACCAGGGCCCGGAGGCAAGACAACCTTTGCAACCCTGATAGTTCTCCCACTGCTTTGGATCCTTATATTTTCTTGGTATGCTGGTGACATATATATCTTGTTTTCTGCCACCCTGGGGGACCCCAATACAGTAGGAAGGGAGCTCACTGCAGAACATGTGAAAGGGCCGTTGTGGGGTCATAGTAAAGGGCCCCAGTACCGTATTTTTCGGACTATAAGGCGCACTTAAAAGCCCTAAATTTTCTCACAAATCGACCGTGCGCCTTATAATGCGGTGCGCCTTATATATGACCTGTTGACATCGCTGGAGTTCTTTGGTTAATGCACCCGGAATGATGGCAAGCACCGTATTAGTTTTTTTTCACTTGGGTTTTGACAGTATCTGTCAGATGGGCGCGCATGGAGTCACAGATCAATAGGGATGGAGATTTGTGGAAAAAGCCACCCGGTCTCTTACCGTAAACAGACGTACCGTAAACCTCTCTCAGGTTGTTCTACTGCGTGACTGATAGCGATGAGTTTGAAATCCGCATCATAAGCATGTCTCTTAACAGGAGCCATTTTTGGGGCAGCTAGTACAGTATAGAAAATGAACGAATATATGTGCACGCCTCCTGACTACGATGGCCGTAATGCCCAATCCAAGCAGTGCAGCTTCCTAGCTTTGGTAATCCTATGAAGCTGCACTTCTTGGATTGGGCATTACGGCCATCGTAGTCAGGAGGCGTGCACATATATTCGTTCATTTTCTATACTGTACTAGCTGCCCCAAAAATGGCTCCTGTTAAGAGACATGCTTATGATGCGGATTTCAAACTGAAGGCTATCAGTCATGCAGTAGAGCATGGAAATAGAGTAGCTGCGAGAGAATTCAACATTAATGAATCAATGGTACGGAAGTGGAGGAAGCAAGAAGATGCCCTGCGCCAGGTAAAGAAGACCAAACTGAGTTTCCGAGGAAACAAAGCAAGATGGCCACAGTTGGAGGACAAAATTGAACAGTGGGTTATTGAACAGAGAACCGCAGGTAGAAGTGTCTCTACTGTCTCTATTCGACTCAAAGCAACAGCGATCGCACGCGACATGGAGATCAACGGCTTTCGAGGAGATCCCTCTTGGTGCTTCCGTTTCATGAAAAGGCGGAATCTCTCTATCCGCACAAGAACCACTATGTCACAGCAACTGCCAAAGGATTACGAAGAAAAGCTGGCCATTTTTCGTACCTACTGCAAGAACAAGATCAATGAACAGAAGATCCGGCCAGAGCACATCACCAACATGGACGAGGTCCCCCTTACCTTTGATATCCCTGTAAACCGTACTGTCGAGAGAACAGGGACCAGTACGGTATCTATACGCACTACAGGAAACGAGAAGTCATCCTTCACTGTAGTTCTCGGTTGCCAGGCTAATGGCCAGAAACTACCACCCATGGTAATTTTCAAGAGGAAGACTCTGCCAAAAGAAAGGTTCCCGGTTGGCATCATCATCAAGGCTAACCTGAAGGGCTGGATGGACGAGGAGAAGATGAGTGAGTGGCTGAGAGAGGTTTACGTCAAGAGACCGGGTGGCTTTTTCCACAAATCTCCATCCCTATTGGTCTGTGACTCCATGCGCGCCCATCTGACAGATACTGTCAAAGCCCAAGTGAAGAAAACTAATTCGGAGCTTGCCATAATTCCGGGTGGATTAACCAAAGAACTGCAGCCACTAGATATAGGTGTCAACAGGTCATTTAAAGTTAAATTGCGAGCTGCGTGGGAGCATTGGATGACAGAAGGCGAACACACATTCACCAACACAGGGAGGCAACGCCGGGCGAGTTACGCCACTATCTGCCAGTGGATCATGGATGCCTGGACGAAGGTATCAGTCACCAGTGTAATCCGAGCTTTCAAGAAGTCCGGAATTATCACTGAACAGCTAAGTACCGGTACCGATGACAGCAACGAGCCTGACTCGGATACTGATGAGAATGATGAGAGGGATACGGGCGTGCTTGATGCCGAAATGGCCCAATTGTTAAACTCAGACACTGAAGATGAAGAATTTGATGGATTTGCGGGAGAAGAATAAAGTGAAGAAGTGAGTGTCTGGTTTTGTACGGTATTCACCGGTAACTGAACAATGTTAAGAGTTATTGAAGAATAAAGTGAAAATGTTAGTGTCTGGTTTTGTATTTAACTGAACAGTGTTAAGAGATTTTGTTATAGACCATTTTATGGTTATTGCTAAAGAGTTGAATAAAATTTGACTTACGGTACCGCATCAGAGTTTTGTTTCATTAAATGCGCCTTATAGTCCGGTGCGCCTTATATATGGAAATATCCCCATTAACAGCCGATCATTGCCAGTGCGCCTTATAATCCGGTGCGCCTTATAGTCCGGAAAATACGGTATATATTTATATATATCTATATCTATATATATATCTATATATATCTATATATATAGATATATACAGATAACTATATACTGTATATCCTTTTTAGGAGACCCCAGACTCATTCAAAACCATAACAATAACAATTCATTTCCTCATTGGCGCAACAACGGTTTGACTACCTTAAGATCACTACTCCCATTCAAAACATTCATTCCCTTTCACACACTCCAATCTAGATACAACTTTTTATCTTCCGAGCTCACAAATTATCTCCAGATTAAAAACTTCTACACAGAGCACTACTCATTAAACATTCAATCTCAAACGACTTTATTTGAGCACATCTGTCTAAACTCCCCAAGGGATAAGGGCCTGATTTCTATAATTTATAGACATCTTAACGATACAATATTACCTGAGAAGTCTGGCCCAATGTTGCAATGGGAAGCTGATTTGGACATTTCTATCCCTTTAAAATCATGGAACGCCATGATAGACAACCTCCGTAAGTGTAATATTGCAGCTTCATTTAGGGAGTCGCCAATGAAACTATTCTCTAGATTATACCTGACACCCTCGAAAATCCACTCCTTCTATCCCTCTGCCTCCCCTAACTGTTTTAGGGGTTGCAACGTACCTGGCACATACCTTCATATATTTTGGGACTGTGTTTACCTAGAGCCTATATGGAACGCTGCTGCAAACAAAATAGAATCTATAACAAAAATAAAAATCAACCTCTCGCCACAATTATGTATACTGTATGCAACAATTCCTGACATACCTATTTCTTGTATAAGACTGACCCACTCCCTAATTAGTTCTATCCAATGGATGATAGCTCTAAACTGGAAATCCCAAAACTTACCCTGGACTCAAGTCCTATCTAGAATGGATATGCTCAATCTCTCAGAAAGAATTTATCATACCCTACATGATAGTATGCATTCTTTTGATGAAAAGTGGTCTTTATGGTCTCGTGACTGAAATTTATTACACTCTATTATATAGATTGCTTACACCCCCCTCGTTGTTATAATACTTTCACTTGCCTCCCATTTATGTACTACACAAATCATACGGTATATTGACCATTGTATACATTATTTTGTACTCAACTGTCTTAACCACCATAACCCTGTAACTCTTTTGTACTGAATCTTCCAATAAAACTTTTGTAAATAAAAAACTATATACTGTATATATATAGATATATATATAGATATATATATGCATTTTATAGTTGCCCCCCTACTTTTGTCCCTGTCCCCCCATGCCCCCCCCTAAATATGAAAGCTGGAGACGCCACTGCCCCTAGTATGTATGATGCATGTATATTCTTATGCTGCGTACACACATCAGAAATGCCGCCAGCAAAAGACCGATGTGAGCTTTTGGTCAGAAAATGCAAGCGTGTGTATGCTCCATCTGACTTTTGCTGGCAGAATTCCAGCCAGCAAAAGATTGAGAGCAGGTTCTCTATTTTTCAGTCGGAAAAAGTTCCTATCCGAAAATGCGTTTGTCTGTATGCAATTCGGACGCGCAAGAAATCACGCATGCTCGGAAACAATTCGACACATGCTCGGAAGCATTGAACTTAATTTTCTCGGCTCGTCGTAGTATTGTACGACACCGCGTTCTTGGCGGTCGAAAGTTCAGAGAACTTTTGTGTGACTGTGTGTATGCAAGCCAAGCTTGAGCGGAATTCCATCGAAAAAACCATCCAAGATTTTTCAGATGAAAATACCCCTCGTGTGTACGGGGCATTAGCCCCCAAATGTATAACTTTACAGTTCGTGACTGACTTCATGGCAGCATTCTCCTCCCCTATAGGACCCCACTCCCATAAATCTTTGCTCTGAGCCAGAGACCGTGTTCCTTTTTTGTCCTCCTCCTATGGACCTGTTTGGTTATGCAATTACCTGAAGTTTTTCCTCTCGGCAATCAAGACTGGCCAACAGGGACCACTGGGAAGACAGGTCACGATACTCCGATATACATTAGCTATTAGCAGGGTATGGAGTGGTCAAACAGAAGAGGTGCTGGAAGAGCTGAAGCCTGACCATTGGCAGGCAAACGGCGCAATAGCCAGATAGCCCAGCTATTAGCGGGTGGCCCTATCTACCCCAAATATGGCCTGATCAGCCTACCAGGCCCGGTTTGATCGTGGAAGCAGGATTGAATTGCAGATTGGTGTTCATGTCGGGACCGGTGATGTATACTTTTATATTACATATTCCATGGCAGCAGTTTGTGTATTTTACTGTTTGTCTCTTTTCTTCCCTGACTCTAATGGCTTCCAGTCTATGGCAGCTGGAGCACATTGGTGTTCCAAACCACTGCTTTCTCTTCCGGCCAGACGTCCCTTTGTTACTTCTGCCCAGGGGCTCAGCACATGCGTGCTGGGGGCGGTGGCGGCGTCATTTCAGTGGAGAAATTCAATCAGCTGTCAGTACTGTTGATATTGGGATTTCTCTGTGGGCAGCTTGCAGCAGTTTCCCTAAATGCTGTGTGCAATCATCACAGGTATATGCTCCGCATTAACACCCTGGTATCCTGCCTCTGTGTGTTTCTGCTATGATTTGATCACCTGTGCAGGTTGTCTGTCTGTGCAGTTCACACTGCAGATGTATCACTGCCTCCCCGTGTGGCCAGCCCTTGTGTAGCAGGTATGAAAGTGTGGGTTTAACCCGTTCCTTTCCTTGCTGACCTGGGTACTCTTTTTTTGGGTTCTTTAACCATTTCCTTTCTACATTATTTTGCTTTTGTGAGTCCTTCTAGGTCCGATTGACAATACACGGCACAGGATGATAAAGACCTCATTAGGTCAGAACATTCCTCTTTCAAATGTATTTGGCATAGGTCACTGTCAAGGTTTAGCCTTGTGGCCATGTTGAAAGGGACAAAAATGTGGATGGAGAATGTGGACGCATTATTCAAGAGCATTTTCAGAAACTCTGTAGTTGAGGAGCTGGAGCTGGTGTCTGTTTCCATGGTGAAGCTCCAATTGACATCATCTGCATAGTGGCGCGGGTTATGCTCCTGTTCGTTACGGCAAGTGAGTGCTATGGCTGGAGCCTGGGCTTGCTGATCCCGCCTCTAACAGGCGTATTATAGCATTCCCTTTGAGGGAGCTTCATCTTTGGCAAGCTGGATAGCACCGCAACCCGTGCCACAGTTAGCAAGTTGGGGTCCTGCCTCAGAACCGGCTCCTGATAGGCTGGAAGACGACAGTCTAGAGAAAAAAGTTTGGCGCGTGTGAGGGTCGCACGTTTTTACAGACCAGGTCGGGATTTTAGGAAAAGCTGGTGTGGTGACCAGATTTCCCCTCAGAAGTGTGTTAAAGCTTGAACTCAGGTATCCAAGAAGCTACAGAGTTTGGACCTCAGACTATTGGGACGTCAAAATGGTCTTTTTTTGGGATATGCATGGTCCATCAGAAGTCCTCCTCATCTCAGATTCATTTCAATGGATTTTACCTCACTCTGAGATAAAGGAAGCATATACTCATGCTTTACGTAAGTCAGTGGTCATCAATCCTGTCCTCAGGGCCCACTAATAGACCAGGTTTTATGTATTACCTTGGGGAGATGCAGACTAGAATACTGCAATCACTGAGCAGCAAATGATATCGCCTGTGATGTAATTCAGTTACCTTGCAAACCTGGCCTGTTAGTGGGCCCTGAGGACAGGGTTGATGACCACTGACGTAAATCACTGGTGTCGCAAAGTGCTGCCGTGCTGCCGTGCCAGTCTCTGAATGCAAGAGATTTCAGGACAGGTACTCGCCCCTCTTTGTGGTCATGAAGCGGAACAGCTTGCGGAGGCTGGTTTTGGACCTTGCACACCTGAGACAATTTTCAGCAAAGAGAAGTTTATTGTCCCTGATTCATCAGGGGCCAAGCCAGGTGACTGGCTTATTTCCAATAGTCCTAAGATGCTTACTTTCATGTACCTATTGTAGAAGACCTCCGTAAGTCCCTTTGGTTCGCTGTAGGTCAAGACCATCTCCAGCTCCAGCCATTCGGGCTTTCAACATCACCCTGTGTATTTTCAGGGTCTTATTGTTTGTTATATTCTTTATCAAAACAAGGAGCATACACCTGCATAGTTACGTGGATGTCCTTCTCCTACTGTCCCAAAACAAAGGGCAGCTGCTGGAGCCCAGAGCTCAGGTCTTTTCAATGCACCTCAAATTCGGCTGGCAGCTGAATCTGGAAGAGTCACTTGGAGCCAACTCAGTCTCTTGCGTACCGAGGGGCTCAGTTCAATATAATCAAGGGGACCATTGCCTTGACTCTGGATGATGATGTTCTGGAACAGAATACTCCTGGCCCTGTCTTCTTCCCACCTGCGTGCCTTTCAGTGTCTAAAATGATTGGTACTATGGTGTCTATGGTTTCAAGGGTCAAGTGGAAGCTGGAGAAGGCTGCCCTTCTGGAAGGGGTTTCTCCAGCAGTGGAAGCCAGGAAGCAGTATTCAGGTCATCTAAATAACCTGTCATGAGAGTGAGTGTCCTGGTGTCTGCAATGGGGAAACTGTCTCATTTGCCATTCCATTGCCCCATTTCCTGGTTCACAATCACATCTGATGCTAGCATTATGGAATGAGGGGGCTTGCTGCCTGTCGGGGATAACTCAAGGCAGGCGAGACTGTACATTTCACAAGATTGTGTTGAACGTTCTGAAACTATGGTCACCCTACAGGCCTTTCACCATATAACGAAGGGAGCGTCAGTGCTCTTAGGTTAGTCAACACTAGGGCGGTCTCCTACATTAAAATACAAGGGGGACTCACAGCCTTTTCTCTATTACAGGAAGCAGAGCCAATTATGTCTTGGGCTCAGAAGAATCAAGCCTACATCTCAGCGGCTTATGTCCCCAGAGTCCAAAATAATTCTAGCAGACTTTCTTTCCAGCGTCCAATTGGACAACAACAAATGGTCTCTACATGTGGAGGTTTTCAGGCACAGATGCTCTGATGGATCATTGGAGGTATGGTAGGGACCTGTGCATTTCCTCCACTCATGGTCAACCTCTGGTTTTTACAAAGACTCCAAACAAAGGTTGTGGAGGTAGTTGCAGTGATGCCTTATTGGCCAATTAGGCCATGGTTCCCCTTGTTAGCACAATTCAGCTTCCGGAAACCAGTGCACCTTCTCCTCAGGCCAGACCTTCTTTCACTGGGTGCAATTCTACATCCATGTCCAGCACGGTTGCATCTGACGGCCTGGTTCTCGAGATTGGAAGTCCTCGGCTGCTTCTCAAGAGTCATCTCTGCTCCCTTGAATAGTAGAAGAATGAACGCAAACAAAGTTTACGGGAGAATCTGGTCAAAGCTGGGACAAATACATGTCTGCTGCTGGCAGATCATGTAGTGAGGAAGAAATGAACACCGCTCTAGGGCCTCTTCGTAGGCAAAAAGGAGATCAATCTCGGTTTGGAGGTCACAGGTGCTGGCTTAATGCTGATCGCAATAGGCATGAATAGATTCTGGACAGCCGCACTTAAATAATAGCCAAGTTTATTGAAAGATACACATCAAAATTCAAAGGATCACAGCAGACAAAGACGAGCTGATGTTTCGCACTGGCGTCAGTGCTTACTCACAGCTATGAGTAAGCACTGACGCCGAAATTTGAGTGCGGCTGTCCAGAATCTATTCATGCCTATTCAAATCATGTAGTGACCTAGAAGTTCTAAGTATTCTAGGCTTCCTCTAGTCGGATTTAGATCTGGCTTTATCGGTCAGCTCCCTCGGAGTTCAAGTGTCAGCTTTATCGGCCTTCACAGATGTATCCCGGTCTGGGCATATTTTCTTGTCCAACAATTCCTCAAGGGAGTAGCTAGGCTCAAACCTCGGAGTAAGCAGAGGTTTTCCAAATGGAGTCTCCCTCTTGTTCTTAACTCCCCCTTGGGAATTGGAGCGGAGTGTTCTAAGGCTGTCTCCGTTAAAGGCCTCTCTGTCAAGTTCGCCTTTTTCCTGACATCACGTCAGTATAAAAAGCCTTATAGATTATTTCACTGGTCATGGAGAACTTTTCTTATGTTCTTTTCAGTTCAAGTGGTGCTGTTACCTATGCTTGACTCATTTCCCAAGGGTGGATGAGTCTTTCATGGAAGCCAAGAAATTGTTCTGCCAACCTTAGAATTTTAATGTCGGTCAGGAAAACATAGAATTTCCTATCAAATACTTACCATAATTTTCCTTTCCTGATGGACTCCATGGCAGCAGGCGCTCCCCCCCGGCTAGTTACGGAATGAGGCCTCAGGCTCAGAGCAAAGATTTATGGGAGTGGAGGCGGGATTAACCCATACGTATGCTCAGGCCCGGATTTACTCCCTTTGCCGCCCCAAGGCCGGGCCCTTCAATGCCGCCCCCCCCCCACACACCACCAGAAAGAGCCCCCAGACATAATACGGTCAAAGACTGCAGACATGATACAAGAGATGGTCAGAGACTGCAATCATAGTACAAGAGATGGTCAGAGACTGCAGACATGATACAGGAGATGGTCAGAGACTGCAGTTCCTATGGACATTAGTAGATAATGGCCGATCGGCCCTCTCACCTGACCCAGCGATACAGCAATGGTTCTTCTGATCAGGAGTCAGCTCACTCTGAATTGCCCGTGGCGAATCCGTTGGGTAGCACCCAGATCTGTATTCCTGCAATGACTCCATTCCTTTCTCCACCAGGGATGGCGCCAGGCTGTGTGGCTTTCCCTCTGGTGGCGCAGGGCAGCGGGGTTCTCTCTCTGATGGTGTTCCCTCAGCACTGCCCTCTCCCTCTGGAGCCCTGGGTGTACTTTCCTGGGTGTAGACCCCCCCAGGACAAACTACCCCCTTCCATTAGTACAGACCCCCCCAGGACAAACCCCCCACCATTAGTACAGACCCCCCAGGACAAACCCCCCCTCCCTTCATTAGTACAGACCCCCCCCAGGACAAACCCCCCTCCCTTAGTACAGACCCCCCAGGACAAACCCACCCCCCTCCCTTAGTACAGACCCCCCAGGACAAACCCACCTCCCTTCATTACTACAGACCCCCCCAGGACAAACCCACCTCCCTTCATTAGTACAGACCCCCCAGGACAAACGCCCCTCTATTAGTACAACCCCCCCAGGACAACCCCCCTCCATTAGCACAAACCCCCCCAGGTCTACCCCCCTCCATTAGTACAACCCCCCCCCAGGAAAACCCCCTCCCCATTAGTACAACCCCCCCAGGTCAACCCCCACCCCCTCCATTAGCACAGACCCCCCAAGGACAAACCGCCCCCCCTTCATTAGTACAGACCCCCCAGGACAAAACCCCCCTTTCATTAGTACAAACCCCCCAGGACAAACCCCCCCCTTCATTAGTACAACCCCCCCAGGACAAACCCCCCCCTTCATTAGTACAAACCCCCCAGGACAAAACCCCCCCTTCATTAGTACAAACCCCCCCAGGACAAACCCCCCCTTCACTAGTACAGACATCCCAGGACAACCCCCCCTCCATTAGTACAAACCCCCCCAGGTCCACCCCCCTCCATTAGTACAAACCCCCCCAGGACAAACCCCCTCAATTAGTACAAACCCCCCCCAGGAAAACCCCCTCTCCATTAGTACAACCCCCCCCAGGTCAACCCCCACCCCCTCCATTAGCACAGACCCCCCAAGGACAAACCGCCCCTCCCTTCATTAGTACAAACCGCCCCCAGGACAAACCCCCCCTTCACTAGTACAGACATCCCAGGACAACCCCCCCTCCATTAGTACAACCCCCCCAGGACAAACCCCCCCTTCACTAGTACAGACATCCCTGGACAACCCCCCCTCCATTAGTACAACCCCCCCAGGACAAACCCCCCCTTCACTAGTACAGACATCCCAGGACAATCCCCCCCCTCCATTAGTACAACCCCCCCAGGACAAACCCCCCTTCACTAGTACAGACATCCCAGGACAACCCCCCCCCTCCATTAGTACAACCCCCCCAGGACAAACCCCCCCTTCACTAGTACAGACATCCCAGGACAACCCCCCCCCTCCATTAGTACAACCCCCCAGGACAACCTCCCCTCCAAGTGTGTACAATAGATTGAGCAGATGGAGACAGGCACAGGCTTGGGCGGGACTCGGGAGTGAGAGACAGAGGAGAACACGCCCCCCCTCCGCACAGAGACCAGCTGCTCCGATCTTCGGCGGCTGCTCTCCTTCTCTGACAGGAGGAGGGAGGGGGGACGGGCTTGAGCAGCGAAAAAGACAGAGGTGGCGGCGGTGACCTGCGGAGGGAGCCGCCTCAGTCTGGACACAGAGAGGAGGAGGAGGGAGAGGAGCACTCTAGCGCTTCAGCGCCTCCACCTCTCTGGCGCCCGGGTGCACTGCATGCTGTTGTTAGTGTGGGGGGCGGCGCCGCCCCTGTACCACTGCCGCCCCTAGGCCTGGCCTCGGTGGCCTTGTGGGAAATCCGGCCCTGCGTATGCTGCCATGTAGTCCCTCAGGAAAGGAAAATTACGGTAAATATTTAATAGGAAATTTTCAGTTTTATCAACATTAAACCTCCTTTGCCACATACAGTGCCTTGAAAAAGTATTCATACCCCCTGACATTTTCCACATTTTGTCATGTTACAACCAAAGACGTAAATGTATTTTATTGGGATTTTATGTGACAGACCAACACAAAGTGACACATAATTGTGAAGTAGATGGAAAATTATAAATGGTTTCCAACATTTTTTACAACTAAATATGTGAAAAGTGTGGCGTGCATTTGTATTCAGCCCCCCCTGAGTCAATACTTTGCAGAACCACCTTTGGCTGCAATTACAGCTGTAAGTCGTTTTGGGTATGTCTCAACCAGCTTTGCACATCTAGAGAGTGACATTTTTGCCCATTCTTTGCAAAAAAGCTCAAGCTCTGTCAGATTGGATGGAGAGCATCTGTGAACAGCAATTTTCAAGTCTTGCCACAGATTCTCAATTGGATATAGGTCTGAACTTTGACTGAGCCATTCTAACACTTGAATATACTTAGATCTGAACCAACCATTTGTAGCTCTTGCTGTATGTTTAGGGTCATTGTCCTGCTGGAAGGTAAACCTCCACCCCAGTCTCAAGTCTTTTGCAGTTTAACAGTTTTTTTCTAAGATTGCACTGTATCTGGCTCCATCCATCTTCCCATCAACTCTGACCAGCTTCCCTGTCCCTGCTGAGGAAAAGCATCCTCCCAACATGATTCTGCCACCACCATGTTTCACGGTAGGGATGGTGTGTTCAGGGTGATGTGTAGTATTAGTTTTCCGCCACACATAGTGCTTTGCTTTTAGGCCAAAAAGTTTAATTTTGGTCTCCTCTGGCCAGAGAGAGCACCTTCTTCCACATGTTTGCTGTGCCCCCACATGGCTTCTCTCTTGCCACTCTTCCATAAAGGCCAGATTTGTGGGGTGCACGACTAATAGTTGTCCTGTGGACAGATTCTCTCACCTGAGCTGTGGATCTCTGCAGCTCCTCCAGAGTTACCATGGGCCTCTTGGCTGCTTCTCTGATTAATGATCTCCCTGCCCGGCCTGTCCGTTTACATGACGGCCATGTCTTGGTAGGTTTGCCATACTTTTTCCATTTAGAGATGATGGATTGAACAGTGCTCCGTGACATGTTCAAAGCTTGGGATATTTTTTTATAACCTAACCCTGCTTTAAACGTCTCCACAACTTTATTCCTGACCTGTCTGGTGTGTTCCTTGGCCCTAATTAAGCTGTTTGTTCACTAAGGTTCTCTAATAAACCTCTGAGGGCTTCACAAAACAGCTGTATTTATACTGAGATTAAATTACACACAGGTGGACTCTATTTACTAATTAGGTGACTTCTGAAGGCAATTGGTTCCATTAGATTTTAGTTAGTTAGATTTTTAGTCTGGGGTATCAGAGTAAAGGGGGCTGAATACAAATGCACGTCACACTTTTCAGATATTTATTTATAAAACATTTTGGAAACCATTTATCATTTTCCTTCCACTTCACAATTATGTGCCACTTTGTGTTGGTATATCACATAAAATCCCCATATAATGCATTTATGTTTTTGGTTGTAACATGACAAAATGTGGAAAATTTCAAGGGGTTTGAATACTTTTCCAAGGCACTGTAGTTGCCCAATTAAACAGTGCATTGAGGTTGGCTTGTAAGTTGGAGACATCCTGCTAGGACATGATTCCACTGCATAGCTTGATGTCATAAAGACTGAAATGGGACTTTTAATCCCATACCCTATATCAGTGATGGCGAACCTTGGCACCCCAGATGTCTTGGAACTACATTTCCCATGATGCTCAACTAAACTGCAGAGTGCATGAGCATCATGGGAAATGTAGTTCCAAAAAATTTGGGGTGCCAAGGTTCGCCATAACTGCCCTATATAATTTTCATGTTCTTTGCCATTCTTGTCATACTTGGTAGAATCAGATTTCAGTTGTTAACACAAATGCATAACCATATTAACAGAGGTGATCTACATTAACCACTTGCTTACTGGGCACTTAAACCCCCCTCCTGCCCAGACCAATTTTCAGCTTTCAGCGCTGTCACACTTTGAATGACAATTGCGCGGTCATACAGCACTGTATCCAAATGAAATTTTTTATCATTTTTTTCTCACAAATAGAGCTTTCTTTTGGTGGTATTTAATCGCAGCTGGGATTTTTATTTTTTGCTAAACAAACAAAAAAAGATGGAAAATTTTGAAAAAAAAAAATCATGTTTCATAGTTTGTTATAAAATTTTGCAAACAGGTAATTTTTCTCCTTCATTGATATGCGCTGATGAGAAGGCACTGGTGGGCACTGATGGGCACGGATAGGCACAGTTAAGGCGACACTGATAGGCACAGTTAAGGCGGCACTGATAAGCACAGTTAAGGCAGCACTGATGGGGACAGATAAGGCGGTACTGATGGGCACAGATAAGGTGGCACTGATGGGCACTGATAGGTACCACTGATGGGGGGCACTGATGGGCAGTGATGGGCGGCACTGATGGGCACTTATGGGCACTGGTAGGTGACACTGACGGGCACTGATAGGTGGCACTGATGTGCAGCACTGTTGTGGCACTGATGTGGGCGCTGATGGGTGGCACTGATGGGTGGCACTGTGGGCACTGATGGATGGCACTGTGGGCACTGATGGGTGACGCTGGTGGGCACTGGTAGGCGGCACTGCTGCCCATTGCTGTGTCACTGGCAGGGGGCACAGATGATCGCCGTGATCGGGACTGATGTCCCTCTCACGGCCGCCGGTGATCGGCTTTTTTTCCCTCCTCACGCTGTCAGCGCGAGGAGAAAAAATAGCCGATTACCGGCTCTGTTTACATCACATGATCAGCTGTCATTGGCTGACAGCTGATCATGTGGTAAGGGGTCGGGACCGACCCCTTACTCTGATCTGTGATCAGGCGAGTCTCATAGACTCGCTCATCATCGATCGCACCACGAGCGCCCTGCAGGGGGCGCGCAGGCCGCTCGTGCATGGGACAATGTCAATAGACATAGTCCCGGCATTGTAGGTCCGCGCTGTTGCCGTCATTTGGCAATAGCGCGGATCTGAAGAGGTTAATCACTTACGGCAATGGAACCTAACATAAACAAACCATGCATGTTTGCGCCTATGCATCGCATTAATGTATATATATTATATAATCTCCCTTTGGGATTAATAAAGTATTCTGAATGTGAATATTACATTAAGACCCCTTTCACACTGAGGTACTTTTCAGGCATTTTAGCGCTAAAAATAGCGCCTGTGAAAGTCTGACTGCTTTCACACTGGGGCGGGGCTTATATCTGTTTACATCAGACTTTCTCAGATTCATCACCTTTTTGTCTGGAAAAGCAGAAAAGGATGCCAAGCTTTTCCATTTTTTTTCTGGACCTGGATGGACTTGGAGGAAGTTGGATGTAAACGGACACACATTACACTTGGTTGCCCCCAGGACTTAATACATGAAACTATATACTTTAGCTATAATGTCGCCAATGGACTCAAGATAGAAAAAGTAGATATGCCATACAGCAATGATAGAAACAAGGTGAAAGTTACTCTGCAAAAATCATCTATGTAGAAAAAGGTCAGGGCAGGCAGTAGACAGTAGAAGTATCCAAAAATGCAGTAAAGGTCAGTACGGGCAGCAGACAGGAGGAGTATCCATTAAAAGTAGCAATGGTCAGGGCAGACAGCAGACAGAATAAGTATCTATTTACCATTGCTAAGGTCAGGGCAGGTAGCAGACAGTAAAGTGATCTGATAAAAAAAGCAAGGCTATAAACAGGCAAAAATACAGGATGACTTGGCCAGCAAGAAACCAATATCACAAGCACAGATGCTTCAGCTGATGCACTTTAAATAAGATGTCTCCTGCGCCTTAGACCAATCCTAAAGCTCAGGGAGATGGCTGATTCATCACCCTGCAGCTGACAAGGAAGATTGAGAAAGTACTGGGTGGGAGCTAGTAAGCACTGGGAGGAGCTGGTAGTCTCTCTCTAACAATCCCAGTACTGGGGACATGTAGTCAGATTTCTTACTCCCACAGCTGACATGTAAGAAGGGAGAAGCTGGGTGGCTACATACCATTTACAATGTGTTGTAGCAATCTTTTTCATCAGTATTGAGTCCTGGACTGTGGGGCCATGGGAGAAAAGCATGTCAGAAGGGGGCCACAGATGAGAAAAGGTTAAGAAACAGTGGTCTACATCATGCTTCATTAGTCGTTCTCCTTTGTTTATTTTCTAGAAAAATGTATACAGCCAACTCTAATTAATGGCATTGTACATAATGGAAAGAATTCCTACAAAATATCGGAGACAGCTCAGTATAGCTGCTTTGAAGGATACACAACCAAAAGTGGACATAAATCTGAACAGATTCAGTGTTCTTTAGGTTCTTGGGATCCCACACCAGGATGTCTTCAGTTATCCGGTATGAATGTACCTTTTTCTGTTCCATGGCTTTATTTGTTGCAGTTCAGGATATAAAGTTAAAATTAAAAAGGTCAATTTATATATACCTCTAAATATACTGTATACAGTTGATAATAATATTGAAAATATGACTGATCATGCCAAAAAACTGTCTTTTATTTAAGGATAGTCATCACATGAAGCCATTTATTTTCACATAGTTTTTTTGGATCCTTTTTAAATTATAATGATAACAGAAATCACCCAAATGGCCCTAATGAAAAAAATGGGGGTATGGCTGGGAAAACCTCAAAGGACACGGCACCTCATCCCAATTAATAAAAAATGGTAGATAGAGGTAGGAGGGGATTATAACGGTGCCAATAGATAAAGATTTTCAGTGAGTACTAAAAATAACAATATACTTTATTTACATATATAGAAAACACAGACATGGAATATACAAGCATACAAAAATATAAACAATGCGGTACATATAACATAAAAGGTATGACAAGACAGGCCTTGGTGTTATAGGCCAGTGATACAGGTAATCAATTCCTACATTTTTCGCCAAAGCATTGGCTTCCTCAGGGAAATGATAAAGGCCTGTGCCAAAATTAGAAGGTTCTCCAAGCTCCCAATGGGAACCACGGCACGAGAAGGCACCCCACAAAGGCCACAAAAACTGTACCGCATCTATGGCTGCAGGGGGCAGACAGAGACAATTATATGATAAACTCAGTATAACCACAGGGGCGCCTGTATAGATGTTTTGCAAAATTAGCTTTGATTGATCGATTTAAATGGGGATCGTTCCAATGTATATAGCTAGATGATTTATGAAAAAGCAAAAAACGCCAAATACCCCAAAGGGGTGTCTAGATCACAGAGGAAGGGATAAAATAGTGACAATCAGCGACAAAAATTCCAAAGCCCAGGTGAAGTGTAGCAGCGGTAAAGGCGCCCCTGAAGTCCTGCTTTACCACAGCAGAAGCGGGGTGCCGGTGGTGCGCGTGCCTCCTAGGCGGAAAAGCAGAATTACAACTATACTGTATACATTATTTTGCCCAGAATGGCTGCCCTGTAGCTTTAAATCTGCTATGGGGCGGTCGAGAAGTGGTTATCCAGTAATTTTTCAAAAGGATACAGTAAACAATCATATATATGGTACATAAATCAAAAGCTTTGTAGAAAAACAGAAATGTAAGGATTTCAGTTGCATAGAAAAAGCGACATGAAAAGTCACTATGGGTGTTAGTCATTAGGAACACAGGTACATTTTCGGCAATCACTAATTTATCAACTTTTTTTTTTCTTCTTCTTTTTTCCTCTCCTATTTTGCCTTCAGATATCTTTTATCTTTTTCCTGACCTTCTTTCATTTTTTTTTTTTTTTTTTTACATTCTGTAAAACGATGTTATGGTTTTATTAACTGTAGCACCACTATATATTCACGCCATATTTGTCGTGCTTTTTAACATTCTATTCCTAGTGGACTAATGGTTTATTTAAAATACAGCTACTATGCTCATTTTACCATGCTTTGTAGAAAAACAGAAATGTAAGGATTTCAGTTGCATAGAAAAAGCGACATGAAAAGTCACTATGGGTGTTAGTCATTAGGAACACAGGTACATTTTCGGCAATCACTAATTTATCAACTTTTTTTTTTCTTCTTCTTTTTTCCTCTCCTATTTTGCCTTCAGATATCTTTTATCTTTTTCCTGACCTTCTTTCATTTTTTTTTTTTTTTTTTTTACATTCTGTAAAACGATGTTATGGTTTTATTAACTGTAGCACCACTATATATTCACGCCATATTTGTCGTGCTTTTTAACATTCTATTCCTAGTGGACTAATGGTTTATTTAAAATACAGCTACTATGCTCATTTTACCATGCCTTAGAGCAGTGTTTCTCAACTCTAGTCCTCAGGGCACACCAACAGGTCATGTTTTCAGGATTTCCACTATTTTGCACAGGTGATTTGATCAGTTTCACTGCCTTAGTAATTACCACAGCTGTTTCATCTGAGGAAAATGCTGAAAACATGACCTGTTGGTGCGCCTTGAGGACTGGAGTTGAGAAACACTGCCTTAGAGACCTGTGTCTTATCATAACTTTGTGATATTTGACCTCCTATTGTTATGAACTTAAAGTATACTTATACATCCATTGAAAATGGACTGATACTCTCATATTTTCACTCTATATTGTTTAAAACTGAATAAAACAGATTCAACATAAAATAGTGTCCCATCACAAAGCCATATATTTCCTCAAGAAAAAAAATAATGTAAAAATTGCTTAGATATGCAAATTACCGTATATACTCGAGTATAAGTCGTTCCGAGTATAAGTCGAGGCCCTAATTTACCACAAAAAAATGGGAAAAACTTATTGACCAGAGTATAAGACGAGGGTGAGAAATGCACAACTGTAAGTGGAAAAGAGGGTCAACAATGCCCATTTGCAGCCTCACTGTGCCCATTTGCATGCCTCACTGTGCCCATTTGCATGCCTCACTGTGCCCATTTGCAGCCATAGGTCCCCCAAACTTCAAACTCGGTAGTTAAGGGTTCCTAGATGCCCCCTAGCTGCAGCCAAAATTTGGGGTCTCTGAACCCAAAGGGTCCCAAAATGACATTGCTGCAGATGGACACAGTTGACCGAATTTGGGGCCCCATATCTTGGGGCTACTTAGTGCTAAGAACCCCAAATTTGGTGTACAAACCCAGTGGAACTAGCACCATAAAATATCCAAAGCTGGGGTTTCTAGCACCAAGTAGCCCCGAGATACAGGGCCCCAAAAATCAGTTCAGAAAATGACAAGCACTTTTCTGTAGCAGAGAATGACATTTTCCAAACCGACTTTGGGGCCCCGTATCTCGGGGCCACTTGGTGCTAGGAACTCCATCTTTGGATATGTTGTGGTACCAGTTCCACTGGGTTTGCACACCATATTTGGGGTTCCTAGCTCCAAGTGGCCCTGAGACACAGGGCACCAAATTCTTTTTTTTTTTTTTTTTTTTTTTTTTTTTTTTTTATTTTAAATATTCTTTATTCATTACACAATGTTATACAATAATTACCATCGACGGTAAACATTACAAACCACGTATGCACAACACTCCAATTACCAAAATATCCTACAGTGTTATACCTTCATTTTTCCCTTTTTTTCCCCCACCATACCTACCCCCCCCCCCCCCCCCCAACACAGAAATTTAACCGATACTCCTTCGGTAGGTCCTTGGCACTCCATATAAGCCTTCTCCTCCCCTTCCCACCCACACTTTACATAGGGTACCCAATTTCTTCTAACCATGGGTTCCAGATTTTTTTGAACTCCTTCAGATTGTTCCTCCTTACATATACTACCTTCTCTTTCCAAACTGTTTCTGTCACTGATCTAATCCAGTCAACCTTTGAAGGGGGTCCCACCGCCTGCCACCTCATAGCTATCAATTTCCTTGCCTGAAAAAGGCATCTCGCCACTGCTTTGTTTATATTGTTGCCTCTACCTTGGCATTCCCCAACACCCAGTACACATAACTTTGCGTCCATTTTTATTCCTAATTTAAAGATCTTATTTATAAATCCTAATATTTCTGTCCAGTACCGGTGTAATTTTGGGCATTTCCATATCATATGGATCAAGTCCCCAGTATTTTGGCATCTTGGGCAATTCGCATCCACCCTCCGCCCGAATTCAAACAGTCTCTTTGGTGTATAATATGCCCTGTGTAGGAGCATTAAATGTGAAAACTTCTGTGCGGGTGATACCGAGACCTGGTGTCCTCCCTCCAGCATCTTTTTCCACTGCTCGTCCGATATGTTACCCACATCCCTTTCCCATTTACTTCTACACTTGAGCTTTCCTGGTCTCTCCATACTACCTCTACATAAAAACGGATACATTTCTGCTATGGAGCACCTGGATCCATCCGAACTACCCATTCTACAAATAATAGGGGAGAGACTCCATCTCGGGCCCTGTTCCCCAAATTGAGCTTTTAGAGCATGCCTTATTTGTAGATAATTGTAGTACGTGTAGTTCGGAATATCAAATTCCTCCTTTAATGAGATAAATGTTTTAAGCATGCTACCATTATATAATTGAGCCAATTTTACTATTCCCTTTGTTTCCCAAGACTTTATTTTCCCCATTGGTGTTAGTTCGTGTAGGTTCTTATTATCCCAAAGGGGAGCATACCTAGCCATTCCCCCCGCGCCTTCCAGAGTTTTAATGGATTTCCACACTTTCAATATTAATTTAACTGTGGGGGGTCTAGAGGCAAAACAATTTGCCTCCAGAACCTCCACTAATGTTTCATGAGGCGCTCCCATGACCATTATACCCTCATTGTTTTTATCCCCTGACCCTATATGCTGTAACTGAGATGCTAAAAAATAGCTTCGGGGGTGTGGAACCGCCATACCCCCCTCTCGAGTTGATAATTGTAGAGTTTGTAAGCTGATCCTAGATTGTCCCCCTTTCCATATAAGATCTCTTAACATTGTGTCTATTTTTTTAAACCATTTCTTATAAATCCATATTGGTGAATTCTGCAATATGAACAACATCTGGGGCAACCACAGCATTTTGATCAAATTGCATCGTCCGGCAACTGATAGGGGGAGCCTCCTCCATAGCATACTTTTATTTTTAAACTTCATCAACAAGGGGACTAGATTGTGATTGATATAGCTACCTGGGTCCTTTGTTATATAAATACCTAAGTATTTTACTATCTCCACTACTTCTATTTGTATACTGTCCAGATATGCGTTTTTCCTAATTGGGTCTACCGGTAAAAGCTTTGATTTTTCCCAATTTATGGTAAGGCCAGAGATCTTTCCAAAACACGTGAATATATCTATCACCTGCTTAAGTGAGCACTCTGTGTCTCCTAGGAATATGAGGACATCGTCCGCATATAGTGCAATTCTCTCCTCTCTCCCCCTTCTCCGGAACCCCACCATAAGCTGACTTTGCCTCACTGCTGCGGCCACCGGTTCCATGGCCAAGGCAAAAATCAGAGGTGACAGAGGGCACCCCTGCCTTGTGCCTCTTTCCAGTCGGAACCCATCTGAAAGGACGTTATTAACTTTGACTTTGGCACTGGGGTCATTATATACAATTTCAACCCACTTCCTAAAAGATGGGCCGAAGCCAAACTCCTTCAGGGCACGCCACATAAATCTCCATTCCAGGCTATCAAACGCCTTTACCACATCCAGCATCATAACCGCCCTTGAACCAGTGTTCTCTATGGGTATTTGCAGGTTCAAGAAAAGCCTCCTGATGTTCCTACTAATTGTCCTCTGGGGAATAAAACCCGTTTGGTCTAAGTGAACTAATTTTGAAATTATTTTTTTGAGTCTACTAGCAAGAATCTTTGCGAGAATTTTAGCATCTGAGCAAAGCAAGGAAATAGGTCTATAAGACCCAGGCTCTAAGGGGTCTTTCCCCTCCTTAGGCAGCATAATAATCGTGGCTTCGGTCATTGATTTAGGTAATTTCCCTTCTTCCTTTGCCCAGACAAATACATTCAGGAGTTCCGGGAGTAAAACTTCCCCATATTTTTTATATGTTTCAGCAGGGAGGCCATCGGGGCCTGGGGACTTCTGATTTGCCATCTCTGCTACAGCCGCTCTAATTTCCTCTATTGTTATCGGGGCCTCCAAAGCCTCTCTGTCAGTGTCTGTTAGGGAGGGTAGTTCAATATTCTTGAAGAAACTGTCCATTTCCTCCTCTCCCGCACCCCCGCGGGACATATACAGCTCTTCATAATATTCCTTAAACGTATTGCTTATCTCATCTGACACCGATGATATCTCTCCGCCCACGGTTCTGATAGCGGGGATTGCGGAAGGTGGGGCACTGGCCCTAACAATATAGGCCAACATCTTACCCACTTTTTCCCCTTCCCCATACGTTATTTGTTTTTGGAACAATCTTTTGTTTTCCGATTTCCTGACCATTACCTCTTTATATGTTTGTTGCTTATTCTCCCACATACTACGCGTAATGGAGGATGGCTCCTTCACATACTCCCTTTCAGCTGCAGCTAACTCTGCCCTGATCTTAACCTCCCAATCCAACGATGTCTTTTTTGTCCTTGAAACCTGCTGGATAAGTAAAACCCCTCAGATACGCCTTTAAAGCATCCCACATCACCCCTCTTGCTGTAGTATCCATATTAATGTCTATAAATTCTTTCAACTTGCCTACAATCTCATTCTGACCTTCTATTATTTCGAACCATATTGGGTTCATCCTCCACAACCCACCTAATTTATTCGCCCTTATATTTACCATAGCTGTCAACAATGAGTGATCCGACACCCCCCTAGGTTGGTAAACTATATCTTGGATTATTGGGGAGGCTAAATTATTGCCCAATATGAGATCGATTCTTGATAGTGTAGAATAAGAACCCGAATAGCATGAGAATTGCTGTGCCACCGGGTTCCGTATTCTCCAGAGATCCAATAATCCAGCTTCTTCAAGAAATTGCCCCATACGCTTTTTCAGGGCACCAAATTCGGTTCGGAAAATGAATTTTTTTGCTGCAGAAAAGAGGGGGGCACTTTCAGCACAAAAAAATGTGCTGAAAAACTCGAATTATTGTTAAGTTACCACCATGCACTGATGCTGCTAAATTTGGTTTGGACATCTAGGCTTCAGTGACCTCTGGTTGTCATAGGGTAATACCTACCGACATTATATTTCAACCACATATAGAGTGTATTGTTTTCAATCAATTATTTTGACTGATAGATTTGCATTACGAGTGAGGATATTAAGCAGGAAGCTTATCTTGTAAAGGTAATCAATAAATAAGACTGTACATACAGTATATAATTTAGACATCAAAACAACATTTTAAATCATAAATCGATAAGATTATTTTCTTTAAAACTGATCATGATAATAAAAAATAATAGCTAGAGTTTGTCAATGTTTATTATTACAAAAGCTTTTCAAAACTTGATTGCATCTAATGACCACGTCAGTATGTAAATGATCAACCTTCTGTAAAAAAAAAAAAAAAAAAATTAGCCAAATCCATTTTTCTTTTCTATATGAATCTATAATTTTTGAACCAAAAAACATTTCCAACAGTCAAATCTATGCTTATTTAATCTCCTATTGTTTTGTTATTACTGCTAGAGACCTTATAACATTACGGTTTGCACAAGTTTGGCTGTTATGTCTGAAAGATTTATTTTATCTCATTCTTTGAGTACAATGTATTTAGACAGATGTGTCGCTCCTCCCCTTGATAACGGAATTTACACAACAACAAAGAGAAATTTTCGCATTAAGGAGATCATACAATACCAATGTAATACAGAATATTATACTGCAAGTGGAAGCATTGCTGATTGGGCTGAATGTCTCCATCATGGCTGGTCATCAACTCCACACTGTGCAAGTAAGTTTTTTTTTATCATTGCTTGGAATGTTCCACGTGAAGGATACAGAAAAAGTTTTGTGAAAACTACTGACAGTATAAGAATCCGATTTTAATTTACTATATACTATATAAGTCTTCAATTCACAACAGGCTCATTTTCATAAAGATCAACATATTTTACTGGTAACAGTAGCTATTTACAGACAATACACTTATTGTTACATACATAGTTACATACACAGAAGTAAGGTTGAATAAAGACGATAGTCTGTTTGCTATATTATTATTTTTTTATTTGCAATTTTCTTTTTTCCACGAAAGTGGAGTTACCCTTTAAAGCATATGTCAAGGCAAAACAAAACCTATACAAATTATCTCTGCAATGCATGCACATTTTCTCATGTTTTATTTCTTCAAATACAAGGCAAGTACAAAAAAATACATTCTGATTTGCCAAAAATGCACCCAGCCAGTGGCGGCCGGTCCACAAGGGACGCAGGGGCACCGCCCTCCCAGCCAGCACCATCTGTATGGCCATGCACTGTGCGGGGCGCCGGACCAACAGGTCTCTACCTGGTCCGTCACCCCCTCACAAGCACATGAACACAGTCCGAGGCTCCAATTGGCCAGTTTTATGTTGTCCTCGCGGTGCAGTGCACTGCGCCCTAAGCTCTCCCAACCTGTGATGCCAGCTAATTGGCATCGGCATTGGCCCCCAGGCTTCCTGCCCCAGGCAATCAGGACAAGAGGCCAAAGACTGAGTCAACGCAGAAGCCGCAGTGCCAGGCACCAGGGGAGCCATGACTGCTGGAGGGGTCTGCCCGTAGGGTGAGTGTGGAGTCCAGGCGATGTGGTTCCAGCCCAGCCTGCTGCCCGCCGACACTCTCCATGATGGAGCGATTTGTGGCCAGAAACATGACCTGCTCCTAGTCTCTCCCCTGCTGGCTGCAGAACTATGGCACAGCCGACGAGAAATCCAAGACGGTCGCCGCATGAGACACAGACACGGGTATTGCAGCTGACAGGCAATGCTCTCCCTCTCCTGCTTCTTCTGATTGTGAGACAGATAGTTTTCACACTAAAATTGCACAGGCTGTGGTCAAGTTTCTAACCCTTAAAATAACAGAGGCAGTAGACAAAGCTGTAGCTGGAGGGACACGTCCGCGCCCCCCCCCCCCCAAAATCCTCCAGTACCAACCGCCACTGCATCCAGCTCTAAGTTTCCTATTGTGGGCTGACAGCGCATTGCATTTTTATTGACTGAGTGGTGTCTGCACAGTTTTCTTTTGCTAAACTACTCAATATTTCCTACTGTCTTTATCTCCATTGTATGGGCACTGATTGACTTATAGTCCTAGGATAAGAACAAGAAGCGATAAACAAATTCTTTAAGATAGCAGAGCACAAAGGTCACAGTACTGCTCTGAATTTCTGACAAGGTCAACAGCTTTTTTTGCACTTATCAAAAACATGTAACCGTTCTTTTCTAATTGAATCTTTTGCAGACCAAAGGGATCAAATAGGAGAAGTTTATTGTTATGCCTTGTACACACTTTCGGACATTGTTCGGACATTCCGACAACAAAATCCATGGATTTTTTCCGACGGATGTTGGCTCAAACTTGTCTTGCATACACACGGTCGCACAAAGTTGTCGGAAAATCCGATCGTTCTGAACGCGGTGACGTAAAACACGTGCGTCGGGACTATAAACGGGGCAGTAGCCAATAGCTTTCGTCTCTTAATTTATTCTGAGCTTGCGTGGCACTTTGTGCATCGGATTTGTGTACACACGATCGGAATTTAACGGATTGGATTTTGTTGTCGGAAAATTTTGTAGCCTGCTCTCAAACTTTGTGTGTCGGAATTTCCGATGGAGCCCACACACGATCCGATCGCACTTTTTCCGTCGGAAAATCTGACCGTGTGTACAGGGCAATAGAGTTTACAGTTTAACATGCATCAGAGTTGCCAACCGTCAGTATTTTTACTGGCAGCCAGTAAAAACGGTCACTTTTCTCCTGCCAGTAAATGCCAGTGACAGGAAAAGGTTGCCAGTTAAAAATATGGTTGTGACACTCGGCTAGGGACTGTGCATGTGCAGTTCCGGTCTGGAGCCAGCCAAGACCATCCAAGTGCCTGCTGTAGTGTGTTCGAGTGGTGCAGACAAGATGAGAGCAAGGCGAGCCGGAAGTGGGACTGTCAAGTCCAAAAACTCAACAAGGGGGGTGAGTGCTTTGGGGCGGGTAGCTCTGCCCCCCGCTGCAAAAGCACCTTGTCCCCAAGTTGATGGGGACAAGGACCTCATCCCTACAACCATGGCCGGTGGTTGTGGGGGTCTGCGGGTGGGGATCTGCGGGTGGGGATCTGCGGGTGGGGATCTTATTGGAATCTTGAAGCACCCTTTAACAAGGCGGGTCCCCAGATCCCACAACCCCCCCCATGTTAATGCATATCGGGTACATCATACCCCTACCCATTCACCAAAAAAGTGTACAAAAAGTAATAAAAACAAGAGACAAATTTTTGACAAATCCTTTATTAAAAAATAAAAAAAATAGTGTCCCTCGATGTAAATCCATCGTCAATCATGCTGCCCACCGACTCAAAAAAGAATTAAAAAAATTCTACCTTCTGGGACAGCCGCCCGTCCCCCAAATGCTTCCTGTGCGCTTTGACAGTTCTTATATGGGTAAGGGGGCTGGGCCACCTGGCTACGTCACCTGGTGCCCCTGCCCCCTTCTGACATCACAGACTGGTGCATGTTTGGCCTTTGACATCACAAGGAGATGGGGCCACCAGGTGATGTAGCCACGTGGCCCCGCCCCTTAGCTATATAAGAACTGTCAAAGCACAGAGGAGGTATTTAGCGGGCGGCTGTCCCAGAAGGCAGAGCGTTTTTTTTATTTTTCGTATGTAATGAAAGCCTTTCCCTCTCATGACTATGCTGTTTAGTACAAAGAGATTAGAGTTAGGAATGGATCTTTCCCTTACTCAACATAGCCTTGGGTTGCTTTGGGATGGTACACATGACAAGTATTAAATTGACAACCCCTTCAAGAAATTAGGAATTTTGGCTGTCGTGAACAGCATTTGCCATCCTCTGGGTTTCAAACCACCCTTTACTGTTCAGGGTAAAACATTTAATTACTTCTTAAAACACAGATTGGGATACCCCATTACCCAGAGAGAAATAACAAAGATGGGAATCGTGGGAGGAGCCCCCTTAAGGCATTAGAACCATGCTCTTATATCCCTAATGAATGTCACCAGAAAAGAGATCCATGATTTCTCTGATGCTTCCATTGAAACAATGACTGCAGTAACCTACCTCAAAGTTATAGATCTAACATACAAGTGTGGGTTTTGTCCTCAGTAAGGCTAAGCTGACTCCAAAACCAGCATATATTTTTCCAAAGCTTGAACTTAATTCATGTGTGTTTGCCATTGAAATTGCCGAGCTTATAAAACATGAAATAGACTATTTTAACTTTTGTACAGATAACAATTAGGGATGAGCTTCGAGTTCGAGTCGAACATTAGTTCGACTCGAACATCGGCTGTTCGATCGCTCGAAGAAGATCGAACATTATGTAACATTCTCGCGAAATTTGAGCTGTGCGTCACGCCCCATAATGCACTGCGTCATCGCAGTGTATTGCTGGCTGATGATTGGCCAAGCATGCACTATGACCCGCATGCTTTGCCAATCACAGTGCCGTCAGCAAAGAAAGCCATAACTGGCCAAAGGCAGGGTGCCTTTGGCCAATTATGGCTCAGGGGGTTAAGTCCACGCCCCACACTATATAAGGCCGCCTGCACATCGGCCGTGTGTAGTGTGTTGCTGGCAGAGAGAGAGAGATAGAGAGAGAGACAGTGCCATTTCATTTACTTTGAGCAGGCAGTTCATTCAGTTAGCTAGATCTCACTGCAGACCGTTTCTGCTGTACTGTTTCTAATATACTTCAGGCAGGCAGTTGATTCAATTAGCTGCAGTGTATTTAGTATATATATACACATCCCGGCTTTGTATATATATATATATATATATACACACACACATATATATATATATACAGTCTCCAACATACATATATCCACTGCATTCCAGTCTAGCCAAGCCTATATCTGACTGCAGGCCATTGCTGGTGTACGTCTTCAAATACACTTTCAGGCAGGCAGGCAAGTGATTCAGTGATCTGCAGTGCATTAAATATATATACAGTCTCCAACATATATATATCCACTGCATTCCAGTCTAGCCAAGCCTATATCTGACTGCAGGCCATTGCTGGTGGACGTTTTCAAATACACTTTCAGGCAGGCAGGCAAATGATTCAGTGATCTGCAGTGTATTAAATATATATATACAGTCTCCAACATATATATATATCCACTGTATTCCAGTCTAGCCAAGCCTATATCTGACTGCAGGCCATTCCTGGTGTACGTTTTCAAATACACTTTCAGACAGGCAGGTGATTCAGTGATCTTCAGTGCATAAAGATATATATACAGTCTCCTACATATACATCCACTGCATTCTAGTCTAGCCAAGCCTATACCTGACTACAGGCCATTCCTGGTGTACATTTTCAACGACACTTGCAGGCAGGCAGGTGATTCAGTGATCTGCAGTGCATAAAGATATATATACAGTCTCCTACATATATATCCACTGCATTCTAGTCTAGCCAAGCCTATACCTGACTACAGGCCATTCCTGGTGTACATTTTCAACGACACTTGCAGGCAGGCAGGTGATTCAGTGATCTGCAGTGCATAAAGATATATATACACAGTCTCCTACATATATATCCACTGCATTCTAGTCTAGCCAAGCCTATACCTGACTGCAGGCCATTCCTGATGTAATTTTTCTAGTAAACTTCAGGCAGCGTTTTGCTAATCCAATTTTACAGCATGTCTGGAAGGCCACCAAGGAAAGGCAGATTCTCACAGGCCACTAGAAGAGGGCAAGCAGGCTCTGTGTCTCCAGCCAACAGTGCTGGTCGTGGACACGGTGCATCCTCAGCACGTGGCCATGGGGCACGCTTGTTCTTTTTTTCAACAGCTGGTTGTGTTGAGCCACAACATGCAGAAGAGTTGGTAGAGTGGATCACAAAGCCGTCCTCATCCTCCTCATCCTCTGTCACCCAGGCTAAGACAAGTTTGGCTGCCAATGCAGCTACCAAAGGGGCCTATTCCATCGGCTCAATGGCATCAGTCACTCCTTCCCTAGCCCCACCATCATGTCCTGAGGAGTCCCCCAGAACCAGGGGCAGACTGGACCGGGGGCAAGGCCACTGGGCTGCTCTGATATCACTGGGAGGGGGCATGAGGCCAGAATTGTGGCTCCCTAGAGGCTGCAGGGCTCTGAGAGAGTCTCTCTCTTACAGCCCAGAGCCAGCACTGACGGTTCCCCTCTCCTCCCCTCCACATACGGAGAGGAGAGAGCTGGTTCTGCTGCTCCTCCTCCTACCCACCTTTCCTTCTGTGTTTGCCCCACCCACACTCCCCAGTGTTGTGCCTCAGAGAAGGAGATGTGTGGGCGTGAAGTTTGAAGCCCAGCAGCCAGAAGAAGAAAGGTGCTGCCTGCCAATCTATCTGTATACTGTGAGTGAAGTCTTTCCTCTCCCTCCCTTCTCTCTCTACTTTCTCCCAGTGAGTACTCCAATGTAAGGGGTCTTTCTTTCTTTCTTTCTTTCTTTCTTTCTTTCTTTCTGACGGATCGAAATTCCGCCGGTTCAGCAGGTTTTTTTCAGTGCGATCACTGTATGCGACTATAGCTGATTTACACTTTGGGGATTACATTGGGCTGCTCAATCTAAAATGCCCTGGCCTATTTTTTGTCCCAGTCCGGGCCTGGTTGGGCTACATAAACACAAAAAAAAAAGTTCTATTTGTATCAGTAACTGAGTAGAATGCATCAGAAAGTTCTCATATCCTGATCAATGACCTACGAACCTCAACCCCACCGATCGCGGCACTCATGCAGGTGCAGTACCACCCGATGCATTTCTGGACATTTCATTGTTGCCCCCACTTAACTTGATGATGATAATGATAATGATGTCCCTATCACAATTCACACTGATTCTACATTTAAGCTGGCTTATCCTGAGTCTGACAGAGCTAATACCATTACACTTAATACCACTATGAAGTCAAGGACGAGTGCTTACCATTTTGAATGCTTTTATACATGTTCCTCATTTTTCCAATAATACTGAGGACCATGAAGAGTGCCTCAGATGGCACATCTGCAAAGGATCTCCCACCATTGAGGAGAACAGGTCATCATTTGATGTGTTCAAGGGATAGCTTGCTCCACACATTGAACCCAGTGATTGATCACAACAAGTTACTTGGAATTAAAGGTCACATAGGGAAGTCGATTCTGTTCAATGAGAAACAGAATTATTTTATTCCAGGATGTCATCACACCACTGTGCTGCATGTTGGATATTACTATGAACAAGTTAAGCAACAAGGACAGCACATTACAGAATGATCTGCGCGACTCTACTCTAGACAAATCAACAAATTGGAACTTCTTTTGTCAAATGGAGAGGATTCATCTTCTAAACCATTGACTTGATCAAAGGGAGGTACTTGAAAAAGTATTCATACCCCTTGAAATTTTCCACATTTTGTCATATTACAACCAAAAACGTAAATGTATTTTATTGGGGTTTTTTTTAGATAGACCAACACAAAGTAGCACATAATTGTGAAGTGGAAGGAAAATAATAGGATTTTTAAATACAGCTTACCTGTAAAATCCTTTTCTTGAGAGTACATCACGGGACACAGAGTATTCATTACATAGTGGGTTAGATAGGCACCATCGGTGATTGGACACTGGTTAACCCCAATTAAGGAGAATTCCTCCCCTATATAACCCCTCCCATACGGGGAGGACCTCAGTTTTGTAGCAAAGCAATAGGTAACCACGTAAAATCCATAGAAGGGCAGGAGCTCTGTGTCCCATGATGTACTCTCAAGAAAAGGATTTTACAGGTAAGCTGTATTTAAAAATCCTATTTTCTTGATCATACATCACGGGACACAGAGTATTCATTACATAGTGGGATGTCCCAAAGCAATGCTCATTTGAGGGGAGGGAGACACAGATCAGAAAATATAGACCACAAACGGATCAGAGGAATTAAACTACAGCCTGCAGTACACTGCGCCCAAAAGCGGTATCCTCTTGCCCTCTTATATCCACCTGATAGAATCTGGTGAATGTATGGACTGAAGACCAAGTCGCAACCTTACAGATCTGAGCCATGGAGGCCTGGTGATGCACTGCCCAAGAAGCACTAACAGCCCTAGTTGAGTGCGCTTTCACATGAAAAGGAGGAGTCTTCCTCTTTATATCATAAGCCTGAAAAATAACCTGTCCAATCCATCTAGAAAGAGTGGATTTCGACGCTGCTTGGCCTTTCTTATGGCCATCTGGCAGAATAAACAAACAATCAGTTTTCCGTATCTGAGCGGTTGCCTGCAGATAGACACTGACTGCTCTAACCACATCAAGAGTGTGCAAAGATTCTTCCTCCGCGGACTGCGGATCTGGAAAAAAGGATGGTAGGATTACATCTTGATTCAAATGGAATCCTGAAACCACCTTAGGTAAGAAGGTACGATTAGGACGCATAACAATCCTGTCCTTGTGATTAATTAAATATGGCTCTTTACAAGAAAAAGCTGCCAATTCTGATACTCTCCTAGCAGAGGATATGGCTATCAAGAAGACTAATTTTTTAGTCAAAAGCGCTAAAGGAGCCAGGTGCAGTGGCTCAAAGGGTTGTCCCAGTAAAGCCGACAACACCAAATTCAAATCCCATGGGCATACTGGAGGTTTGACTGACGGATTAAACCACAGTGCCCACAGTGGACTTTGATAGTGCTCAAAGCCAATCTCATTTCTAGGTCTGACTGAAGAAAGGTCAAGATTCTGCTAATCATATACCTTCTAGGATGCCATCCCCTGGGTTCACACCAGGAAACATATGCCTTCCAGATTTTGTAGTAAATAAGCCTGGAGGCCGGCTTTCCGGCATTGACCAGAGTGGAAAGGACTGACTCAGAGAGCCCATGGTCTTTTAAAATGTGGGTTTCAGCAGCCAAGCCGTCAAATTTAGACTTCGTAAAGCAGGGTGGCAAATCGGACCCTGTGTGAGCAGATCTGGATGGAATGGGAGGACCCAAGGCCTGTCCACTGCCATATTTACAATCTCTGCATACCAAGGTCATCTGGGCCAAGCCAGGGCTACTAAAAGGACCGACTTTGCTTCCCTTTTGACCCTTACCAGGAACCATGGAAGAAGTGGGTTTGGAGGGAAGGCATACATTAGATTGTACTGATCCCATGGGATTGTCAGAGCATCTGACCCCTGAGCAAGTACATCCCTTGTTCTGGACACAAATTTGTCCAGCTTCCTGTTGAATCTGGACGCGAATAGATCCACATCTGGTGTTCCCCACCTTTAACATATGGTTTGGAATATGTCGGGGTGTAGGTACCATTCTCCTGGGCATAATTAAGAAATCCGCTTGCCAATTTTCCACTCCTGGGATGAATACCGCAGACAGGCAAGGAACATGGCTTTCTGCCCATGTAAGAATGTGATTCACCTCCCTTTGGGCATCCAGACTTCTGGTGCCTCCTTGGTGATTGATGTAAGCCACAGCCGTGGCATTGTCAGATTGTATCCGAATAGGATGACCCTGTAGCCTGTAAGACCAGTCCATGAGGGCCAAGTAAATTGCCCGAATTTCTAGAATATTGATGGGCAAGCATCTCTCAGTTGCAGACCATCTTCCCTGCGTGCATGTTTCTTCCAGAACTGCTCCCCAGCCTGTCAGACTGGCATCTGTGGTTACGATCTTCCATTGTAGTAGAAGAAAGGCTATGCCTTTCAAAAGATTTTTGGTTTGTAACCACCAATTGAGGCTTTTGTGTATCCTTGGGGATAGGCACATCGGAAGATCTAAGACAAGAGTCTTTTTGTTCCAAGCTGCGAGAATGCTTCTCTGCAGGGGCCTTGAGTAAATCTAGGCAAATGGAACAGCCTCGAAAGTGGCAACCATCTTTCCTAACAGCCTCATACATAGCCGAATGGATGGACTCTTTTTGCTTAATACTAAGCGGACTAGAGCTCTTAGGCCTTGACCTTTGGCTCTGGTAGAAACACCCTGCCTTGAGCGGTGTCTATGATCATGCCTAGATACTCCAACCTTGAAGGTTGCAAAGAAGACTTTTCCATGTTGATTATCCAGCCTAGTCTTTCCAAATGTCTTACTGTCTTGAAGACAGCGCAGTTCAGGTGAGCCACCGATTGCTCTATGAGTAGCAAATCGTCTAGATAAGCTACCACAGTTATGCCTTGAGCTCTTAGATTTGCTAAGAGAGGGTCTAGAATTTTTGTAAAAATTCGAGGAGCTGTAGCGAGACTGAAAGGAAGGGTCACAAACTGGAAATGGCGCTGGTCTACCGCGAACCTTAGATATCTTTGGTGAGCGGGGAAAATCGGCACATGAAGATATGCATCCTTGATATCTATTGATGCCATAAATTCTCCCCCCTGCAGGGTGGAGACCACCGAACGAATTGACTGCATTCGGAAGGATCGAATGTGTAGAAACTGATTCATATCCTTTAGATCTAGGATGGGTCTGACATCTCCATTTGGCTTTGGAACGGTGAAGAGATTCGAGTAGAACCCTGAACCCTGATCTTTTAGGTTAATTTCTACTATCACTCCCTGGGATAGTAAGCGATCTAAGGCCAGTAGTAGCGGTTCTCGCTTTACTGGATCTTTGGGAACTCTTGACCTTAGGAAACGAGCTGGTGGAAGCTCTAGGAACTCTATTTTGTAACCTAGAGATACTGAAGAGACCACCCACTTTTTTTGAACCTCTTCCTGCCAGGCTCCTGAAAACTGTAGGACTCTTCCCCCCACTCGGCCGAGTGGGGGCGCCCCTTCATAGGGATGTTTTGGGGCTCTGCTTGGCAGGCTTTTGTCCCCAAGCCTTTTTCTGCCCTTGGGTGTGACCCTGGGCCTTTTCTTTGAAAGTAGATTGGGAAGGCCTTCGCCACTGCTTAGAGTCTGATGTTCCAGGGGAAGGGGAAAGAGACCGTTTGAATGGTGAACGTTTACTCCTCTTAACTGGTAGGAGTGTAGATTTACCACCTGTAAATTTTTGGATAAAATTATCTAGGTCATCCCCAAATAGGCGTTCCCCTTTGAATGGGAAGCCAGCTAAATATCTTTTGCATGAAAGCTCTGCTGCCCAACTTTTAAGCCAAAGGGACCTGCGCATGTGTACCAACAGGAGAGACAAACAAGATGCTTGCTGGGCAGAATCCAGAATGGCATCAATCATAAAACACAGCACCTGTGGAAGGTCTGCATAGTTCTCCACTTCCTCACTGGGAAGGAGGCCAAGCATCTGCTTAACCTGTTCCTTGAGGAATTGACACAAACCCACAGTTGCGACTGTAGGTTGGACTACATTGCCAGCCACGGAGAAGGAGGCTTTTAATAAAGTTTTCAGCTTTTTATCAGTTGGATCTTTAAACACCTGAGCATTGTCCAAGGGACAGGTCAGGTTTTTATTCACACAAGAGACAGCCGCATCCACGGATGGGACCTCCCACTTCTTGGTGAAGCTTTCCTCCAGAAGATAAAGCATAGAAAACCTTTTAGGAGGAGTAAACAGTTTATCTGGATGTCCCCAGTCCTCATACAACAATTTATCCATTAAAGGATGAATTGGAAAGGAAAAGGCAGTCTGTGGGATCCTTCTGACCTCAGGGAAGAAACAGAGGATGTAGCGGCCTCAGCAGAGGGCATTTTAAATGTGGAACGCACTAGTTCAGTATAATACTGGACTGCTTCTTAAGTGCCTGAGAGGAAGAAGCTCTTTCCTCTTCTTCTGAATCCTCAGACTGCTCTTGATCCCTATCTCTGGATAGGGATCTCTCCTCATTGTCAGAAGAATCATCTGAAAGAGAAAGTGCAGCAGAGGGAGGGGATCTCCTCCTTTTTCTGCTATCTTTTAAGGAAGCTGAAATAAAATTCATAATTCCTCCCTCAAAACCCTCCAATGTAGCCCTAAGGGAATCCTCTGTGACATACGCTGGGGCTGTAACATTAGGAGAGGCTGCAAAACCTGACAGGGCCACTGACTCATCCTGTGAGGCTCGCTCCAGTCTTGCAGGGGGGGTGGCAATCTGCAGGCATCTTTAGGACCCCTAGACACAGGTGGTAACATTCTTGTGCCTTTGTTACCTCCCCCCGAGACCCTCTTACGAGGAGACATAGTCCCAAGCTACAAAGCAGAGGTACTAGTACATATGCAATCACTGTTGTGCTAAAAGTCTCACAATATCCATATATGCTTAATACTACACAACCTGATGCCGAGTAGGTGTCTTAGGTTTAGCCTGGATCCGACCACTTTAGGATGCTCACTGCCCACACTCTGTGTCCATCTGTTTACAGAGCTCTGAACGCTCTGGGCTTTTAAATTAGCCACCTGGCGTCTGCACACCTGCAGTGGAGGAAGTGAGCGGATTGGACACCAGCTTCACTGAGTGTGTATCTGAAAGGAACGTAAGTTTGCTCCTTACTCCCTCTAGTGGTGGAAATCAGGTAAGACATGCAACTACTCATTGAAGAAAATCCATTTGTAATATAAATAGATATATAGGATTAACTTCTCTTACCTGTCCCCGCCGCAGGAACTGCTGAGAACAGACAGTTTCCAGCCTTCACCCATCACGGCGGGTAGCGTTGTGCCAACCTTCAGAGTTTTTTGGGTTCCTACTCAGAGAAACCTCTTACCTGGACCTGTAAAAGACTCTGCCAGAAACTTTTGTGCCACTGTTTTAATAGTACACCAAGCCTGGTTTTCTCAGAGCCCAGTCCTCCAAAGAGAGACTTACAGGCAAAACCTCGCTTCTTCGGATGACGAGGCCCGGGTACCACACCATCTTGGGAGTCAAAATATCGGCCCGAGATATGGATCCGGTAAGCATAGCCCTTTAAGCCCCCGCAGGGACCAAACTGGAGCTTTCTTCACAGCATATGTTTTACGTGACCAACCACCTTAGACACTGGGAGGGGTTATATAGGGGAGGAATTCTCCTTAATTGGGGTTAACCCGTGTCCAATCACCGATGGTGCCTATCTATGTAATGAATACACTCTGTTCCGTGATGTATGATCAAGAAAAATGGTTTTCAAAATGTTTTACAAATAAATATCTGAAAAGTGTGGCATGCATTTGTATTCAGCCCCCCTGAGTCAATACTTTGTAGAACCACCTTTAGCTGCAAATACAGCTGCAAGTCTTTTTGGGCATGTCTCTACCAGCTTTGCACATCTAGAGAGTGAATTTTTTTTTTTTTTTTTTACATATCTTTATTTATCCAAACATTTTTACAATTTTTACAAAATTGTATATATACATTCAACAGATAAATTTCATGCCAATTGACAATGATAAAATGTTAACCTTCATTTATACATAATCATAATTAAGGGTTCCACTTCAAATTCAAACCCCTGTGATTTAGCCTATTAATAATACCAGACTGACCCTCCAACTAAGGACCACAAGTTCATTTCTTTGATATTCTAATTTAAAGTGGAACTCCTAACCATCTATTGATAAAACATCCCATAACAATCCATCCAACTACACACACCCACACCAAAGAAGAAAAAGAAAAAAAAGAAAAAAAAACCCCATACCCGACCCCTTCTTCTCCGAGTTCTCCCCTTTTACTCCTATTGAAGGGTGGCTCTATACTCTCCCCAAACCTGCCAGGAAGCTAAAACCTGTTTTTTTATCCCAGTTTCCAGAATCATCCTCTCTTCTAGTGATCGCATATCGCCCATTTCGCACTCCCATTCCCCTATAGAAGGTTCCAAATTACTTTTCCATTTCCTGGCTATAATTGTGCGCGCTGCTGTTAGAAAATGTTTAAGGATACCTTTTTTATGCTTTTTATTGACCCTGGGATCATTGAAAGTACTGTTATAAATATATCAGGCTGGATATTACTTCCTGTTATTACCCTATATATTTCGAAAATTTTCTTCCAAAAAATTTGAACCCCCGGGCAGAAATACCATATATGCGACATTGTACCCTTTGCCTTCTGACATCTCCAACAGATGTCTTCATTGTCTGATTTTATCTTATGTAGATCTATGGGGCATCTATACCATCTTGCCAGAATCTTAAAATTCCTCTCTTGATGTCTATAGGTGATCGATAGTTTATGTGTTAATTTAATTGCCCTTTCCCATTTTTCTTTGGGGATGGTCATCCCAAGTTCTGCCTCCCATTTTTTAACATATGTTAACTCATGTATCTTATTATTTGAGATTAGATATCTATATATCCTAGAGAGTGCGTGTAATGGCTTTTACTTTTGTAGAAGCAGCTTTTCCAGATCTGTAAGTGGTCTATCTAATACCGCCTCTTTCGCCAACAAGAGGATTTACCTCTGAAGCTGTCTATATTGCATCCAGTTTGTTTTATAATCTATACCCAAAGCTTCAGACGGAAGAAGCCTATTCCCTTCCATAGTCTCGACTATCCTGGTGTCTTCATTTCTGTGCCAATTAAGATAGTTCCTAACATCCCTTGCTGGTGGGAATTCTGGATTGTCGAATAAAGGGGTCATTGGACCTCTATATGTCGACCCTATTACCAGTTTCAATAATCCATCCCACACTTTCAATGTTGAAGCAACCAGAAAGGGTAGTTCTCCTTCTAAAGTTCTATAACCTTTTATTATCCAAGGTAATGATTTCAGTTTAACCGCCGCAATCTCTTCCTCTAATATTACCCATTGCTTACTATCAGCCCCGTGAAACCAATCGACAATCCTGGTGATAAACACAGACCTAAGATATGTTGATAAATCTGGGAGGGCCAACTCGCCGTCTTGTTTTAATTTAATAAATGTTACTCTACTGATTCTGGCAGTTTTGCCCACCCAGATAAAACTCCCAATGATTTTCCGTAGTTGGTTCAAGATTTTTGTTGCAGGGAATATTGGAACAGTCTGAAATATATAGAGTATCTTAGGTAAGATATCCATTTTTATAATACTTATCCTTCCCAACCAAGAAAATATTCCTCTATTATACTGTTGTAATAATTTTATAATTTTTTTCACTAGTGGGAGATAATTATATTCTTGGATCTTACGAATATCCCGAGGGATGTATATTCCAAGATATTTAAGCACATTATTTTGCCATTTGAACGAAAAGTTCTTTTTAAGTAAATCCACTGTAATATTTGGTAAGGTGATATTAAGTGCTTCTGATTTATCAAAATTCATTTTGAAATCGCTCACCCCCCCCAAAACACTTAAATTCCCTAATTAAATTTGGTATAGTAACCAAAGGGTTAGTGATATATAATAATAAATCGTCAGCATAAACTGACATTTTATATACATTATCCCCTATTTCTATACCTGAGATATCTCTATTATTCCGAATAGCTGTTGCTAGATGTTCCATAACTAATACGTATAATAAAGGGGACAATGGACATCCTTGTCGGGTACCATTCGCTATGGTGATTGTATCAGATACCTCACCATTTGTTCGTATTATCGCAGTTGGATTATGATACAGCGCCATTATTTTTTCTAAAAGCACTGGCCCCAACCCCTACTGTTTTAAAGTTTCCAGTAGAAAGCACCATCCCACCCTACCATTTGCCTTCTCGGCATCTATTCCCATAAGACAGGATGGGATGGTGTGTCTCTGAACGTATTCCACCAAAGTCAGGGTTTTTAAGGTGTTATCTCTTGCCTCTCGTCCTTTTATGAATCCCACCTGATCCAGGTGTATATAGTTTGGTATAATCGGGGTAATTCTATTTGCAATTATTTTAGAATATATTCTCAGATCAACATTTGTCAATGAAATAGGTTGATAATTACCACACAAAGTGTGGTCCTTTTCAGGTTTGGATATTAGTGAGATATAAGCCTGCATACCTTGTGAAACAAAGGGCTGCCCAGCAGAAACAGAATTATATGTCCGCTTCAGAATGGGGACTAGTAGATCTTTAAAGGTTTTATAGAATCACGGGGTAAAACCGCTTTTGCCCGGCACCAGTGTATCTATTATATTCTGTATTTCAAACTCAGAGAACTCCTGTTCTAGTTGTTCTACTTCTGTTACCGATAAAGTTGGTAAGGCCGTATCTTTTATATATTGGTATACTCTCTGCTGGAATTTTTCCGGGTCCTGCTCTGCTAGTTGATTTGGAATATTGTATAATCTGGTATAAAAGGTATGAAAGCCTTTAGGATCCCCCTCAGGTCATACGCTACGTCACCAGTTTCTGATTTGATCTTTATAAGATGATGTATTCACCCGTTGGTGTAGAGCTCTAGCTAACAATTTACCCGGTTTATTACCCTGTTGAAAATACAGAGACCGGTTTCTATCCCTAGCCCGCAATGATTGTTCATTTAACAAGGTTCGCAGCTCTGTTCTTTTTTCATTTAATTCCTCACATTTTCCAGGTGCTGGTGTTCCCTTATATAATAACTCTAGTCTCGAAATTTCCTTTAGCAGTTCATCTGTTCTGTTCTCTTTAGCTTTTTTTAATCTATATCCATGTTTTATGAATAAACCCCGAACAACACATTTCAAGGCCACCCATTGAGTAGGTACAGAGGTAGTATCCCCTATATGATCTTTTACAAAGTTTATTACAGCTTGTTTAATCTCTATTACACAGGGCTCATCAAACAGAAGGTTATCATTTAACTTCCAAAAACATCTGTTCCTATTCTTATTGGAATCTGCTACCACCAAAAATATAGGCCTATGATCTGACCAGATCGCGCTGCATATATTCGAGGAGGAGGCTGCAGCCGTGGCTAGCTGATTAGTCAGAAAATAATCTAATCTATGATGGGTATCATGAACTTTTGAATAAAATGTAAATTCCAGTTCCATTGGGTGAAAAGCCCGCCATATATCGACCACTTGATACTTTCCCAACATATCCTTAAATTTCTTTTTATCCCTACCATTCTGCACTCTCAGGGATGTAGTAGTGTCCATATCCTGATCGAAAACAAAATTAAAGTCATCCCCTACTATTGTTACCCCTTCCGCTCTCCCCATAAGATCTGTTAACAGGTGTATTGCTATTTTAATTTGTTCATGGTTAGGAAGATAGACACTAATAAGAGTGTATCTCTTACCCAGTATAACAAGTTTTACCGAAAGTGCTCTACCATCTTTATTTCTCCATGTTTCTACTACCCGGTGAGGAATTAATTTATGTATTGCTACTGAGACTCCCCTAGATTTTGAATATGAAAAAGAATCATGGTACCAAGTTGTATAAAATCTATTTTGTCAATTAGGTATATGGTCTGTTCGAAAATGTGTCTCCTGGAATAAGGCAATAACTACCTTTTGTTTATGCAGAGAGTATAGGATTTGTGATCTTTTTATTGCAGAGTTTAAGCCTCTAACATTGTATGAGCAAAGTTTTATTGTCCTCGACAAGAGGAGGAGAGAAAAAAAAGAGGAGAAAGAAGAAAAGAGAAAAAAAAAAAATGTACCCCCCCGCCCACAACAATCACACAAACCACACACACTTGTACTCTCACTACCTATTCGATTCTTTTAATCAATCTTACATAGTAAGTTCCCTATTCAGGGAGATAAAAGGGTTTACCCTAGAAAAGACGTTTCCTACCCAGACATAATATTGTAATATTTTCTTTTTGTTCCCAGCAATTCAACAAAAGAAAAAAAAAAAAAGGATTCCCCCCCACCACACCACCCGTCGACCCCCCACCCTTGATCCCAATATCCAAACTAATTGAGATCAGGCAAAGTCATCCTTATTGCACAACTAAGTAAGTGAATGCCCACACATTATTAAAAAGAATAACAATGCTCCCTAGTGATGTGAAACCCATAACATCTAATGCACATTGAACCAATATACATTGCAAGCTATAATGACCTATACCAAACACAAAAAAAAATCCCTCCCCCCCACCGCACCACCCGTCAACCCCCCCCCCCCCTATAATCCCACTATCCAATCAATTAAGATCAGACATAATCAGACTCAATGCATATCTAGATAAGTGAATGCCCATATGTTATAAAAATGCTAACAGTGCACACTAAAAGTGTGAGACCTATAACATCAATGCATATTGAACCCATATACTATGCAAAATGTAGTGGCAAAAAAAAAAACAAACTCACCCAACCAACTTCTAAAAAGTCACTTACCACCCATGTGATATCCCATAACCCGGTACACCCAGAAATTTAAAGAACAAATACTAACCTCGTAATAAATATCTCTTTCCAAATATTAAGCACCAAACGGTGTTTAAACTTAATTACGCAAACAGTGTTTGATCTTAATTACTATTAATTGGGAAAAAAAACCTCACCCCTCCACCCACCACGCCACCCGTCAACCCCCCCCCCCCCCCCTATAATCCCACTATCCAATCTAATTAAGATCAGACACAATGCATATCTAGATAAGTGAATGCCCATGTGTTATTAAAATACTAACAATGCACCGTAATGGTGTGAAACCAATAACATCAATGCATATTGAACCAATATACAATGCAAAATGTAGTGGCCTATATCAAGCAAACCCCCCCCCCCCATCCCCTTTTCCCCTACTAATCATAATGCAACCTACTTAAAGCCATGCGATTGTCAGCAACTTTACACAAACCAATTGCTCAATGTGGTATGCAGATTACAGTATCCGCATAAAGAAAAATACCTGAAGCTTTTGGTGCATATATAACTAATATATTGTGCAAGCCTTGAGAAGAAGAAAAAAAAAAAAAAAAAACGCCTGCTGGGAATCTAGTTCCTTCTCCCTTTCAAACTCAATCTACCCCCGTCCCCCATCTTCCACCCCCCTTCTGACTCTACTCAGCTATCAAACTATCCCTTGCTTTACCCTGCTGGGTTACCATAATATATTTGAGATCATGTAGGTAAATCCACTAGAGGGAGTTGCCGCTTTTTTTTAGAAAATTAGGGAGGTCCCCCAAGTCCCGAAATGAAATATTATGTCCATTTTGATTGACCTTAAATTGAAAGGGAAATCCCCATCTATATAATATCTCCTTTTGTCGCAGAATGTCCAGTAGGGGCTTCACTGCCCTCCTTTTCATCAATGTGTATCTAGATAGATCCTGTAGGAGCATAAGCTGAGCTCCCTCATATACTATGGTACGTTATATCCGGGCAGCTGCCATAAAGCATTCTTTAAACAAAGAAAAAATGGATTCTACTTATAACATCTCTTGGTCTTGTTGTTTCTCTGTCTCTGGGGCCCATAACCCTGTGTGCTCTGTCGATTTCAAGGTCTTCTGTCTTTAGCCTTTTCAATAAGTCATTAAATATACTTTGGAGAGCCACTTTCAGGACATCTGTTCCCACCGATTCCAGTAGGCCTCTTATTCTTATATTGCTACGCCTACTTCTATTTTCCAAATCATCGGAAACATCGATTAAATGTTTTAATCGTCGATCGACTTCTTGATTTTTCTCCTCTAATAGTAGTATTTTTTGGTCAATAATATCCAGTCTGGAGTCTGTGGTTGTGATCATTTTTGTACATCAGTTAAAGAAGACCTCAATGTCTGCATCTCCTCCTTTTATGAAGTTTCCAGTCTGTAAGCATATTTGTCCATATCCTCCCTAGTTGGTAAAGACTTTATATAAGCCTGCATATCCCACATAGGATTCTGTTCCAGTCTCTCTTGATCCATTACAAGTTGTGGCATATGGGCTACAGCAGCAATATTGAGTCTAGACTCTATATCACTTGTAGGAGACACAGAATTTGTATCAACAGTCATGGAACCTTCTAGAATATCCTGAGACTGGGAATGTTGAAAAAAGTCCTTAATATCTGTTTTAGGAGTTAGTGCAAGTTTCGAGGGGGCTTTAGCTGTACCACCATTAGATCCTCTTTTAGCTTTCTGGGATTGTGCACTTTTTGGAGGCATATTATAATCCAGTCCCACTAGGATGAGTACTATTACAATAAATAAGGAAGGAAGGAAAAAAAAGAAAAGAAAGGCGCCTCTAAGTGCAGTATGTCAAATATAATAAAGTGCACAAAGGGTTAAAAGCACTTACAAGATTGTTGAGTGTTAAAAGACATGATAAAATCAGGAGTCCTCGTCTGTGGCATGTGTCCATCCTCAGCACGGTGGTAGAGGGCAGTGTAGAGCCGTCTTCAGAGTTGCTTCTCCTCTAACCAAAGTGTTGCCAGAAGTGCCATCTCATCACTATCATCCCTCTGACCAGCTACCCACCTCCACCAGAGCGCCCTTATCACCTCACTATTACAATAAATGCCCATCCAAACTTTTCTTGCACACCTGCGCCTTTTAAAAATAGCTTAAGCGCCACCAGTTAATACTATGTCAGCTTAGCTCGTATCAAAACCAAGGAGAGCTAAAGTCCTTTCCACTATCAAGCCCACGACTAGGACTTTGAAATATCAAGTTGCCTTTAGGGGTAAGTGAATCCTTCCTCTCCTTTAGATATAACAGAAAATAAATATTTCTCCAGTCCCCTTCTAGATTTATATATATATATATTGCACGGCGATTCACATCCTCCCTCAGCTGTTAGAGTGGGTGTTTTATAATCTTTCCATCTCTAGGAATCGTCTGATCACTAAGTAGAAATACACAATAATATCCGCACGGTCCCAATATAATACACCGGCACTCTTCTTATTTGTCAGCAATCCTTATCCCAGACTAAGCATTACTCACTGGCTGGATCATCCCTCGATCCCGCAATGGACAGAGGGGCAGGGAAGCTCGGATCTGTTTGTCTCTGTTGGTGAATCCTCGAGCAGTTGTAGTCAATACGATCTATCCAAGGAAAGATGCGTTTCTTCTTCCACACACTCGATCCCGCTCTCACACTGCACAGAAAGAATCGGTGACATACATCGCTGCTCTTCTCCATTCAGCGTGCATGGCCAAACGGTACCGTCAATAATTCACTCCTTTTCCATCATTCGCTCACAGGGGATATTTTGTCAAGCCCAGCAGCTAGCTCAGATCATCTCAAAACACACTGTGGTTAACTGCATGCTGCTAGGTGAGAGGTCCGGGAGGGGCCCATAATCAGGGAGAAGGTTATCATTTAACATCCAAAAACATCTGTTCCTATTCTTATTGGAATCTGCTACCACCAAAAATATAGGCCTATGATCTGACCAGATCGCGCTGCATATATTCGAGGAGGAGCCTGCAGCCATGGCTAGCTGATTAGTCAGAAAATAATCTAATCTATGATGGGTATCATGAACTTTTGAATAAAATGTAAATTCCCGTTCCATTGGGTGAAAAGCCCGCCATATATCGACCACTTGATACTTTCCCAACATATCCTTAAATTTCTTTTTATCCCTACCATTCTGCACTCTCAGGGATGTAGTAGTGTCCATATCCTGATCGAAAACAAAATTAAAGTCATCATAATCAGGGAGTTAAAACAGCTGATTGCCTGGGTAGTTAGGAGCGGCCTCACCGCATGTCCATCTCGATTAACCCCCAACCTCAACTGATTCTATCCTGACCATATTTGCGAGAGTGAAATTTTTGCCTCTAATAATCTTTGCAAAATAGCTCAAGCTCTGTCAGATTGTCAAAGGATCTGCGGGAAAAGGTAGTTGAACTGTAGAAAACAGGAAAGGGATATAAAAAGATATCCAAGGAATTGAGAATGCCAATCAGCAGTGTTCAAACCCTAATCAAGAAGTAGAAAATGAGGGGTTCTGTTGAAATCAAACCACGGTCAGGTAGACCAACTAAAATTTCAACCACAACTTCCAGGAAAATCGTTCGGGATGCAAAGAAAAACACACAAATAACTTCAGGTGAAATACAGGACTCTCTGAAAACACGTGGTGTGCCTGTTTCAAGATGCACAATAAGGAGGCACTTGAAGAAAGATGGGCTGCATGGTCAAGTCACCAGAAGAAAGCTATTACTACGCAAATGCCACAAAGTATCCCGCTTACAATACGCCAAACAGCACAGAGACAAGCCTCAAACCTTCTGACACAGTCATTTGGAGTGATGAGTCAATTCAATATTCCAGTCGCACACGTTCCCGGACAAATGGCAAAAACATTAATGGGTGCTGTAACGATTACCAGTTGGGTTCTGGAAGCATCAAACAGAAGTGCATCTTCACCAGCACACCATGGATCAGCAAACAAACATGTCCAAAAAAGTTTTTTTAATCTAAAACGGTCACATCACAAAGACGGTGCAACGTTTCGGGCCGCGCAGGACCCCATCGTCAGGCACTTGCCCGACGAAGGGCTCCTGCATGGCCCCGAAAGTTGCACCTTCTTTGTGATGTGACCGTTTTCGATTAAAAAAACTTTTTTGGACATGTTTGTTTGCTGATCCATGGTGTGCTGGCAAAGATGTACTTCTATTTGGAGTGATGAGACCAAAATTGAACTTTTTGGCCACAACCATAAATGCTACATTTGGAGAGGAGTCAACAAGACCTATGGTGAAACGTACAGAGGTGGATTGCTGATGTTTTGGGGATGTGTGAGCTACAAAGGCACAGGAAATTTGGTCAAAATTGATGGCAAGATGAATGCGGTATGTTATACCAGGAAGCTGCGCATGGGACGTACTTGGACATTCCAACATGACAATGATCCAAAACACAAGGCCAAGTCGACCTGTCATTGGCTACAGCAGAATAAAGTGAAGGTTCTGGAGTGGCCACCTCAGTCTCCTGACCTCAATATCATTGAGCCACTCTGGGGAGATCTCAAATGTGCAGTTCATGCAAGACAGTCCAAGAATTTACAGGAACTGGAGGCTTTTTGTCAAGAGGAATGGGCAGCTTTACCATCTGAGAAGATAAACAGCCTCATCCACAAATACCACAAAAGACTTCAAGCTGTCATTGATGTTAAAGGGGGCAATACATGGTATTAAGAACTGGGGTATGTAGACTTTTGATCAGGGTCATTTGGGTAGTTTCTGTTGCCATTATGTTTTAAAAAGAGTAAAGACAGTTGATTGATAATGAAAGGCTTCAGCCAAACACTAACCATGAGTGTAAGAAAAGTTTTTGTGTTATCATTCATATTCTCTGAAAAATGGCCAAGAAATCATAAATTCTGCCAGGGTATGTAAACTTATGAGCACAACGTTAACTGCACAGTCCGTCAGTATGCTTTAATCTGCATTCTGATCATTTGTATAATGCTGGAGTGGGTTATGTGATTTTTTGACGTATCTGGATGTTCATTTTGTAATGATCTGCACAAGATTTGGAATAATTTCCCATTATGATCTGCAAAGTGTCATTCTGATCAAGTCACTGTCTACTACCTCTGCTAAGACTGTTATTGCTATCTTGCCACAACTTGATAAGATATAGAGATCACACTTTCAATGTTTAGACTAGGGAGCCAGAACAGGTTTGAATGGAATGCCACTTTTAAAGTGTTAGTTCACCTTTACCAAAAAAATGTAAAGGTAAACTAACACCGGACCCCCTCCTCATCCTCTGGTCCCTGCTGTATTTACCTAAAAGGTTGGTGTTAGTGTAAGAGGCAAAGGTCATGGTAAACCCCCCAGGGGGTACACCTAGATAGGTGGGTACGGGTGGGGGGGGGAGGGGGATGGGGTGGGAGGGTAGGGGAGGTTAGGTGGGGAGGGAAGGGAAGGGGTGGGAAGATGGGAGGGAGGGGAAATAGGGTGGGTAAATCATTCCTTACGAACACTTATACCACTAGAAATTATAACGGAGGTATCCAGACCTTCCTTAAGATTATTTTTGCACATACAGGCACTTTTTATAGTAAATAGGTTTTTGGTTGTTCTACACGCACATGCAAGCACTGTCTATGGCAAATTTATGCCCAAAGTAAGGCTAATATAGCCAAAATGAATACGTGGTCTAGTGGCCAAGTATGCACACACACGGAACTGTTATAACAGTCACTAGGAGGAGAAAAATTAGTTTTGGGTTAGGGTTATATATATTAAATTTCTCTTATATCTTTCTGTTATATACGTTTATATATGTTGGGGTAAAGAATATTCCTCAGTCTTTAGATGTTAGCTAAGACTCTGAAAATAGGATCCTGGAATGTCAGGGGCCTAGGTACACCACTTAAAAGATTAGCAGTGTTCTCTATGATGGAGAGTTGTGGGGCTGATCTGGTCTGTCTGCAGGAAACCCACCTAACCAAGGAAACTATTCATCACCTACAGATGAAAAAATTTCAAACCCAATTTCATGCGGTTCACTCCTCCTACAGTAGGGGAGTGAGTGTTTTGGTAAAGTCTGGGGTGAAGTTTTCCTGCAGCCAGGTCAGGATAGACGAGTTGGGTAGATACATCTTTTTATTATGTTCTATTGAAAACGCCAGGTATGTGGTGGCAAATATATATATCCCTCCGCCCTTTAATCTGGATGTCTTGCTTAAACTGTATGAATTTTTGCTAGATAAAAAAGAGGTGCCGATTGTAGCAATGGGGGACTTCAACGAGGTTCTAGATAAAGGGCTGGATAGATTCCCACTACGAAAAAGCTCAGAGGACTCAGTAAGGAGTCGGTTAAGCTTTTTTCTGGAAGAAGTGGGATTAATGGATTTGTGGAGGGCACGGAACCCAGGCGTGCTGCAATATACTTGCTGTTCTGCATCTTACTCCGTGCTTTCAAGGATAGACCTAGCCCTAGGAAATGATAGGGCTCTCCAGATGGTAGAAAAAATAACATACTGGCCAAGAGGCATCTCAGACCACTCACCTATGGTAGTCATTTTAAATCTTGGGGAGCCTAGGCCCCGGAAGAACTGGAGTATAAGCCCGTACTGGTTTGAAATTATTAAAAAGACGGATGGGATACTTTCCTCCTTAAGGGAGTTTGTTGAGATCAATCAGGGAACGGTGCCCCCTTCTACGCTATGGGACGCCCTTAAGGCTTTTCTTAGGGGGGTCCTGATACAGCAGATAGCTACATTCAACAAAGAGGCTAGAAGGGAGGAGGAGAGCTTGTTTAGAGATGCTCTTGAAGCAGAAAACAACTATACTTGCAACCCAACCCCGGAGACGGAAAGTATCTGGCAAGAGAAACAACAAGCATATAAATCAGTGGTTATACAGAAAGCAGAAACCAGGCGGTTACTCCAAAGACAGGAATCTATGGTGGAGGGCGAGAGAATGGGAAGGACACTGGCTATGCTAGCAAAATCCAATGCAGCTCCATCCACGGTCCTCGCGATTAGATCCCAGAGCGGTGAGGTAGTATCAAGCACCTTAAAAATAGTACAAGCCTTCAGGGATTACTATAAAAAACTGTATTCCTCCCAGAAGAGGGGTAAGGAGGCCAAAATGGAGGACTTCCTAAGGGGGTTAGACATCCCCACCATATCACAAGAAGAAAGAGATATATTAGATGCCCCAATATCTATAGCAGAATTACACCAAGCAGTAGCAGGCATGGCAACCCATAAGTCGCCCGGACCAGATGGTCTTCCAATTGAGACCTACAAACACTATGGTGAAGTGTTGATCCCCGAACTGCTGAAAGTTTTGGGGGGGGCGCTTGAGGGGGGCCAATTACCTGCCTCAATGCTAGAAGCAACTATTATTGTATTACAGAAAGAAGGGAAAGATCCTTTGGATATGGCCGCCTATAGACCAATTTCTCTCTTATGCACGGACGTAAAAATTCTGGCCAAAGTGCTGGCAGCAAGATTGAATGGAGTTATCCATAAGCTGATCCACGAGGACCAGGCGGGCTTCATAGCCAATAGATCCACGAGCCTGAATATTAGAAGGGCGTTTTTGAATGTACAGACCCCAATGGTGAACGAGGGTTCGAGAGCGTTGATGACCCTTGATGTATCTAAGGCTTTTGATAGCGTGGAGTGGGGCTATATGTGGCGCGTGCTGGAGATCTTTGGATTTGGCCCTGCCTTTATAGGGTGGATTAGAATGCTATATACTCGACCCAAGGCAAGATTAAAAATTAACAACGAATTGTCAGACTGGTTTAAGCTGGAGAGGGGGACGAGGCAGGGGTGCCCACTCTCCCCTCTGTTGTTTGCACTAGCGATGGAACCCCTGGCCATTTCCATAAGGGGAAGTCGAGCGATAACCGGCTTCCAGAGAAAAACAGGCGAGGAAAGAATCGCATTGTATGCGGATGACATTCTGTTATTTTTGGGAGACTCGAGGAAATCGCTACCGGGAGCAATGAGGATAGTGGAGGACTTCGGCAGTTTTTCTGGCTTAGAGATAAACTGGGAGAAATCAGAGTTTCTACCGGTAGACCCCTTAAATGAGACAATAGCACCTGGTATGCCTCAGGTGGTAACAGTGGAAGCTCTGAAGTACCTAGGGATTGTCTTGACGAAGGACCCTGTTCTATATATCAGTAAAAACCTTGTCCCTCTATTAACAAAATTGAAACGAAAAATAGGAATTTGGAGACGCCTGCCTCTATCAGTTGCAGGAAGATGTAGCTTAATAAAAATGATATGGATGCCACAACTGCTATACGTCTTGCATAATTCCCCTGTCTGGATAGGTAAGAAGTGGTTTAAAAAAATTGACAGTCTCTTTAGGGAATTGATTTGGAAGGGGAAACAAGCCAGGATCCGTCTTGGAGTGCTCCAGCTCCCTACCCAGGAGGGGGGCTTTGCCCTCCCACATCCCGAGAGTTATTTTTACTCAACTCAGTTGCAGCAATTATTGGGCTGTGGGATACCGAAAGGAGGCACCCCCAATGGCAAGTTACTATTGTAACACATATAATACAATTATTGAAGCCCTAGAGGCGGACGCGTTCCATGATAAATTTCCAACAATTAAATTGATAATCAAACTTTGGAAAACAGTTAAGAAAAAGATGGGGTATGGAGCCTTAACAGCCTACTCTCCTATTTGGAACAACCATAATTTGCAGGAAGTTCTTAAGATAGGCATATTTAAAGAGTGGGAGAAGCTTGGCCTCAGTAAGCTAAGTCAATTATATAACGACTCTGGGTTAAAGAAATTTTCAGAACTGGTTGGGGAGTTTAAGCTTCCCCGGGGGTCTTTCTTCCTATATGTCCGGTTGGAACATGCCCTTAAAGCACAATTTAAAGCCCAGACTCCGAGATGGGAAGAGATGCCTCTATTTCAGTGCATAATTCAAATAACCCCCACTAGAGGGGTAATTTCAAGAATTTATGACCAATTAAGCAAATCGGTTAATAGCAGGGAAATACTCCTCCGGGTAAAGGCTAAATGGGAAGAGGAGGTGGGAGGAATGACCCAGGAACAATGGGCGAGAATTTTGGAGTTGGGAGCGCAGGTTTCTGTGACCCCTTCACAGAGACTCTCGCACTTAATGCTGTTAAACAGAGCCTTTATATACTCCTAAAAGACTTTTTAAATTTGGGAGAAGGCCCAATGACAACTGCCCCAGGTGTCGAAGGACGGGAGATCTCATTCACATGGTGTGGAGGTGTCCCAAGCTGTTTAGATACTGGGAGGAGGTGACTGGGAACTTGGGAAATATTTTCGGTACGACAGTGGCAAACGAGGCCTTGGCTTGTATTCTGGGGCATAGAAGAGTGATGGGAGAAAGGTTGAGTACTACCTTAGCTGTCACGCGGGCCCTGTTTCAGGCTAGAAAGTTGATAGCACTTAGATGGCAGGTAAAGGAGCCCCCCACCGTGAAAGACTGGATCTCTACAATGAATGAAACCTTGGGTAGAGAAAGAATGGAGTACATAAAAAGGGGCAATCTTCAGGAATTTGAAAGCATGTGGAAGATGTGGATAGAGAAAGTGAAGAGTCATTAATAGTGGGATCTGCATAGACACGGAATAGACTGAGGGATGGGCTTAATATAGGTGTATAGGCAACTGGTATCCTTGCAGGCAAAGGATGCTATAATAAAGTGTTTCTGGATATGAACATTTTTAGTTAAATATATAGCTTAGTAGGGCATAGGATAAACATATAGGGAGTAGGTGGGGGGGGGGGGATCGGGGTATTAGGGCATAGGTAATTTGGTACACAATACAGGCTGGGTCAGTAGAAGATGGGCACGGGGAGCCCACAAGTTCATTTTTACAAACCTCTCTTCTTGTATTTTTTGTTGGTGTTTTTGTCCTTTTTCTTCCTTCTTACGGGTCCCCTCTTTCTCTAAACTGAGTTGGAAAAGGATGGGTCCCTTTGGTTATCGAGTCCTAGTTAGTGGGGCTTACGAGATGGAAGGGACAGAGGACTTGTTGGTAAAGAGGCGTAATGGAATCCGTTGGTCATTATGGCGATATAAAAAGCAATGAGAAAAAGTACAATCCACTATGATGTGAATACGAGAAGGCGACAGTTAATGAACATCAAACTGATTTAGCCCTCCAAACACTGTTTACTGATGTGGGAAAAAAAAAAAAAGATTGATTCTGATTGACCAGCGCCATTGCAGGGAATCAATCAGGTCTGTCCCCAAAGCGCTGCATGGAGAAGAGCGTGGATTTCAAATCCCTGGACCACTGTCCAGTGTTAGTTCACCTTTACATATGTAAAGGTGAACTAACCCTTTAGCTTTACAGCTGTTGTTTTATGCCTAAACACTAAAATACATATCCTCTAGGGATAAACTGATCCAAATGAAAATTTTTCACCATGTATATTTTACCCTGGTAAGGTTACAAAGGAGCCCTTCTGGGCATTCCTGACGATGCTCAAAGATCTCACCACAGCAAACTGTTAATCTCCTACTTACTTTTCTATGCCAAAAAAATTATCCTTTGTAACTAGTCTTCTCCCACACCTCCAACATTCTCGTCCTGGGAAACCACGATTGATGCTGTGCTACCTCTTTACTAACGAACGTACATTAGACGTGGATGTCCTTGGAAATACGACAAGGTGTGGCAGCCGTGGACTTCCCAATGAGTGCACCCCTTACATTGTCCCTCGCTCCCCCACTAGAGTAAAGTAATCTTACTTTATTCTGAGGGCACTGTGGTAGGATTTCCCTTTTGCTATACTGTTGACACCTCTCTCTCGGGAATGCAACTGGATGTTGATGTTTTACTATATACCTTAATGTATATCTCCTTAATGCTATGATACCATGTCACCTTGACTACAACAAAGCAATCCTGATTGTTAAAAAAAACACTGTAGTACATTGCATCATTTATTTTAAAACTGTGCTTTGATTTAGAATCATCGTGTGGAAAGTTGGCAAACGTGCAAAATGGCGGTTTCCATCCTGTGAAAGCATCATATGCAGACCGGGATGTGGTGCAATTCTCCTGTAAGGAAAATTATTTAATTAAAGGCTCTGAATTAATTCAATGCTATTCTTATGGATGGGATCCTGAGCCACCAACCTGTGAAGGTCAGTAACATTAGCAGTTAAGTTACACTGCCAGTCAGTAATTTCAGAGCTATCCAAATGAGGTATCTAACATCTTGTTAAAATACAGTGATACAACAGGATTTCAACATTAAGAAAACAAATTATTGCTAATAAAGGTCATTTGGCATTGCATCACTGATCACTGTAACACTTCTAATGTGTCCTGTAACATGTGGACATTTGGTTTTTATGCTAGTGCTACATTGGGGGGACTGTGCGGGGGAGGGGGAGAGCACACAGGGGGACACTGTGGGGGGGAGGGAGAGCACACAGGGGGACACTGTGGGGGGAGGGAGAGCACACAGGGGGACACTGTGCGGGGGAGCACACAGGGGGACACTGTGGGGGGAAGAGCACACAGGGGGACACTGTGGGGGGAAGAGCACACAGGGGGACACTGTGGGGGGAGAGCACATGGGAAGACTGTGGGAGGGAGAGTACACAGGGGGACACTGTGGGGGGGAGCACACAGGGGGACACTGTGGGGGGAGCACACAGGGGGACACTGTGGGGGAGGTAGAGTACACAGGTGGAGACTGTGGGGGAGGGAGAGCACACAGGGGGAGACTGTGGGGGAGGGAGAGCACACAGGGGGAGACTGTGGGGAGGGAGAGCACACAGGGGGACACTGTGGGGGGGGGGCACACAGGGGACACTGTGGGGGGAGAGTACACAGGGGGAGACTGTGGGGGAGGGAGAGCACACAAGGGGGGACTGTGGGAGGGAGAGTACACAGGGGGACACTGTGGGGAGCACGCAAGGGGACACTGTGGGGGAGGGAGAGCACATAGGGGGGACTGTGGGGGAGCACACAAGGGGGGACTGTGGGAGAGAGAGTACACAGGGGGACACTGTGGGGGGAGCACACAGGGGGACACTGTGGGGGGGAGCACACAGGGGGACACTGTGGGGGGGGAAGAACACATAGGGGACACTGTGGGGGGGAGGGCACACAGGGGGAGACTGTGGGGGGGAGCACACAGGGGGACACTGTGGGGGGAGGAGAGCACACGGGGGACACTGTGGGGGGAGAGCACACAGGGGGAGACTGTGGGGGGGGAGAGCACACAGGGGGAGACTGTGGGGGGAGCACACAGGGGGAGACTGTGGGGGGAGCACACAGGGGGAGACTGTGGGGGGGGAACACACAGGGGGAGACTGTGGGGGGGGAACACACAGGGGGAGACTGTGGGGGGGGGAGAGCACACAGGGGGAGACTGTGGGGGGGAGAGCACACAGGGGAAGACTGTGGGGGGGAGAGCACACAGTGAGACTGTGGGGGGGGAAGAGCACACAGGGGGAGACTGGAGGGTGAGGGGGGACTGGGAGATTATCTTGGGCCTTCCTGCGGTCCTGTTTGGGCCCAGGCCCCCATACATCTGTACTGCCCCCTCCCTCCGATGGCGGCCCTCCAGTAAAAAAAATCTTCACTCACCCGATGCCTGTAATAATACAGCTAACGGCGTGCTGCTCCCTGCCACCCCCTCCTCTCTTCTCGTCCATCCCAGGTGATGTCGCATACAGTGCAAGCACCTGCGATGGACGGGAGGGAAGGAGGGGCCCGGCGGGAAGCAGTGCGCCGTTAGCGGTATTATTACAGCCGCTTCAAGTGGCCTCTCGTGGGGCTGGGCCTGGGCCCCTAATGGCTCGGGCCCTCAGGCGGTGCCCGAGAGCCCAACAGGTCAGTCCGCCCCTGTGCAATGGGTAGTTGGTTAAAGTCTAACTCTGGGAAAAATAAAAGTCCACCCTTGCATTGGGGCTGTGCCTACACTGTAAGAGTTACCTTCTCACTTATGCCTAGGAGCAGTGGCGGCCGCTTCATTAGGGGCGTGGGGATGCCGCCCCCCTAGTCCATGCGCCCGACCCCTAATCTACATTTAGGGTGCCGGACGCATGGATTTCAATGGGGTTTTTGGGGTTTTTTTAAAAAAAAAATTGTGATTGACAGCAGCAAGAGCCAATGGCTCCCGCTGCTGTGTAAGCCAATGAGGAGAATGGGACCCAGGAGAGCCGCTGCTCTCGCACACATCATTGTGAGGAGGTAGCTGCACCCATAAGATTTTTTTACCTTAATGCATAGATTGACTAAAGTATGACTTAATGCATAGCATTATTAAAGGCAAACATTTTTTTTTTTGTTTTGGATAGAGTAGAGAGGGATTTAAACACCTATCAGGTGCTATTGCTGTCTGTGCCCCCATTAAGGAGATTCACCCTCTCTGTTTGTCTTGTTTACCATTATCATTGAAAGTGAAAGTCATAAAGAACTCAAAAAAAAACCTCAAAAACTAAAAATGTAAAAGTAATAGAGGGGGAATCTTCCAATAGGGACACCAGTCCTGCTCACCTGGGGGTCCCCAAGGATTTTCCTTTAATTACAGGGATTTCCTTTTACTTTCTGTTTGGCAATGGGACAGGAAGTGAAGGTAAATCTTTGCAGCCTCACTGTACCATCAAACGCAGCCACTGTGCCATCAAACGCAGCCACTGTGCCATCAAACGCAGCCACTGTGCCCCCATAAAATGCAGCCACTGTGCCCCATAAAATGCAGCCACTGTGCCCCATCAATTGCAGCTACTGTGCCCCATCAATTGCAGCCAAGGTGCCCATCAATTGCCGCCACTGTGCCCATCAATTGCCGCCACTGTGCCCATCAATTGCAGCCAATGTGCCCCATAAAATGCAGCCAATGTGCCCCATAAAATGCAGCCACTGTGCCATGAAACGCAGCCACTGTGCCCATCAATTGCCGCCACTGTGCCCATCAAATGCAGTCACTGTGCCATCAAATGCAGCCAATGTGCCCCATAAAATGCAGCCACTGTGCCATGAAACGCAGGCACTGTGCCCATCAATTGCCGCCACTGTGCCCACCAAACGCAGCCACTGTGCCATCAAACGCAGCCACTGTGCCTATCAATTGCCGCCACTGTGCCCATCAAACGCAGCCACTGTGCCCATCAATTGCTGCCACTATGCCCCATAAAATGCAGCCACTGTGCCCAGCAATTGCCGCCACTGTGCCAATCAATTGCTGCCACTGTGCCATCAAACGCAGCCACTGTGCCCGTCAATCGCCGCCACTGTGCCATGAATCGCAGCCACTGTGCCCAAACGCAGCCACTGTGCCCATCAAACGCAGCCACTGTGCCCATCAATTGCCGCCACTGTGCCCATCAATTGCTCCCACTGTGCCCATCAATTGCTCCCACTGTGCCCATCAATTGCCGCCACTGTGCCATCAAATGCAGCCACTGTGCCCATCAAATGCAGCCACTGCGCCCATCAATTGCCGCCACTGTGCCTATTAATTGCTCCCACTGTGCCCCATCAAATGCAGCCACTGTGCATATCAGATGCTGCCAGTGTGCCCCCGCCGGCCCGCCGTCTGCACTTACCTGTCTCGGTGGGATAGCTCCTCGATGTCTTCTCCCATCCTCTCTTCCTGTCCTCTGGTATGATTGGACACCTGGCGTCCAATCACAGCGCCTGTCATTTCAGCCAATCAGGGGAAGGGTAACAGATGCAAGCACCTGATTGGCGGAGAGGCGGTTTAGTGTTAGGAAAGCAAACATTCATTCGTTTTTCTAGCACAGCTGGGTGACCTGCGAGGTCACCTATTTTTATGCCTATTAGAGCCTATGGCTCTAATCAGGTGCTTCAAAGCCACCCCCCCGAAAAGGGGGCTGCTGCCTGAATAGGGGGTGGCAGCAGCGGCCATAGATAGATTCATGCACTGCATGAATCTATCTATTGGTGACTGGAGAGAGGGGGTGGCGCCCGTGCGCCCTTAATGCACGGGCCACCACTGTAACAAACCTTTAGCTTTTAGAATCACTTTAAAATCCCTTTCCATGGGCATATTTAATGTTATTATGCTCTGTTTAGAACCTAAGGTGTGCTCACAATGTGGTCTTTTGACAGCAGAGTATCCCCATCCTTGCATATTGCAAACATATTGCAAACTGGAGTAGATAGATAGATAGATAGATAGATAGATAGATAGATAGATAGATAGATAGATAGATAGATAGATAGATAGATAGATAGATAGATAGATAGATAGATAGATAGATAGATAGATAGATAGATAGATAGATAGATAGATAGATAGATAGATAGATAGATAGATAGATAGATAGATAGATAGATATCTCGTAACAGTCTGGGGTGATTATGCTCAAGTGGTGTATGCGTTTTCAGGAACACCGGTCAGTCCAGACTGTATTGTTAACCACTTCAGCCCCAGACCATTAGCTGGCCAAAGACCAGAGCGTTTTTTGCGATTCGGCACGGCGTCACTTTAACTGATAATTACGCTGTTGTGCGACATGGCTCCCAAACAAAATCGACGTTCTTTTTTCCCCACAAATAGAGCTATCTTTTGGTGGTATTTGATCACCTCTGTGGTTTTTATTTTTTGCGCTATAAACAAAAAAAGAGCAACAATTTTGAAAAAAAACGCAATATTTTTTCCTTTTTTTTTATTTTTTACTTTTTGCTAAAATAAATATTCCCAAAAAATATATAAAAAAGCATTTTTTTCCTCAGTTTAGGCCGATACATATTCTTTTACATATTTTGGTAAAAAAAAAAAAAAAATCGAAATAAGCGTTTATTGATTGGTTTGCTGAAAAGTTATAGCGTCTACAAAATAGGGGATAGTTTTATGGCATTTTTATTAATAATTTTCTTTTTACTAGTAATGGCAGCAATCTGTAACATTATGGCGGACAGATTGGACACTTTTGGCGCTATTTTGGGACCATTCACAGTTAAACAGCGATCAGTGCGATTAAAAATGCACCGATTACTGTGTAAATGTGACTGACATTGAAGTGGTTAACCTCTAGGGGGCGCTGTGTCCTAGGGACATGTTCTAACTGTGGGGGGAGGGGCTACGTGTGACACGACACTGATCACCGCTCCTGATCACAGGGAGCGGTGATCAGTGTCCTGTCACTAGGAAGAATCGGGGAATGCTTGTTTATATCAGCATTTCCCTGTTCTTCCTCTCTGTGAGACGATTGCGGGTATCCCTGCGGACATGAAGTTCGCGGGACCCGCGATCACACTCACAGAGCTCGCGGCGGGCGTGCACGCATGCCCACAATGCCGCGTCTTAAAGGGCAACGTACAGGTACGTTAATATGCCTGTATGTGCCCTTCTGCCGACGTATATTGGTGTGAGCTGGTCGGCAAGGGGTTAAGGACGTGGCAGCCCAATTTTATTTAAACAAAACAAACTTCACAGAAAGTCTTCCCTTGCAGGGGGTTCCACCATCATTGTATAACAGAAAACTTCAACCTCCTGACTCACTCACTCTTACTTAGTCAAACTCCCTCCTGGAGCTTACATGCTCAGCTGCATGCTGCTTGGTCGCGGGCCACATCTGCCTCCTGCAGACATACACGCTCAGACTCCTAGATACCGCCTGTCTCTCTTTCATGGAGCTGTCTCCAATTGAAAGCCCTCCTGACTCCTACACCAGGCCATCTGCCTGTAGGGTGGAGCTGTTCCCAAGTCTGAGCCCTGAGCTCTCTTCCTGAGGGGAATACAGTTGTATGCAAAAGTTTAGGACCCCTTGACAATTTCCATGATTGTCATTTATAAATATTTGGGTGTTTGGATCAGCAATTTAATTTTGATCTATCAAATAACTGAAGGACACAGTAATATTTCAGTAGTGAAATGAGGTTTATTGGATTAACAGAAAATGCGCAATATGCATCAAAACGAAATTAGACAGGTGCAGAAATTTTGGGCACCCCAACAGAAAAATCACATCAATATTTAGTAGAGCCTCCTTTAGCAGAAATAACAGCCTCTAGACGCTTCCTATAGCCTGTAATGAGTGTCTGGATTCTGGATGAATGTATTTTGGACCATTCCTCCTTACAAAACATCTCCAGTTCAGTTAGGTTTGATGGTTGCCGAGCATGGACAGCCCGCTTCAAATCACCCCACAGATGTTCAATGATATTCAGGTCTGGGGTCTGGGATGGCCATTCCAGAACATTGTACTTGTTCCTCTGCATAAATGCCTGAGTAGATTTTGAGCAGTGTTTTGGGTCGTTGTCTTGTTGAAATATCCAGCCCCCGTCAACTTTGTGACTGATTCCTCAACATTATTCTCAAGAATCTGCTGATATTGAGTGGAATCCATGCGACCCTCAACTTTAACCAGATTCCCAGTACAGGCACTGGTCACACAGCCCCACAGCATGATGGTGCCACCAGCCCCCATGTTGCCACTCTTCAGAGGAGAGTCAAAGAGAACAACAACTTGCAATTGGCCAACTTAAATATCTTTTCTCATGATTGGATGCACCTGTCTATGAAGTTCAAGGCTTAATGAGCTCACCAAACCAATTGTGTGTTCCAATTAATCAGTGCTAAGTAGTTACAGGTATTCAAATCAACAAAATGACAAGGGTGCCCAAATTTATGCACCTGTCTAATTTTGTTTCGATGCATATTGCGCATTTTCTGTTAATCCAATAAACCTCATTTCACTACTGAAATATTACTGTGTCTTTCAGTTATTTGATAGATCAAAATGAAATTGCTGATCCAAACACCCCAAATTTTTTTTTCAATATCTGTTATTATTTTTAAATTTTAGTAGAAAAAAAGAAATCCAATACAGTTTAATAACATACATTTCATCACCCAAAGACTTTCTTCTCTACAACTAGATACAAATTGCCTCTAAACTTTTTAACCCCCCCCCCATACTACCCTCTCCCCTCCCCTGCTCTGGAACCGACTATTGATGTTGCTTACATCTATCTCAGTACCGACTCCTAAACCAATCAGGCTCCTACCATCTCTGCAAACTTCAAAGTAATCTTAAATGCGTGCCAGTCCTTCCATTTTCTCTCAAATCCCGCCCAACCCTCTTCTCCACTTAATCTCAAGTACTCTAAATTATAGATATCATCTACTCTATTGCTCCAGTTCCTCAACGTAGGGCTATCTGGATCTTGCCAATGTCTGGGGATTAAACTTTTGGCTGCATTCAGGAGTGAGGGGACCAGGGTTTTCAAATATTGGTTAACTGGTGTTTTCGTCCGGTGGAATAAACACTCCCACGGATCTTCTTGGACTTCCTCTTTTGTTATCTCTTTTATTTTCTGAATTATCTCTCTCCAAAATTGTCTAATTTTAGGACATGTCAACCAAATATGAGACATAGTTCCCCAATCTCCGTACCCAGGGCTGGACTGGGACAAAAATGTGGCCCTGGACTTTATCCAGACTGGCCCAGGGCACAGCACATCGGGGCAACAGAACACAGCACATGAGGGTACAGCACATGAGGGTACATGGGGCACATCAGGGCACATGGAGCACATCAGGGCACATGGGGCACATTCAGGGCACATTCAGGGAACATCATTCATATGGGGTACATCAGGGCACATTCAGGGCACATCAGGCACATGGGGTACATCAGGGCACATTCAGGGAAGATCAGGGTACATCACACATTGGGGCACAGCGCACATCGGGGCAACAGAACACAGCACATGAGGGTACATGGGGCACATCAGGGCACATCAGGGCATTTTTGGGCACATCAGGGCACATTCAGGGCACATGGGATACATCAGGGCACATCATAGCACATTCAGGGAACATTCAGGGCACATCAGGCACATGGGGTACATCAGGGCACATTCGGGGCACATCAGGCACATTCAGGGAACATCAAGGCACATTCAGGGCACATCAGGCACATGGGGTACATCAGGGCACTTTCAGGGCACAGTCAATACATGGGGTACATCAGGGCACATCAAGGCACATTCAGGGCACATCAGGCACATGGGGTACATCAGGGCACATCAGGGCACATTCAGGGCACATCAGGCACATGGGGTACATCAGGGTACATCAGGGCACATTCAGGGCACATCAGGCACATGGGGTACATCAGGCACATTCAGGGCACATTCAGGGCACATGGGGTACAATCAGGGCACATGGGATAAATTCAGGGCACATCAGGGCACATTCAGGGCTCATAGGGCAATCAGGGCACAGCGTTTACTTGTTTTCTTCACATGCAGAGTAGCACAGGCAGCCTCTGTAGGAAGTTCTCTCTCATGTCACGCTGCTGCTGCTCCCCCCGGCGGCCCCTCCTCCTCCTCTCTTCTTGTCCATCTCAGATGATGTCACAAGCAACTGGAGATAGACGAGAAGAGAGGAGAAGGGGCCGCCGGGGGGAGCAGCAGCAGCGTGACATGAGAGAGAACTTACTACAGAGGCTGCCTGCGCTACTCTGCATGCATCTCGATCTACCCGTCAGACGCCAGCTGTCAGCGATTGATGGGTAAATCGTAGACACAATAGGCAGTCACTGAAACCGGCCGACTGAGCCATTCGGCCCACCGGGAAACTCCCGGTAGTCCCGATGGCCAGTCCATCCCTGTCTGCACCCCCTCCAGCAGCACTGCGAGGTCTCCATTTGAAACTTGTGGGCTTTATCTGAGGTTATATACCATCGTGCTACACATTTAAAACTAACTTCTGTCATATTGCTATCCTGTGACGATATAAACACCAAACTCATAATTTTTCTCATCTCTGACTCATTCACTTGTGAGCCTAATTCTTCCTCCCACTTGCTGATGTATGGCGGCTTTCCCATCCCAGTTCCCTCTATTAGGATTTTATATATTACCGATATCCCCCTCCTTTTTTTGTACCTTCGTACATAGTTTCTCCATCGGTAGCAGATTATCTGCTGATCTCACTGGTTGAGGGAGTGAATCAAAAAAGTGTTTTAGAAGGGAAAAACGCCATTCATCTATCACCATTATATTATTTTTTTGTTTTAACTCTTGAAATGTGCACAACCTTCCCCTTACCATCACTTCTTTTAATTGTGCATTTGGTTCTTTAATCCAATTTCCAAATAAATTACTTAGGCAGGCAATAGACTCATTTTAAATATATTAATTCTCCCCAGCCAAGGCACATGTCTAGACGCTATCTTATTTAAGTCCTTTTTATTTTCATTCAGTAAAGGCAGGAAGTTTGATTGGTAAAGCATGTCCGTGGACTTTGTAATGTTGACCCCTTAATATTTTAACTCTTTCTCTCTCCAAATAAATGGAAATTGGAAGAACAAAGCAATGCTTATTGTCTTACAGTTCTAATATATTGAGTTCAGACACTTTTCTTTTGTTAAAGGTAAAATTAGGAATGGACTGGGAAATTCGTATATATTATTATTACAGGGAGGGTCCCACCGTCCCTACTCTGCTGACAATTTCCCGAAAATTTTTTGGAGAGATCAGCTGCTGTCCACCGACGGGTCCGGTCAGGTGGGGGGGGGAGTTTGGGTGACTGCTTAGTTAATGTCTAGCCTTGTCCACTTTCCCACTATCCCACTGGTTATTTCTGATTAATGCAAGTGTTCTTAACGGTGATTCAATGATTCACTGCTTATGAGATGAAAAACACAGTGCCAATTATCTTACAGTTCTAATTTATTGAATTCAGACACTTTTCCTTTATTCAAGAGAGATGCAAGAGTGGACTATGGAACTCATATATATTGGTGATGGGAGGTTCCCACCGTCCCTGCTCTCCCAACAATTTTCCAGTCGTTTTTAAAAAAAGTCAGTTGCTGGCCATTAATGGGTCCGGTGAGGTGGGTAGAGGAGGGCGAGTGACTGCTTAATTAGTGTGTGACCCAGACCACCTTTCCGCTGTCACACTGGTTGGTGCTGGTTGATGTAGGGTGTTCTTAACAATAGTTCAACAATTCACTGCTATAAAATGTACAACACAATGTTTATCATCTTACAGTTCAGATATGTTAAATTCAGACATCCTTGTCTAGTGCCGTTATGCATTTCAAAGGGTTCTGAAACTGATCCGTTCACCTTCGCCCTTGCTGTGGGACGGTTGTAAAGCGCCCCTATCCACTGCATATATCTAGTACCTATGCCCATCTCCACTAGGGCGTCCTGCATGAACCCCTAGTCTACCCTGTCGAAAGCTTTCTCAGCATCAATCGACAGGAGTAGACCGGGAGCCCCGGACTCCTTTATTTCAGGCACGACCAACAATGTCCTAATTCCATTGTCTTGGCAGTCTCTACAAAGCCTGCCTGATCGGCATGTACCAGTTTGCTCATTAAATTTTTCAACCTTCTCGCCATTACCTTAGCAAGCAGCTTAATATTGTCATTCAGCAAGGAAATTGGCCTGTAACTTGAACATAAAGAAGTATCTTTCCCCTCTTTTGGTATAATGGTTATGGCCGTCTCTAAAGCCTCCTTCCTTATTGCCCACTTCGTTCCAATCCCATTTATGTATGAACATAATTTAGGGAACAGAATATCTCCAAACTTTCTATAATATAACGTTGTCAGCCCATACGGGCCAGGGCTCTTACCAAGAGGAGTCTCTCTTATGCCCCGCACACACGGTCGGATTTTCCGATGGACAATGTCCGATCGGAGCGTGTTGTCGGAAATTCTGACCGTGTGTGGGCGCCATCGGACATTTTCCATCGGATTTTCCGACACACAAAGTTGGACAGCAGGAGATAAAATTTTCCGACAACAAAATCCGATCGCGTCAATTCCGACCGTGTGTGGCCTGTTCCGACGCACAAAGTGCCACGCATGCTCAGAAGAAATTCCGACACGGGGCAGCTCGTTCTGGTAAACTTAGCGTTCGCAATGGATACAGCACTTTCGTCACGCTGCAATGTTCAAAATGGTTTAATACAGCGCACTCTCTTCTTCTTTATAATGTGACAAGAATTAAGTAGTTTTGATGCTCATATTCACACACACTTCTCACAAACTTCTTTCGTTACTATTTATCGGGATTCCCTCAATATATTTTGATTTTTCACATCTGACAACATATTTTTTTTTTTTTTTTTTACTTTAATGTAGATTCTTTTTTTGTGTTTCTCTTTTTTAATTTTTTTTTTTGGTGATTTTGATTTGTACTCCCGAAAATGTTTGTGTGTTTTTTGTGACAAGTTCCCACAACACCATTGATATGTTGTTCTATTTAATCTGTAGGAGATTGTTTGGTGTTGTTGTCCTTTGTTAATTTCACATTTTATGTTTTTAGAAATGTACCTGAATCGTCACCAACAAACTGTCCTTTTTGGATGAAAACACACACAGGAGAGTAGAATTTACCGAAAAATGTTTATTAAGGGGTCACAACTATAAAAAAACAAAGAGGGAGGCAACGCTGGAGAAACTGCAGAAATTGGCGAAGCCTTGGACCCCCAGGGCAGACATCAATTATTTAAAAGCAAAATTGGTGGCCTGAGGAGTCCATATCTAAGGGAGGGCAGTCTGGTCCAGAAGTCCCAGAGATCCGGAAAGCAGCAGATGACATCTGTGTCCCCAGGCTGTGGTCATACGAGAGACTGCAGCTTTTGTCAGACCAGACTGAACCCAGGGCAATCACTCTTTGGTCTTCCTTCCACGCTTCCTTCCAGGCTTTGGCTGTGGTGGTGGAGTTGTGGCAGCAGGAGGAGGAGGAGGAGGAGGAGGAGGATCGTCGATCTCAATGACATCCGTCTTGTGTGTCAGTTCCCCACTCTCCCCCTTACGTAGGACTTTACAAATCAGGTCCTGAGAGATCTTGCGTTGGCCCTCCTGCATGCCCAGCAATTTGGTGGCAGCCATGCAGGCAAAGGCCTCTTCAGGACTGGGGAAGGCTCTGAGGGACGCCGAAGCCTCCTGGATCAGCCTGTACGCTGAATCCTGCACAGGACTGGGAGTCATCTTCCTGGCTCGTTTATGTGGCAGGCGGAGGGGAGGAACCTGAGACTCAGTCAGGCTGCGACTTGTCTCAGGCTTCTCTTGGCTGACACTTAGCCCCGCCTCCTCCTGGCTGCCACTAATCCCCGCCTCCTCCTGGCTGACACTAATCCCCGCCTCCTCCTGACTGCCACATTCCACAGCCTCCTCCTGGCTGAGGTCTTCCTGTGTATGAAAAAGGGACATAGTTTTAGTATTTTTTACATCAATCACACACAATTTTCACCTCCTGACTGCTGCAAATTGAATGTTAACAAATATAACAGACTATTATTCTGAGCCCAGCATTTTGCATTCTTGTCCCAATTTTGGGTGCCCACTACTGTCTATTGATATGTAAAACACTTTTTTTAATCAGCAATTAGTGATCAATACTAACATCTAGTAAACATCATTTCTTTATTGCCCAGAAATCAGTAGAACAATGCTATACCTGACTCCAGCTGGGCTCCTCCACTTCTTCCTGGCTGGAAAGCCCAGGTTGGACATCAGAAGCCTCAGCTGGTATGGAAGGAAGAGTGGAAGGAAGAGTAGAGAGGGATTCCCTGACTTCAGTGTGGTCTGACAGAAATCGCAGTCTCTCATAGTACCACAGCCTGGGGACATAAATGTCATCTGCTGCAGCTCCGTCCTCTGGGAATCTGTGACCTTCTTGCGCTCCCTCAGATAAGTGCTCCTCAGGCCACCAATTTTTGCTTTTAAATAAGGGATGGTTGCTGTGGGGACCACCGGCTTCACCAACTCCAGCAGTTTCTCCAGCGCTGCCTGCCTCTTCTGTTTATGGTTATAGTGGGGGTGTCTCACTTGCCACAGACAGGGCAGCTCCCTGTACTTGTCAATGAACAGGGGCAAGAAAATTGTGGTCGTTGAACCCATCCATTTTCTCTGCTAGACACAACACAAGACAAACCCTAATGTCAGGCCAAACTCCCCTAATCTTGTTACAATATAGGCTTCCATTTCGAAGCATTATTGGCCCAAGTTTAGATCCTACCTTCGTTAGCACGATCGGCGTCTCCGATGCTCCTTCCTCCGCTCACAGATCGTACGTAAGACGCGCGCGTTGCGATTTATACACACTGCGCATGCGTACAACTCCGCCCGCCCCTGACGTTCTTTCTAGTCAATTCCCCACCCCTTTTCGTTCGGCGCAGTGGGGGAAGAGTACATGGCGGATAGACAGCAGGATCGTGCTAATTACAGCAACGAGGGGGAGGAGGAAAGGTCGGAGCCTGAAACGTCCCGATCCAGAAGGAGATTAAAGGACTCAAATATGTCCTTTGGGGAGATGTTGGAGATGGTGGACATCCTGAAGAAGGCAGACTATGATGGAAAGTATGGGCCTTACCCCAACCACAATGTCCGAAAGACCAAGATCATGGCGAAAGTGGTCAGGAGTCTGCACCGGAAATTCGGGGTACGACGATAGAAAGATCAGCTCAGGAAGCGGTGGTCGGACCTGAAATTACGAGAACATGAGCAGTACAGAAAGATCCGGAGAGTGCTGCAAAAAAGTAAGTAGTTGTGCTGTGTTCCTATTCTTTTTGTGTTTATTACGTTCGTGCTGCTCCATGTGTTTTTAGGAACTGTTGTACAGTTTAAAATGGCAACTTTCATGTTCATGGGCACATTATTCGTTCGGATCACACATTTTTATTTCAGACGATAAAATACCATTGTTTAGGCCATATGCATTTGGCCACCATTTTGACACCCTATACTTGTCTTCAAAGAATTTGGTTGTGTAGATGGCTTTGTTACTAGAATGAAATGCAAACTAGATTCTGTGTAAGGAGAGGACACTCAGCAGCTGTTTTCACATCTGGACACTGGAGCACTAGTGTGGGACCCCAGAACACCATTTTTATTAGGGGGGCCACACAGGTGCTCCAGTGTATACTATAGGGGGGGCTACATCTGTGAAGCTTGTACTAAACAGGTAAAGTATTGCAGGTTGACAAAGGACACTAAAAAAGCTACATCTTGGAACTCGGCTAAAATAGATCATTGTACCCCACTTCCAAGCAATGTTTCATCTTTCTAGTTCTGCCATCAAATATCTGTGTGCTAATTATACCATTTTTGTTTTACATAGGGGAGAAAAGACTCGGAGGACATCCCTCATCCGAGGAGACAAGAGCTCCCCCCCCTCTGGAAGAAGGGGAAATCCCCCCAACACAAGATGAGCAGGAGGAAGAAGACGTGGTGGAAGTAGTCACCACAACAGGTGAGTGTCTGCAACCACGGGCTCAGATAAGAGATGGATGGCGGCATTTTTTTTTAACCTAATTTATTTTGGGTTTCCTCTCTTTTTAGGTGATCGTGAGGTTGTGGATGAAGATCCTTTCACATCCGAAAGTGCCCAGATCCTGATCGGGGAGATCATGGGGTGTAATTTACAATTGGAAAACATCAAGCAAAACATCAATGAGGTTATTCCAAAATATAAAAACATCATTGATGTTTTGGGGCGAGTTTAAAACCCCTCCAAATCACTTTCTTCTTTTGTGTGCTACAATGTGCGAAATGTTTTTGTGATTTTTCCCAAAGCCAAAATTTGGAGGATGCACACAGTGTGCCAACATGTGCTATCTGCCATCACGGGAGATCAATGGACACGTTTTGGGGGTGCAACACCTTCCTCAATTATAAAGTAGCGTTGAGGAAGGGCTTTCTCCCCCAAAAACACGTCCCTTGATCCCCCGTGATGGCAGATAGCACATGTTGACATTGTGAAATTTGTGTGCATCTTCCAAACTTGGCTTTTCCAGGGGTGATTTCCCCCCATCTGAACGCAATATCAAACACAGTTCCTAAATACTCATGTCTGATATTGCCTTCCAGTTCTACCAAATGTGAACTTTGTAAGATCAAGATTTGTGTCTTTCTTGTGGGTTTTACACAGGCCTGTTTTCTATAAAATGCACATTTTGATTTTGGATAATGACACCACAAAAATTGTTATACAACAAACATGTTGGTTTGTCAGAAAAACCTTTGGTAAATGCACATGTGATTGTGCAGGTATTAAAAAGATTGCTCATCAAGAATGTGTGGATTATTGTCTCAACACTACAACACTTTTGGGGTGATGTAATTGTTGTTTTATGAGAAAAAGGGGGTAATTTCCTAAGGGCAAATCCTCTTTGCATTACAAGTGCAGTTTCAGTGCAGTTGCAAGTGCACTTGTAGTGAAAAGTGTCTTTGCATTTAGTAAATAACAGCCAACAGTGCTTTGTATAAGGTTACACAATCACGACATTTTCTGCACTCAACACATTTCTGTCAGGGTCAGCTAAAACAAACACAAGCAGTAAATGTCCACAAAGAAGAGCCTGGGGGGAGATGCCTGTCGAGAACTTGAGGTCCTGCAGGCTTCTCCCTGTGGCCAAATACCGCAAGGTAGCGACCAACCTCTGCTCCGGAGTGATGGCTTGCCTCATGCAGGTATCCTGCCTGCTGATATAAGGGGTCAGCGAAGCCAACAAATGGTGAAAGACGGGGTCCGTCATCCTGAGAAAGTTCCTGAAATCATCAGGATTATTATCACGGATCTCACGGAGCAAAGGCATATGACAGAACTGGTCACGCTGAAGCAACCAATTCTTGGTCCATGAATTCCTCCCCACCCTGTTCATGAACTGGACTTGTGTCAAGGTCAGGATCCCAACACCAAGCCCCCGCACAGCACGAACTCTACGAGGAGTACGCATACGAAACATGGCTAGAAAACGGTCGGCTGCTCAGAACGAAGTAACAGAACGCACTGAAGAACAGCAAGGCCTGTGAAGAGCGACCTGAAAACCAGTAACGAACGAACAAGAATACAATGACTAAGTCACGCGGAATTTGCTTGCACGCACTGAAGAGCAGATACAAACCCACAAGCACAAACTGAACGGCAGAAAACGATCTGAAAGCCACGAGTCTGAAAAAGCGCGAATCGTCTCTCACCAAACTTTTACTAACACAAGATTAGCAAAAGGAGCCCAAAGGGTGCCGCGCTTGGTTCTGAACCGGCCTTTTCTAGTCTCGTCGTACGTGGTGTACGTGACCGCGTGGTTGTCGATCGGAAATTCCGACAACTTTGTGCGACCGTGTGTAGGCAAAACAAGTTTGAGCCAACATCCGTCGGAAAAAATCCTAGGATTTTGTTGTCGGAATGTCCGAACAAAGTCCGACCGTGTGTACGCCCTATTAGTATTTTCCTTATCTCTTCCTCTGTTACAGGTTCTTCCAACCCAATCCTATGCTCCTCTGAGATTTTATTTAAATCTGTCTCTTCTAAGAAAACCCTGGTTTTATCCTTTCTGTTATTTTTTCGCTCAGGTGATTCATTTTTATTGTTCACGTACAGTTTTGCATAATATTCTTGAAAGGTTTTAGCTATCCCTGATGTATTGTAAATCATAGTTCCTGTACTATCTTGTATTTTTTCTATATAATTTACAGCTATTTTCTTTTTTAACATCCTTGCCAGGGGTTTTCCTATTTTATTGCCCCACAGATACCTTTCTTTTTTGATCTTATTATAGACCGACCGTGTATCTTGCTCGACAAGTTATTTCAATTGTTCCCTTTTCGGAATAAGATTCGCCAAAATCTCTGCTTTTCCTTTTTTTTGTGTTGCTGTTCTATCCTCGCGATATCTTTTATCAGAGCACTCTTTCTCCTTATTCCCGTTTTTTTCCTTTCTGTGCCTATCTGGATCAGAATACCTCTTACATAAGCCTTGTGGGCTTCCCATAACATGGCTTCTGATATTTCTTCCGTATCATTCATTTTAAAGTACCACTTCAATTCCTGCCTGATCTTCTCTTCTACCTCTACATCCTGTAGTAGCTCTTCGTTTAATCTCCAGGGGGTTTTTCTATTTGGCTTCTCCTCATGCTTAATTCCCATCATTACCGGCGCATGATCCGAGAATGTGGCAATTTTAATGTCAACCTTATCAACTATATCGAGCAATCTATGCTCTACCAAGAAAAAATCTATTCTCAAGTACGTCCTGTGCACTGAGGAGTGGAATGTATAATCTCGACAGTTTGTATTTTGCATTCGCCACACTTCTATCAGCTGGTTCTGTTTTAAGATCTTTTTTAAAGCCTTCCACAAAACATTCCCAGTCCTTTGTGCACTTGACGTACTGTCGATCCCAGGGTTCATACAGAAATTAATATCTCCACCCAGGATGGAATATCCTTTCTTGAAATCCATAAACGTTTTTATGATTTTAATTGTATATTTTATTGGATTATTATTGGGGCAATAGATATTTGCCAGAGACCATTCTTCCTCATTAATTTTACCCTTCAGAAACAGATATCTCCCTTCCAGGTCTGTGACTCTGTCCTCTAGGGCAAACCTTACTACTCTGGCAAATCCTATAGCAACCCCTTTAGCTCTTTTTATTGGAGAGTCCCCATAATACCATAAGGATATGGATAATCTCTTGAAAATATTTTTAAATTTGAGTCATATGAAATATGTGTCTCCTGTAATAAGACTACATCCACTCCATAATGTTTAAGCTCTCTTATTACATTATTTCTCTTTATAGGAGCGTTTAGACCACGGACATTGTAAGTCATGAAGTTAAAGGTTGTCATCTCTGCCCACTGAGCTCTGGGACATATCTTCCCCTCTCCCTCTTGCAGAAGCACACTGGGCAGAGGGCTAACCCCTCCCCAGCCCCCTCTCCCAACAATATTTAACTCATTCTCTTATTCTTATTCTACCCTCTTCCTCCCCTTTCTGCCCCCCCCCCTCAGCACCCAGTTCTTTATTTCTCAGTTCTTATTATTTTTCCTTATAATCGGGTTCCATCTCTGTTCCTCCGTAATCGAAGTGTTGTTTTGTGCTTCCCACCAGCCTGGTATTTCGACAAGTGGTATGTCCAATCTATCACAAAAAATGGCCGTGTCTTCTGGGTATCTCAGGGTAGCTGACCGTCCCTCTTTTCTCCCTGTTAGACAAGCTGGAAAACCCCATAAATATTGTATATTATTAAGTTTCAGTAAGGGTTTCAGTGTTCTTCTGGCCAGGGTCTCAGCTGATAGGTCCGGAAATATTTGCAGGGTAGACACTTTGTATTTAATCGTTTTTTTTATTTTTTAGACTTTGCCAGATCTGTTCCTTATCTTGGAAATAATGAAATCTTGCTATTATATCTCTTGGTATTTCCACTGCCAGTGTAGCTGGCTTTCTTACCCAGTGCACCCTTTCAAACTTTATTTTTTCAGTCTCTTTTAGTCCCAGCAGGTGCCTGAATATTTTATCCATTTTTACCTGTAGATCTTCTCCCTGCATATCTGGTACTCCCCTTATTCGAAGATTTTTCCTTCTATTCCGATTTTCCTGGTCTTCTAACCGATACATTGTGTCTCTCTGATAGTCTTACCATCTACTCTTTCAAATCCTTTATTGTTACTGTTTGTACATCCAGTTGCTCTTCTGTGCCTCCCACCCTCCTCAATATGTGATTCAAATCCTCATGTAAGGTGGCCATTTTCTCCTTGATAGATGTTTCTAATTTTGCAAACATCTCTGCCATCTCTCCTTTAGTTGGCAATAGCTTTTTTTTGTCTAAGTTCAGTTGCCAGTTCTTCCTCCTTGTCCCCACAGATGCTTTCTGAGATATCTGGTATCTCTGGGTCTTTTGGTTGTATTCTCTGTCCATTTTTTTTAACTCCTTCTGGGTTTTTTTTACTCTTAGCCCCTGTCAGTTTCCCCTGGCTCTCTACCCCCCCATCCTGTGTCATAAATTTTTTTATAGAGCCAGGGCTCGTGCTCATTTTGGGTGGGTTCATGCTTGCCCCCTTTACGGGTTTCCCCCTCATCTTCTTCTTTGTTTATCATTCGGGTGTAAGTCCGATATAATAATTTTTTAAAGAACGCCGCTGCTGGCCACCAAACGGGTCTGGTGAAGTGGAGGGGGGGGTGAGTAGCTGCTTAGTTAGTGTGTAACCTTGTTCACCTATCCGCTGTCCCACTGGTTGGTGCAGGGTGTTCTTAACGGTAGTTCAATAATTCACTGCTATCAGATAAACAGCGCAAAGCAATGCTTATTGTCTTACAGTTCTAATATATTGAGTTCAGACACTTTTCTTTTGTTAAAGGTAAAATTAGGAATGGACTGGGAAATTCGTATATATTATTACAGGGAGGGTCCCACCATCCCTACTCTGCTGACAATTTCCCGAAAATTTTTTGGAGAGATCAGCTGCTGTCCACCGACGGGTCTGGTCAGGTGGGGGGGGGGAGTTTGGGTGACTGCTTAGTTAATGTCTAGCCTTGTCCACTTTCCCACTATCCCACTGGTTATTTCTGATTAATGCAAGTGTTCTTAACGGTGATTCAATGATTCACTGCTTATGAGATGAAAAACACAGTGCCAATTATCTTACAGTTCTAATTTATTGAATTCAGACACTTTTCCTTTATTCAAGAGAGATGCAAGAGTGGAATATGGAACTCATATATATTGGTGATGGGAGGTTCCCACCGTCCCTGCTCTCCGAACAATTTTCCAGTAGTTTTTAAAAAAAGTCAGTTGCTGGCCATTAATGGGTCCAGTGAGGTGGGTAGAGGAGGGCGAGTGACTGCTTAATTAGTGTGTGACCCGGACCACCTTTCCGCTGTCACACTGGTTGGTGCTGGTTGATGTAGGGTGTTCTTAACAATAGTTCAACAATTCACTGCTATAAAATGTACAAACACAATGTTTATCATCTTACAGTTCAGATATGTTAAATTCAGACACTTCTCCTTTGTTAGAGACAGGTATAAAAATGGGATGTAAAACTCATGAATGCTGGTGAGCAGAGGGTCCCATCATCCCTGCTCCCCCGGCACTCTCTTATCACCAGACCTTTCCAGCTGATCTCTGCCTCCATTAATCATCCAGTATCCTCCTTTATTCAACTGGATTGCCTTGCTTATTTACTTCCCATACTTTTTCAAATATAAAGAAAAAGAAAAAACATCGCCTTACACATAGTCCAGTCTAACAAAGGACCCAAGTACCGGTTTTAAGGAACTTAATCCCTTTTCACAGTTTTAGTCCTTGTTTCAGCAGAAGAGTCTCTCTTTATCCATATTTTTTAATCCATCCAGTAGTGCTGCAGCACAGTTATAGTATACAAGCAAATACAAAGCAGATCACTCACCCCTCTGTAGGCTCACTCTTGGAGGTTTCTGAAGGGAGTACCAGGTTAGCAGGATATACGATTCCAAAGGAGAGGGAGGGAGCCACCGCAAACCCCCTGTCCTTCAGTCCGATCGGCGGTCCACTTTAGCAGCAGCTCATCTCCTCTCAGCTGGAACGCCGCCACCCCCGCAGCGGACCCGAGTGTCTGGTGAGCTCTTAGTGCACAGTCCTAGTACACTGTCTCTCTGTATACGAGCCCCAGAGAACCGCTGTAAGCTCTCACCATCACCCCACATTCTTACTGGTGTTCCTGCTGACACCCTGAGAGCACTGCGTTGCAACCTGCACTCAGTCACTCATCCACTCAACAGGCAGCTGAGGAAGGGGGGGAGACAGGAACAGAGAGTGGAGAGGGTGTCCATTCCTCACTTTCTCATGCCGGGAGAGGTCTGCAGGATTCTTGGGTCATCAGCAGCAGCTGCGTCCATCAGGTTCCCTCATCAGGCCCGCCCTCCTCACACACATCCTACTGGAGTGCACCTAAATATTTATAAATGACAATCATGGAAATTGTCAGGGGTTCCTAAACTTTTGCATACAACTGTATAAACACAGCCCACAGGTGTGCAATCATCATGCCTGTCTTTGCAAGAACCAGGCTGAAGGTGCTAATATTCACCGTGACCTGGGGTCGCCTCTCCACATATCCTCCCCCCCTGTTTCGCACCGGAGGGAGAACTACAAAACCCTTCTTCCTAAAGGGGAACTCCACCCACCTCTTTTTGCGGGTGTGCTTCCACATGCACTTCTCCCTAATCTTTTGGGTCCTCCCTTTCTTTTTACCTCCCCCAGACCTACTCTCCCAGGACTGTAGGGGGCCTACTTCTATACCCACTGTCAGGAACTGACTTCTCTGAGGACCTGGCTCAACTTCAACTAGCACTATCTGTTTTCTAGGTTCGCTAATACCTGTGTGGTTACCCTGATAGTCCGACCTACATAGATCAGCCCGCAAGGGCAACTAAGGGCGTAGACCACGAAGTCTGACGAGCAATTAAAAAAATCTTTTAGCAGGTAAGTTTTTCCCTTAGTAGTAAAGGACTTCTTTTGTCACACATAGTTTTCCTTTTCCTTTAGCACTATTGCGGCCACTCCCCCTTCCTGTTTGTCATCTAGTTCCGTTCGGACCAATCACGGTACTGCTCAATTTGCTCACTCCTCCTCTTTTACTTTCTTATTGCCTCCAGTTGCATCCATCCATAGCCTAAAGAAGGGGCACGGCTGTCACGTCATCGCAGCCCGTACGCCCGCATAACGCGTCGATTGCCAGTGACGTCATTTTTCCTTGCCCATCTTCCATCTGCGCTTCGAGCCTCGTTTTGGATTTTTATCGGTATTGCAGCCGGCTTTAACATCTCAAGCAATATCCCTCCACACGCAGGCAGAGCAGCCAGTAGACAAGGTTTCTGACCGACCTGATGACACCTCCCTTGATGGATACTCCACATATATATGCCTTTTTATGATCTTCCAAACGTGAGTGTGATTGACACAAGATTGTTCAATAAACTACATGTGGACTCTCTGTCCTGGTTTGGACTTTCCTGTATATACGTGGTTTTTTATTATACGTATATATACATTTATCATCATGACCGTCCTGTGCCATTGTTTTGGAATATTTTATTACCGGAGATGGTTTTTATAATAATATTTTTTATAGTTTTTATGTTTACAGTAATTGCTTTGTTCCTTTTTATTTAATGTATGGAATAAGGGTTGTTTTATTGCTCTTTTTCAGTTTTTGTGCCTACACTTGCATATTAGTCTCTGCAACAACCTGTGCACCTTGGCCTATAGACTGTTCTGCAGACACCTCTCTTGGCACATCAGCCATAGCGTCCACTACTCTTTTAGCTGCAAAAGCTTCTTCCAGCATTGCTATTAGTCTCTTGGTCAAATCATCCCAGTAGGTATTGCTCTGTTGGCCTACATCATCCCAATGAGACCTAGACAGACCAAGAGACTCAACAGCATCTGAAACACTGCTCTTGTCAGTACTACACATCTCAAGAACATCAGCATTGTCAGAAATACAATTCTCCCTATTATGCCTGACTTCCACGGTTGCAGGCCAAACAGGTTTCCTGTTGCCAATGGTAACCGCAGGCACTTTACCAAAAACATTTTCACCGGTTGCTATGGAAAACTCCATTCTCCCTGTAGAGCTTTTCCTGGCGCCTTTCCCCGTGCCATCACAGGATGAAGCAACAGATTTTTGGGCATCCCAGGCCTCTTTGTGGGAACAGTGAGCCACCTCTTTATAGCGGCGCCACCATCCAGATGACTTTTCTCAGGCATCCCAGCCCTCTTTGTGGGAACAGTGAGCTACCTCCTCATAGCAGCCCCACCATCCAGACAACACTTTGTCTCTGGTTACCATGGGAGACCACACTCTCCCTGCAGAACTTTTTCCTTTGAACGGCCCATCTCTGCAGCCAGGGACACACAGTTCCTTTTGAAAAAATTTTTTTGGTGTACTGTCTCCTTATAGCTGAGACACAGTACCCATCACTTTGCTTCACACAGCAACAGCAATACATACAGTCTCTTTACACTCACGGTTTCCGGCATGCGAGGATCTGAGGATCTCCAGCGCCATCCGCACCCTCATTCTCCACCAACTGTAACGATCTGGGGTGATTATGCTCAAGTGGTGTATGCATTTTCAGGAACACCGGTCAGTCCATACTGTATTTTTAAGAGCGTGGCAGCCCAATTTTATTTAAACAAAACAAACTTCATAGAAAGTCTTCCCTCGTAGGGGGTTCCACCATTATTGTATAACAGAAAACTTCAGCCTCCTGGCTCACTCACTTTTACTTAGTCAAACTCCCTCCTGGAGCTTACTTGCTCAGCTGCATGCTGCTTGGTCGCGGGCCACATCTGCCTCCTACAGACATACACGCTTATACTCCTAGAGACCGCCTGTCTCCCTTTTGTGCAGCCGTCTCCACCTGAAAGCCCTCCTGACTCCTACACCAGGCCACCTGCCTGTAGGGTGAAGCTGTTCCAAAGTGTGAGCCCTGAGCTCTCTTCCTGAGGGGAAAATAAACACAGCCCACAAGTGTGCAATCATCATGCCTGTCTTTGCAAAAACCAGGCTGAAGGTGCTAATATACACTTGACCTCTCCACAATATATATATATAGAACAGAATAAACAAAACGCGTCAGATCGAGTGCTGCCAACATCATCGCGCTATTCCATGTCTCTTTAAGAGCCTTTATTTACATCTGAAATGTGAGTTTTCCTTTTCACCCTCTTTTTATTAAAATCAATTTTTAAACATTATCACACCATTTAAAACAATTCTTTTATTTTTGGCTTCATCGTGTGAGCACGAGGATATCCTTTGGCCCTCCTTCTCTCCATGTGAACTTCATCCGTATGTTTACTGTGAACTTGCTGATGACCAGTACCGTTCAGACCCTGAATTGTGATTGTGGTGACCTGGATCTGTAAATGTTTCCACTGTAAACGGTGTATATCATCACAAGCCTGCATGAATTGAGGTATATGCCCCTTTAAGTCCATTGTTTCCGGTAAGCCTTCACAAAATTGGTGGTGGTTTCTTTTTTCTTTCTATTATGTTTTCATTGATGCGATCTGTCCCATTGATGCTTCTGTGATGTTAACCTACTGACAGTGTCTACTGACACCAGGACTTTTTGATTCAACTGTTCCACTCCTGTTTTGTACACTTTTTTCACATTGGTGGACATTATTTATATATTTCATATTTTTTCTTATTTGTGTTTTTACACTTATATTGTGGTATATTTGGTCACACATTTATCATCATTATTTTTCAACTGTATATATAAGAGCTGCATTTTCTTTTTGGGTTACTTTTTGCTATTTGTCTTTGGCTGTGCTGGCTGCTTTATATACTTCATTTAGAGCACAGTGCAGTATAGGTTTTTGATATATATTTTGAAGTACATTTTATGTGTACTTGTAAAAATAAAAGGGGAAAACTGGCTTGCTATCTGGAACATAAAAACAAACTGGCACGTGGCCCCAAAAGGGATACACTGATAAAAACACTAAAACAGGCACATCAAACTCAAATGAAACACTGAACCAAACTAAGTAAATTAAATCTTCAGGGAGCCTCAACTACTCACGTAACTACTTAATTTCAGATAAAAGTTATAGCGCTTTGCCACTTAACATTATAGCAACAATTGCAACCAACAGTATTCCAGAAGTATTGAATTATATTGTTCCAAAAATATTAATGAAATTGTAGCCTTTATCAAATGGACAACAGCGATTGTTCCTATTCATTTAGACCCTTAAACAAGCAGAGATGAAAGTAGGTGCATAAGGCCCCAAAATCACAAGTTACATTATTCTTGTAATTTTGATCAGTTTGGGATGCTTCTGAATCGTTCAGAGTCCATTGACAGGTGCATTTGACCTGCTCTTGAACACCTTCTTACCAGCAGTTGACCTGTTTTCTAAGCTGCATCAACCTAATTCAAACTGCATTTGTATTTCCATTGACTTGTGTGTGGAGGGAAGCAAGTTCTGCTACGAACAAAAGCCTGTCTACATAAGCCCTAACATGCAAGCTCTACAATGTTGGTCTTCTTGCCAGGCAATCGTAAACAAATGATACTTCCTTTTCACTGTATATACCGGTCACTTCAGTTACCAAATCTCATCTCACATAAATGGAAAGCATTGGCTTTGAAAGTCCTATCAGAACTTTACTGTTTATATTGGGGTTGTTTTTCTAAAGAAGTAGGGGCAATTAACTTTGAACAGTAAATAAAGTAAAGCTGTGTTCAAATTAAATACCCAATTAAGTGCAACAGAAATGAAAAAAAACAAAAAACATTTTTGCCGGTACATGATTGAAAAGTGAACAGTCTCTATTCCTTTAGTAAATCCACCAGAGAATGTTGTTACTGATAACGTTTAATGAGAACATGGTCTATTTACAACAGAAAGAAAGAACAGATGCCCACCACCACCCAGACCAGCCCATAGCATCCTGCTTAACAACTCAGCCTTACACCACACTGGAGACATTGTACATTATGAATGTGATGATAATTACAAGCTTATTGGCACTGAGCAAATCCATTGTGAGAATGGTCAGTGGACAACTCCACCTACTTGTATTGGTGAGTAATCAACTACCACTGGGATTACATTAAAAGGGATTATGAGCTTAGATGGAAATACAGAGTGGCCCCTACCTCTTCTTCATCTTGTGTTCACAGACAGAAGTCAATAACTAAAAGTAAGTCCGTCTCTCACCAACCCAAACTTTCCTTGTGATAGCCTAAAAAAAACATACCCAATACAGATTTACTGCACAGCCTAACTAGTCCTAAACACAGTTTACTTCTCTGCAGTACATACTACTTAGTCCTTCTTTTAAAACATGCTGGAGTAAACACTCTCTGACCGTGGCCAGGCTAGACCCTGAGTCTGAAGTTCGATTATATTTTTTAAAGCTAAATACGATAAAGAAGGTTGTGTATTGTTTTCAGTTTGTTTTTTGTTTTTTTGCTTTTTTTTTTCAGAACTCAAAGAAAAGATAGAATGTGGAAAACCTCCACCAACAGATAATGGAACAGCTGTTATAGAAAGAGAGATTTATTACAGTGGTGATTCTATATTTTACAAATGTGTTGATGGATATGAAATACAAGGATCTAATAAAATCATATGTAGGAAGGGCAAATGGACAGAGCCTCCTAAATGCAAGGGTAAGTCAATCCTAGGGCAGAAACATAACTAGAAAATAATGTACCTCAAAACTAAAAATGTGCGCACCCCCCACCCACCTACCTACCCCCTCACATAATACATATATATTTACATTTTAGCTCTTGCACATGGGTGCTTGAGCCCAAGCAACATAAATTCAAATGGATTTACTCCACCTGGAAAGCCCAGTTGCTGTGTACATTCACCCATAGACATTAATGGCTGTGTGTGTTGGTACTTGATCATATGCCTGTGGTCACGAAAACCACAGTGTACATTTCAAAACATGAAAAAAAAACTATTTTTTACATGCGCTTGTATGCTGAACTCGTGTCCCACTCACTCCATAAAGAACATAAAATATCCCTCTGGCTCCATAAAAATCTGCAGAAACCAAAACATTAAACTGCATGGCTACTGGAATCATCAAATTATTTTAATTTCCCATGATTTTGGCCTGGGTAAATTTGTATGCACTAGGCTCCCAAGACTCTGGTAGGGACTTGGGACTTAGGTACTTTCATCCCGACAGTTGTTGTAAAGCCAAAACTACAACCTTATGGCTTGTTATATAGCATACTAACATCTCCTCTACAAAGAACTTTTAGTGCATCCGGAAAGTATTCACAGCGCTTCACTTTTTCCACATTTTGTTATGTTACAGCCTTATTCCAAAATGGATTAAATTAATTATGTTCCTCAAAATTCTACAAACAATACCCCATGAGGACAACGTGAAAGTAGGTTGTTTGAAATCTTTGCAAATTTATTAAAAATAAAAAACAAAACAAAAAATCACATGTACATAAGTATTCACAGCCTTTGCCATGACACTTACAATTGAGCTAAGGTGCATCCTGTTTCCACTGATCATCCTTGAGATGTTTCTATAACTTGATTGCAGTCCACCTGTGGTAAATTCAGTTGATTGGACATGATTTGGAAAGGCACACAGCTGTCTATATAAGGTCCCACAGTTAACAGTGCATGTCAGAGCACAAACCAAGCAATAAAGTTCAAGGAATTGTCTGTAGACCTCCAAGACAGGATTGAATCGAGGCACAGATCTGCAGAAGGGTACAGAAAAACATCTGCAGCATTGAAGGTCCCAATGAGCACAGTGGCCTCCATCATCCCTAAATGAAAGAAGTTTGGAACCACCAGGACTCTTCCTAGAGCAGGCCACCTGGCCAAACTGAGTGATCGGGGAGAAGGGCCTTAGTCAGGGAGGTGACCAAGAACATGATGGTCACTCTGACAGAGCTCCAGTGTTTCTCTGTGGAGAGAGGAGAACCTTCCAGAAGAACAACCTTCTCTGCAGCACTCCACCAATTAGGCCTGTATGTTATACTGGCCAGACAGAAGCCACTCCTCAGTAAAAAGGCACATGACAGCCTGCCTGGAGTTTGCCAAAAGGCACCTGAAGGACTCTCAGACCATGAGAAACAAAATTTTCCAGTCTGATGAAACAAAGATTGAACTCTTTGGCCTAAATGACAAGCGTCATGTTTAGAGGAAACCAGGCACCACTCATTACCTGGCCAATACCATCCATACAGTGAAGCATGATTGTGGCAGCATCATGCTGTGGGGATGTTTTTCAGCGGCAGGATCTGGGAGACTAGTCAGGATCGAGGGAAAGATGACTGCAGCAATGTACAGAGACATCTGTAGAAAACCTGCTCCAGAGCGCTCTGGACCTCAGACGGTGTGAAGGTTCATCTTCCAACAGGACAACGACCCTAAGCACATAGCCAAGATAACAAAGGAGTGGCTATGGGACAAATGTGAATATTTTTGAGTGGCCCAGACTTGAACCCGATTGAACATCTCTGGAGAGTTCTGAAAATGACTGTGCACCGATGCTCCTCATCCAACCTGATGAAACTTGAGAGGTCCTGCAAATAATGGGAGAAACTGACCAAAATTAGGTGTGCCAAGCTTGTAGCATCATACTCAAAAATACTTGAGGCTGTAATTGGTGCCAAAGTGCGTCAACAAAGTATTGAGCAAAGGCTGTGAATACTTATGCACATGTGATTTTTTTAATTTTTTAATTTTTAATAGATTTGCAAAGATTTCAAACAAGTGTCTTTCACATTGTCATTATGGGGTATTGTTTGTAGAATTTTGAGGAAAATAATGAATTTAATCCATTTTGGAATAAGGCTGTAACAACAAAATATGGAGAAGGTGAAGAGCTGTGAATGCTTTTCAGATGCACTGTATTTTTTCAATGTTTTAACTGATATGTAATACTTATCGGTTTAGTGTTTTTTTTTTTTTTTTTTTTGGATACCCAAAGAAAACTGTGACATGAGAAAAGAGGGAATATAGAACTTGCAACTGCCTCTATGCACAGGTACTGTTATATGGGGTAGCAAAAGGAACAGCATGGGTCACTTTAATGTTCAGCAGACATTCATGTATATAGTTTACCTAAGCATTTCATATCAGTGGAGGTTCCAACTAGTCCATTTCAATCACAATTCTAATGTGTCTGATTTCTCTATTTTTCTATATATGCCAGCCAATAATGAAGACTGTGGAAGCCCACCAAAAATAAGCCAGGGTGAGCTTACCAGTGCTGCACTGGCCAGGTATACTAGCGGTTCTTCTGTGGAATACCGCTGTCACAGCTACCACTTAATGGAAGGAACCAAAACTGTATACTGTACACGTGGAACCTGGTCACAACTGCCTAAATGCTTGGGTAAGTAAGAGGAGTATATTGTGTGTACATGTATCCTCAAAGTGATTCAATTTTAAACGTCACAGTAGAATCTGATTTTATTTTAGACAATAATACCATTTAAATGTTCTATATTCTGAACTTTTCTAATACTTGAATAGATGTACTTTGTCCAATACAAAATTAAAATGTTGTAAATTCTGTTTGTTTCAGTAATATTTGTGTGCTTTTGCAGTATCCCTTATGTCATTGTATAGTAATTACTATCTACACATAATATCCAAAAGTGGTATATGTGATTTGGTTCAAGACATGCTACTGGTTCCTGTAAATAGTTAGTGAGCCAGGCTATTTGTTATAAAAGAGAAGTAGGAGTGCCACACCAATAGATCAAAGTCCAAAGGTTTTATTTAATTGAAATAAAATACAGAAAAATGTACACAGATAAATAATTGAGCCAACTGTTTCAAAGCACATGCATATAACGGTTTAAAAATCTATTTAGGATAAAATAAGTAATGGAGGATAATAAAAATATACATATTATTTATGTGCGTATTTAAAATTTCCCTATTTCTCGTATATTTTTTGGTTAATGCCCAAAGCTCCCCCAAAGGCTCTTCCATGTTTGTGAGCTTTCTGCCCAGTCTAGGTAAAACAAAAAATGCATTTTGGGAGCATTAGATTGCCCTTTTCAGCAGGGTTAAAAGAATCCAAATAAAAATATAGAAAAATGTGCATAGATATAAATCAATGTTTCAAAACACAGTGCATGCATATAAAGTATGTTCAAAAGCCTAATTAAGATAATATAAGACATGAAGGATAATAAAAAATATTCATATTATTTCTGTGTGTACTTCTCTTTGTAAGATTTTCCTATTTCTATATTTCCTATTTTCTATATTTTCTAGTTCCCTCAAAGGCTCTTCTGTATTTGTGAGCTTTCTACTCACTTTATGCATCCCATATGCCTTGTGCACGGGGAAATTTGTTTTGTGTGTTCTGTGTAAAGCCCTTCCTTGTTCACCTTACACTAAATTCTAGTTATAAATTGGGGTGGTTGCCATTTTGTTTAGTTTACTGAAATTGGTGCAGGGGCACACTGGACGCCTTCAGCTGCCATTGTTCTGTGATAGGCTTCTAGTGTGTCCCTGTACCTTTAAGGATAGATGAAGTGCCCCCAGGTATACCTGTCTTTAGCTTATCCATTGATATATATGCTCCAAAATGGAGACCCTCAGAGACTAGAGTTAGGACCACACTTTACAAAGGGCTTTGACAAGGCAGTGTGGCTTTCACATAAGTAAGCCATGTTACATACAGTAAGCAATGTTAAAAACTTGGGTAGCACATGGACCACACAAGCATATTAGTATGTGCTAACTGCTTAAAACTGACCCTTGGACAATTCTTTTTTTCAAACAACATGGGTTTAAATCGATGTGCACCAAATGTGTTTCTACCGCCTCCTGCACCAGCTAATCCCTACGTGCTCAAAAGAGGGACCACACCATTTCTATAAAAATCTATATTTTATTCACACATATAAAAACATAAAAAAAAACAAAACATAAATGAACACAGTAATAAGCATGTGTACACATTTGTGCAAAATTCGGCCCATCATGGCCAGGCATTGACAAAATAGTATTACATAATATCAGGTGAGTGAACCCCTGTGCATCAACGTGTTTCGCTGATATGCTTCCTCAGGACTCAAATAGGGGTGATAGAAGAAGAAACAGGACTCACTTTTCTGAGTATGAGCACGTGTGCAAAAAAAAATCTCCGCTGTGCAGGCACCAGGGGGACAGAACAAATCAGAGCCGTCTAACACCTATGTGGGCAAATGTAAACAAGGAGTTGATAATATTAACTGCTTCCCAACCAGCCACCGCAGTTATACCGAGGCAGGTTGGCTCCCCTGGGCGAGCCATCATAGCTGTACATAGGCTCTTTAAGATACTGTAGCAGGCAGGGTGCCAGCAGCGTGTCCCCTGAGCCGATGCACGTGCCCGGTGGGTGCGATGACCGCCGGGCACCCGCGATTGCTCGTGACAGAGCAAGAACCGGGATCTGTTTGTGTAAACACACAAATCCTGGTTCTTTCAGGGGAGAGGAGACAGATCGTGTGTGCCTACTGTAACGAGCCCCTGCTCGCTCGGTTCCACTCTCCCGACACTCCTCTGCGGCTATAGAATCAGATTGAAGATCGCAACATCTGATGGTTCGGTCATCCGATGCTCCGGGACTAGAACTACAGCTATGTGCTGTTCTAATCCAGTTGTATAGCTCAGAAGAAAACACCAGGCAGGCTGTATGTAAGTTCAAACAGGGATCTCTTTTATTGAAAGGAATACAGGCTGGCCGCATCCATTAGGCACAACCCGGACATACGGGGAATATCGGTTAGAGGAAGGGAATTTAAGATCTCCCTTTTCGCGGACGATATCATACTCACACTAACTCAACCCCACACTACCCTCCCGATATTGCAAACAGAGCTAGATCGCTTCCGTGCTCTTTCAGGGTATAAGATAAACGCATCAAAATCGGAGGCCCTCCCCATCAATATTCCTCCCACGGAGGTCTCACTTTTAAAATCCAATTTCCCATTCACATGGAAGACAACCTCCCTGAAGTACCTAGGTACATGTATCACATCTAATTTTAATACGCTCTACCAAGAAAACTTTCCACCACTGTTCCGATCTATAAGATCTTCACTGACTCAATGGAAAAAGCACCACATCTCACTACTAGGCCGAATAGCTTCAATAAAAATGAACATCCTTCCGAGGCTTCTATACCTCTTCCAAACACTACCCATACCAATTCCAATATCCCAACTGAAAAAACTCCAATCCGACCTACTACATTACACATGGAATTACAAAAAACACAGGGTTCCGGGATCGGTGTTGATGGCATCGCGCAATGAGGGAGGACTAGCATTCCCTAATATTATTAAATATTATTACGCAGCACAATTGCGAGCAATAGCCTCATGGTACACCCACAAATCTTACAATAAGTGGACAGAAATTGAAAAATTATGGCTTGCTCCTATACATCCAAATAACCTGTTGTGGAGTGCGAATGCGGATGTAGCCCCTGAACGTATGCTGGGCCCAATGTCCCTTTTGAGACGGACGTGGCGTGCTCTAGCCCCTAAACATGATTTCCCATCAGATAAATCGCTTTTGACCTCCTTCATCTGTAACCCCAAAGTGCCAGATAGCCTAACTCACCAAATGTCACATCCCTGGACGTCCCGGAATCTGTTCCACTTTGGGGACCTGGTGGACCCTAGGACTAGGAAACTACTGCCGTTTGCCGAGCTACAAAACAAACATGATCTCCCTAGACAGGCATTTTACGGATATTTACAAATTCGGCATTATGCACTCACCATAACTCCCACCCTACAATTCTCACCACCGTCACCGTTCGAAACTACTATATTGGCAGGTAGCACCCAGAGGGGGCTTATATCGAGCATATATAAGATCCTGAACGTCTTCTCTAAGGATGGCCAGGGTAAACACCTATACATGACTAAATGGGAGAGGACTCTCGGTGAGGAACTCCCTACTTCACAATGGCAGATCATATGGAATCAAACAGCAAAGAGTTCAATGTGTTCTTTATACAAAGAAAACTCATATAAAATCCTTCTGTTGTGGTACATGACCCCAGAGGTTCTCCATGCCATCTTTCCCAATAGTTCCGATAGATGCTGGAGATGTCAGGGAGCAAGGGGCACCTTCATACATATATACTGGAGCTGTCCACTGTTAACTCCTTATTGGTCCACAGTCGAACAACTACTAGCACGCCTCCTGGACACGCAAGTCCAGGCGTCCCCAAAATTCTTCCTATTAGGCCTATCGCCACTTAAACTTCCCACTCCATACAAAAAACTAGTACGCCACATACTAACGGCGGCAAGATGCCTTATAGCACTACATTGGAAACGCCCCTCCCCCCCCTCTGCTGAGGATCTATATGCTAGAATAAAGGATATAGAGGTGATGGAGAAGATGACGGCCAGACTACAAGATAGACTTGAAGCACATAACAGGGTCTGGGAGCTATGGCACCTCCGGGAGGACCCACCATGACCAGGTAACACCGCCGTTGATATACCTACTATACCCCCCCCTTATACTTTCCTCTTTTCCTACTATCCCCTTCTACTTTTCTATACCATGTGCGTCTGCGATTTCAATAAGTTACAGAGAACTAGGTTGTGATTCCGCAACCACGTTAAAGTTATAAGCTTAAATATTGGAACATAGCAATTGAATGTTAGCACTCTATACAGAAAACTTGCACTTTTGTACTACTGTTACATTCACCATTTGTTAATGCATAATGTATTGCAAAAACGAAATAATAATAAAAACGTTATTTGAAAGGAATACAGGCTTTATGAATGTTTGCAAACATAATATTCTGTGTTTGCAGTTTACCGTTATGCTAATAAACACGAGATGAAGACTCTCCTTAGTATGTAGCTTGGCCTCGGCCTTGAGCTGCCTGAGACCAGGTTTAAATTCTTGAATGTCAGTTCTATCTGCCGGACTCCGGCAGCCTTATACCTGTTAATTCATGATGTATCCATCACTGTTTTGTACTATTCTGTTGATATATATTTTCATTAAAGCTCTTTGTACAAGAAAGGAATACAGGCTCTTTTATACAGTAAAAGAGGAGGTGCATACCTCCTGCTCATATTACTCTGAACATACACCTGTGACCAGAAGCCTAATTAACATGGGCTAATTAACTAATCCCTTTAGACAGCCTAGATGACTCAGTCATGACCTTTAGGCCAGACTGGCCGTCGTGTAGCACAGAAAACCCAATCAACATTATCACAAATCAACACCGAACTCTTCTTCACACAATAGCAGAGTTAATTAACACAAACAACAATGGGGATCTAATGACTCTTAGATCCCATACTAGACTTATTTACAATACACATTCTAGCAGTCAACAGACAGACAGTTGGAGTTTATGACACCAGCATCTCCTCACAGGATGTGTCCCAACAGTATGAATCAGTCTTATCAGCAGGGGGGCTGCTGGAGGAATCCCCCCTCCCTCTACAGGGACACACATCCCAAATGACCACAGCAAAGAGTCCACAACAGAATGAGACAACATACAATATATACATGTATACACGATTGAGTCTGATTAGTACAGATCAGACTGGATTTCTAATTCACCTTGCAGAGTATTGTTCCCTTAAAATCTAGGGCCCATAGGTGTCCTTTTATGAGAGTGAGGTAAAATACCGCTTTTCAGTTCTCAGGCATTCTCAGAGGAAATCGCTCTCCTCTGAGTGCCTGTTTATGAAAGTGTGTAGATCGCTTCTCATGCTGAGTTGAGGAGCGATCTACAAATGCCAGGAACTCCTGAGAACGGCTCCGCTCACTATAATCTTGCGTGATATAGCGGGATTACAGTATGAGGAACCATAAAATACAAAAGTTTAACACAAATCAGCACACATTATTCCCCAACATATTAATAAAATAATAAAGTTAATTTCCCCCTACACAATATACATTAACCTAATTATAAAAAAAACATTGTTTTTATCAATATTTAAAGATCATACATGTCCCTATTTAAATGTGAATGGTGTATAGTAAATGAATGTAATGCACATATGTAATGCAGCTATACACCATTCATATAAATGCAAAATACATTTATAATCATTAAAAAAATAATTTTAATAAAGTATACAAGTATAAATATGTATTAATAAATCAAAATAAAATATATTTCATAATTGATAAACATAAAAATTGAAAAACTGGTGCAATGCGAGAACACTGCAAATCCACTGCGGGTTCCCGCATCGCACCGACTCGCATGTCAGTTCACACTGCCATATGCGAACCGCTGGGGAGTGTCAATACATTGTTAACGACACCCCCAGTTCAGCTTGCATATCGCACTGCGAACTGACAGTCCGGACATGAATCAGATCGCATATGTGTGAACACACATGCGATCCGATTCTGGTCCGAACAGAAAAAAGGGTCCTGTGCGTGTTTGCACCGAATGCGGTGCAATATCAGCCATACTATCTGTACAGCTGATATCGCACCGCACAGACATCACATGTAATGTGAATGGCAGTGTGCTGCGAATTACATGCGATGCCTGTGCGATGTCCGGCATCGCACAAGTGTGAACTGGGCCTAAAAGTTAACAACACCCCCAAATCAGTTCGCATATTGCAGTGCGATCTGCAAACTCGGACAGTAATCGAATCGCATGGGTGTTCACACCCATGCGATCCAATTCTGCTGTGGACCAAAAAAAGGGTCCTGCATGAGTTTGGTCCGAGTGCAATGCAAATTTAGCAATACTATCTGTATGGCTGAAATCGCATCGCACAGAGATCGGATGTGATTTTGCACTGCAGTACGGTGCGAATCACATCCGATCTCGGACACCGCAGCAGTGGGAACTGGCCCTAAATCATATTGCATTTGCACCAAAATGGTACAGGACCCTTTATTTGGTCCGCACTGGAATCAGATCGCATGGGTGTGAACACCCATGCGATCCGATTCCTGCACCATTACATAGTTCGCACTGCGATCTGTGAAATGATCTGGGGGTGGCATTAACTTTACATTGACACCCGCAGTGGTGCGCAGATGTCAATGTAGGTGCGATGTGAAAACCCACACAGGAATCACGCTGGTTCACGCATCGCACAAGTGTGAACCCAGTCAGAGACGTGAACATCTATATACACACACACACACACACATATATATATATATACACACATATATATATATATATATATATATATATATATATATATATATATACACACACACATATATATATATATATATATATATATATATATATATACACACACACACTATAAATTTATATCCTGCTGGTTTTGGGGTGTGCAATGGTGGGGAAGATGTGCTCTGACTGTTTGGTGAAAGAAAGAAGTCAAAAGACTTCTTCCTTTCTCCAGATTACTCAGCCAGTTTCAGGCTTCTCACTCTGATTCTCCACTTCTGAAATGGTGAATCAGAAAGTGAGAATTCTGTCACAGATCACCAGTGAGGTGCCGAGATCGCACCTTCATAAACTGGCCGTTTCTGTGAAGTCAGTTACAAATTCTCACTGTGCTGAGATAATCAGCGGAGAACATGTTATCCGCTGATTATCTCAGTTTCATAAACTGGTAATGAGCTGAGATCAGCGGTGAGACTCGGGATCGCCGCTGATCTCAGTTTCATTAAAGGACACCATAATCTGTTGGCAAGAGGCTTGCGTTCAGTCCCCTCCAATAGCCTCTGTCCCGGGTGAGTCTGTCACACCTACTAAGTAAGAACAACGATACGTCTCCTCCTCTAGTCAGCCACATTCCCACATTCCCCCCACAGTTAGAAACGCACATAGGGAACACAGTTAACCTATTGATCACCCCCTAGTTTTAACCCCTTCCCCGCCAGTGACATTAATACAGTAATCAGTTGCTATTATTAGGTCTGATCACTGTAAAAATGTCAATGGTCCCAAAAAAGTGTCAAAAGTGTCAAAAGTGTCCGATGTGTCCGTCGCAATGTTGCAGTCCTGATAAAGATCGCAGATTACCGCCATTACTAGGAAAAAAATAATAATAATAGAGGGCACATGCGCTAGAGCTCCGACATGGCCGCCTGAGCCGAGAGCTCTGCTCCACCCTGGACCCACAAGCCGCACAGACACACCACAGCTCTGCCCGAATTCGGGAGACCACAGGGAACAACCCCAGATGTCCGGTCCACCCGTACGACAGGATCTCGGGCCGCAGTTTAACCAGTTGACATCTGCGCTATAGCCGAATGACGGCTACAGCGTGGACCTGAATTTCTGGGAGGCTGTCATATGACTGCCTCCCCTGTGCACGCGACCGATCCGAGTAAGGGGCCGGTCCCGGCCCTTTACCATGTGATCAGCTGTCAGCCAATGACAGCTGATCACATGATCAAAACAAAAGCTCTGTGATCATTTTTTTTTTTCTCCTCGCGCTGTCAGCATGCCGCCTCATCAGCGTACATCAATGAAGGAGAAAAATTACCTTTTTTTAAATTTTATAACAAAATATAATTTTTTTTTTTTGTCAAAGTTATAGATGTGGCAATGGAGTGACTTTGGTATTTGTATTCTTCTACGTTGTCATAATAAAGCACTGAGATCTTTAATTTTTTCCTTAATTTTTTGGCAGAATTATATGCATTTTTTTTTTACTATAACTTTGTCTTTCCTTTGCAACAACTATTTTCCTCTCTATATCGCATTCCAGACTGGGATATGCGCTAATAAAGTTAGCTTATCTTTACAGAGCCGTGTACAGTATCAGTGCTGCCTATGAAAGAAAGAAATGTGGATCTTCAATGGAGTTTTGAGATCAATACAAAATTCTTACACGGTGATATGGTGGAATTTAAATGCATGGATGGATTTGACACATCAACACATTCTGAACTAAAAGGGTTGTGTCAAAACGGTCACATTTTATATCCAAGTTGCAGTATAAAAGGTATAATAAAAAACCACAAGCTTTACTCTCCACGCATTGTGATTCGACTTGCATTATCAACACATTACCTTTACTTCTTCAGGTACACTGAAGTCATGTGGCACTCCTCCTGTTGTGATGCATAGCACAGTTAACTCATCACAGAAAATTTATTTGTCAGGATCTGTGGTTGTTTACCAGTGCTCAGAGCATTACTATTTGAATGGAAACAGCATGGTGCGCTGCTCCAATGGACTATGGGAAGATCCACCCATCTGCATTGGTAAGATGAACCTGTCACATCCTTCAGTATTGTACAGAATATTTCAGGCAAAATGTATGTTTTTAAAGCACCATATCATAGTTCTCACTTGAAAACAGGACTGTTATTTTTTTTAATTAATATAGAAAATTCGGGACATTGCACTATTAAATATCTCATACATCCACACACCACAGTCATGTAATATGTTTATGTAGGTAATAAAGCACTATTACAGTATAAACACAGCACAGGCACACTACATAATGCAGATCAAAACAAATGATTAAAAATAACAATGGAAAGCAACAAATATTGCTCTTACAAACCAACACAGGTGCACAGGTTTTGATTCGTTAATCTAGTTATGTTGTTTAGTTCAATTGGGTTGATTCGTTCAATTCGTATTCGGAATTCTTATTCGGAATTTTCAAATTTTCTTCAAATTTACTGATTTTTTCAATTCGAAATGTTCAAATCAATACATTTTCAAATCAGTCAAAACGAAAATGTTATATTGTTTTCAATTTGAATGCAACAAAGTGAACAAAAGAAAGATCTTCATCAGATGATTACAATGACTCTCTAATCGCACACGCAGTCTTTGATTTCAGCAATATGTGTACAGTTAGAATTTGACTGGAGATTAATGTAAAATTCGATTCGAATTTCAGTCCGAATTTCCAAAATTCGGACGAATTTCATTACATTATTCAGAACATTCAGTAAAATTTGTTTATATTGTAATTTGGGTATTGGGATATATCTGAATTTCTAAATAGCGAAAAAATTTGTACGAATATTCATTCAGAACGAAATTAACCGCACATGTCTATTAGGGAAAACATCCAATACCTAGTAAAGCCATCAGAAAATAGGGAATCCCCGTAATGGAACAAACTTGCAGCACCCCAACAACAAGAGAAGTGTGAGGAAATAATCTGCACTCACCCACATCCCCTATGCAAATCCACACTGATACATTTCAGGGCCACACTCCATTAGGGTTGCCATCCCATCACTTTTTGGGTAGGCTTTTTTTTACTTTCCGTTGTGTCTACAAGACAGGAAGGGAAATATGCCCAATAGTATTTGTATCTGAAGTAACTGCAGGAGAATAGCAGTGAGCAAGAGTGGGAATACCTGGTCTGCTCTTTTAAATAGGTAGCACGATAGCATTCTCAGATTACCATCAGGAAGGAATGATTGGGACAGATTTATGTACCAGAGCAAAACCTGAATGTAAAACAGAAGTCGGTGGTTTGAAACTATAGTATGCATTTCACAGCCTATTTTTTATTTTGCCTGACATGTTCCTCTTTGTAAAGTATATACAACTTGTAAAGATGTTAGCAAACCCATTGTGACGAAAAGGAGGCTGCTATTGCTGGCTCTCCTTTCTAAATATAACATGGCTGTCATGCTGGTCCAGTGGCTTAAATACTTTCTAAAACACTTAATTGGGACAAAATTATAGATAGAAGTTTTTACTTTGATTTTCCTGATCTGCAATTATGTTACAAGTAAAGTATTGAAGCCAGAGACATCCAGTCAACCAGCATTTTCAGAAGTAGAAAAGCATTGGAAACCCCTATTTATCCAGTTCTGATTTTCTTTAGAAGCTCACATTTAAGAGTGCTAAATAGGAATACATGATAGGTAAAGTCACAAGTTCAGTTCTAGTATTGTAATAAGAAAAAACCCTTTGCTTACATTTTGGCGGTATACATTGTAGAGAACATCTCCTGTTGCCATAGTTACATAGAAGTATTTTTTTTTAACTAACTTAAATATGAAAGTAATTTTCCCCACCGTATAAGAAAGGTTTCAGAAAAGACATGTGGGATCTGCTATTAATCCCATATTGGAAAACAAAAACAAAAAGTGTAGCACTATAAAATAGTGGGCTATGAGCCCAAATGGCACCAGAAGGCTTCTAACAGTGAATGGGAATAAAAACGTTGTTAGCATTCATAGAAAGTGACAATGTTGATGACAACACAGATAGTAGTGCAAAAGCTCAATCTGTATATAACACACGTAGAAAGTGGCAATATTGTTGACAACACAGGCAGTAGTGCAGAAACTCAGTGTATATATAGTCCCAGTCTATATATTTAGAGTTATCAAACTCAACAGCAAGAAACGCCAATGTAGGAAAACGTGTCTGTCCATATATTGTGATATGTGACTGTGAGGAAACCACCACTGTGAGAAGAGGAGGCTTACCAGAATGTTTGAACATGCCAGAACGTATGTTCTGCATGTCAAACAGGCTTGTATTGTGGTGGATAAACTCTGGAGCTGTCGATTTCCTAGACCAGAGATTCTCTATTCGCAAACCAATAGAAACGCATGGAAAGTAACCTCTCATATAGAACGATGCTCAAAAATCCACATGTATGCAGAGTGGTAAAGGAGAAAACAAAAGGGGGCGGTCCACGTCCCAGACTGGCGTGCGTTCCACGTCGTATGTCCCACGTCATAGACTCACGCATCTGCGCAAATTTCTCATCATGCGCAGTGGTACCCTCACCGCTGTCAACGTGATGAGGTTAAGCGCATAAACGTGTTAAACAACACGTACATGACATGGCAAGTGTGCGTACCGCAAAACCGGAAACAGGAAATGGTGAAATTGGCATCATGGCAGTAAGGGGGACACACGGTCTCAACATATATAAAAAATGAATTTAAAAACTTTGTGCATAAATTATACAGAAAAAAGAGGAGGGGAAGGAAGGGTGGCACATAAATGTCATCCTTTATCTCTTCCCACAAATATTGTGTTAACAAATATATATATACCTATTTTAAGTTCTAAAATTCTAATATAAACACGAAAATGTATCATATTGTGTCAGTTCAATGACAAGAATAATAATTGTTGTAAATAGCCAGCTAGACACAACAGAGATGACATCTCTGTGACAACTTTATAGAAGTGTAAATTGTGACTTTACTAAATTAACCAAAAAATTGTTTTTATAACGGGTAAGAGAAAAATTGTAACTGGCCACTCATGGAATGGACTTTCAGGTGGGATCATGTGCACACATGATACAACAATGTTACAAACAGCATTAAAGGCAAGAAAGAAAGAGAGAGATGAGGAAACAATCAATATGGACATTTCAAATATAAATGGTGTCAAGCTTTGCTGATGAAGGAATTGATATCCCAGTCTATATTCATACCAAAGGGCGAATAAGAACACAGCTCATAAATCCAGTAAGTCTCGAGTTGTGAGACCCCCCTGGTTTTGACCCCTCCCCTCCAAGGGGCAATATACCTGTCAATCACCAAAAAAGTGGTCCCCTTGGGGTTACGGTCATGGTGTGCTGGGAGGAGGAGCTACGTCCCCACGACACCGCTATCCGAGTACCCGGAAGTTATGGGTTGTTCTGGAGCCGGCCGGCTTTCTTTGTACGCCTTTATACAACTGATGTTTGTAAGTGCATTTTCTGGATTTTTTATTCAATAAACGTTAGATTTTATGCTATATGGAGCTGTTTATCTCTTTTATGGTGACACATCCAATCCATCCTGTTATGACTAGTGGAGAGGGTTCCTGCGAACCGGATGACATCTAGCACCTGTCTTACAGATCCCGGGCTGGGGTTGCAGCCATCCGCCCATTTAGGTCTCCTATAGTTAAGAGACCAACGCTTTTTGGTAAGAGGCAGTAGTTTTTGAAGGTGGAGGTTTATCTACGCACCCTATTCACTGCAGCAAGTTTTTCAATATTCACTCAGCACTTGGGGATGTTCTTCACTCAATTTTTATTTGTGCTATACAGAATGTATGGACTTTAACCACTATTGTTTTTGTGCGTGCAGCCAAGGACAATATCTGGGCCTCATAAGATCTGTTCATAATATTTATTGATTATTATTTTACATTTTTTATGTTTTGTTATCTTTTTCTGAGGCATTCACTTGTCACATTGATATATTTTGTCATGGTGTTTTGAGGCATTCATTTGCTGCCTTTATTATGTCACATTATTGTTCTTTTCTAGGAACATAGAATTAATATCTGTGTTTTATGAATTTATTGTGATACACTGATTATCATTGAATTATTTGCACAGTGATCACCACTTATATTCATATCCCTCTATTAGGATTTAAGGCACTTGTTTGTTGCCACTCTCACATTTTTTTCCAGCGCGACTTTCTTATTTTTTATTATGGTGTGACCTATAGTGTCTGGGTACAGTGTGTTTCGTATCACCGCTTTTATTTAAGGCAATATGTTCCACAACTCTCACCGAAAACATGCGGATGGTGTGACCCACATATTGCATCCCGCAAGGGCAGGTGATTAGATATAATATGTAGTGGGTTGCACAAGTACAAAAATGTTTAATGGGGTATTGTTTGTTTGTGACAGAAGATCTAAAGTCAACTATCCTGCATCCAACTCCTGAGTTGTGTTGACATACTATAGATTTTCTGCACGGGAAGAAGCCAGTCAGTTCATGAAAGAACGATGGCCGTAAAGAGGGATTGATGATGTTAGGAGCTATTTTGCTTTGTAACGTAGGTGCTCCTCTAAAGACAACTTTAGCTTGGTCTGGCAAGGATGGACTAAGGATACGGTCATTTTTTAGAATGCTCCAATGCCTGGCAAAAATGCCTTTAATCTGACGGTATTGGGTGGAGAAAGAGGTCATTATGGCCCACCTAAAACTATTGTCGGTGTCACGTTTGGGCCTAATGGCCAGTAGAGATTCTCTATCTACTTCCATAGTGCGTGAAAGCTCCCGGTCAACATCCTCAGGGTTGTATCCTTTGTCCAATAGCCGGATTTTGAGTATGTCAGCTTGTACTTTAAAAGATTCTATGCTAGTACAATTTCTACGTAACCGCAAAAACTGGCTTTGTGGAACAGACTGTAGCCACGACGGATGGTGGCAGCTGTCTATGGGGATGAAACTGTTTCTATCTGTTGATTTGAAAAAGGTTTGAAACTCAAGCTGTCTATTGATAATTCGAATTTGGAGATCTAGAAAATTGATCATGTCTGTACTGGAATTATATGTCAGAGAAATGCTCCTATCATTACTATTAAGTAGATCAAAAAATTACTGTAATGAATCTGCAGTGCCATTCCATAGGAGGTGGATATCGTCTATGTAACGTGCCCACAGAACCAAAGACGGATTTGCCAGAGCATAGACGACATCCTCCTCCCACTTGGCCATGAATAAGTTGACAAGGCTTGGGGCAAATTTAGCCTCCATGGCCACTCCGCGGAGTTGGGGGTAAAATTGTTGGTTAAACCAAAAATAGCTATGTGTAGTGGCAAATTGCAGTAACTCCATAATAAATTCGCACTGAAAGGAAGCAAGGGATGGTTCTTTGACTAGAAAATACTTAACTGCTTCAATACCCCTCTCGTGTGGTATACATGTATAGAGGGAGGCCACATCCGCTGTAGCCATAATGTAGTCCCCCTGTATATCTAAGCCCTCCAATAGTCTGATCGTGGCATCAGTATCCTTAAGGTAAGATGGCATTTATCTCACAAGGGGCTGTAAATAAAAATCTATATACTGACCTATACATGATGTGACAGAATTGATGCCACTCACGATAGGTCGGCCAGGGGGGTGGAAGGGATCTTTGTGAATTTTGCGTAGATAATAAATAGTTGGTATTCTGGGGGCTAAAGGAACTAAAAATGTTTGTTAACACAATAATCGTGGGAAGAGATAAAGGATGACATTTATGTGCCATCCTTCCTTCCCCTCCTCTTTTTTCTGTATAATTTATGCACGTAGTTTTTAAATTCATTTTTTATATATGTTGAGACCGTGTGTCCCCCTTACTGCTATGATGCCAATTTCACCATTTCCTGTTTCCGGTTTTGCGGTACGCACACTTTCCGTGTCATGTAAGTGTTGTTTAACACATTTATGCGCTTAACCTCATCACGTTGACAGCGGTGAGGGTACCACTGCGCATGATGCGAAATTCGCGCAGATGCGTGAGTCTATGATGTGGGACCTACGACGTGGAACGTACGCCAGTCTGGGAGGTGGACCGCACGCGGATGTGCCCGTTTTCAGACTGCCCCCCTTTGTGTACACACACACCCGTTGATTTGTCCGGGTGTGTGACGTCACCACATGCACACTTACGTTCTTGCATTGCATATTGACGGCGTGGTGTCCACGTTGAGTCGGCCCCTCCCCACTTTAGCTATCGCTCCCTTCCGATTGGCAGACAGGAGGGAGCTTGGAACACACCTCCATACTGGCTATTACGTACCATGGAGCGCACGCCGGGACGCCATCTTAGGAAACCAGAAGTATCTGTGACAACACGCTGCAAACGCTTGTGGACTTGATTTTCATGATGGGGTCACATTGCTTATAAATTTGTGGAGTGCAGCAGTGGAGGGACACCCCAGACGATGTCCTTGGAAACGAAACACGTCGGGAAGGTCTCCACTGCTGCTCATTGATTCTGTACAAGCGCTGTTCTTAACTTTATTAAAATTTGACTTTTATTTACGGAATTACACTATGTGGTCCCCTTTTGTTTTCTCCTTTACCACTCTGCATACATCTGTGGATTTCTGAGCATCGTTCTATATGAGAGGTTACTTTCCATGCGTTCCTATTGGTTTGCGAATAGAGAATCTCCGGTCTAGGAAATCGACAGCTCCAGAGTTTATCCACCACAATACAAGCCTGTTTGACACGCAGAACATACGTTCTGGCGTGTTCAAACATTCTGGTAAGCCTCCTCTTCTCACGGTGGTGGTTTCCTCACAGTCACATATCTCAATATATGGACAGACACATTTTCCCAAATTGGAGATCCTTGCTGTTGAGTTTGATAACTCTAAATATATAGACTGGGACTATATATACAGACACGTTTTCCCACATTGGAGTTTCTTGCTGTTGCGTTTGATAACTCTAAATATATAGACTGGGACTATATATACACTGAGTTTTTGCCCTACTGCCTGTGTTGTCAACAATATTGCCACTTTCTATGTGTGTTATATACAGATTGAGCTTTTGCACTGCTATCTGTGTTGTCATCAACTTTGTCACTTTCTATGAATGCTAACAACATTTTTATTCCCATTTACTGTTTGAAGCCTTCTGGTGCCATTTGGGCTCATAGCCCACTATTTTATAGCGCCACAATTTTTTGTTTTTGTTTTCCTTTTTGCCATTTATTTAATTTGGTGTGTTAGCTGCTTATTATTGGTGGTAGCGCAAAATTATTTGCCTCACTTTATTAATCCCATATTGACCTGGCATATAATATGCTGTTTCAGGTAATGAAAGGGTAAAGGATAAGAACAACAAATCCTGGGAGATGGATCTTGGGTTTTCGGTGGAAGCAGCCGATTGGGATAAAATTTGGATCACAACTAATGCCGCGTACACACGATCGGACTTTACGGCAGACTTTGTCCGGCGTACTTTTCGACGAACTTTACGATGGACTTTCCGAATGAACGGACTTGCCTACACACAATCAACCAAAGTCCGACGGATTCGTACTTGATGACGTACGGCCGGACTAAAACAAGGAAGTTCAAAGCCAGTAGCCAATAGCTGCCCTAGCGTCGGTTTTTGTCCGTCGGACTAGCATACAGACGAGCGGACTTTTCGACCGGACTCGAGTTCGTCGGACAGATTTGAAACATGTTTCAAATCTAAGTCCGTCAAACTTTTTAGAAAACAAAGTCCGCTGGAGCCCACACATGATCGAATTCTCCAACGAAATCCAGTACGCCGGACCAAGTATGCCGTAAAGTCAGATCGTGTGTACGCGGCATAAGTCATCCTCACAAAACATTAGAGACAAATTAGTAATCACATGGGGGTATTTGGTCCCTGTCAGAATTGCAAAATATTCTCCAAATTATTCCCCATCTTATTTTCGTGACTGTGGTGATCTTTGATCACATCTTCAAACTTGGTGGGATTGCCTGGTAGCAAAAAATGTTTTGGAAAGATGTATTTCTTATGATTTCAACACTGTTTGAAATCCCTATCAATCCTGATCCTACAATAGCACTTTTAAACTTAAAACCGGCCACTCTCTCCTACCGCCAATTCAAACTCTTATTACAGATCACTACAGCCGCAAAACAAACAATTGCCAAAGCTTGGAAATCCCCGTCCTTAATAATTGCTGAAACTAAAAATAGAGTCAATCAAGCAATAACCCATGCCAAAACAGAGGCTATAACTCAACTATCCAGCTTTAAGAATATATGGAATCCCTGGGTGACTCACTTTATGCCTTCCAATTTTGATGCTTCTCTACTATGACCTTGGTAATCTAGATTTATACTTCAATTCTCTGCATTCATGGTATGTGTTTATTACCATGTACTACCCCAGGGACCCCCACTAGCTCTCATTTCTTTCTTCCCTATTTTTTCTCCTACCCAAGATTACTTTTTCTTTTATCTTCTTTCTCTCTTCTACTTTTTCCCCCTATTCTCTCTCTCCTCTTTCAAATTACTATTTATATAGTTCTGATAGCAGAACTTTTATTTCATTGGTTATCATTATACCAATTGTACATAGTTCCAGTATGTAGTATAAGATTTTACATTCTATAATAAAAGATTTATTTTATTTTTTTTTAATTTAAAAATGATACTCTTGATAATAATTAAGACCTTTTTTTTTAACCCCTTCCCGCCGACCGTACGCAGATATGCGTACTCGGCTTTCCGGGGTTATACCGGGATGATGCCCGCAGCTGCAGGCATCATCCCGGTACCGTTGTTTACAGCGGGCGATCGGCTCCCTGAGTATAACAACCGATGCCCCCCCCTTCCGCCGCCGTTACCGGGCCTCCCGTGCTATCGGGAGGCCCGGTGTCCAATCAGGTACCTTCGGTGGCTGGGGGCGGGCTGTAACGAAGCTGTGGGCGGCTTCGTTCCAGCCTTCTTGTTGTAAACACGGAAGCGACGTCATGACGTCACTTACCGTTTACTCGGCTGCCAATGGCGCCGAATTTAAAAAAGTACACAGTATTCAGAATCACCGTTTTCGGCGATCTGAATACTTTGAAGTGTAAAGGAGGGATGGGGGGTCCATAAAGAGTACCTGTCACCACCTATTACTGTCACAAGGGATGTTTACATTCCTTGTGACAGCAATAAAAGTAAAAAAAAAAATTTTTTTTAAAACACAAGATATAAAAGTAAAAAAATAAATAAAATAAATTTAAAAAAACAAAAATTTTTTAAAGTGCCCCTGTCCCCGCGAGCTTGCGCAGCGAAGAAAACGCATACGAAAGTCACGCCTGCATATGTAAACGGTGTTCAAATCACACATGTGAGGTATCGCCGCAATCATCAGAGCGAGAGCAATAATTCTAGCCCTAGACCTCCTCTGCAACTCAAACCTGGTAACCGTAAAAAAATTTTTAAAGCGTCGCCTATGGAAATTCATAGGTATCATAGTTTGTCGCCATTCCACAAGTGCGTGCAATTATAAAGGGTGACATGTTTGGTATCTATTTACTCGGCGTAACATCATCTTTCACATTATACAAAAAAATTGGGGTAACTTTACTGTTTGGATTTTTTAAAATTCATGAAAGTGTCCCTTTTCCAAAAATTTGCGTTTAAAACACCGCTGCACAAATACCGTGTGATAAAAAATATTGCAACAATCGCCATTTTATCCTCTAGATTCTCTGCTAAAAAAATATATAGAATGTTTGGGAACTCTAAGTAATTTTCTAGCAAAAAATACGGATTTTAACTTGTAAACACCAAATTTCAAAAATAGGCTTAGTCATGAAAGGGTTAAACTGAGGTCATCTTATATTAACCTGGTCTAAGTTGGTTTTATCCTCTCTTATACAATGTATGATGCAATGTTTTGAGTAGTTAGATCCATGCTAAAATAGTTTTAGTTAAACTACTTTTAGTTTATGTTGGAACTACAACTCAAAAGTATTACCATATATGTGATCTTTTCTTTTGCTGCCACCATATATACTTATGTATACTAATTGTTAAAATTCAACAAACTAATTCGACAAGTAAAAAAAAAAAAAGAACAACATTTACAAATCATTCATCTTTAAAAACAAGTTGGTAGCCCCCATACTTCTATACTAATAAGTTAATTTTAAAGGCTTAGTTTTTTTCTAAATTTCAGCTCCCCTATGTACCAATATAGCATTAATGTTCTTCTTTTGCAAAAATAAAACAGCTTTCCATTTAACCACTTGCTGACCAGCTCACACAGATATGCTGCAGCAGATATACCTGTACCTCGGTCCTTGCAAGGAGGATAGCGGGTGTGCGCCCGCAGGTCCCGCGGACTTGATGTTCGCCGGTGACCCGCAATCGCTGTGCACAGAGGCAGAACAGAGAATTGTAAACAAGGAGATTCCACGTTCTGCCTAATGACATAGATCTTCTGTTCCCACCGATCGGGAACAGTGATCTCTGTCATGTCCCAGTGAGCCGACCCCCCTACACTTAGAACACACCCAGAGAACACACGCAATCCCTTGATTGCCCCCTAGTGTTAACCCCTTCCCTGTCAGTGTAATTTTTACACTAATCAGTGCATTTTAATAGCACTGATCAATGTAATAATGTCACTGGTCCCCAAAAAATGTCATTTGGGGTCAAATTTGTCTGCCGCATTGACACAGTCCCGCTAAAGATCGCAGATCGCCACCATTACCAGTAAAAACAATAAAAAATAAATAAAAGTCCACAAATCTATCCCGTAGTTTGTAGACGCGATAACTTTTGCACAAACCAATCACTATACGCCTATTGCGATTTTTTTTACCAAAAAAATGTAGAAGAATTAATATCGGCCTAAACTGATGAATACATTTTTTTTTTTATTTTTTTTGGATATGTATTTTTTAAAATTGTTGGTCTTTTTTTGTTTATAGCACAAAAAATAAAAACCGCAGAGGTGATCAAATACCACCAAAAGAGAGCTATATTTGTGGGTAAAAAAGAACGTCAATTTTGTTTGGTTACAACGTCGCACAACCGCGCAGTTGTCAGTTAAAGCGATGCAGTGCCGTATCGCAAAAAATGGCCCCTTCATTAACCACTTCCGGACCGCCGAACGCCAATATACGTCCTCGCTTTGAGGATGGATATCGTTGTTATGGCAGCAGTTAGCTGCCAAAACCCCAGTATCCTCGTGTTCGGCCAGCGGTCCACTACAAGATAAAAGTGGTCTCTGCGGCGGATTCGCCGTAAGATCACTTTTATCGGTGGCAGGAGCGGAGCCTCCTGCCGTGCATCCGGTGCCCTCTGTCGCTTACTGGAGCCGTCGGTAGCGGCAGAGGCAATCCGGTCTTCTCTGTGGCTGTGCATGGAGACGAGTGAGGGGAAGATGGCCCCCACCCGTCTCCATGACATTGCAGGCGGAAGCGACGTCAAAACGTCACTTCCGCCCATAGCTCTTAAAGGGCCATTTTTTTAAATGACAAATTTTTAAATTTTTTTTGTTGCATTTTAGTGTAAATATGAGATCTGAGGTCTTTTTGACCCCAGATCTCATATTTAAGAGGTCCTGTCATGCTTTTTTTCTATTACAAGGAATGTTTACATTCAAAGTGACACGATTTTTTTTTTTTTTAAAACAGTGCAAAAATAAAAAATAAAAGGTAAAATAAATAAGAAAATTTTTTTTTTAAACGCGCCCCCAGTGCCGCCAAGCTCGCGTGCAGAAGCGAACGCATACGTGAGTAGCGCCCACATATGAAAACAGTGTTTAAACCACACGTGAGGTAATCGCCGTGATCGGTAGAACGAGAGCAATAACTCAACTCTGTAACTCAAAACATGCAACCTGTAGAATTTTTTAAACGTCGCCTATGGAGATTTTTAAGTGTAAAAGTTTGTCGCCATTCCACGAGCGGGCGCAATTTTGAAGCATGACATGTTGGGACATCAATTTACTCGGCGTAACATTATCTTTCACAATATAAAAAAATTGGGCTAACTTTACTGTTGTTTTATTTTTAATTCAAAAAAGTGTATTTTTTCCAAAAAAAATGCACTTGTAAGACCGCTGCGCAAATAGGGTGTGACAAAAAGTATTGCATTGACCGCCATTTTATTCTCTAGGGTGTTAGAAAAAAAATGTATAATGTTTGAGGGCTCTAAGTAATTTTCTAGCAAAAAAAAAACGTTTTTTAACTTGTAAACAACACATCTAAAAAAAGGCCTGGTCCTTAAGTGGTTAAGGGGCCAAATCCTTCCGGGGTGAAGTGGTTAATCTACACACGTTTACCTCACTGTCCTCATGGCTGTTTAACCACTTCAATACCAGGCACTTAGACACCTTCCTGCCCAGGCCAATTTTCAGCTTTCAATGCTGTCGCAATTTGAATGACAATTGTGCGGTCATGCAACACTGTACCCAAACAAATTTTTTATAATTTTGTTCCCACAAATACAGCTTTCTTTTGGTGGTATTTGATCACTTCTGTGGTTTTTATTTTTTTCGCAACAAATAAAAAAAGACCTAAAATGTTGCCACTGATATGGCTGCACTGACGGGCACTGATACGGCGGCACTGATGATGGGCACTGATAGGCGGCACTGGTATGCGGCACTCATAGGCGGCACTGATGGGCACTCATAGGTGGCATTGATGGGTACTTATGGGTGGCACTGATAGGTGGCACGGATGGTCACTGATAGGTGGGCACTGACAGGTGGCACCGATGGACACTGATGGGTGGCACTGATGACACTAGTGGGTGGCATTGCTGGGCATCACTGAAATGTAATGGTGCCAATCAGTGCCCATTTGTGGGCACTAATTGGCACATATTGGGCACAGACTGGGCACATGTGGATGGCCATAGGGTACATACCTGGCCATCCACATGTTGCCCCCTTCCCTGGTGGTCCTGGCGGCCTCGCTCGTGGTCTAGTGCGGGAATCCGAGGGGGGGCTGCGCTGATAAACAATCAGCGCAGACCCCCGTCAGGAGAGCCGCTGATCGGCTCTCCTCTACTCGCGTCTGTCAGAAGCGAGTGAGGAAAAGCCGATCAAGGGCTTTTCCTATTGACATCGGAGGCTCTTTACCAAGATCGGTGGAGCAGTGTGTCAGACTGACACACTGCTCCACCGATCGCCACGATGCACGCCCCCACGGGCGTGCAGCTGCATGTTATCCTGCTGGACGTCATATGACGCCCAGTCAGGATAACTGAACCACTGCCCGGCCGTCAATCTGCTATGCTGCCTATCCATTACTTCTGCCTTACTTCCTAGTCAGACTTTAGGTCATGACACAGGAAGGAGTTGACCAGCTGAGGGTAGATGATGCAGGGTGTGTGCTAATGAGATCAGTTGGTCAACTCCTTCCTGTGTTATGACCTAAAATCTCTCTAGGAAGTAAGGCAGAAGTAATGGAGCAGTGTTTTTAAACAGCCATTAGAAAAAAGAAGTACATTAAATGTTATATTGGTACATAGAGGGGCTGGAGTTTAGAAAAAAAAAAAAAAAAAGGTGATCAGCTACATATTTAATCACCCTCCAATTTCCATGGCTAGTTTTAGCCTAACCTAGCTTATTATTTCTGCACTGGGAGGATGCACAACTTCTCACAAGGCAAAATAAATACTGCTGAAATAACTGGATTCTGAATCCCGCTTAAAGCCAACCACTTGAAGACCAGGCTAAACTTTTGTTTACATGTGAAAATCTGTATTTTTTTTTAAACAACAGTATATATTTTTTTAAAGCAGGGGCCCTAGAGAATAAATTGGTGGGTGTTGCAAATTTTTATGTCACACGGTATTTGCGCAACGTTTTTTCAAAAACCTTTTATGGACGAAATACAGGTTTTTAAATTTTAATTCACAAAACACAATCGAATACCCAATTGTTTGGTAAAATATAAAAGATGATGTTATGCAGAGTAAATAGATACCAAATACGTCACACTTTAAAATTGCGCATGCCCCTGCAATGTTGACAAACAAAATACATTTTTACTATCAATAGGCATAGGGTTACCACTTTAGATTTACACAGGAGGTCTGGTGCTATAATAGCTGCCCATGATCTGATGTTTGCAGTGTTAACTCACGTGTGGGATGATTGCTGTTTGCATGCATGCAGGACGACCGTGTGCATTCCAAACAGCAACACCAAGATTGCGCTGATTACATCCAGGGGATGGGATGTCCCCTCCTGCTGCTTGTAAATACAATCCAGCAGCTAGTTAACCGTTAGGATTGCTTTTACAGAAGAGCTAACCGTCGGCTCTAAAAAACAATACCTCAATGATGCCTGCAGGCATCACCTTGGTATAACCACTTGAAGTCTAGCAAGGGTGTAAAGGCCTATGAAAAAAGAAAAGAAGTCCCTGGAGCTACACATCACACAAAACTCTTATGTAAAGGGTGGAAGCAGGATCAGACTAGACTCTGTCCAGGCCACTCCCCCAACATGCCTTACCCTTCCCCACTTTCCCATGACTAAGCTCAATGGGTGGGGCCAAATATGCAGGCTGAGGCTACTTTCACTCTTTATATCAGGGTTTTGTGTGATGTGAGGCTCCTGGGCTGTCTTTTCTTTCTTACATAGTTACAAAGGCTGAAAAAAGACACAAGTCCACCCAGTTCAACAATAAAAAAAATATTCTTCACTGACTTCTAGCTGAGACAAGCTCTTTCCCTGCCTGCACTCCCAGTGACTGTTAGCATATAAGGACCTGCTAAAACCTGAAGTGGCAACCTCAATTTCTTTGTAAGGGTTCACTTTGTAAAGGCCTACCCCCACCATCTTATACTCACCTCTCCAGTGCTTCTCATCGCTCTGTTATCTATCCCAGCCACACAAAAAATATACATGTCTGTTGAATTTTCAGCTTAAAAGAAGCAATGTCAACACCTCCTCCATCAAATGACCTGGGACTAGAGATTGGCCAAAAGGCCCACATAAGGCATCATAAGCACTGAGTACAGTATTTTTCAATGGTAGTCTTGCAAAATGGAGCAGAGGGATATTTCTGTAAAGGTGTTTATGGGGGTGGTACAGACCTTAGTGGTCAAGGTTATAGGGTCGCTTTAAATGTAGTACCCCCCCCCCCCACCCAATTGTTCTATCATGTCCTATCATGTACCGTATTTATCGGCATATAATATGCACAGGCCTAAAACACGCACCTTCAATTTAGGAGGGAAGTTTCAGGAAAAAAAAATAATTTTAAAAGAACTTTGAAGCAAAATAAGGGTCAGTGCCCATCAATGCAGTCTCACCATTGCCCATCTGCAGCCTGATCAATGCCATCTGCAGCCTCACAATTGCCCATCACTGCAGCTTGATTAATGTCCATCTGCAGCCTCACAATTGCCCATCAATGCAGCTTGATCAATCCCCATCTGCAGCCTCACAATTGCCCATCAATGCAGCTTGATCAATGCCTATCAATGCAGTCTGATCAATGCCCATCTACAGCTTCACAATTGCCCATCAATACAGCTTGATCAATGCCCATATGCAGCCTCATAATTGCCATGAATGCAGTCTGAACAATGCCCATCTGCAGCCTCACCTCAGATTACTGCTGCCTTGGAGGGGACAGGGAGGGGGGCAGGACGAGCGCCATCAGATTACATACAGTGAGAATCTCCTGTTTACTCGGCAGCCTCTTTAATACAAAGTCCAGCCTCCTGGACCAGCTTCTATGATAGACAAAACACTGGACCAATGCTGGCCCAGGAGACAGGACTTCCTATTACAAAGGCTGCTGAGTAAACAGGAGATTCTCACTGTATGTAAACTGATGGCGCTCGTCCCAACCCCCTTCCCTCCTAGGCAGCCCAAATTGCAGTATCGGCGTATAACACACACACACTATTTGCACCCGATTTTTAGGGTGAAAAATGAGTGTTATACGCCAATAAATACAGTAATTTGAAAACAATGCCTTGTGATATCCACCTACTATGCTCCCGATGGTTACAATTCTCAGATACCAGAGCTTTAGCAGTGAGGTCATGTGGTTGCTGTAAACAAGTGAGTACTGGCTCTGGCACACCCAGCACTTGCTGTTGGCAGCAGCCACAAGAACCAAGGATTTATAATATATTACAATAGAATGGATGGAGAGGTGGAAATGAGCTGATCAATATGACAGTTTAGGTACACTATAAAGCTGAACTTTCAGAATTGGGTGGAATTCTTCATTAAACTTACAAAACTAATTTATGTATTCTGGTCATTTTAATCTGTTTGCATTTGTTTGGTTTATTGCAGAACCATGTATTCTATCCAGAGAAGAGATGAGTAAGAACTATATACATTTGAAATGGACTTTGTACAGTGATTACATTTTGCACAGAGAGTTTGTTGATTTCTTATGCATGGCTGGATATGAGAATTACGAAACTACATTGGCATTTGCGTTAAGGAGTGAGTGCAGATATGGACAACTAAAGTATCCAAAATGTGTTTCAAGAAATCGATAAAAAGTACAGTTATTCCAAGCGGAACATATTCTAGTAAATCAAGAAAATCTTGAGTCATTTTTTTAATACACATCAAAAAATATGCACACAGAATTACTATAATCAAGTACCGTGAATCTTTTGGGTTGAGATCTCCCTGCAAAGGTCATCAGTGAATATCCAGCAAGAGATCAAAGTAGTTTACCATGAAAAAAACACTACTCTCCATTAAGAAACAAATGGCACCCATCTCAAATTTGCTAAAGACTGCCTGGCTCTCAAACTGCACTACTGCAATAATGTTGTGTAGGGACATGTAATAGAAAAACTCAACTGTTAGGCCTCATGTACACTGCTGCTGGTAAACGGACGTTTAGGAGCAGTTGGGAATTTTTTTTAACTGCTCCTGAACTCTCCTCTATGTTATCTCATCAGTACATGTACACAGGTTAGTTTATAGTCCTTTCTAGGCAGTTGAGTTTAGAGGTTTTTTGGAACCCAAAAAAATGTGTTCAGATGCTGTGTTTAGAGGCATTTCAAGTGCCAAATGCAGCTAAACGCGTTTAGGCGCGTTTTCGTCTAGAAGTGTTTTTAAAAGGGAGACATTTTATTTATTACCTGGAAAATGCTTAAAACACACCAAAAACTCAGTTATCACTGTCTGCAAGCTTGATATACCATGTGATATTCCCCTCATCAGACAATTATGTGGTACAATACAGGACTTGCATTACTTGACGCTGAAGTTGAGAGTCACCAACAGACCTTCCTCTGGTGGCACGCTTCTCCTCATGTTGCTGTCCATGCGAACTAGACGGGGTCTAACCTTTTCCAAGAGAGTGTCAAAGGTGGCAATTGACATGCGTGTAAAATTTTAAAAAATTATCTGGGTAATTACGCTGCTGAACATAGATATTAGAAAGTATCCTGTGGACATGCGTTGAGCTATCAATGGATGTGTCCAGTAGCGACGAACTCTGGTCCTCTCATGCAATTTTCTACATCTTTGGAGCCTCAGCAAAAGCAATATCAGGAGCATTTCCTCACACATGCTCATCATGGGATCCATCATAACAAGCCAATCAAAAAATAACAGCTAGCGACAAGCACACTGCTTTCTCAGCTGTTACTCACACTTTTCTCTCACAGAATGGCTGAAATAGTTAATAAATATTTGTTTTTAGCGCTTTCTAATAATTTGGGAGGGTCTCCTGAGGTTATCTTTAGTAAACACTTCTGAACGCAAACGGGGCTTTTAAACGCTGCTAAACACACATTTTTAAACGTGGACTACTAGCTGTGATGTTCCAGCATTCAGAAGAGGTTGAGAAAATGTCCCGTGTACATGAAGCCTAACATGTACCCAGCAATTAATTTGTAAAGATAGAAACATGCCATTGCTGACTATTTTTATTTTTTTTATTTTTTTAGAGGTACAGGCTCAAAGGCTCTCATCCTTCTCCTAACTTTTTTACCATGTGAGTTACTGACCTGGAACAAGCATGCTTGCTGTAGATTGGTCACTCACCAGAAAGGAAGCAAGAATCAGGTTAGTCACCCATAGTTACATAGTTAGTCTGGTTGAAAAAAGACATCTAGTTAATAAAAGGGAAAAAAATATACAATCCTATATATATAATTCTATAACCACAGTTGATCCAGAGGAAGGTAAAAAAAACAAAAAACAGCAAAGCATGATCCAATTTGCTCCAGCAGGCGAAAAAATTCCTTCCTGAGCCCTTAAGAGGCAATCGGATATATTTCCCATATTTCTAAAGGAAATATATAAGGCCCCTTTCATATGCATGTCAGTTCAGTCTAGTTCAAAAAAGAATGAATGATGAATACTGAGCCAGTTCAGATAACATCAGTTTGCACATTCATCTTCTGTTTAGTTTACATCCATTTTTGCCATCAGTTCAGATAAGTTTTTTTGCGCAATCAAAAAACAAACAAAAATGAATATTTTTGCAAAACACTGACAGGAAGTAAATTAATGACATCCATTTCTCTGTCAAAACAGAAACAAAGGTAATTATTTTTTTTTTTTTATGGACCTCAACAGACTCAGATGTAAGCAGATGTAAACAGGCATGTGTTCATTTACATTAACTTGCCCATAAAGGTGTATTGTCCCTCTGTCTGGATCAATCTGAAAACCACACAGACAAAGGGGAACAAAGTGACGTCTATGTCTAGTAAGTTTTCCCTGCATTTTGACAGTGGACCTTTCCGAACCCATGCTTAGTCAATGGGCAACCAACCCCTGAGCAGTCGCAGTTAGGTAAGGAAAAAGACGCAGTCCTGTTCCATTTTTTTTTCCAAACCTGGATGGACTCAGTAGTAATTGGATGTAAACGAATGCACATCTGTTTACATCTACCTGCCTATACACTTACATGGAGCCTCTGATCAGGTCTGCCTAAAAAACTGACACTTGATTGGCAGGCCAATGTGAAAGGACCCCTAGGAATTTTGCACATGGACAGTGAGAGGTTAAAAAATGCACTAATGTAAGACTCCCAGTGTCTACCTGCACACAGGGAGCGGAAGGTGGCATTTATAGCTGGTCATATAAATGAATAGCTGTACTCTACTTGTGTAAACACCAATGATTCTGTGCACTGCAGGAGGAAATACCCATGGTTTTTGTCTGTCTTGTTACTGTATATAGACTATTACACGCACTATTTTTGAGAACTATACCAATGCTGAGGTGCTGAGGTGCAAATGGCCCTATTACCGTGCACAGGGCTCAAACATAAAACGTTCAGTATTGTAGCAAACCAGGTCATGACCTTCCCTTCACTAAAATTCTGTAGCATAAGATGAAGATGCTTTATATACAAGAATGGGCTGCACATGGATTTTCAGCAGCTATAGAAATATACCATTTCTTAAATAAAGATTAAATCCCCTTTAAAGAGCTATTCGTGACAATAAAAAAAAAAAATACTGAAAAGTTACATGCTCACAAGCGTTTTCTCACAACTGTATAGGCAGTTAGATAGATCATTAGCATTCAGCAGGTCAGATTCAAATGTGCAAATACATGAAAGAGTAGCACAAGCACCACCATAGTGTAATATTAAAAATATTCAACTTTTTAAATTGAAAGTAAAAAAATATGCACTCACAAACATCAATAAAATGGGTGGTAGGTCAGAAGCACTGAGAACCACAGCAAAGTCCATGGGGCTGAAAAGAGCTGTCCTAAGCACAGGCAGCAAGCAGCTTGTGTTGGTACGTGCGAGTAAAACCCTTCAGCATCCATAGTGGCGAACAATAACCGCACAACTGCTTCGCCCACTTCTGTGTAACATTTCACAAGGTATAGGAATGCATTTCAAGGAATGTGCCTCCTCTTCCTTTCCCTTTTTACCTAAGCACCATAGCATTTTATTGTTTGCCTATTTTCAGATTCAAATGTCATTGTCAAGTATCAAGTATCAAGAAGTCATTACATTTTAGCAATTTAATTGAAATGAATTCAATTATGTTTACTTAAACAGGTTTACCTGAAAATGTTCTATTTTAGAGTAACAAAGCAATAAAATAAAATCTAGTTCTATTTCTAGAAAATGTACCTTCTTGTTCATTGTTAAACAACAAATGTTACAATTAGTTACAATCATCACAACATAACTAAAAACTGACATTGTAGGAACTACCTCTTTTCCTTTTTGCCTTGAAAGGTAATTCTACCTTTACACAAAATAAAAGATGAATGCCGAGCACCCTCCCAGTTGAACTTGTGCCATTATTCTTTTGCTGCCTACTTCTCCTGGTGTACTGATTCATACACTTTTATGCTGGCAATGGCTAGAGGTTATTGGTTAGCATGGTCACGTGGCAGCACTGACAAATGACAGTCCCTCCTTACCAGGGAGGGTGGGTGCTGGGAATTTATCATTAAAATTTTAGTGTAAAGCTGTCTCCAAAACAAAACAACCTTCCACTGTAGACTAGGCACGAATGAAAGCCTTATCTTAGTAGTAGTTATCAATGAAAAAATATGCACTGTACCAGAGAGAGGGCACAATGCCAAGTGCCACATAGAAAGAGCCCAAGGAAATAATAACCAAAAAATCGTTTTGTATTTAATTTTGTATTTAATAAATTAATTTATTGAAAAAACAATGACCAAATGACATAAAAATGGCAGCAATCCTACACCTAACATCATATAGACAACGTTGTTTAGGGACAAAGACAAACACGCATAAAACAGAGCGTGTGACACCATCTAAGCATATAGATTTACCAATAAAGCACTGAGGATATGTGCAATTGGGGTAACCGCATCACCAGCTAGGCAGTCCTCTCATTGGTGATATGAGCAACGGCAGTTGCAAAATACAAAGAGTCCAAAAAAAAAAAAAAATCCGTGGCTGAGGGGAATACTGCTATTATGGAACGATCCTAGGGATAGGGAGAGAGCAAGGGGCAGGGGTGAGCAGCAGCGTGTCCACAATGCTGTAAAATCCAATAGACTGGGAGTACCTCGAACCAGTCAAAGCAGATATAACCTCTCAGTGATTATTTAGGAAGGCATATAGATGGATAGCCATTCCCAAATGGCTGCATAGTAATCAAAGTTAGATAAATGTAAAAGTTTAATAGGCAGAGGTATTATGTAAATTTAGGACTCACAGTCAGCAGAAGATTGTGAAGGCAGCGCTTTGCAGCACTGCTGAAACGGCTGATCGAAGCTCCTGTAATCTCTCCTCATGGCTAAATTGCCAAACATGTATCTCCAGAGGGGAATCAATCCCGAATTGTAGGGAGCGGAGGGATATTGCTCCAATGGCTGACTGGCTGCCGCTGCTGCACAATAGCACATCTCTCGCATCCCGCTGTTCCTGGAGCACGGTCCACGCCATGGAGTGGTGCGAGGCGAGGCGGTGATCTCAGCTTTTTCAGGTTTCCCAGTGGAAACGCGTTGACGTCACTCCTCTGCATGTTAGACACCATTCCAGCTATCAGCCGAGATCATCGCCTCGCCACGCACCGGTTCGTGGCACTGACCACGCTCCAGGAACAGCGGGAGAAAAACTGAGGGAGAAGACAGCAGAGAAGACCCGGCAAAAGCTGGAGCTGTCTTAATAAATTACTTTAAAAACCTGTGTACTGCGTTTAATTTTGACACTTTTTTTTAAGTGAATGGGTAGGGGTACATTCTCCATACTCATTCACATAGAGTGGGGGGCCGGGATCTGGGGCCCCCCCTGTTAAAAGGATTTTTCAGATTCTGAAAAGCCACCCACCTGCCGACCCCGAAACCAACGGCCAGGGTTGTCGGGAAGAGGCCCTTGTCCTCATCAACATGGGGACAAGGTGCTTTGGGGTGGGGGGGCGCAAGGCCCCCCCTGCACCAAACCACCCACCCCCCCATGTTGAGAGCTCATCCCCTCCCTTTCCTGACCTTCTGGGCTGCATGCTCGGATAAGGGTCTGGTATAGATTTTGGGGTGGGGACCTCACACCGTTTTTGTGGTGTGGGGGTTCCCCTTAAAATCCATACCAGATCGAAGGGCCTGGTATGCTCTTGAAGGGGGAACCCATGCTGTTTTTTTTTAATCTGGCATGGAGTTCTCCCTAAAGATTCATACCAGACATAAAGTGCCTGGCATTGTCAGGATCAAAGTGGGATCCCCGTTCATTGAAGTTGGACGGATGTTGGACTTCAAGTCGCAGGGCAAAGCCGGATCCACAGTCGTACGACTGTCGTGTCGTACCAGTGTGAACCTGGCTTTATTGTCAAAGCTTAATTTAACAAGCTGAAGTTAGAAGCTGATTGGCTACCTGCACAGCTGCACCAGATGCTGAGTGCTCCAGTTTTGGTAAACCTACCCCATTGCACAAACACTACAATCACGTGAGGGACTACTTCTGTTTTCCTTGTTAAATGGGTTTTATTGGATTTATACTGTATAACAGAAAACAAAAACACACAGGCATAAACAAGGGGGACTACTTCTGTTTTATAGATAATGTGGTACAATTTTCCAAAATGATTAAAAGCTATAGCTGAAAATCCCAATGTCCCATGCAATCTGGAAGACAGATCTAATGCCTTTATTGTAAATAAAAAAAATGTATTAAGCAAACCCAATAATTATACTTCCAACACATCATCCAGATAAACAGGATACATAATTGTTTTACCATCTGCACTAAGAGTGACTTCCCCTGCAATAAAATTTTTCAGAACATCTAAAGTTCCACACAATTTCTTGACCTTGGAGATAGTGAAGAGTGCTTCCAGGGGAACATGAATGGTGTTCCCTTGGATAAATGGCTGTGCAACTTCATTCTCCTCGCTTTGTGTCTCAGTTTCTAACCCGAAAGACCATTTTGAATATGTATAGGCTTCTTTGCTGTGGTCAGTCACACCAGTCGTTATATCTTGTTTGTTTTCTTCTTTGTTCTTGTGATCACACAGTAAGCTGTTTTTCATGCGATTGGCATGTAACAGAGCCACGTTTAGTACAGCATTTCGAAGATATTTCTCCTCCTGGAGACTTGGATATACCACATGAAATACCTTGTAATGCAGAATAAAATAGATTTCCTTTGTTAGCTCTATTTAGTCATAATGTAAGAATATAATATAATATAATCTCAGAATACATATAGATGAACTCCAGTAAACACTATTTATTTGTATAACACTTTTACAATACTGCAATAATTACAAAAGAAACAGTGAATTGAGTCTAGTGATGTACATGTACAATAAGAGTTCCACCAAAAACTTATCTGGACATATTCACAAGTCTGAAAATAGTGAAAATAATTACCGGTACTTCAGATGTGAAAACCAAAGTCTCAGCATATGACAAAAAGGGATGAAAATTAAACCATTTTTAAAAGTTTTTATTAAAAATTGGTCAGTTGTAATCACATGCAGTTAGGTATTTGACAGATAGCAGAGTTGGACATGTTTGCATATATTATAGTTCTGCAATGTGAAGAAGCTTGGATTTGTCATATCATTATGAATATGCCACTTAAAGTGAAGGCAAAAAGATAGAAGAAAGAGACATCTAGGCCCTGCATGGGTGCTCTGCCTGGCAGATCTAATTTCCCTCAAAAACTGTGTAACAATAGTTATTAAATGTGAGGTTTAACCTTTTTTTTTTATGTCAGTAATTGCGTCATTACCCACACTTTAAAGTAATACTAAACACACACAGTTTTTTTTACATTGTCCCGTCTCATTCTGTATGTGGATGATGGCACTTGAATTATTTTAATTAAAAAAAAAGTACATTTTTCCTAATCAATATACTGTACAGCTGTCATATGACTCAGCTTTTTCCCAGCCTGCCTGCAGGAGGCGCTTCTAGTCCTCTGCTGCTGGTCACATGTTCAAAATAAAAAAAATCACCTTTGGAATAAAAAATTAACTAATATCAATAAACTGTTTTAAATGGTCATACAAATATATATATTTGAACTCAAATCTTATTTTTGGTAATAACATGGTGTGGGTGAATTTCTGCCAGTCACAGGCTGTGTCACGCCCCTCCAGCCTGTGTCTTAGGATAAGAGGGAGGTGAAGCCTTCCCCCATTGTGTTTAGCTGGTTAGTGGGCATGGAGGAGGAGGGAAGAAGTGGGCTGTCATTTACCACTGTGTATATACCCACATGTGTGACTCTATAGTCACATGGGCTGCTCAGATGTGAGGGAGGAAATGCTCAGCATAGAAGCTCACTGAAAACTGAGCATGTGCTGAGCTGCCAACACTGCTCTGCAAAATCCCTAGCTGAATTAGGGACTTGGACAGAAGGGGAAGATAGTGAACAGCAGGATCAACCAGGTTTTTTTGCAGAATACAGAAAATTAATCTCATAGTAACTGAGTGGGTATGAACAACATGTAATACAGCATTTGTTGATAATTTTTTTATGATTTGAGTTTAGTGACAATTTAAGCATTTTCTTATTTTCTGGAAAATAACTTTGTATCAATGCTTAACCACTTGCTGACGAGCCGCCGCCCTTATACGACGGCAGGTCGGCTCTCCTGCACGAATCACTGTAGTTGTATGGCGGCTCGTGCAGGTGCAGTTGCGGCGGGGCGTGCTCGATCCCACTGTTGCCGGCGACCCGCGATCGCCTAGTACAGAGGCAGAACGGGAATCTGCCAGAGTAAACAAGCGGATCCCCATTCTGCCAGATGATATGTCAGAGATCTTCTGTTCCCAGTGATCGGGAACAACGACCTCTATCATGTCCCAGTGAGCTCACCCTCCCTACAGTTAGAACACACCTAGGGAACACACTTAACCCCTTGATCGCTCCCTAGTGTAAACCCCTTCCCTGCCAGTGTAATTTTTACATTGATCAGTGCATTTTTATAGCACTGGTCATAGTAATATTTTTACTGGTCCCCAAAGTGTCATTTGGGGTCAGATTTGTCCACCGCAATATTGCAGTCCCCGGGAGATCACGTACATTAACGTGATTTTGCGCAGGGGAGCTAACCTGCCGCAGTAAAACTGCGGTGACTGGTCCGGAAGCAGTTAAAGCGATGCAGTGCCGTAACACAAAAAAATGGCCTGGTCATTAAGGGGACAAGTCCTTCCAGTCCTTAAGTAGTTAATGTATATATAAACCCAAAAACAGAAATCAGAGCTTAGATGTGGTGATTGCATTAGTTTTCTTTATGGCTTTTTTACCCTTATTTTCACTTGGTAATCCTGCCAACAACACCTTTTCTGTCCTAGGGTGACAACATTCACTCTCTGTACTGTATCTATGGAAGAACAGTCCTTTTACTGTTGTGTACTACAAACATCCCCCTCTTTCCTATTTTTGGTACACAGGAAGGAGGTGTTTTGTAGTTCACAGAAGATAGCTAGGAAGGCTAAAAAATGGTTTTAGATTGAGAAGTTACAAGGACACACAATTTCTATGAAGACCAACAGGTATTTTCTATACTTGTGGAAAATGTACTCACCTTAAAGTGGTAGTAAAGTCTACTATTTGACTTATACCTAAAGGTAAGCCTATAATAAGGCTTACAGTGGCTTGCGAAAGTATTCGGCCCCCTTGAACTTTTCAACCTTTTGCCACATTTCAGGCTTCAAACATAAAGATATAAAATTAGAATTTTTTGTGAAGAATCACCAACAAGTGGGACACAATTGTGAAGTGGAACGAAATCTTTTGGATTTTTGAAACTTTTTTAACTAATAAAAAAATGAAAAGTGGGGCGTGCAAAATTATTCGGCCCCCTTGCGTTAATACTTTGTAAAGCCACCTTTTGCTGCGATTACAGCTGCAAGTCGCTTCGGGTATGTCTCTATCAGTTTTGCACATCGAGAGACTGAAATTCTTACCCATTCTTCCTTGCAAAACAGCTCGAGCTCAGTGAGGTTGGATGGAGAGCGTTTGTGAACAGAAGTTTTCAGCTCTTTCCACAGATTCTCGATTGGATTCAGGTCTGGACTTTGACTTGGCCATTCTAACACCTGGATACGTTTATTTGTGAACCATTCCTTTGTAGATTTTGCTGTATGTTTGGGATCATTGTCTTGTTGGAAGATAAATCTCTGTCCCAGTTTCAGGTCTTTTGCAGACTCCAACAGGTTTTCATCCAGAATGGTCCTGTATTTGGCTGCATCCATCTTCCCCTCAATTTTAACCATCTTCCCTGTCCCTGCTGAAGAAAAGCAGGCCCAAACCATGATGCTGCCACCACCATGTTTGACAGTGGGGATGGTGTGTTGAGTGTGATGAGCTGTGTTGCTTTTACGCCAAACATATCGTTTTGCATTGTGGCCAAAAAGTTCGATTTTGGTTTCATCGGACCAGAGCACCTTCTTCCACATGTTTGGTGTGTCTCCCAGGTGGCTTGTGGCAAACTTTAGACAAGACTTTTTATGGATATTTTTGAGAAATGGCTTTCTTCTTGCCACTCTTCCATAAAGGCCAGATTTGTGCAGTGTACGACTGATTGTTGTCCTATAGACAGACTCTCCCACCTCAGCTGTAGTTCTCTGCAGTTCATCCAGAGTGATCATGGGCCTCTTGGCTGCATCTCTGATCAGTCTTCTCCTTGTCTGAGCTGAAAGTTTAGAGGGACAGCCAGGTCTTGGTAGATTTGCAGTGATACTCCTTCCATTTCAAAATGATCGCTTGCACAGTGCTCCTTGGGATGTTTAAAGCTTGGGAAATCTTTGTATCCAAATCCGGCTTTAAACTTCTCCACAACAGTATTACGGACCTGCCTGGTGTGTTCCTTGGTCTTCATGATGCTCTCTGCGCTTTCAACAGAACCCTGAGACTATCACAAAGCAGGTGCATTTATACAGAGACTTGATTACACACAGGTGGATTATATTTATCACCATTAGTCATTTAGGACAACATTGGATCATTCAGAGATCCTCGCTGAACTTCTGGAGTGAGTTTGCTGCACTGAAAGTAAAGGGGCCAAATAACTTTGCACGCACCACTTTTCAGTTTTTTAATTGCTAAAAAAGTTTAAAATATCCAATAGATTTTGTTTCACTTCACAATTGTGTCCCACTTGTTGGTGATTCTTCACAAAAAATTAAAATTTTATATCTTTATGTTTGAAGCCTGAAATGTGGCAAAAGGTTGAAAAGTTCAAGGGGGGCGAATACTTTCGCAAGTCACTGTACCTGTAGGTACAGTGAATATCTCCTAAACTTGCACTGTTTAGGAGATATTCACACTACATGCAGCCGGTGACGTCACCGGCGCATGCGCTCTGAGGGGATGTCCCTTCAAGGCTCTGTGCCGCTGTGACTCCCGCGCACATGCGCAGGAGTGGCGTTATCGCGGTTCGGCCAATCAGTTCAGAAGGAAGACAGGGTAAAAATAGAAGCCCTGTCAGCTGTGACAGCACGCTGCTGGATTGCTTTGTTTTAGCCACTTAAGGACCGGCCACTGTATATATACGTCATTACTTTAAAGATGGATGTCTCGGTTGTGGCAGCAGCTGCGGCGAGATCACCATTATCGGCGGCGGGAGAGGTGCCACCCCCCTCCCGCCGCTCTCCCGCTCCCTCCGCCGCTTACCGGAGGCGTCGTCAGCGGCGGAGGCGATCGGGTCCTTTCTCTTCCAGAGTATAGAGACGAGTGAGGCTAAGATGGCGCCCACCCGTCTCTATACCATAGGACGACCGGAGCGACGTCATTACGTCGGCTTCGCCCACTTCTCTTAAAGGCACATTTTTTTTGTGTCATTTTTTTTTAAACGACTTTTTTTTTTTTTTTTTGCATTTTAGTCTAAATATGAGATCTGAGGACTTTTTGACCCCAGATCTCATATTTAAGAGGACCTGTCATGTTTTTTTCTATTACAAGGGATGTTTACATTCCTTGTAATAGAAATAAAAGTGATCCAAATTTTTTATTTTTTTTAAACAGTGAAAAAAGAAATAAAATAACGTAAAATAAATAATAATTAAAAAAAAAAAAATTTTTTTAAAGCGCCCTGTCCCGACGAGCTCGCGCGCAGAAGCGAACGCATACGTGAGTAGCGCCCGCATATGAAAACGGTGGTCAAACCACACATGTGAGGTATCGCCACGACCAGTAGAGCAAGAGCAATAATTCTAGCCCTAGACCTCCTCTGTAACGCAAAACATGCAACCTGTAGAATTTTTTAAACGTCGCCTATGGAGATTTTTAAGAGTTAACGCTATTCCACGAGCGGGCGCAATTTTGAAGGGTGACATGTTGGGTATCAATTTACTTGGCGTAACATTATATTTCACAATATAAAAAAAAAATTGGGCTAACTTTACTGTCGTCCTATTTTTTTATTCAAAAAAGTGATTTTTTTCCAAAAAAAGTGCGCTTATAAGACCGCTGCGCAATTACGGTGCAAAAAAAGTATTGCAATGACCGCCACTTTATTCTCTAGGGTGTTAGAAAAAAAACAATATATAATGTTTGGGGTTCTAAGTAATTTTCTAGCAAAAAAAACTGTTTTAAACATGTAAACACTTAAAATCCAAAACGAGGCTGGTCCTTAAGGTAAGTCTCTCATAATGTGCTAGTATGCGATGCATACTAACACATTATGCCATTGTCTTGCAGGGCTTTTTATTAAAGTGCAGGTTACTACCGCTTTGAAAAAAGAAAACTAGTGCAGCCACAACATTTAATGACTGGTAAGCTGCAATATATTACATTTTTGTTTCTGGGTTTAGATAATCTTCAATTATTTATGAACATATATACAGGTCAAGGGACACCAGAACAGTCTTTGTGCATAAAGTATAATACTTACTGTTTTGTAAATGCTTTTGTATTGCTTTTTAATATTGATTGATTCTTCACTTTCAGTGTAGTTCTTAATAAATACAGCAATCTGAGAGCAAAAGCCCACATCTTCATGTTCCGGTGGTGGTTTTCCAACCCCACTAAATTCTACTGTATAATTATAGTGTTTGACAACTTTGAGAGCCCTGGATATAAAATACAAAATATTAGTGACTGATGACTATAGTTCACTAAAAAGGTAAATTGAATGATACTAAAAAAAACCACAAACTTCCAGAATGATCTTATACATTTTAAGATAACTAAGACATTTCTTTTGATTGTTTCTTTCTTTTTCTTTTTTTGACAAATTAGATAATATTTTTTAATTTTTAGAAGATTTTAAATAATATACAGTACAAACAAATGGAACATGCCACAGATCAAAATGTCATTGTTATGGTGTTGATCTAAATCTAAGATTGGTTTATGCCTTCATGCATTACCTCAACACAATAATGCGCATGGGCCCTAAAAGAACCAGATCACAGTGGTATAAAACTAAACACTTTGGTGCCTTTCTGCTATACAACCTAATTATTAGCAGACTCATATAGAGCTGTCATATGATTAAATAGAAACTAGTGAAGAGCAGTGAGCAGTAACTCAAGATGCAGTCCTTCTGGCCAGCAGCAGATGGGATTGGTGGTGGAGCTGAACTGATGGAGCCAGAAATTAGAATTACAACCAATAAAAGAATCCTCAAGGTCACAAATTTCATCTATATAAATCCATAAATATCAATCCAAAAATCAGGGAAGTCACCGGTGCAACACAACTAATGAATACCTCCATAAAAATTCTGGCTTTGACTGCTAACCCCCTGTCATATGTTCAAAAATGTTTATTATGTGACACACCAAGACAGATATAAATCATATAGTAAAACATCAAAGCTTTATTGCTTAACCGCTTCCCGACCAGCTCACGCCGATATACGACGGTAGAATGGCACGGCTGGGCAAAAGGACGTACCTGTACGTCCTTTTGAATTCCCCGCCGTGCCATTGCGTGCGTGTGTGCGCGCCGGCCGGGAGCTCCGTGAGTCGGGTCGCGGGTCCCGTGGACTCGATCGCCGCGGGGATACCCGCGATCGTCTCACGGAGAGCAGGAACGGGGAGATGCTGATGTAAACAGCATCTCCCCGTTCTGCCTAATGACAGTGTCACTCGATCTCTGCTCCCTGTCATCGGAGCAGAGATCAGTGTACTGACAAACACAGCCCAACCCCCCTACAGTTAGAAACACCTCCCTAGTACTGATTTAACCCCTCCCCGCCCCCTAGTGGTTAACCCCTTTACTGCCAGTGTCATTTACACAGGAATCAATGCATTTTTATAGCACTGATTGCTGTATAAATGACAATGGTCCCAAAAATGTGTCAAAAATGTCCGATGTGTCCGCCATAATGTTGCAGTCACAATAAAAAATCGCTGATCACCGCCAAAACTAGTAAAAAAAAATAATTAATAAAAATGCCATAAAACTATCCCCTATTTTGTAAACGCTATAACTTTTGCGCAAACCAATCAATAAACGCTTATTGCGATTTTTTTTTTACCAAAAATATGTAGAAGAATACGTATCGGCCTAAACTGAGGAAAAAAAATGTTTTTTGATATATTTTTGGGGGATATTTATTATAGCAAAAAGTAAAAAATAATGTGTTTTTTTCAAAATTGTCACTCTTATTTTGTTTATAGCGCAAAAAATAAAAATCGCAGAGGTGATCAAATACCACCAAAAGAAAGCTCTATTTGTGGGGAAAAAAGGACGTCAATTTTGTTTGAGAGCCACCTCGCACGACCGCGCAATTGTCCGTTAAAGCGACGCAGTGCCGAATCGCAAAAAGTGCTCTGGTCAGCAAGGGGGTAAATTCTTCCGGGGCTGAAGCGGTTAATCTACAATAAAATAACCCACAGAAGGTTAAAATATTGGCCAAGATTATACAAAATACATATACACTGCCAACACTGGTATAACTGTGTGCCCCTCAAATGGATCAAATATATCTAATGCCCCGTACACACGGTCGGATTTTTTGCCAGAAAATGTGCGATCGGAGCGTGTTGTCGGAAATTCCGACCGTGTGGGGGCTCCATCGGACTTTTTCCATCGGATTTTCCGACACACAAAGTTTGAGAGCAGGCTATAAAATTTTCGGACAACAAAATCCGATCGCATCAATTCCGACCGTGTGTGGACAATTCCGACGCACAAAGTGCGACGCATGCTCAGAAGAAATTCCGAGACGGAACAGCTCGGTCTGGTAAAATTAGCGTTCGGAATGGATAGAGCACTTTTGTCACGCTGCAATGTTTTAAATTGTTTAATACAGCGCACTTTTTCTTCTTTATAATGTGAGAAGAATGAAGTAGTTTTGCTGCTCATATTCACACAAGAGTTCTCACAAACCTCTTTCTTTATTATTTATCGTGATTCCCTCAATATATTTTGATTTGTCACATCTGACCAAATTTCTTTTTTGTTGTTTTATTTTTGTTTTGTATTTTTTTCAAGGCTGATGGTTTTTTTTTTTTTTTTTTGGGGTTTTACTCCAGAATATTTTTGTGTGTGTTTTGTGTGTCAAGTTACCACAACACCATTGATATCTTGTATTATAATATCAAGGAGATTGTTTGGTGTTGGTGTCTCTTGTTAATTTCACATTGTATTTTTGAAATGTACCTGCCTCCTCACAAACTGTCCTTTTTGAAGGAAAACACACATAGGCGAGTATAATTAAAACAAAAATTCCTTTATTAAGGACTCAACCAAACAAACAGGGAGGCAACGCTGGAGAAACAGTAGAAATTGGTGAAGACTTTGGCCCCCAGGGCACACATCAATTATTTTACATCAAAATTGGTGGCCTGAGGAGTCCATATCTAAGGGAGTGCAGTCTGGTCCAGAAGTCCCAGAGATCCTGAAAGCAGCAGATGACATGTATGTTCCCAGGCTGTGGTCATATGGTCATACAAGAGACTGCATCTTTTGCCAGACCAGACTAAACCCAGGTCATCACTCTCTGGTCTTCCTTCCACGCTGTGGCTGTGGTGGTGGAGTTGTGGCAGGAGGAGGAGGATGTTCCAACTCAATCACGTGGGTATTGGGTGTGATTTCGCCCCTCACCCCCTTAGTTATGACTTTATAAAGAAGGTCCTCACACAGCTGGCGTTGACCCTCCTGCAGTTTGGTGACAGCCATGCAGGCAAAGACCTCCTCAGGGGTGGGGGTGGCTCTGAGGGACGCAGAAGCCTCCTGAATGAGCCTGAGTGCTGAATCCTGCACGTGACTCCCCTTCCTGGGTCTTTTAGTTGGAAGGCGGAGGGGAGGAACCTGCAATTCGGTCAGGCTCCTACTGGTCCCAGGGTTCTCCTGGCTGCCACTTAGCCCCGCCTCCTCCTGGCTGCCACTAACCCCCGCAGCCTGCAGTACACTGCGCCCGAAGGTGGTATCCTCTTGCCCTCTTACATCCACCTGATAGAATCTGGTGAATGTATGGACTGAAGACCAAGTCGCAGCCTTACAGATCTGAGCCATGGAGGCCTGGTGATGCACTGCCCAAGAAGCACTAACAGCCCTAGTTGAGTGTGCTTTCACATGAAAAGGAGGAGACTTCCTCTTTATATCATAAGCCTGAAAAATAACCTGTCTAATCCATCTAGAAAGAGTGAATTTTGACGCTGCTTGGCCTTTCTTATGGCCATCCGGCAGAATAAACAAACAATCAGTTTTCCGTATCTGAGCGGTTGCCTGCAGATAGACACTGACTGCTCTAACCACATCAACAGTGTGCAAAGATTCTTCCTCCACAGACTGGGGATCTGGAAAAAAAGATGGTAGGATTACATCTTGATTCAAATGGAATCCTGAAACCACCTTAGGTAAGAAGGAACGATTAGGACGCATAACAATCCTGTCCTTGTGAATAATTAAATATGGCTCTTTACAAGAAAAAGCTGCCGATTCTGATACTCTCCTAGCAGAGGATATGGCTATCAAGAAGACTAATTTTTTAGTCAAAAGCGCTAAAGGAGCCAGGTGCAGTGGCTCAAAGGGTTGCCCCTGTAAAGCCGACAACACCAAATTCAAATCCCATGGGTATACTGGAGGTTTGACTGACGGATTCAACCGCAGTGCCCCCTGAATAAAGGCCCTGACAAGGGAATGTGAAGCAATTGGCTTCTGAAAAAATACAGACAAAGCCAAAATTTGGACTTTGATAGTGCTCAAAACCAATCTCATTTCTAGGCCTGACTGAAGAAAGGTCAAGATTCTATAATCATATACCTTCTAGGATGCCATCCCCTGGGTTCACAAGATTTTGTAGTAAATAAGCCTGGAGGCCGGCTTTCTGGCATTGACCAGAGTGGAAAGGACTGACTCTGAGAGCCCACAGTCATTTAAAATGTGGGTCTCAGCAGCCAAGCCGTCAAATTTAGACTTCATAAAGCAGGGTGGCAAATCGGACCCTGTGTGAGCAGATCTGGCCGGAATGGGAGGACCAAAGGCCTGCCCACTGCCATCTTTACGATCTCTGCATACCAAGGTCGTCTGGGCCAAGCCGGGGCTACTAAAAGGACCGACTTTGCTTCCCTTTTCACCCTTCCCAGGAACCGCGGAAGAAGTGGGTTCGAAGGGAAGGCATACATTAGATTGTACTGTTCCCATGGGATTGTCAGAGCATCTGACCCCTGAGCAAGTACATCACTTGTTCCGGACACAAATTTGTCCAGCTTCCTGTTAAATCTGGACGCAAATAGATCCACATCTGGTGTTCCCCACCTTTGACATATGGTTTGGAATATGTCGGGGTGTAGGGGCCATTCTCCTGGGCATAATTAAGAAATCCGCTTGCCAATTTTCCACTCCTGGGATGAATACCACAGACAGGCAGGGAACATGGCTTTCTGCCCATGTAAGAATGCGATTCACCTCCCTTTGGGCATCCAGACTTCTGGTGCCTCCTTGGTGATTGATGTAAGCCACAGCCGTGGCATTGTCGGATTGTATTCGAATAGGATGACCCTGTAGCCTGTAAGACCAGTTCATGAGGGCCAAGTAAATTGCCCGAATTTCTAGAATATTGATGGGCAAGCGTCTCTCGGTTGCAGACCATCTTCTCTGCGTGCATGTTTCTTTCAGAACTGCTCCCCAGCCTGTTAGACTGGCATCTGTGGTTACGATCTTCCATTGTAGTGGAAGAAAGCCTTTGCCTTTCAAAAGATTTTTGGTTCGTAACCACCAATTGAGGCTTTTGCGTATCCCTGGGGATAGGCACATCGGAAGATCCAAGGCATGAGTCTTTTTGTTCCAAGCTGCGAGAATGCTTCTCTGCAGGGGCCTTGAGTGAAACTGGGCAAATGGAACAGCCTCGAAAGTGGCAACCATCTTTCCTAACAGTCTCATACATAGCCGAATGGATGGACTCTTTTTGCTTAATACTAAGAGGACTAGAGCTCTTACGGCCTTGACCTTTGGCTCTGGTAGAAACACCCTGCCTTGAGCGGTGTCTATGATCATGCCTAGATACTCCAACCTTGTTGAAAGTTGCAAAGAAGACTTTTCTAGGTTGATTATCCAGCCTAGTCTTTCCAAATGTCTTACCTTCTTGAAAACAGCGCGGTTCAGGTGTGCCACCGATTGCTCTATGAGTAGCAAATCGTCTAGATAAGCTACCACATTTATGCCCTGAGCTCTTAGATTTGCTAAGAGAGGGTCTAGAATTTTTGTAAAAATTCGAGGAGCTGTAGGGAGACCGAAAGGAAGGGCCACAAACTGGAAATGGCGCTGGTCTACCACGAACCTTAGACATCTTTGGTGAGCGGGAAAAATCGGCACATGAAGATATGCATCCTTGATATCTATTGATGCCATAAATTCTCCCCCCTGCAGGGTGGAGACCACCGAACGAATTGACTGCATTCGGAAGGATCGAATGTGTAGAAACTGATTCAGATCCTTTAGATCTAGGATGGGTCTGACATCTCCATTTGGCTTTGGAACGGGGAAGAGATTCGAGTAGAACCTTGAACCCTGATCTTTTGGGTTAATTTCTACTATCACTTCCTGGGATAGTAAGCGATCTAAGGCCAGTAGTAGCGGTTCTCGCTTTACTGGATCTTTGGGAACTCTTGACCTTAGGAAACGAGCTGGTAGAAGCTCTAGGAACTCTATTTTGTAACCTAGAGATACTGAAGAGACCACCCACTTGTCTTGAACCTCTTCCCGCCAGGCTCCTGCAAACTGTAGGAGCCTTCCCCTCACTCGGCTGAGTGGGGGCGCCCCTTCATAGGGATGTTTTGGGGCTCTGCTTGGCAGGCTTTCATCCCCAAGCCTTTTTCTGCCCTTGGGTGTGACCCTGGGCCATTCCTCTGAAAGTAAATTGGGAAGGCCGTCGCCACTGCTTAGAGCCTGATGTTCCAGGGGAAGGGGAAAGAGACCGTTTGAATGGTGGACGTTTACTCCTCTTAACTGGTAGGAGTGTAGATTTACCACCTGTAAATTTTTGGATAAAATTAACTAGGTCATCCCCAAATAGGCGTTCCCCTTTGAATGGGAAGCCAGCTAAATATCTTTTGCATGAAAGCTCTGCTGCCCAACTTTTAAGCCAAAGGGACCTGCGCATGTGTACCAACAGGATAGTTCTCCACTTCCTCACTGGGAAGGAGGCCAAGCATCTGCTTAACCTCTTCCTTGAGGAATTGACACAAACCCACAGTTGCTACTGTAGGTTGGACTACAGAGCCAGCCATGAAGAAGGAGGCTTTTAATAAAGTTTCCAGCTTTTTATCAGTTGGATCTTTAAACACCTGAGCATTGTCCAAGGGACAGGTCAGGTTTTCATTCACACAAGAGACAGCCGCATCCAGGGATGGGACCTCCCACTTCTTGGTGAAGCTTTCCTCAAGAGGATAAAGCATAGAAAACCTTTTAGGAGGAGTAAACAGTTTATCTAGATGTCCCCAGTCCTCATACAACAACTTATCCATTAAAGGATGAATTGGAAAGGAAAACGCAGTCTGTGGGATCTTTCTGACTCCCAGGGAAGAAACAGAGGATGTAGCGGCCTCAGCAGAGGGCATTTTAAATGTGGAACGCACTAGTTCAGTATAATACTGGACTGCTTCTTGAGTGCCTGAGAGGAAGAAGCTCTCTCCTCTTCCTCTGAATCCTCAGACTGCTCTTGATTCCTATCTCTGGATAGGGATCTCTCCTAATTGTCAGAAGAATCATCTGAAAGAGAAAGTGCAGCAGAGGGAGGGGATCTACCCCTTTTTCTGCTATCTTTTAAGGAAGCTGAAATAAAATTCATAATTCTTCCCTCAAAACCCTCCAATGTAGCCCTAAGGGAATCCTCTGTGACATACGCTGGGGCTGTAACATTAGGAGAGGCTGCAAAACCTGACAGGGGCACTGACTCATCCTGTGAGGCTGGCTCCAGTCTTGCAGGGGGGGGGATGGTAATCTGACCCCTAGACACAGGCGGTGACTTTCTTGTGCTTTTGTCCCCCCCCCCCCCCCCCCGAGACCCTCTTACGAGGAGACATAGTCCCAAGCTACAAAGCAGAGGTACTAGTACATATGCAATCACTGTTGTGCTAAAAGTCTCACAATATACATATATGCTTAATACTGCACAACCTGATGCCGAGTAGGTGTCTAAGAGCCCTTGCACACTGGGGCGGGGGCGGCGTCGGCGGTAAAACGCTGCTATTATAAGCGGCGTTTTACCGTCGGTATTCGGCCGCTAGCGGTGCGGTTTTACCCCCGCTAGCGGCCAAGAAAGGGTTAAATACCACCGCAAAGCGCCTCTGCAGAGGCGCTTTGCCGGCGGGATAGCCGCGCCATCCCATTGATTTCAATGGGCAGGAGCGGTAAAGGAGCGGTATACACTCCGCTCCTTCACCGCTCTGAAGATGCTGCTGGCAGGACTTTTTTTACCGTCCTGCCAGCGCACCGCTCCAGTGTGAAAGCCCTCGGGGCTTTCACACTGGATACACAGCAGCGGCACTTTCAGGTCGGTTTGCAGGCGCTATTATTAGCGCAATAGCGCCTGCAAACCGCCCCAGTCTGCACACCTGCAGTGGAGGAAGAGAACGATTGGACACCAGCTTCACTGAGTGTGTCTGAAAAGCAGGTAAGTTTGCTCTTTACTCCCTCTAGTGGTGTAAATCAGGTAAGACGAACTACTCAATGAAGAAAATCCACTTGTAATATAAATATATATATAGGATTAACTTCTCTTACCTGTCCCCGCCGCAGGAACTGCTGAGAACAGACAGTTTCCAGCCTTCACCCATCACGGTGAGTAGCGTTGTGCCAACCATCAGGGTTTTTTGGGTTCCTACTCAGAGAAACCTCTTTACCTGGACCTGTAAAAGACTTTGCCAGAAACTTTCGTGCCACTGATTTAATAGCACACCAAGCCTGGTTTTCTCAGAGCCCAGTCCTCCAAAGAGAGAGTTACAGGCAAAACCTTGCTTCTTCGGATGACAAGGCCCAGGTACCATACCATCTTGGGAGTCTAAATATCGGCCTGAGATATGGATCCGGTCAGCATAGCCCTTTAAGCCCCCGCAGGGACTAAACTGGAGCTTTCTTCACAGCACGTTTTATGTGACCAACCACCTTAGACACTGGTGAAAAAACTGAGGTCCTCCCCGTATGGGAGTGGTTATATAGGGGAGGAATTCTCCTTAATTGGGGTTAACCAGTGTCCAATCACCGATGGTGCCTATCTAACCCACTATGTAATGAATACTCTGTGTCCCGTGATGTATGATCAAGAAAGGGACATAGTTTTAGTTTTTCAGTCATCAATCACACACAATTTTCATCTCATGACTGTTGCAAATTGAATGTTAACAAATATAACAGACTATCATTCTGAGCCCAGCATTTTTCATTCTTGTCCCAAATATTTTTGCACACTACTGTCTATTGATATGTAAAACACTTTATTAAATCAGCAATTAGTGATCAATAATAACATCTAGTAAACATCATTTATTTATTGACCAGAAATCTGTAGAACAATGCTATACCTGACTCCATCTGGGCTCCTCCACTTCTTCCTGGCTGGAAGTCCCAGGTTGGACATCGGAAGCCTCAGCTGGAGTGGAAGGAAGGATTGAGAGGGATTCCCTGACTTCAGTCTGGTCTGACAGAAATCGCAGTCTCTCATAGTACCACAGCCTGGGGACATAAACGTCATCTGCTGCAGCTCCGGATCTCTGGGAATCCATGACCTTCTTGCGCTCCCTAAGATACGTGCTCCTCAGGCCACCAATTTTGGCTTTTAAATAGGGGATGGTTGCCGTGGGGACCACTGGCTTCACCAACTCCAGCAGTTTCTCCAGCGCTGCCTGCCTCTTTTGTTTATTATTGTAATGTGGATGTTTCACCTGCCAGACAGGTTAGCTCCCTGTATTTGTCTATGAACAGGGGGAGGAAGTTGTGGTCATTGAAGCCAGATATTTTATCTGCAATACACAACACAAGAGAAACCCTAATGTCAGGCAAAACTCTCCTAATCTTGTTACAATATAGGCCTCAATCTAGCAGTATAGGCCCAAGTTTTGCTCTTACCTTCGTTATCACGATCGGCGTCTCCGATACTCCTTCCTCCACTCACAGATCGTACATACTACGCACGCGTGTTACGCTTTATAGACACTGCGCATGCGTGTAACTCCGCCCGCCCCTGACGTTCTTTCTAGTCTATTCCCCGCCCCTTCTCGTTCGGCGCAGTGGGGGAAGAGCACATGGGGGAGACACAGCAGGTGCGTGCTAATTACAGCAACGAGGAGGAGGAGGAGGAGGAGGAAAGCCCGGAGCCAGAAATGTCCCGATCCAGAAGGAGAAGATTTAAGGCATCAAATATGTCCTTTGGGGAAAGGTTGGAGATGGTGGACATCCTGAAGAAGGCCGACTATGACGGGAAGTATGGACCTTACCCCAACCCCAAAGTCAGAAAGGCCAAGATCATGGCGAAAGTGGTCAAGAGCCTGCACCAGAATTTCGGGGTACGACGATCGAAAAATCAGCTCAGGAAACGGTGGTCGGACCTCAAATTAAGAGAGCATGAGCAGTACAGAAAGATCCGGAGAGTGCTGCAAAAAAGTAAGTAGTTGTCCTGTGTTCATATTCTTTATGTTTATTACGTTAGTGCTGCTCCATGTGCTTTTCTTAACTGTTATCCAGTTTCAAAAGGCAACTTTCACGTTCATGGGCACATTATTCGTTCATATAAAACATTGTTCGTTCGGCCTAGAAAACACCATTGTTTTGGCCATATGCATTTGCCAACATTTTTTATGGCCTACTTGTCTGAAAATAATTTGGTTGTCTAGATGGGTTTGTAACTAGAATGAAATGCAAACTAGATTCTGTGTAAGGAAAGGACACTCAGCAGTTTTCACATCTGGACGCTGGAGAACTAGTGTGGGATACCAGAACACCCTTTTTATTAGGGGGTCCCACGCAGGTGCTCCAGTGTATACTATAGGGGTGTCTCCATCTGTGAAGCTTGTACAAAACATGTAAAGTATTGAAGCTTGACAAAGGACAATAAAAATGCAACATCTTGGAACTCTGCTAAAATAGACAATTGTACCCCACTTCCAAACAATGTTTCATATTCCTATTTCTGCCATCAAATATCTGTGTGCTAAGTATACATATTTTTTTTATCATAGGGGATCAAAGACTCAGAGGACACCCCTCATCCGAGGAGACCACAGACCCCCCACCTCTGGAAGAAGGGGAAATCCACCCAAGCCAAGCAGAGCAGGAGGAAGACGTGGTGGAAATTGTCACCACATCAGGTGAGTGTCTGCGACCACAGGCTCAGGTAAGAGATGGATGCTGGCATATTTATAATACATGGTGTGTTTTTGTTTCTATCTTTTTAGGTGATCGTGATGTTGTGGATCCAGGGCATTTCACCTCAGAAAGTGCACAGATCCTGATCGGGGAGATCATGAGGTGTAATAGGGACTTGGAAAACATCCTGAAAAACATCAATGATGTTCAACAAAAAATTAAGAACATCATTGATGTTTTAGGGAGAGTTTAAAACCCCTCTAAATTCCTTTGGTTTTGTGTGTGCTACAAATTTTAGACATTTTTGGACAAATTGCCGAAAAGCTAAATTTTGAAGATGCATACAGTGTGTCAACATGTGCTATCTGTGATCACGGGAGATCAATGTAGGCGTTTTGGGGGTGCAACCCAGTCCTCAATAATAAAGTAGCTGTGAGGAAGGGGTTGTACCCCCAAAACACGTCCCTTGATCCCCCGTGATGGCAGGTAGCACATGTTGACATTCGGAAATTTGTGTGCATCTTCAAAATTTGGCTTTTCCTGGGGTGACTTCACCCCATCTGAACGCAATATCAAACACAGTTTGTAAATACTCATGTCTGATATTGCCTTCAATTTCTACCAAATGTGAACTTTGTAAGTTCAAGATTTGTGTCTTTCTTGTTGGTTTTAAACATGCCTGTCTTTCCAATGTGACACCAAAAATTGTTATACAACAAACAAGTTGGTTTGTTTTAAAAACCTTTTCTAAATGCACATGTGATTGTGCTGGTATTAAAAAGATTGATGATCAAGAATGTGTGGAATATTGTTTCAACGCTCCAACACTTTTGTTGTGCTCTAATTGGTGTTTTCTGTGACAATGGGTGTTATTTCCTAAGGGCAAATCCACTTTGCACTACAAGTGCAGTTTCAACTGCACTTGTAGTGCAAAGTGTCTTTGTCTTTAGTAAATAACACCCAACAGTGCTTTGTAAGGTTACACAATCACGCCATTTTCAGGACTCACCACATTTCTGTCAGGGTCAGCTAAAAGAAACACAAGCAGTAAATGTCACCAAAGATTTGAGTAGTTATTTTTTTTTTTTATTTGAAAAAGGTTTCAGACATTGTCTGCCATATTGATAGCCCCCCTACCCGCAAAGTATTCAAGGTATCTTAGCCAAACATCACGGGCACTCAGGGGGGCAAGCCAGGACAGCCACTTTCAAGCGCCGTCAGGGTTGGTTCATTTTGAATTCCAGCCTCAGGCCCAACTGAGCCAGCATAGTTGGCAGAATGTTGCCATAAAAAGTTGTGTAGAACACAGCACGCCAGGATAATATGATTCAGTTTATACTCCGCCATATGTATGGGTGTAAGAAATAGGCGGAACCGGCTGGCCATGATTCCAAACGTGTTCTCCACCACTCTTCTGGCTCTGGCCAGCCGGTAATTAAAAACCCTCTGGTCCGGGGTGAGGGTCCTCATCGGGAATGGCCGAATAAGATGGTCCCCCAGCGCAAACGCTTCATCCGCAACGAAGACGAATGGGAGTCCTTCCACATTGTCTTCTGGGGGGTGGCAAGTCCAAGCTGCCATTCTGGAGACGCCTGTAGAACTCCGTCTGGGCGATGACTCCACCATCGGACATCCGGCCATTCTTCCCCACGTCCACATACAGGAACTCATAAGTAGCCGACACCACCGCCAACATCACAATACTATTGAACCCCTTATAATTATAAAAGTATGACCCCGAGTTGGGTGGTGGGACGATGTGGACGTGTTTCCCATCAATTGCCCCTCCGTAGTTAGGAAAGTCCCATCGCTGGGCAAAATGGGAGTCTGCCATTCCTGTGGCGTGGAAGTAAACTGTGGAGTGAAACAAAAAAAAAATTTAGTCATTTTGCACATAAACAGGGAAAGCTGATTAGACACAAACATTCTTGGCCAACATCAAGATAACATTAATTTGAGGGAGTTTTTAAAGACCAAAGTATAAGGTACAACTATCAGATTCCCCCTCCCCCCCTCTCAAGGGCCATTTCTAACATTATAGGGGGGGGGGAACTCTTGGACAGGTAACCCTCTCCACTTCATTGAGAGATGAATGCCTAAATAATGAGTATTACTTTGAACAGCCCCTCCTTAGTTACACTATTGGCAGCCCACTGGACAGGTAAAAAGTGTCATAATACAAAGATATAAATACACATTGTACACATTTTAGCACATTTGGACATTCTGCTATTACCTATCAAGATAATAATAGTATACAAAAACTTTAAACAGTACCATTTGAAAGTATACAGGCAGGCCCTTGCACTACATGCTTTGTGAAATTCATCCATACACCTGACCACAAAAGAGATGGGTATAGTGTGTATGGGTTTGGCAAAGTCAGTAGATAGATGATTGAGGACAGATAGAGAATTGGTATTAGCTGACTTAGCAGTTGGGGGGAGGGAGAGTTCAAAATGATTTGGGGACCCCCCAAAAAAAGCCTCTGGCACTCTGCCTGAATTTAAAGCACAAATCACATTTCAAAACATTTTAGGGGGTGTTTGGGGTAAAGCACTACTATGGAGCTGATAAAATACATTGTTAAGTGAATACACAAGGTGAATATAGGGCCAGGAGACCATGCTGGGGAGGTAAGTGAAGGCAAATAATTATGAAGGACAACAAAAATAATTACATAAAAATCCAGCATGCATGAGGACAAAGGGGACATTCACAGCATATTACAATCATGGTAATTAGGGAATGAGGAAAGAAATACAATACATTAGCAAACATTATATACAATAAAATGTGATGTTAAAGGATAAATCTTACCTTAATATACTCCTTCTGCAGGACCTGGATGATGGCAGAACAGGTCTCCGGGATAATGATCCCCAGAGCCTGGGGCGAGATGCCTGTCGAGAACTTGAGGTCCTGCAGGCTTCTCCCCGTCGCCAAATACCACAGGGTGGCAACTAACCTCTGTTTCGGAGTGATGGCTTGCCTCATGCAGGTATCCTGCCTGCTGATATAGGGGGTCAGCAAAGCCAACAAACGGTAAAATACGGGGTCCGTCATCCGGAGAAAGTTCCTGAAATCATCAGGATTATTCTCACAGATCTCACGGAGCAAAGGCATGTGACAGAACTGGTCACGCTGAAGCAACCAATTCTTGGTCCATGAACTTCTCCCCACCCTGTTCATGGACTGGACTTGTGTCAAGGTAAGGACCCCAACACCAAGCCCCCGCACAGCACGAACTCTACGAGGAGTACGTATACGCAACATGGCTAGAAAACGGTCGGCTGCTTAGAACGAAGTAACAGATCGCACTGAAGAACAGAAAGGCCTGTGAAGAGCGACCTGAAAAACAGTAACGAGCGGACAAGATCGCACGGAATAATACAATACGAACTGACTGCACGCACTGAAGAGCAGATACAAACCCACAAGCACAAACTGAACAGCAGAAAACGATCTGAAAACCACGAGTCTGAAAAAGCGCGAATCGTCTCTCACTAAACTTTTACTAACACGAGATTAGCAAAAGGAGCCCAAAGGGTGCCGCGCTTGGTTCTAAACTGGCCTTTTCTAGTCTCGTCGTACGTGGTGTACCTCACCGCGTTCTTGGCGAGCGGAAATTCCGACAACTTTGTGCGACCGTGTGTACGCAAAACAAGTTTGAGCCAACATCCGTCGGAAAAAATCCATGGATTTTGTTGTCGGAATGTCCGATCAATGTCCGATCCTGTGCACGGGGCATAAGGCTTATAGATTTACCACAAGTTGAAAGTCCACAAAATCTGAAACACAAAGCCTATAGAAAATAAATATCATACATAATAAATGATTTTCTTAACAGTAAGTGGACTCTCCAACCAAAAATGACACATCACCAACTGCTATGGCTCTAATAACAGAAAACAGAAAAATTGTGCAGTATAAAAGTTCCAAGGTGGTAATTTTGGACTGTCAGTCAGTCTATATCAGACTAATCTGGTGCAAAATAGTTGTCATTTGGTAGAGAATATCCTTTGAATTTTTTTTTTTTTTTTTTAACAAACAGAATGGTAGTTTATTGACTATAGCAGCAGGATACAGGCACACAAATGACAGAGTGTAAAAGATAGCAACCATGTAACAAACATAGTCATGCAGGTACAGTGTAGTCAAGAATACATGGAATCCACAGAAATAGAATTAACATAATCCAAGGGTGAAATTACTGGTACCAATACGAGCCTGTTTAAGAGCCCGCTTTTATCTGTTAGACCAGGACAGCCAAACAAAAGGATTAATCCACCCCTTACGCCGTCCATAGCTGCCAAACCCTATCAAATTTCTTAGGGCATTTTCTATTCATATAAGTCAACTTGTACATCGGCAATACTGCATTATTGAGTTTTCCTATGAAACCACCGATGGGGGGTAGAAACATGCCACTTACACAAGATTGCTTTTTTAGCATAGTAAAGAAGGTACAATATTAAGAGTTTGGTACAATGAGGACTCTGATCATCATCCTGTATACACAAAAGAACCAGTTCAGGAGACATCGGAAGAGACAGTTGTAGGCGGGTATTATTACCTCAGAGACCTCTGTCCAGAACGTGTCACCCTAGGACAACTCCAGAACATATGAAAGTAAGTCTCCGTATCAGAGTGGCAACGCACACAAACGTGGTCCCTTTGAGGATAAAGTCTGTGCAATCTCTGCGGAGTGTAATACACCCTATGAAGGAACTTAGTTTGAATGAGCTTATCTCTGGAGGAAATTACCAATTTAGAGCTGTTCTCAAAGCAGTCCACCCAATGCTCCCTATCCAAGGAGGAGATATCCTTCTTCCAAGCCTCCCATAACATATCCATCTTAGGGGAACCAAGACTAACAAGCGCTAGGTAGAGGGAGGAAAGGGGCTTAGGCAGAGATTCCTGAGCTAGGAGCTCCTCAATGGGATCCATAGCCAGTACGGGGGTCTGTGAGAATTGAGCGCGGGCAGCATACTGCAGCTGGAGATAGCAAAAAACATCTATCCAGGTAACTAAAATTTACTGGAGATGTCTCTAAATGACAGTAACCTGACCATAGGCATAATATCCCGCAACACTTTGATGTTGTATCTTTCCCAGATGTGAGGATCCGGAATCGATCTGCAATGAGCAAGGTTAGGGTTGCCCCATAACGGGTGATAAGGGGACCATTGACCTGGTTTTAGGAATTGCCTCCCAGCAGAGACCCACACCCTGAGCGTCCTGGTCGGATGCGGAAGACAGTGTATGCCTTAGGGCCTCTATATACCAAATTACTGAGCTCTTTAAGAGAGCCAAGTATTGCGGCCTCCAAGCAGACTGCTGCGTTGGTTCGAGAGTTAACAAACCACCAGCAGACTCTGACCAGAATAGCAGCCCAGTAATATACCAGGAAATTAGGCAGTGCCAACCCTCCACATCTCACTGGAGGAAACAATGTGGATTTTGCCAGGTGTGGGAGAGCTCCCCTCCAGATGAAGGTGCCAACACAACAATCCACCTCCTTAAAAAAGGAAGCAGGAATCCAGACAGGTATATTATAAAAAATATAGTTAAACTTAGGGAGAACAACCATCTTGATGAGGTTAATACGGCCCATCAGGTTAAGGGGCAGGGCTTCCCATGAGGAACACCTGTCCCGCAAGTGCAAAAACAAGGGATGCAAGTTAAGGCCTAAAAAAAACGAACAGGATTCCGTTGAACTTTTATGCCAAGGTACTTGAAGCTATCGACCCACAACAACAGGGACACTGCTGCCACTTTCCACACGCCTGGGTATCCAGAAGAAAGAGCACGAAATTTTACCAATTATTTTGGACCCCGGAAAAACATCCAAATTCTTCAAAAAGATCCAGCACTGCCCGCAGGGAAGAATTTGCATCATGCAAGTATAAGAGGGCATCATCTGCATATAATGAGATCTTTTCTTCCAAGGACCCGACCTGCAGCCCCTCAACCTGATGAGAATTCTGAACAAGATGGCTAATGGCTCCAGGACCAGAGCAAAAAGAGAGAGGGGCAAGGGGCAGCTCTGACGCATACCCCTTTGCAGGGAAAAAAACATTCCAAATCTTACCGTATACGAGCGCTAGGTGACCTATAGAGCATACCCAACCACCCAAGGAACCTGGGGCCAAACTACTCATCACTTCCCAAAGGAAACACCACTCAATAGAGTCAATTGCCTTTTCGGCATCCTAGGAGGCAATGACGCTCAGGCCACCATTGGAGTGTACAGTAGATTGAGAAAGACGTCGCAGAATTATGTTGGCGCCCTTACCAGGCATAAACACAGTCTGATCAACATGAATAAGCTTGTCAAGGCCCAAAGACAAACAGTTGGCAAGGATTTTGGTCAAAATCTTTGCATCAACATCGAGCAACATTTTGTCCTATAGGACACACAATCCACAGAGTGCCCTTTACCTGGCTTGGGCACCAACACAATCACTGCCTCTGACATTGACCTGGGTAGGGACTCCGGAGAGGAGGCCTGAGCAAATAAGGAAGTGAGTCTGGGAGCGAATAAATCTTGGTAGAGGACATAAAATTCAACAGGGTTCCCATCTGCCCCAGGGGCTTTACCAGGTTTAAGTTGTGCTATAGCCTCCTGTACGTCCTAGAAAGATATATCTCTCTCCAATCCTTCCTTGGCCTCTGGTGTAAGGATGGGAAATGAAATTTGATCCAAATAGGACTCTAGGTCAGAGTCAGTATAGTCCACCCTAGTGGAGTACAGGGAGTTGTAGAATTGCCAAAATCTATGGTTGACACTGTCAGGATCAGTGAGCAGGTGAAATAAATATGGGGGTATTTTGGATACCCCTATTTATTATAACTGTGTATTAACTTGTCTATTCCTATGGTCCTTTGATGACGCCCTGGAGGAGGGGCAAAACACTTCCGGTTCACGTTAACCATTGACGCAATTACCGCCCCTGTGGAATGCACGCCATACAGCGGCGGACTCAGATGTTTTTACTGATGCCTGTTTTTGCCAGATATCCTGTAAGTGGCGCCTAGATTGCGCTCTACATTTTAATTTAACGGTTATTCACTATGAGCTTTCTCTTTGTTTCCCCATCTATGGAGTGTGGCGTATCTTTTCTGTTATAAAGCAACCCCCCTGGAGGAGCCTTTGAGCAACCATCCTACATACCCCAGATCAATAGATCACAGCCTTTTTGACTCCAGACTACAAAGCTGAGGGTCCATTGTTTCTGGTGAGTGGGGTCACCGAAGGGGGAGTGTGGCACCTCACACTTTGCAAGTTTGGAGCACCGTTGCACTTTATTCTAATACCATATAAGCACCAACCACTTTATAGATTCTTATAGTTTTGTGTATATTATAAATTTTTTGTTGCATATTGATTTGTATGGCACGAGCATATTGATTTATATGGCACCAGCCACTATGACACTGAATTGTTTAGATTAATATATTCTGCCAGCGCTGTTTCATATTTTTCTATTTCTATGGTTAGCTAGTCTATCAAGGCACTGATGAACATAAAAAAACACGACAGAACATATAAAACAAAAAGGAGCATAGATAATACGTTACGTAAGGTCGTCCTCAAAATGCTGTCTCGGCTGAGCTCAATGGAAAAGAGAAATAATTATAGCTAACCATTACCTTTTAAATCGCACTCAGACACCACCCACACTGACACCACTGCCAGCCTGTCTAGCATTCTGACCAATGAAAATCCATAAGGGGCCCTTCCTCTTCTTCTCTTGCCGTCCTTCCAGGAAGCATGCTGTAATCTCCACTAAGGGGCAACAAATAGTCCATTAATCACTGATTTTAACATGGGTCATCTTTAAGTAACAGCTGGCCTTAGATGTTCTGGAACTCTGGAAATCAGTCTTTTTAATTCGCACCTCCCCAGGAGGTCTTATCTGGTGCTCCTCTACTCCGTACATCACATCAGGAGGCCTAGGCGAGAACATCCTGTTAATATATGAATTCCCATTTATGACTCCTTGTCACAAACACCCTGCTGGTTAAACTTTCTGTACTGGCATTCCAAGAGGACATTTTCCAACATAGGCCAAATGGCTGTATCAACCAGGCAGTAAAACTCCAGAAATATATGATATTAAACCATATTGCCTTCCAACATATGCTACTTTGTGCCTGAAGGGCACACATCACCCTTCTTCAGAAATAGCTTCTATAAAACAGTGCCTAACTGCCCTAACATGTTGCGTTTCCCAACATGTGCCGCTTTGCCCCTGATTGACACACCACCCCCATTCTTACTTGACAGCTTCCATAGCACCATTCCGCGTCTTCTCCTTTTAGATATTTCTGGATGGGGTGTACTACAGGCAAGGTGTGTCCATTCACTCACCATTCACCAACACACACTCAGAACCACATATCAACCAACTTTCAGATACAGAACCTTGAGGAGGGCCTTACTCTACCATATTACTAACCTACTACATTTATGTCAAACTATAGCATTTGGGAGGAGCTTAGATCTATTTTTAGTGGTTCTCCTTTCCCTAACGGAGCATCTGGCATCACCTGTGTAGGGTTCCAACTGCTCAGGTGAGACATCAACCAGGTGTGTCTCCCCTATGTCCAGCTCTGGTGTCCCCATGTCCCGTAACCGACACCCTCTCTATAGGACTGCAAAAATTGAGACACCGCCCCCACAAGGAAATTTTCACCCCGTTAATGTGTCATCTGGAGCTCCCTAGTCTGGTCAACAGACACCTTACTATGCCTAAGTGCCAGTTTCCTGGGTACCTGCACCATATTAATTCAGTTATGCCAATACAAGTCACACATTAAAAACATATTTTCCTTCTTTCAATTCCTCTCCAAAAACCCCATAGTTTACATTTCTTGTTCTGAAGGATTGGATAGGTTATACTCCTTCCCTAACCTCCAACCCATTGCATTTTTTTTACAGTATGTTCGCATTCATAAATGACAGGAGAGACTCTGAACAAATTGTCAAAACAACCTTGGTTGTTCTTTAGGCTGAATCCACGCTAAACTGGATCCCCATGATAAGATAAAAAAAAAAAAAATGGAGTGCTGTTTTCCAACAATTCTCATTTTGAACACAAAAAAAAGTTTGCATGCATCTGTTACTTAAAGCGGAACTTCAGTCATTTTTTCATCCTTCCATCTATTAAATCCTCTGCCCTTGTTGTTTTAACTTTGGATAGTAAAACATTTTTTTTCTGCCAGTAAACACCTTATACAGCCCACTTCCTGTTTCTTGCCTGGAAAAAAGCCTTGGCTTATGACATCATGCACAGCCCTCTCTCTCACTCTCGTGAGAGTTTGCCAGGAAGGGATGGGGATGAGTCATAAGAGGGCCAATGAGAGCTGTAGAGCTGGAGGTGTGCCTCTGTGTGTCTGTGTAAATCCAGGAAGTGAATAGGCTGCAGCTTCAGTTGCCCACAGTTAAAATGATTGCAGCCAGACTCAGTGGAGGGAGATTTCTGCAGCATATTTGGCGAGCACAGACTCACAGTATATATAAAATAGCATGCAAAGTTGCAAAGTGGTTGGAGGGAAGCTTCAGAATGGCAAAGATGTTTTTAATACAAATTATGTGAGCAGACTGCAGTTCCTCTTTAAGACCTATGCAATAACTCCCCTTTCAGGTGGACAAAACCTTCCAAATAGGATTTTTTTCGACCTGAATGAAAATAAAATAAAAATACAATCACTTCAGCGACTAATATGGATTTCTACCAACCCCTGTCTTCAACTGTATTCAGCTGCTAACTTAGGGCATAGCCAATAACCCCCCTTTCAGGTGGACTAAACTTAACAATTTGGACCTTTTCCACCTCAACTAAAATATAAAAAAAAATAAATGAATAAACAAATAGCAAAAAAAAAAAATCAATAACAAAAAGGAAGAGAGAGAAAGAGAAAAGAAATAAGAGAGAAAAGAGGCTTATCCTTGAAAATATTAGAAATACATCAAGGTCCTCTATAATATTCCAAACACTAAGGTCAGATCTCTGAAACTCGCATTTAAACCTTATTCATAGCAAAAAAACATTAACCAGAAAATTCTTGACATCAATGCAACTCACTAGGGGCTGCTAACAAAAGATTTGTTTCCTCCCATGCTATACTTTAGTGAAAATTAGGTCACCTCCATTTTGAGTTTATTCAGTTGAACCAGATGCCTTTGCTACCTTAACTGACTATTTTAAGTTTGTAATCTCAGCATTTGGCTTTTAAAGGGGATACGGGTTTGACTACTATGGCTTCTATGCCTTGGATTGCTACCCCATCTCGCAGAATAAACTTCATAATGCCTTGGTGTCGTTTTAGGGTATTGCAATTTTCTTTGCATATTATTATTATTATTATTATTATTAGACACCAAACAATAACTGGCAATGTGACCCCACTTTTTACAGGCAAAACATTTGAGAGCTGGTCTCCCTGCATAGGCCCTTCTCTGAACATATGGCGATGGAGACTTACATTGCTGCAGAACATTACTATGATTGGATTCAACAGACTTTCACTGTCTGAGGAGTAGTCACTAGCAATGAACTCATCAGAAGTCTCCACTGTCACAGTGTTACTGTTCTCAAAAAGATCAGCCACGTTTTCCAGTTCAACTCCTGAATCAATTTCAAGAGCAGTTACAGAACAGAACTCACCATAGCAACATTACTTGCAGCAACAAGAGCATTAGGCGTCCCTAACTGTTGTTCTAGAGCCTCCATCTATGCTGAACATTGAGACTGCTCAACCTTTGCAGGTTTGTAAGATAACTCCCTTATGGCTGCCTGGTCCTCATGTAGCTCCTTCCTAAACTGTATTATAATACGCCCATTCTCAACCTCTCTTTGTTTTAAAGAGGCAATCCAACTTTCTTTTAGCCTACACGTTTCTTAAAAATTCATAAATTTTCTGTTCCAGTACACACTTCTCAGTCATCAATTGTTCAATCTGATCACAAACATTCACATCTGCTTTTGCAGCTATCGCAAATATATTTTTACTTACACTTTCTATCTGATCTATTGTGTTTTTTCAGTATGCCACTGAATCTCTTTGTGCTCAGCAATCTCCTTTATTCTGAATGCATGCATACCACATTCGCCATTCTCGCTTTCTTGCCTTTCTTAGATGACGGTTTATTCTTCATATTATCATTTTGAACATCACATTGCTTTAATAGATCTTAATAAATTAATCAATGCATTTTCTTTGCAACTGACAAAACTGACACAGGCATGTCTCCTAAGAAAATCTTCAATATCCTCTATTGATATGCTAATTACATTAACACTGGAGCTTGCCTAACCAGTCTGCCAATAGCTGCAGACACAAGATACACATACACAGACACACAGCTGTTCCCAAGCTAATATGAAACTTGTAGTCCCACAAGGAGAAGCACACTATTAAATCAGTGCCCTAATCTCTCCTTACCACCACTGACTGTAGCCCACTTATCACAGATCTTAGGCCTAGAGGGATCTTCTGTTAGAGCAGAAAGCTCCTCGAAGATGTCTGGTTTATCCTATAAATCTGCAGGGTACATCAGTTAACTAAGGGTGATCAGCCCTTCGCTTGCACAACTGAACAGCTAAAAGGCCTTAAAACAATTTGCATTAACAATACAATAAACTTTAACACATAAACATATACCAGCTGTTGGAAGGCAACATGGTTTAATATCATATTTCTAGTATTTCATTCCCTGGTTGATACAGGCAGATGGCCCCAAGTTGGAATATAACCAGTTACACATCAGAGCTTTGTAGCATATCAGAATCTGCATCTGAAGGCTAGCAAGGCTGTAACAAGGACTTGGCTCCGGGCCAACTGGTATGATAATACACTGCAAGCAATCTTCAAAGAGAGCCATGGCTGACAGGATGATTGATGACGGTGGGTGACAAAGATTAAAGGATCAACAGGCACCTAGAGATGATACATGGACAATGCTGCCCCTAGAGGCCAATACAGCAGGATAGATAGTAATATAAGATATTAAAAGGACTACCTCTTGGCAATATCTCATTGGACAGGAGGTTAGTGGGGGTGGTTACGATTGGGTCGGAATGAATGTGTAAAAAGGGCACAGAGGAAGGAATTCGTCCCTTTTTCGCTGGTGGCTCTCTGAGCCGCATGGCTCCCTCTTTTGCCATCTGAGCCCAGCTGACGAAACAAAATCTCAAGGAAAGCACTGTGATAAGTATCTTTGATATTCTTGTATTATATGTTCTGGTGTTATATGCTTTTTAATATCTTTCTTTAGTATTTTCATGTTAGCGTTTTACTATTTTCTTGGGAAATAAATAAGACTTTGTTTTATTAAGCAGTGTGCTTGGTTTCATAGCTAACCTTGTATTATAGTGATATCAAGGGTAGCATGTGATCAGAGTTTTAATAGACTAGCTAACTATAGGAAGGTGGAATCGATAGAGGGAATCTGTAACCACCCTCCAATAATATTTATTGTACCAATTACTTCACCAGCCAAAGATACTCACCAGATCTGCACGTCTGTTCACTGATGGAGTATTTCACAGAACTTTCAGGACCACTCAAGCAGGGCTTCAGAATTCACGAAACCAACGTAAATCTTGTCCACAGTAGAAGAATGCTTTTAGTTCTGGGTCTCGTTGAGGATTTCTTAGCTTATAGGAATTCAAGACATAAATACATTAGGGTCTGGATTATGTGCAGAATTTCTTTCCACACTCCTGCGTCTGGGGTGCCAAATAAAATAAATATGGGGTGATTTTGGATTCCCCCTATTTATTATAACTATGTAATCAACTTGTCTATTCCTATAGTTAGCTAGTCTATCAAAGCTCTGATAGTTTTTATATATACCTATGGATCCTTTTTAATTACATGCTCTCCTTGGCCTCTCACTATGTGCAATTTTTTCCCCCTAACGCTGACATTGTTCGCTACAGGGTGGATCAGGCGTACCTTGTGAAGGTGCCCTTGCGGCTCTGCGTGTTATCTTTTGGCGTCCCTTCTGTCACCCGTGGACCTCTACAACCAGCACGTTGACACTTTTCTGCTTGTTCTTTCCCTATGACATGAGCTTTATTTTGTAAGTACTATGATTATTATTACTATTTTTTTTAATGATTTTCTGTGATATAAATGATGGCTATAAAACAGACCATTGTTATGGTTCTGTTTCTTTGCTATATTATTCATTGATGTTTACATCTATGTTCTAGAGACAAGAAATATTTGTCCTCCACCCATCTGTATGTAAAACAATTCCCCTGAAGAAGGAATATACCAATGTGACTACGGTCCTCTCCGAAACATGTTGGGAAATATGCATCAGCCACCTACCCCCACCAGATCTACCCCACTTAGGTGATGGTTCGGGGTTGCTGGCATTGGGTGATAATATTCATGTATGCTCTATTTGTCTTTGTTAATATTATTTTTCAAACCTGCTTTATATTGACTGTATACGTTGGTCTTGTCTTGTAGACATTTTTATTCCACTTTTGTATATCAATAAAGTTGGCACTGTTGTTGCCTTTTATGGTTAATACTTTCTCTATTTTTCTCTGCCTATAAAATCCAAAGGGGCGTCCCCTATATGCACTCTGTTGCAGACAATTTTCTTCAAGCTCTGATAGTTAATGGTGATGGTACAACAATACTAACTATAAAAAAACACACTGCTTAAATAAGTTAATAACATTTATCTAACAGAAAGTAGAAATGCTAACATAAAACACTAAAAAAAATAATACAGAACATATAAAATAAAGGAGCATAGATAATACATTATGTAAGGTCGTCCTCAAGATGCTGTCTTGGCTGAGCTTAATGGAAAAGAGAAATAATTATAGCTGGCCATTACCTATTAAATCACACTCAGACATCACCCACACCAACACCCACTGCTAGCCTGTCTAGCATTCTGACCAACGAAAATCCATAGGAGGACATCCTCTTCTTCTCTTGCCGTCCTTCCAGAAAGCATGCTGTAATCTCCACTAGGGGCAGAAAATAGTCCATGAATCACTGATATTTAGCCCGGGTCGTCTTTCAGTAACTGCCGAGTAGTAAGCCAGGACCAGATTTTGTTCAGGTCCTGCCTGATGAGCCGGTGTCCAACTGCAACACTTTGATCTGGTTAGTAAGCGCCGCCTGACAGGCTGTGATAGCTGCCATAAACTCTGGGAAGCAGGGAAGGAGCAGCCGCATTGTCCACAGGATCTGTTTGGGTGACCATATTGGAGCTCTGCTGAGTTTCCCACCACATGCGGCTCCGGACTGGGAGGATCAGGCGTTCCAGGGAAAAAGCAAAGCTTATTTCCTCACCTCAGGTGGCCGGAGGATTTACGAGGCATGGGAGCCGGAACTAGTGGGCGTTCAGCAAAGGGATCACCAGGCTAGGAGAAAAAAAATGGATCAGTCTCTATTAGAGCCTCGGGATGCATGTCTGTTTACTCCACCATCTTGGACACACCTCCCTTGAAATACCTAAATACTAATATGAACCCAGCCTGAGTCAATGATGAGGAACATATATATCACTCTAGAATGCATGCATGATATTAAAAAATATTTCCATTGATCTCCTGTTGGTGGATTAATATTTCCTGGAGTCTCTCTCAAGCGCATCAATTGGATCACTCAACATTTCTGATCATGCTCCTATCTCCCCCGTCCCGCTGTCCCAAGATGCAGGACAGTGGACCTGGTGTTTAAATGAGAACCTGTTAGATGATGCTGTTGCGCAGAAATAGTTTTACGGCACCATTTCCCTGTATTTTGTGGAAAATTTACCTGGGGGGGGGTGATGGGGATAGTATCAGTATGGGAGGGGCACAAAGCATTGGTTCGAGGGGAATTGATTTCCCAGGGCTCCAGGCTAAAGAAAGCACACAATGGGGAATTGCAGTCCTTACTGGCTAAACTTCAGGCGGCAGGACTTGGACATAAGCATTGTACAACATCGGCATTGGCGACAGAACTTCAAACCCTTAGGGAGGAACTTTCTAATCTTCTAGAGACCCGTATACAACCCCGGTTGTGGCATGTATCTCATAAGCCTTATGAGTTTGGGAATAAATGTGGGAGCCTGCTGGCTAGGGCTCTTCGGCGCCAACGCACGTTGGGACACGTCCACAATCTCCACACCATCTCAGGTTCGCTGGTCGTATGATCCTCTAAAATGGCGTAAGCTTTCCGGGTTTATTATGCTCAACTTTACCAGCTCCCCGACACACTTGCTGGCTCCACGCCTACCCAGAAAGCGGAGCTTCTTTCGCAATATCTGGGCGCAGTCTCCTCAGCTTACGGCCCAAATCAGTAAGCAATTGGATGAACCTATCACTCTGACAGAGATAGCGTCGGTCATCAAGGACTTACCAAAGGGAAAGAGTCCGGGTCCCGATGGGTTCACTAAAGCCTGTTCCCTCGGATTTGCATGCTCGGTTACAAGCCTCCTTTTCCTTGACATGGTGTCATACCTCCCTAAAATATTTGAGGATATGTCTCCCAGCCCAATGCTCACAATTATATACTAGTAACTATGCTCCCTTGCTCTCCACAATCAGAACAGAATTGCTAAGATGGGACCGTACCACTTTCTTGTGGATGGACCGAGTCAGAATATTAAAGGATAAGTATATGTGGTGCTCACTCAATGAGCATATTAATCTTCAGTTGATCATAAAGTGCAAAATACAAAAGTGACATTGCAGTAAATAGACATCCAATAACGTAATCTTCACCCAGTGGTTTGCCCCAGCCTCTCACAGATAAAGACCCCTAGAGATCTAGTTGGGCTTGTACAGTGGGGACAGAAAGTATTCAGACCCCCTTACATTTTTCACTCTTTGTTATATTGCAGCCATTTGCTAAAAATTAATGTACACACAGCACCCTATATTGACAGAAAAACACAGAATTGTTGACATTTTTGCAGATTTATTAAAAAAGAAAAACTGAAATATCACATTTCCCTACTCCTGGGACCTCCAATCAGACAGGTAAAAGATTTCCACAGATACCAGTGATATATAGTTACATAGTTAGTAAGGTTGAATAAAGACACCAGTCAATCCTGAGTGAGTGTGGGTGCGTGTCTACAATTGTCCCTATCCCTATACATTGTGTCTCATTAAGATGCTCATCTATTATTATTTATTTAAGGTACCCATTTAGCACCATCAATTTACGCAGCGCTCCACGCATACTGCGCACACTCACATCAGTCCCTACCATCACGGAGCCCACAATCCAAGGTCCCCAACTCACATTCATATACTAGGGCCAATTTTTTGGGCAGAAACCAATTAACCTACCAGCATGTCTTTGAAGTGTGGGAGGAAACCAAAGTACCCGGAGGAAACACACAGGCACGGGGAGAACACGCAAACTCCAGGCAGGTAGTGTCGTGGTTGGGATTCGAACCAGCGACTACTGCTAGGCGAGTGCTACCCACTACACCACCGTGCGACCCTGAGATCTTACACAGGTCCTCACTTCCCTCCATATACTGTTCACATGCAACATAAAGGAATCTCCATGGTGTCGTAATCCAATATATTTGTTTATTAAAAAAGCAGTAAACTTACAGTTTAAAATCAAGACAAACGGCTTCACATATAGTAGACCGGAAGTACTACTATATGTGAAGACATTTGTCATGATTTTAAACAGTAAGTTTACTGCTTTTTTTAATAAACAAATTTATTGGATTACTACACCATGGAGATTACTTTATGTTGCATGTGAATAGTATATAGAGGGAAGTGAGGACCTGTCTAAGATATCACTAGTATCCGTGGAAATCTTTTACCTGTCTAATTGGAAATCCCAGGAGTAGGAATTCATTGCTTGGATCGTGGAGTCACTATTACATACAAGCCCAACTGCACTTTATGATCAATTGAAGATTAATTTGATGTTATTGCTCATTTAGTGAGCGCCACTTATACCTATATTTAATTATCACTGTGTGGAAACACCTTTTTCATGTTGGCAGCTACTCACCCTTATTTATAGCTATTTGATTTGCGCATTAGTATTTTCACACATATATTAAAGGATAAGTTCACTCTAATGCCCTGTACACACGGTCGGACTTTGATCGGACATTCCGACAACAAAATCCATGGATTTTTTCCGACGGATGTTGGCTCAAACTTGTCTTGCATACACACGGTCACACAAAGTTGTCAGAAAATCCGATCGTTCTAAACGCGATGACGTAAAACACGTACGTCTAGACTATAAACGGGGCAGTAGCCAATGGCTTTCGTCTCTTAACTTATTCTGAGCATGCGTGGCACTTTGTGTGTCGGATTTGTGTACACACGATCGGAATCTCCGACAATTATGTTGTCGGAAAATTTTATAGCAAGCTCTCAAACTTTGTGTGTCGGAAATTCCGATGGAAAATATGTGATGGAGCCCACACACGGTCGGAATTTCCGACAACAAGGTCCTATCACACATTTTCCGTCTGAAATTCCGACCGTGTGTACGGGGCATTACACTAAAATCCCTGCATCTACAGACATCCACGATCTAACACTAACTTATCTAACCCTGTAAAGAAGAAATCAGTATACATATCTTTTTTTAAGCCAATCTGACCAGATCTCACACTGAGCTGTCAGCCGTGGCTTCGCTGTGGAGGTGGGTGCAGAGGACACAGCCGACAACGGAAGCCCCATAGTAAGTCTATGGGTGATGTCACTCCCCATTCATTTCACAGCCGTTGTTGGCTGTGTCCTTTGCAGAGCTTCCATCGCGGACCGGATCGGCTTCAAAAAAGGTATGTATACTGATTTCTTTTTTACAGGGCTAGATAGGTTAGTGTTAGATCGTGGATATCTGTAGATGCAGATATTTTAGTGTTAGGGTAGACTTATCCTTTAAAAATGAATGTGTTGCCACAGATTCTTTTCTATCTATAAATGGTGCCTATATCACTGCCTAGATCCTCCTTCTCAACCCTCAACAGTTTGTTTTTGAAATTTATCTGGCACAGGAGGAGCTCCAGTGTGGCCCTCTGCACCCTGCAACACCCTAAGAGGTTGGGGGGGCTGGCAGGGCCATCTTTAAGGGAGGGCAAAAGGGGCAGCTGCCCTGGGCCCTGTCATTGTTGTGGGGCCCAAAGCAACTGCCTCATTCTTGCCAAATATCCCAGTTTAAATTCCCTTGTCCCTGAAGTTTTAGTCCTGTGATGCCAGTGTGAAGTGCTGGTACTAATGCTGCCCATTGTTTGTAAATCCAACACAAATGGATTCCAGATGTCGTCCAGATGTGGGCATAATGATTTATATATAATCATTTTTAATGAAAATTATTGTTTTATTTAGATAACTTCCAAAAACAACTACATTCCAGGACAATGTGTATACATATGCAGTTACCAAGATATTATTGATAGTGTTGAGAATGGGTTCACTCAGTATTTCAACATCAATTTCATGTATATGTCATTTTGCGATTTTGTATAAATTCAGCAGGTTTTGCATTTTCATGAATTTTGTTAAGCATTTATATCCAGGTTTCCTTTGAGATTATTCTTTATTTACAATTTGGAAATCAATGTTGTTATTTTGATACTCTGCCATCGTTCAGTATTGTTTTAGTATTTATCATGGTCTTTATCCCAAGGTTATGGATGCACACAATGGGAGAAGTTGAATTATGCAAATAATGAAAACAATCATGTGTCTAGTACACATGTATATATGTATGCGTATTGGTTCTCTTAATAAACATTTTTAGTTTGGTGGACCTTTGCAGGCATTATTATATCATTATATTACCACATTATTATACTACTTTTCCTGCAAACTTTACTTTAAAATTCAGCTTCATATCCCAGGTGTATCTAATCTCTTGGGTGTTGTCCTAGAGCTTGATTGTGTGGGCGGGTCTCCTTTTGAGACCATTTTTTGATTGGCCATCAAACCTTAAGTATCTATATATGCCCATGATCAAACTTTTAGTTATTTAGCTATGAATAAGCGCCACAATAGGGCGTGTTTTTCCTGCTTTTCCCTGTACATAAAGTGACTGCATTTGGATTTTACTTTTTCATATCAATAAAGATGCCTTCTATGGTGTGTGGCCTTCCAGGATCCTCTTTTATCCTCAAGCTTGTGCAGAGCCAGCATCTATGAGTTCTATTAGGGTGGGTGTTTTGTTACAGATTTGGGAGATTGGAGCGACAATCTTTTGCTTTACTAACTGCTGCCCAGCTCTGCCATATTGTTGTGTACAGATGACCCACTTGCAGACCCTGTGTTTACATGTAAATAACCGGCATTCATATGTAGATAGCGGCAGCATTACTAAGCAAATAGCTGCGGCCGGTGGCATTGATATGTAAATAAAGGTGGCATTCATATGTATATCATGCTCCCCTGCAGTGAGGAGATGATGTGCTGTAACCTCTAGCAACCAATCAGTGAGCAGTACTGATGTACAGTAATCTCTAGCAACCAATTAACAAGCAGAAATTATTAGCTGTAACCTCTAGCAACTAATGAGCTGTAATGTGTGTAATAACCTCTAGCAACTAATCAGTAAGCAGTAATGATATACTGTAACAGCTAGCAACCAATCGCAATTGCTGCCTGATCTGATACAGTAAACTGATTTTAAGTCTAGCTGCTAATTTTTGTATGTCTCAGAGCAGGTGGAGAGTGAAATTGCATGGGGGGGGCCTAAGAAAATTTTTGCCCATGGTCCAATCAATGTTAAAGACAGCCCTGGGGGCTGGGGATACCTCCCCTCCGTAAATACTATGGAGCGATAGCCCTACAGCAGATACTGGACTGGCATCATGTGAACACTAAACTATGGGTTTCCCTAGAAAAAATTTTGGCTGGTCGTAACCTGTCCCATGCCCCCTGGCTTTCCCAGGATTATCTAGGACTTTCAGATTTCACATCTATCACCACCCATGTACTGAGATTGTGGGATGTTTTGAATGCTCAAGGGCTGTTGTCTCCCCCAGTATCTCCCCTCGTTGCTTTGGGGTACTTCCCCTGGTTCGCCCCGGGGGAACATCTCTCCTACTTTCGTTCATGGGCAAATGATGGGGAGTTGTGATGTGGGAGGTTTGTGCAGGATCAGGGCCTGGTCTCCTTGGACTGGCTAAAAAAAACAATTTGTCTGTTTCCTATTGGATGACTGGCGCTATAGACAGCATCACCATTTTGTTTGCAGTTTGCCCCAAGCCATTAGACTCCATTCTCCTTGACGCCATTTGAGAAACTGTGTAAGTCAGCTGCTTCTATCCCCCATTCTATTTCAGTCCTCTATGAGATGCTACAGTCAGCAGAGTCTAGGGGTAAGCCAATCTACATAAGGGAATGGGAAAGAGACTTGCAGCATACATTCACGGAGCCCAACTGACCCATCTATATCGCCTTACCCATGTGAGTCCTGTGGACACAAAGATGCAGGAGAATAGTTTTAAATTGCTAACCCATTGGTATAGAGTTCCTGCCAAATTAGCCAGGATTTATCCGGCAATTTTGATGCCTGCTGGAGGGGCTGTGGGCATCGGAGCACTTACCTATATATCTGGTGGGAATCCCAAGGCTCCAACCATATTGGCAAGACATCAGAGCCCAGAATAAAAGGTGATACTAGATATTGAGATGCCTGACCCTCCCTTAGAGTTCTTACTCCATGTGCCGTCCATTCCTCACAGCCATTACTGTAAGTCGGTTTTGCCTCATCTTTTAAATGCAGCGAGGCGTTTGATTCCTGTTCATTGGAAAATGGCCCATATTCCTGGGCAAGCTGACTGGATCTGCCTGGTTGATAATATCATGGCGGCAGAGGAATGGATGGCGACATGTAAGGGTCGACATGAAAAGTTTTATAGTATATGGGCTACCTGGATACATTATACCTCAACTGCTTTGCGGGGTCCCTGGCCCACCAGCTCCAGACCCTCTACGCCTCCATAGTAATTGATTTAATTAATTAATGTTGAAGACTAGAGTGGACTTGCTCTAATCCATGGACCAATTCAGTTAACAATATTTCTGCTCTCAATTAAAATGCTGGTTGTTCTTGCTTTATTTTGTTTTGGTCTTAACCCCCCCCTTCTGCTTTCCCTTCCTTCCTCACCTCTACCCTCCCCCCTTCCTTTCCCTCACCCTTTCATACCTTCCCTTCTTGGTCTTGCACATGGGCTCCCAGCTCATGATTGGTAGAACAATTTATAGTATAATCCAGTGGCGGCTGATAGTTTTTTGTTTGGGGTGGGCGGCAAACAAACACCCCCCCATGGCACCTCAAACCCCCCCTCGCCATCTGCCGGTCCACCGGCACTTACCACATTGGTGGCAGGGAATGGCGGGCAAACAGCGGCGGGGATCTGAAGGCACATTGGTCAGGGGATAAAGCTGCGTCGGGCATCTGGCAGCATCTCCTGTGTCCTCTTATCTTGAGATCACAGCGGCTACCGCCGTGCGTCTCCCCCCTCCTCCTAGGCTTCCAATAGGATCGCCTGACCTTTCAGCCAATCAGGAAACTGGTAACAGACCCGCGCTTCCTGATTGGCAGGGAGGCAATTCTGTGTTAGAAAAGTGAATATTCATTTGCTTTTCTAACACACCTGGCTGGGCTCCGAGCGATGCTCTGCGCTCTGAGTCCACCCTATTTTAAAGCCTATTAGAGCCTAGGGCTCTAATCAGGTGCTTCAAAAAATATCCACGCTGCTGTAATTCAGGCGCCCAGCATTCTGAAATGGGCCGGACGCATGAATAGGGGGTGGCCATGGATAGATTCATGCTATGCATGAATCTATCCATTAACCATATAGGGTGGCATGGATAGAGGGGGCTGTGCCCGTGAGCCCTTAATGAACGGGCCACCCCTGGCATAATCCCCAGTGTATTTTGGAAATAAAGTAGAATAAATGTATGATTCCCATAGTTGGATATACCAAAAAGTTCTTGCTGTCAATGTCAAGCTTGTGTGATTTATGACCTGTTTTTCTCCATTTTCTGTATGCTAAATGTTTGTGAAAATCAAAATAAAGACTACTTAAATATATATATATATATATATATATATATATATATATATATATATATATATATATATATATATACACACATATTTTCAGATATAGGTGATGTCTAAATCCAACTGCACTAAAGTCCACTAAAGATAAGCCATTAAAAGTAAGCCATCAATAGTAATTTGATGTAATATGAAGCAAAGGAAGAAGTAAGAGCATAAAAATAAGCTTTTCATTGCATTCAAAGTAGGCACACAAGCGGCTGCCAGTGTGCTCAAATGTCAGGGCTGACTGGTTTGCCTGGTAAAAAACAGCTGTATCAGAGACTGCACTTACATGCCACAAATGGCTCCATTAAATGTGGACCTAAAGGGGAAGAGGGAGACGCCATCCTGCCCACACCATCCTAGGGCAGGAAATAGTGGTGACGTCATCACGCTCGTGAGAGTGCTAGGACATTTTTTTCCAGTGCCTGTGATTATAGATCTGTTGTATGTAGTTTTTTTAATAAATTGCCTGTTTTTAACCACTTGCCGTCCCGCCATATAGCAACATGACGTTGGCAAATTGGTTCTGTTATCCTGACCGGACGTGATCAGGATAACAAGCAGCTACGTGCAGGGCGGCGATCATTCTTGCAGTGTGTCAGTCTGATTGAGTATTGGGAGTACCTGAGTATTGGGAGTACCTGAGTATTGGGAGTACCTGAGTATTGTGTGTACCTGAGTATTGTGTGTACCTGAGAAGTGTGTGTGTGGATCGTTAGTACCTGAGTATTTTGTGTACCTGAGTAATGTGAGTGCACGTGGACAGTGAGTACAGGAGTGCTGCGAGTGCACGTGGACTTCGAGTGCACGTAGGCTGTGAGTACACATGGACTGTAAGTACACATAGGTTGCGGGCACTCGTGGACTGTATGTACACGTGGGCTGCGAGTACACGTAGGCTGCGAGTGCAGGTGGACTATATGTACACGTAGGCTGCAAGTGCACGTGGACTGCGAGTGCACGTTGAATGAGTACATGTGGGCTGTGAGTGTACGTGGACTGTATATACATGTGGACTGCGAGTGCAGGTGGACTATATGTACACGTAGGCTGCAAGTGCACGTGGACTGTATGTGCACGTGGGCTGCGAGTGCACGTTGACTGAGTACATGTGGGCTGTGAGTGTACGTGGACTGCGAGTGCACGTGGGCTGCGAGTGCACGTGGGCTGCGAGTGCAGTACATGTGGGCTGCCAGTGGGTTGTAAGTGCACGTGGGCTGTGAGTACCTGTGTATTGTATTGTTAAGTACCTGGGTATTGTTGAGTATTAGTGTCAGGAAGCTAGCTGTTAGTTAATATGGACAGGGTATAATCCCCAATCCTCATTAAATTAGTAGGTACGATGCCCAGCGGGTGTGGAGATGCGACTCGATGTACATCTTGCGGCATGTATGTGTTCCTTGATCATCTGATCGAAGGCGAATACTGCTGTGCAAAATGTAAGCACATCATTTCCCTGGAAGCCCAGGTTCTGAATCTAGGGAAGCAACTGGCAGCACTGAGAAGACCCTCCATACTAAAGGAGAGCCAGGAAGGGGCCAGCACAGAGGCGGGTGGAGACAGAGGTGCAGGCACTAGAAAAGAGTACATGGGTGGCAGTTAGAAAGGTTAGAGGGGAAAGTGCCATGGAGGCTGATCCTGGGCTGGAACATCCCAATAAGTACGCTCCATTGAGTGACATTGGTGAAACCAGTCAGGGACAAGCACTGCTGGAGCTGAGGGACACCCCTAGCTGCCAGGGGAAGAACTCCTCCAGTAAGAGTGTGGGGGGGGGGAGCGAAGGGAAAGGAAACACAGATTCTGGTGGTAGGGGACTCAATTCTTAGAAGGACAGAGAGGGCAATCTGTGACAAAGACCTGAAGTGCCGAACTGTATGCTGTCTACCGGGCGCTCGGGTTCGGCACATCACGGATCTGGTGGACAGATTACTGGGAGGGGCTTGGAAAGACCCGGCTGTCATGGTGCACATTGGCATGGTGCACATTAGAAACAAAGTGTTACTAGACCTGCTGATTACCTATACAGACCTGAACACGGATGTGGAAATAAGGGGCAATTTAGGAAACAGCGATCACAGTTCAACTAGCTTCAGTATAAATCACACAAATAGGAAACATAAGGGGAATACAAAGACATTGAATTTTTAAAAGAGCAAACTTCCCTAAACTACGAACCTTGCTAGAAGATATAAATTGGGATAAAATCTTAGGAACAAAGAACACGGAGGAGAGATGGGTTTGCTTCAAGAGCATATTAAATAAGGGCATTTACCAGTGCATCCCACTGGGAAATACATTTAAAGGAGCGAACAAATGTCCCGATGGCATAACTCCAATGTAAAAATGCATATAAAAAGCAAACGAGAAGGTCTTCAAAAAATACAAGGCTGAGGGATCATCATCAGCATTCAGACTTTACAAAGAATGCCATGAAAAATGTAATGGTGCAATTAGGGCAGCTAAGATAGAACACGAAAGACACATAGCGGCGGAGAGCAAAAAAAATCCCAAGAAATTCTTTAAGTATATATAAACAGTAAAAAAGGGAGGAGAGACCATATTGGCCCAATAAAGAATGAGAAAGGATATCTGGTTACAAAGGATGGGGAGATGGCGAAGGTATTGAAATTATTCTTCTCTTCAGTCTTCACGAGGGAATCGGGGGGCTTCAGTAAACAAAACTGCAGTGTTTATCCTCATGACACATCACAGGAAGCACCCTCATGGCTAACAGGACAGAATTAGAAATAGACTTGGAAAACTTAACATTAATAAGTCACCGGGACCAGATGGCTTGCACCCGAGGGTCCTTAGGGAACTCAGTCAAGTAATTGCCAGACCATTGTTCCTAATTTTTACGGACAGTCTACTGACTGGAATGGTACCAGCTGATTGAGGAAAAGCCAATGTAGCACCAATATTTTAAAAAGGGCCAAAATACATCCCTGGGAATTACAGACCAGTTAGCCTAACATCAATAGTATGTAAGCTCTTGGAGGGAATGATAAGGGACTATAAACAAGATTTTAGTAATGAAAACAGTATCATTAGCAGTAGCTGCCATCAAGATAAAGGAAGGCCCGTTGACGTGGTGTATCTGGATTTTGAAAAAGGATTTGACACAGTTCCCCATAAACGTTTACTGTACAAAGTAAGGTCCGTTGGCATGGACCATAGGGTGAGTACATGGATTGAAAACTGGCTACAAGGACGAGTACAGAGCGTGGTGATAAATGGGGAGTACTTGGAATGGTCAGGGGTAGAAAGTTGGGTCCCCCAGGGTTCTGTGCTGGGACCAATCCTATTTAATTTGTTCATAAACGACCTGGAGGATGGGGTAAACAGTTTAATCTCTGTATTTGTGGACGATACTAAGCTAAGCAGAGCATTAACTTCTCCACAAGATGTGGAAACCTTGCAAGGAGATATGAACAATTTAATGGGGTGGGAAACTACATGGCAAATAAGGTTTAATGTTGAAAAATGTAAAATTAGGATTTTTCCATCATACTTACCTGTACAATCCTTTTCTTGGAGTACATCACGGGACACAGAACAACCATAATAATGACTATATGGGATGTCCTAAAGCAATGCCCTTGAGGGGAGGGAGACACAATCATAGAAACTGCCACCTGAGAAGACCATGTAATAGCCTTAAATCCTGAGCCACTGACACCTGATGGCAGATGGCCCAAGATGCCCCCACACACCTGGTAGCGAGCACATTTACCAAAAAAAGGGGTGGGGGACCTTGCCCTTTCAAGCCATAGGCTCGAATAATTAACTGGAAAATCCAATGAAAATAGTTAACTTGGATGTCTCCTGCCCATCCTGGGCTCTACTGGCAGCAAAACCCAGGATTCCTGACCTGTACCAACAAATCAAGTAATTCTGACCACCAGAACTACCTCCAGAGTATGCAGTGATCCAACTCCTGCCAACTGAGGATCAGAAAAGAAGGCAAGACATTGTCTTGATTCAAGTGAAAACCAGACACCATACTAGGCAAAAAATGGACGAGTACGCAATAATTAATATGATGCGAGACCAAAAACGGTTCCTTGCATGAAAAAGCCGCCAACTCTAACACTCAACTTAGTGAAGTGATAGCAACCAAAGAAGCCACCTTCCGAAATAAAGGACTAACAGAATCTCTTGATTGGTTCAAAAAGTGGCCTCTGCAAGGACAGTCAAGATCAAATTCAAGTCCCAAGGACATAAGAATGGCCCGATAGGCGAGACGGTCTACGTTACACGCTGTATGAAGTATGAATCAAGAAGTGAGAATTAGCCCTTGGAAAAAAAAAATGTATAGGGGCGAACCCTGACCGTTAACGGTACTTAAGGCCAATCTCCTTTCCCCTACCGTTTGGAGAAAGAAAGACAAAATCTCTCACTCACATATTTCTGCAGGTGCCACTTACTGGCTTCACCTCAGGCACAAAAATATCCTGTCCTGTAATTGAAGTTCCCCGAAGCTGGCTTCCAGGGGCTCAACAGTGCTGAGATACAGGACTCAAGACCATTAGGTCCTGCTGGACTGGGAGTGTCCAAGGAGCGACCCCCGCAAGACTCGCTATGTTAGTGTACCAAGCCCTTCTGGGCTCATTCGGCTAACATTATTATCAGTTACCTCCTTCCGGATTCTTTGCAAAAGATGTGGCAGAAGCCGAAACAGAGGGAAATCATCAAATAAGGGAGAACTGGTCCCTAAGGTGCTACCATTACATCTACCCCTATTGGCATTGGGGCCCTCGTCCCAGACACAACCTATCCCAACTTGTTGTAGAACTTGGAATTTAGTAGATACACCTGCAGAGTTCCCTTTGCCACTATTCTACCTGGAATATGTCCCAGACAGAATGTGGTTCACCTTCCTGAGCCGCATGACTCCTGGTGCCGCCCTGGTGGTTGATATATATGCCCCTGCAGAGGCTTTCCCGGATAGAATCTACAACTGGTTTGTACCATAATCCAGAGCAAGGCGTACTGGCCAAAAGCTCAAAGATATTTATGAGCAGTATACTCTCCTGTGGAGACCAAGTTCACTGAACTGTGGCCACCCTCACACCAAATGGATAAACTGGCATCAGTGGTTATTATCTTCCAATACCTGAAAAGGAAGAATTCAACCTTTCTAGATTCCAAACCATCAACCACCAATCTTTAGCTGTGGTTAAACACCCCAGGAACAGAGCCCTCCGGCAATCCAATGCCTGGATCTTCAAGTTCCAGACAGAGAAAGAGAATGATCCTCTCCAAGACCTGGACATAAGGAATGTGCTTCAACCTAGATACAGCTTCCTACTGCAAGATGTATCAAAGGAAAATCTGGACCAACTGCTTCCTGATCAAAAGGTTATTGAGGTATATTAATATTGACACCCCCTGTGTCTTTAGCAAGTCCAGCATCGGAGCTAGGAGCTTTGTGAACCTCAGAAGCTGTGGCCAGCCTGAAGGATAGTCACAAAAAAGAAAACAGATGACTTTCCACTGCAATTACAGAAATCTTTGATGAGGCTGGAAACAACCCGGCACATGAAGCTGTGTGTTTCCTGATGATTATGGGCCCCGCAATCTATCTCTTGCAGAGAGGTCATCACTGAACAGACCGAGTATATCTGAAGCAGAAGGATGCCCAGCGGATTGAGATCTAAAGATAGATCTCATGTCCCTATTCAGTTTTGAAGCTGCTACAATTTAATTGTTTTACAATAATGAGCCTATAACTTTTGCTCCAAAACCCAACGCAAGGCAAAGACTGACCCAGCTAAGGAAGGAGCAACCACTTCAGAGACTGCTCTAAAATCTTATGGTCTGAGATACTCTCAAACATAGCAACCTCAGATGCCCCCTTCACTTAGGAGGGAAACCTGGGCAATCTCCCTTCCAAGTACTAACCAGGCTTGATCCAGGGATCAGGCAACACAGTGGCTCAGATGACCTTGATGCCATTGGTCCAGGAGATGTGAACATTGCCAGACCACTGAACCTGAGGGCGGTGGCACCCTTCTAAGCCATTTAGCTAGTCTAACAGATACATAACAGATACATAATAAAGTGACTGTATTAGACAAACTAATACGCAGTTCCACAATGATGAAGGACTAGACAATGTTGGTCTACCGCTATACAACCCCGTAAGTATGAGATAAAGTGTTTCACCAGGCCTGCAGAAAACACTGCTCAGCGCCAAACACCCAAACAGACCCAAGGTGTAGATGTATTGATATTAAAAAGAATGATCAAAGGTGTATACCATAAACACACAACAGCCTATCCTAGGGCCGAGACTATCCGCTTCCTATCAATGGGATGGGTTGAGCTAAGAGCAGCCCAGAGGTTAGAGCCGAGTAAAGAACAATGTATGGAACCTAGGTTGGTCGTCAGATGTGCCTTGAACATATAGGGGGTAAATAGGGGGGGGGGATATAGGAGGGTGGATGGGGGGATTCACTAGTTAGAAAAGTACCAACACATATAGTTATGTACAATAGCTATATGTGAATAGACGGTTAACTGGCCTTGCATGTTATGTACCTTGCAAGGCGGTATCATTGTAACTTTGTATATCGAAATTTATATTGTAACACAACATCTACACAGCCTAATGATTTAAAAAAAAAAAAAAAAAGGGGAAAGCATTGAATGGCCGCAATGATGTGACTGGATATGGGACACACGTGAACAACATTCTGACGATAGTACCTGGACAAAGTTAACTGAAGTGGCAAAAAAAAAAAAAAAAAAAACACACAACAGTATACAATTAAAAGCTAAAAATAAGATTGAACTCCACTGTGTCTGTCTAGGCAGAGAGACAATCTAGTAAGCAGCAGCTGTCTCAAACCAGAGGAAAAACAAATAAAAGTAGTGTTATAAAGTAATCATCATTTAGACTAAATTATCCCACTAGACAGCGCTAATGTTGAGCAATTGAAACTTGTGGCCAACAACACATACAGGGACAGTCTTATAACAGAAAAGAGTCCTTTAAAAGAAAATCCCTTATAAAGGGAAGTGATGAAAAGTTCAGGGTGTAATTCAGATAATCTACAGGTGATCTTGAGAAAAAGTCCTCCACATGCACCTTCCACCGATCACTTGATCACTTGTGAAATCCACCCGGTGACAAGCACTCTCCCCCCCTAGGGGGTTAAACTCACCAGAAAAGGGGAGTAATAGAGCCTTCAGTAGTAGTATGTTGTCATCATCACTTATACACAGGGTCACAGGTTAGCAGGGCTCATAATGACTCAAAAAACAGAAAGAAAGGTGCACATAGCGTAATCCCGTTTATTGATTCAAACCCCTTGTACAAAGACAGACAGAGAACCCCCCTTCAATAAAAATACGTACATCAAATAAAATAAACAGCAAGCAATCAATCAAACAGGCAGGTATTGCCAGTATGTACACTTCACCCAGAGCTGTCAGCGCCGCTACACAGGAAAGACTCGATACTTCCTGGTTGTGCAGGTGACCCAGGTGGAGCGCACACGTCACTTCCGGCGTCGTACTGGCCACGCCCTGACGCGTTTCAAAAGGATTCAAAGGATATGATGAAACGCGTCAGGGAGTGGCCAATACGACGCCGGAAGTGACGTGTGCGCTCCACCTGGGTCACCTGCACAACCAGGAAGTATCGAGTCTTTCCTGTGTAGCGGCGCTGACAGCTCTGGGTGAAGTGTACATACTGGCAATACCTGCCTGTTTGATTGATTGCTTGCTGTTTATTTTATTTGATGTACGTATTTTTATTGAAGGGGGGTTCTCTGTCTGTCTTTGTACAAGGGGTTTGAATCAATAAACGGGATTACGCTATGTGCACCTTTCTTTCTGTTTTTTGAGTCATTATGAGCCCTGCTAACCTGTGACCCTGTGTATAAGTGATGATGACAACATACTACTACTGAAGGCTCTATTACTACCCTTTTCTGGTGAGTTTAACCCCCTAGGGGGGGAGAGTGCTTGTCACCGGGTGGATTTCACAAGTGATCAAGTGATCGGTGGAAGGTGCATGTGGAGGACTTTTTCTCAAGATCACCTGTAGATTATCTGAATTACACCCTGAACTTTTCATCACTTCCCTTTATAAGGGATTTTCTTTTAAAGGACTCTTTTCTGTTATAAGACTGTCCCTGTATGTGTTGTTGGCCACAAGTTTCAATTGCTCAACATTAGCGCTGTCTAGTGGGATAATTTAGTCTAAATGATGATTACTTTATAACCCCGTAAGTATGTAAGTATACAGGTACCAAGGTATGCAAACATGCAGGTATGCAGGTATACAAGTATTCTTGCCATTCATGCATCTATGTATGCAGCTCAAGGCAATAAGCACATTTGTATGTAGTCCTAGTTAAAAAAAAACTGATATGTATGTAGTCCTAGGCAAATAAGCACATATGTATACAGTTTAATGTAAATAAGCACATATGTATACAGTTTAATGTAACTAAGCACATATGTATACAGAGTAATGCAACTAAGCACATAAGTATGCAAACTAAGGATATACGTATGCAGTACAAATGAAAACATGCCAGCATGCGTTTAAGCAATATGCATTTATGGAGGCATGCGTTTATGGAAGCATGTAGGTATGTGCTTAAGCAAGTGTGTTTAGGCAAAACACGAAAGCGTGTCAATGCAAACACGCACTTACATAATACGTGCCCATGAAGTCATGCATTTACAGAACACGCAAGCATGCGTTTATGAAACGTGTTTATGCAACACGCATCTGTGAACCATGTGTTTATGCAAACATGCATTCACGCAAACACGTATATCTATGTAACATGCATACACACTTATGCCCACTGCGTTTATGCAACATGCATTCACGCAGACGCGCCATCGCGGCCAGCCTTGGGGGGCTGCATGCTAGACGTCGCCTGCTTGTCGGGCACGGGGCGGGGCCCTCTGTGAACATGTGCCTATGCAGGCTTGTATTCTATTCAAGTAAGCAAGCATGTATACTATACTGCACCTGGGCCCATACTAGTTTTAGTCAAGATTAGCCAAGTACATAGGCATCTAATGCAGCCTCTATGCTGCTTCAACAGCCTAAGGCCTCTTCCACACCTGTGAGACCCGTCCTGCGACTTGGGACTGAAAGGTCCCTGACCAGTCGCACCCCATGTCAAACCTCATATCAGTCAAAGAATGATGCGGGGGGGGGGGTTAAAAGGGACAGGACTGTGACCCCTGCTGTCCAGGGCCTAAACAAGGCCAGAAGTTCTACTCATGTTCTGACATTATGGCAGAAAATTACTCTCTAGTGAAGGAGGCTGAGGCTGGAGTAACCAACGGCCAAGCCTAATGACTAGACGAAGGAAGGAAGTTAGAATTTGGCAACTATCAGCATGAAGGGTACGGCTCCCTAAGGGAGCTGGGCTGAACCTGTGCAACTGAGCCCATCTGACCCCTTGTTTCTGTGCTCATGGTCTGCAATGCCAAAGGGGTACTTACGACTTCTGCAGCAGTGAAGGGGGGTGCTCACTCGCACAATCACTGTATCCAGAGTAAGTGCACAGTACAACAGCACCACACCAGTCTCCCGCCTTTAAGATGATTAAATTGTGCCAAAACATTTTAATCCTGGCCATCCTGGAAACCTACACCACATCACTGGAAAGGTAGACAGTGATTTTACCTCATCCCAAAAGGTAACTGGGCACTCCAATATAAATATTTAATGGTAAAAATGTCAGCAGTAGGAAAAAGAGGGACATAACCCCTTCCTGGCTTCACCCTCCACTGTGGGCATACCCCTGCAAGAGTTTTCAGAGACTGGGCTTTATACCAGGCAGACCACCATTCTGGTCTGGACCTTTAAAGCACCTGCGACTAAATCCAAATGTTGCACTACACGCATAGAGGAGTGCCCACAGCAGGATTCAGTGGAAAGCAACATTATAGGCTGGCCCTGCATCTTCCACCTGGCTGGACCTGAGTACATTCCCCCAAGGCTCTTGAGCCCACTGATCTGAAAGCTGCAAGAAGAGCTACTGTCAGGATAGGCATACCAGAAAACAAGATAACCCCTTTGGTCAGACTTCTGTGCACAGGCTAAAACATGTTCCCTTTCATGCGTGCAAGAACTGGGCTTTGGCTAATAGATATGTGCTTGCGCAATCTCTCAGGGGCACACGAGTGACCTGTGACAGATGCTGGCGTCAAAAGGGCTATTTAAACTTACTCAGTGCTCAGGATCAGTGCTGCTTTGTCTTCCGCCTCCTGTTTAACCTGTAATCCTGTATCCTGCTTCCAGTTGCTGACTAGGCTTGTCCTAACCATTCTCTGAACACCTGCATCGATCTCGGCTCAGCTTGGCTTGTCCCCTGAACTGCAAATCTGTCTGCTCCTGCTTCACTGATCGGTTCCAGACCCGACTTGTTCCCTGATCACGCTCTTGTCTGTGCCCGATCTATCTTGTCTGTGTATGATCCAGCCTGCCTGACTCTTCTACTCTGTCTGCTGTTGCCAGTACCAGCTGCCTGCCTGCTTGCTAAAACCATCTGACGACTTCACCTGCCCAGCGAGGAAATCAACCCTGCTGCACCTCTTGTCTACACTATCAGGGGCAATCACAGTAAATTCAGGGTTTTCCATAATGCCTGCAAACTGTATTTTGCATTACAGCCCCAAACTTTCTCACTTGAAACTACGAAGGTGGGGCATATCTAATTTCCCTTCTGCAAGGTGAACCCCAGTTCTGGGCCCATCATATACTTGAACAGAAGAACTTGTGCCTGTCAATTCTAACTCTATTCTTCGGTGCCATGGCTCAGTTATACGAGGATCCCAAGAGAACAGCAACAGCTGAGGCGGCTCTCAATGCGCTCCAGCAAGGCCGCAGAGCGTAACAGACTTTAGACCAGGGGTCTTCAAACTGCGGCCCTCCAGGTGTTCAGGAACTACAATTCCCATCATGCTTAGTCATGTCTGTGAATGTCAGAGTTTTACAATGCCTCATGGGATGTGTAGTTCTGCAACAGCTGGAGGGCCGTAGTTTGAGGATCCCTGCTTTAGACACTGGAGTAACAGACACCAACTGGAATGACGCCGCCTATCAATTCCGGTTGGGCCTATCTGAATCGCTAAAAGATGAATTAGCCCTTGTCGGTGTGCCAGGTTTTCTGGAAGCTCTGATAAACCTAGCGTTTCAGATTGACCAACGCCTGAGAGAACGCAAGTCAGAGAGGTCTGCCGGGCAGTCTCAGCCTGTATGGATAATGCCACGAGTCTTCAGTCCTCTGGGTCCAGCACCATCAGCCTCAGTCACGCCTACTCCTGACACACCAGAACCTTTGCAGCTCTCCAGACAAACACTAGCTACGACAACAGAACAACCTGTGTTTGTACTGTGGGGAGAATGGCCATTATGTGAGGACCTGTGGATAAGAAAATACAGCGCTAACAACACACAATATAAATGAAATAAACAAAAAAGTCCAAATAAATGTAACTGAAGTGTTGGTCCACAATGAAGTAGGTGCAGAAAATGCTTCACAAACTTGCAGGAGTACAGTGACACCCCCTTTTGCATCCCCACTCACCAGAACAGGACGACCCCCAGCTTAAACTGGGGGTCGTCACTGTACTCCTGCAAGTTTGTGAAGCATTTTCTGCACCTACTTCATTGTGGACCAACACTTCAGTTACATTTATTTGGACTTTTTTGTTTATTTCATTTATATTGTGTGTTGTGAGCGCTATATTTTCTTATCCACATTTTTTCAAGTGATTAGCACCTTGTCTACAGCAGCTGCATTTTATTACCACTTAGTTGTTTTCAAAATCAGCACGATTTTTTATTTAGAAATATATTTACACATTATGTGAGGACCTGCCCAGCCAAGAGTCGTAAGTGCCTGACCCTTTCTTCTGTCAACCCGTTGTTGCAGTCCCACAACCCTTCTCACCTGGCTATCCTCTGCACCTTCCGGGAGGGGTTATCCAGGCACCCGCTATAATTGATTCTGGAGCCTGTAGCTGCTTCATTGACCTGGAATTTACCAAGCAACACAAGGTTCCCCTGCAGCCAAGATCTCATGGACTTTCTATTCATCTGGCAGATGGGTCACGCATTAAGCCTGGGCCTGTCACTCAAGAGACTGTTCTATTACCTGCTATCATATCAGGTGTTCACAAAGAACTGTTACTCCTGGATGCCATAGCTTCAGCCTTATTCCCTGTCATCTTGGGTATGCCATGGCTACAGACACACAATCCCTGGATTAACTGGGGTATGGGAGGAATCGAGTTCCTATCACCCTATTGTCAGAAGCACTGCCTCTCCAAGCCACAAACGCACCTGTCTTCATTGCTGTGCATGGACTCTGATGCTGAAGCATGTTCATCTGTTCCTGCGACATACCATGACTTCTTGGATGTGTTTAGTAAGAAAGGAGCAGAAACTCTTCCTCCCCACAGACCATATGATTACCTGATCAAGCTTCTTCCCGGGGCCAAAATACCATTTGGGTGCATTTTTTCCCTTACAGAACCCGAACTTGCAGTACTAAAGGACTATATTGATGACAGCCTAAGGAAAGGTTTTGATATTTTCCAGGATTACCTGTACGTAGATGACATTTTGGTATTTTCTGCTACTTTGGACGCTCACTGGGGACATGTTTGAAGTGTTTTCCCCCAACTGAGACATCATGGCCTATCTGAAAAATGTGAGTTTGAGCTCCAGAATATTCAGTTCCTGGGTCTGATCCTTTCCATAGAGGGCATAAAAATGGACCCCCAGAAGGTTTCTGCCATTTTGGACTGACCAGCTCCCACAGACAAAAAAGGGGTACAACGGTTTTGTAGGATTTGCAAACTTCTATGAAAAGTTTATCAAGGGATTCTCTGCAATCATCTCCCCTAATACTCAACTGACCAAACAATGCAATCAGTTTCATTGGACTTATGAGGTGCAGTCTTCATTTGAAACCTTGAAAGGACTCTTTACTTATGCACCTGTGCTCCGGCATCCAGACCCTACTCTTCCATACGTCCTAGAAGTAAATGCTTCAGAAACAGCAGTAGGGGCAATACTGTCCCAACACCAAGGGGCCAAGGCCTTACAACACCCTGTTGCATTTTTCTCACACAAACTATCGGCTGCAGAAAAGAACTATGATGTTGGAGACTGTGAACTCTTGGCAATCAAAGCCGCTCTTGAAGAGTGGAGATATCTGCTGGAAGGGGCAGCTCATCCAATCTTGATATACACTGACAACACAAGAATTTGGAATATTTACGAGCTGTGAGACAGCTGAAGCCACAGCAGGCCAGTTGGGCACTATTTTTCTCGAGATTTGATTTTCATATAACTTACAGACAGGGCCGACGCTCCCGCTAGGTGAACTAGGCAGCCCCCTAGGGCGCATTGCCGCCTAGGGGGAGCAATCATGGCCACTGACTTCCCCATTAGCCTGGCCGGAAAAGATGAGGGGCCCTACACAGGGCTGAGGCACTGACTGACTGCAGAGAAAGCAGCAGCCGTGGAGGACATCCGTCACAGCTGCTGCATAGGAGGTCAACAGCAGCTCAGCCTGTGAGGAGGGCACAGCTGGAAAGGCAGAGGAGGAGTAGGCACCATGTCTCTGAATGTAGCTGCTGAGTCCGGTGAGTCTGCTCTCTGATACTGTGACCTGCGCGTCCCTAGTTAAGACTAGGTAGGGGTAACCCTAGAAGCAATACACACACCCAAAACTATAATTATAACAATCAGTCCTATCAGTCTCCAGCAAGGAGACAAGAGACACGCTCTGATTTTTATCACAGGGATAACTTACATCATCGCTACCCCTCTCCAGTCCCCACATACAATCGTTATACACCCTTGAGAGATGAGTACAGCCCTGAACGTAGGAGGGAGAACTTGGATCACCCTGTATATACACATACTACTAATCATTACAACAATCAGGGTTTTCACGAGGACCGACGCGCAAGGAAACGAGGTCCAGACCAAAGAGAGGCTGCAGAGGGGGGAGGAAATTACAAAGGAGAAAAGAGAAAGAGAACCTGAGTGGCCAGGGTGTCTTTAATCTAAGTTCTCACATCCTAACAAAAGCTGAATTATCTGTACTTGACAAAGGCCTCAAATTCGCCCCAATGAAAAAACTAGATAAATTTCACACATTTATCGATGTGCATAAGTACATACGAAAAATCAACATTCAAAGGTACTTGATTTCTAACCCTGTACGTACAGATTTTCCGGCTGCCACATCTGGAACAGTACATTCAGGACTATCGAATCCTTCTCTTTTCTCCCCTCCTGTACCCACCGCACCGGCAGTAAAAATGTTCAGGGATCTCGTTCTCAGTGATTTATCCAAACTGCCTGTTAAGCGTATTCGAAACTCTCCATTGTCGAAAGAGGGATTGGAATCATTATGCGCACAAAAAAATTTGGTTGTCCGTCCTGCGGACAAAGGAGGGGGCATAGTGGTTCTGGATAAGAGCCAATATGAGGAGGAGATGTTTAGAATTTTGAATGAACCTGGTACTTATCAAAACACTCCCCAATAACCCCACCAATGCATACAAAAAACAACTTCAACAGCTTATTACCAAGGGTTATGATTTAAAGATTTTGAATAAAAAAAGAAAGGGCATTTCTGGTCCCCACAGCTCCCAGGATCCCTACCATATACTATTTACCCAAAATACATAAAAACCCTACATGTCCACCCGGTAGACCTATTGTCAGTGGTATCAATTCCATTACGGCAAGAATTGGGAAGTACATCGACTTTTACCTTCAATCGCTAGTGAAACGTACACCCTCCTACCTTAAAGACACCGTTTCCACTATCACACTCCAAGAGGAGGTCAATATACAGGAAGGATTCATTATGGCCACTGCTGACGTGGCATCCTTGTACACGTGTATAGCCCATGAGAAGGGTATAGATGCAGTCAAACATTTTCTCCATCGTGAATAGTCCCTTGCAACTTTTCAATGTGATTATATAATCGAATTGTTGGACTTCGCAACCAGACATAACTACTTCTGGTTTAACCAGAACTACTACCTGCAACAACGGGGAGTGGCAATGGGTGCCAAGTTCGCACCTAGCCTTGCGAACTTGTTTATGGCCAAGTGGGAGGAGGATGTCGTCTATGCCCACGGGACCACTTCGTTGGTTCTGTGGGCTAGGTACATAGACGACATCCTCCTCCTGTGGAATGGCTCTTTTGAGACACTCAAACAATTTTTCGAATGTCTGAATTCTAATGACAGGGGCATCTCCCTTTCATATGAGGCCAGCAGGACCAATATACATTTCCTGGACTTGGAGATAGAAATAGTAGACAGAAAATTTAAATTTAACACCTACTTTAAGCCCACTGACCGCAATGGTTTTATTCCCACCACCAGTTGCCATCATAGATCCTGGTTAAGTGCTGTTCCTCACAGCCAATTTCTCAGGCTCCGTAGGAACTGCACGGACACGGAATTATTTATCACACAAGCAGGTGTCCTTAAACAAAAATTTATAGACAAAGGGTATGACAACGCCAACCTGGATTTTGAGATCCAGAGAGCCATGAATATTGAAAGGAAAACTTTACTCGAGGTAAAGCCAAAAAAAGAACCGGATGAAAAGTTTAAATGGGCAATGATAACATCTTTCTCAACCCAGCACAAACAAATTAAAAGCATTGTAAAAAAAACACTGGGATGTCTTGAGACATGATAACATTCTGGGCGGGTCATTGCCAGAAGAGGCCAAGATTATATTTAGGGGAGCACCATCTCTACAGGGTCAGATAGCCCCCAATGTTATAAATCCACCATCCCGGCCTTCTTTTTTCCATAACATGACAGGCTTTTACCCGTGTAGAAAATGTGTGGTATGTTTGCACAATAACCTGGAAGGACGTAAAGTCACAGAATTCACATCCACAGTCACGGGGAAAAGATATACAGTGAAATCTTTTTGCACGTGTAGTACCAAATACATAGTATATCTTATCACATGCCCTTGTCGTAGACAATACATTGGTCGTACCACCAGAACGTTTACAACAAGGGTAGGGGAACACATTGCTCTAATCAAAAGGCAGGGACTCTAAGCATACGGTACCCAGACATTACAAGCAATATCATAATAGTAACCCCACTGGTTCACAATTTGTCATTATAGACAAATACGTCCCGCCGTGGAGGGGGGGGGGGCCCAAAATCAGAGGGGTCTCTCGCCTTGAAATGTTCTGGGCGTATGAACTACAGACCTTTTTTCCTCAAGGCATGAATGTGGAAGTAGATGTTAATGCCTTTATAAACGAGTCTTGACAGATTTATCATGAGATAAGAAACATCAACTTCCGTTTAGGAGTACTAATATCTAGGGTGTATATTATGTCTGATATTTTTTACATGCATGTGCCTTTCCATCTGTTACACATTATTTTATTATTATTATGATTATATTTACTTTATTTTGACAATTGGGTAGTTATTATTAAAGTATTGTCGTTTTTGAAGTAATACAATATGAGCTATATGGGGACATAGAGTGAGTCAAGAGATGGAATAATTGTCCATCTCTTCTCTCTCCTGCTGAGAATCCATCTTCTTCACATTTTTTTCATTTTTTTTTTTTTTCGTTTTCATGGACTCATCTATCATCTTTGAATGAAGTCCTGATCGTGTTTAGGTCACCCATTAATGCACACTCATTGCCTACACTTTGAAGGCCGGTCTGGGGATTACAACATCATTTCCGGCCCTTTTCCCCTCTCTGCAGGTCACTTCCTGGTGTGATCAAACGGAGACCGGAGGTGATGTACGCATGCGTCGTTTTTTGATGACGTCATCGCGCTGGACCACGCCGCGCGCATGCGCGAGCAAGGTCCCTATTAGACTATGGGGGATGTGATTGAGGTTGAGACGCACAGTTGCGGCCTCGCCCTTCATTGATGTCACCGCGCTGAACTACGCCGCGCGCATGCGCGAGCGTGGTTTTTTTATCGTAATATACGTTAGGGGGGATGTCACTGATGTGGTGATGCAGAGTCACGGTCTCCCCCTCTATACACCCACTAAGAGGTCATAAGGGGTAGTAACAAGTGGAAGTGGGAGGTTCTGGACGCCGGGACTCTGCATCATGTCTCCTCCTGAAGCACATGACACCATTAGACCTATGGGAATGGAATCATTTGAAAGAGAGGCTTGGAAGGCACTCAGCATCATGTCTCCTCCTGAAGCACATGACACCATTAGACCTATGAGAATGGAATCATTTGAAAGAGAGGCTTGGAAGGCACTCAGCATCATGTCTCTTCCTGAAGCACATGACACCATTAGACCTATGGGAATGGACTCTGCATCATGTCTCCTCCTGAAGCACATGACACCATTAGACCTATGGGAATGGAATCATTTGAAAGAGAGGTTTGGAAGGCATTCAGCATCATGTCTCCTCCTGAAGCACATGATACCATTAGACCTATGGGAATGGAATCATGTGAAAGAGAGGCTTGGAAGGTACTCAGCACCACGTCTTCTCTTGAAACACATGACACCATTAGACCTATGGGAATGGACTCTGCATCATGTCTCCTCCTGAAGCACATGACACCATTAGACCTATGGTAATGGAATCATTTGAAAGAGAGGTTTGGAAGGCATTCAGCATCATGTCTCCTCCTGAAGCACATGATACCATTAGACCTATGGGAATGGAATCATGTGAAAGAGAGGCTTGGAAGGCACTCAGCACCACGTCTTCTCTTGAAACACATGACACCATTAGACCTATGGGAATTGAATTACATGAAAGAGAGGCTTGGATAGCACTCGGGTCCACCATTTTGGATGACCCAGGAAGTGCCAATGCAAACAAGCCTGGGAGCTGGATTCTCATCAGAGGGGTCCTTGTCCCTATATAAAGGAGTCTGGCTGCAGTGGGCAAGTACCCCAGACGAAGTCTTGTATGATGAAACGCGTCGGGAGGACTCCACTGCCGCCATTTTACTTGCAAGCGCTTTTTATTCTGAAATGTGGGTAATGTCCGTTGGTGTCCGAGCTTCCATATGAAGAAGACCTCTTTGGGATAGCAACGTTACAACTTCACCATTCACCAGCCCTTGGTTCCCTACCTTCATTGCCAGTGAGCAATCCAAGCCTGTTTGACCCATATAGCGTATGCTAGGTGGGTCCCAACTTTCTGGTAAGCCTCCAGTCATCCTAGGTGGCGGTTTCACACAAGTGTCTGTTAGCACATGTTGGATTACGTACAGAAATCTCTAACGAGTATATGTTTTGGAACTTATCACCATTGCAAAATTTATGTTCATCGTATCTGCATATTCAGTTTTTGACTTTTTTTGCCATTTTTACATCCTGTTATCACTTTTGGTGACCCTAAGGCTTTATAATATAAGTGTTCTATATGTATGAATGTTCACAAAGTATACAAAACACTATCTTTTCACAATTCATTTTGCTATTATATGTGGTATAGCAATATTTTCTTTCTCATTTTTTAGCGCTACACTTGGTTACATATAGTTAAGACTAATGACACCCCGGCAGCACCCCATCTTGCCTAGGGCGCAAAATAGTTAAGCACCGGCCCTGCTTACAGACCAGGGTCAAAGAACACAAAACCAGATGCTCTCTCTTGTATGTTTGGTGACCAGATACCATCCGATCTTCTGGGAACTTTCTTCTGTTGCAGAGGGACCTGTTGTCACAAATTAAGCAGGCATCTATAGGAATCTTGCCACCTTCTTGGATGACGTTGCAAGTAAAAGATAGACTGTTATGGTGTGAAGGTAAAATTTTTTTACCTAAAAACTTGCGAGTCACTGCTCTTGGTCTCTGCCATGACCATGCCCTTGCAGGACAATTTTGGAACTCACAAAACTTCTGAACTCTTGCAGCTTACTGTTTGGTGACCCAGCCTAAGGGAAGGTTGTAAAAACTATGTTTTTACAACTATGTTTTTCAACCTGTTTTGGAACAATATTACTGAAGCCTGCGGTGCCGGATCCATTTCCTGAATGGAATAATGGTTCTCCTGAGCCAGTAATGGTGAATGGTGAATAGGAGTATCAGAACCAGTACTTGGGTCAAGTGGAAAGGGTACGAACCTAAGGAGAATTCTTGGGAACCTGAGAGCAATATCCATGCTGAGAGACTTATCCGAGCAGTCAACAAGATAACAAGATAAACAAGGACGGATTTTGTGCACAGGATAAAATATATTCCCTTTTGTGCTCGCAAGAATTGGTCTTTGGCTACTAGATATGCGCATGCAAGCACATGAGCCGACTCGCATTCTCGTGCCTGCCAGCGCTTGCTCACCTGTGACATGGTGCCAAAAGGACTATTTAAACTCAGCCAGTGCTCAGGATCAGTGCTGCTTTGTCTTCAGCCTCCTTTTTAACCTGCGATTCTGTGAACCTGTATCCTGCTTCCAGTTGCTGACTCGGCTTGTCCTGACCATTCTCTGACCTCCACCTGCATCAACCTCGGTTTGTCCCCTGACCTCCCCTTCTGTCTGCTCCTTTTGCACCTGCTTCACTGATTGGTTCCAGACCTGGCTTGTTCCCTGACAACACTCTTGTCTGTGCCATGTACCCAATCCATCTTGTCTGTGTATGATCTGGCCTGCCTGACTCTGCTACTCTGTCTGCTGTCACCAGTACCAGATGCCTGCCTGCTTGCTGAAGCCATCTCACGACTTCACCTGCCCAGTGAGGACATCGGCCCTGCTGCTAGCAAGTCCTACAGGCACTCCTGCCACTCTGCAGTCCTGCGCCTTCTGTCTACACTAACAAAGGCCATGAGTTAGAGGTGTAAGAGAGGCCTTCCTCGTCATATCAGGCTCTGCTACCAGGTAAGTGACAGAGCGCGTTCTCTGGAGAAGCAGAGCGTGCTCACGTTACTCCTGCACATGTGCACAACAATAAACAAGAGAAGGATTATCAAGAGCTGCACCAAAGAGGCAGAGAGGCAAAAGAAAGGAGTGGGAGGGAATTTAAAAATAATGCATGTCTCTTAGGCTAGTGCACGAGATATGTAAATCACCTGTCACTCACAGCAAGGGGGAGGATTTGACAAAGTTTTTCTCTGTTTGTCAAGTTTTATCTCACTGAACAATAAAAGGGGATTTCTCAGAGCTGGATTAACTCTTTGTGTCAAGACTGGGCTCAAATGATAGGAAATCTTATACTCTACATTATGACATAAAAAAAAATTTCGGGTTTAAATCCATTTAAATCCACTTTAAGGCATGATCTATATAGCACAGCGCTTGTGCTGTGTCATTTGTCTCTGTTTTAGTATACCTGGTTGATACTGCCTGTTCCTGTGACCCCCTGTGTGTGCTGACCACTGTAATCATGGCTGCTGAGCCATGATACCATGGTCAGTTTACGTGCCTCCATCATCCCGCTCTCTGCTCTGATCACATGACCGCACAGCTGCGGTGTGAGAAAAAGCATTTAGCCTTTTTAAAGGTATTTAGTCATTTAAAAAACACACACTGTAGTTGATAACTGTATCAACCAGAGGTAATACCAGCAGTCAAAGTGACTTTACAAACACTATAATCTTTCTCTTTCAGAGCCCCAGAAACCAATCATCACCTCAGTGGTTCATACCTGTGTGTTGAGATGCATTAAAAGTATGTGGTTTGCGATATCTTGGTGCTGCTTATAACAAACTGCATCAAATCGCATATCATGTATTATCATGCGTTGATGCTATGCATGGTAAAACACGTTACTGCATCTTTCAGATGTGAATCCAATCTAAATATGACAAATGTAATGCATGGCTCAAAATTTCAAGTCCTGAGCCACTTAGCCAGGCCTTAAGTGTTACTCGCCACCAGTTGTCCCACCAAACCCCTCCCCTGCCCAGCCCCTAAGTCCACCCCTAAACACGCCCTCGCAAATTATTTCAGGAAATTACACTGTTAAATGTTTTATGCAGAATTAAATTCCAAGGGGCGTGGCTTGATGGTGAAGAGAGCAGACGTGTAGAGGCACAGCTCCGGCTACCGAACCTAATCCTGCAGCCATCCTAGGTCCATTTTCCTCCGGACCAGCACCAAAATACTCCCCACAGCTGTGGGAATACTTCAAGCTGGAGCACATGGTGAAATACGGGTCACCTACACCGCCATCTGCGGCGGGACAGCTAGCCCGGTTCAGGTGGCAAGATGGCACCGGAATACAAGCAGAGCAGCGTGACATGCTGCAGCCGTCCACCACAGCTTCACACAGACATCCTGCAGCCTCGGTGAGTGACTCTGCCCCTGCCTTTTTTGATACTCAGCCAGATACACTACAGGCACAGGACTCCCCTCTGAAATATACGGACAGCTCAGGCCCCGGTTCCCCTTCCACAGAACCTAAACTTGCCACCATAATGCTAGCTATACAGGATTGTAAGGCCTCCCTCACTACACAAATTGCATCCATTCGCATGGATTTCTCTTTACTGAAACAAGATGTGCAAAATCTGAGGGACAGAACGGGCGTTACAGAGGAACTTATCAGCTCCCTGGAGGATGTAGTACACCCATTATCTGTTAATGTGAGAGATCAGATGGGTTAACTGGCGGCCCTCCACGCAAAAATAGACGATTTGGAAAATCGTTCGCTTAGGAACAATCTCTGCTTTGTGGTGTTCCCGGAGCATGAAGAAGGCTTCCACCCTGAAAAATTCCTGTATACCTGGCTGAGGGATATTTTTGGGACAGATGCACCCTCCTTCTCCTGTTATTGAACGTGCACATCGCACCCCCCACACGTCCCCCTCCCTCTGGAGCTCCCCCACGCTCCATAATCTCAGGGATCCTTAACTTTCAAGACAAAGTTGTCATTTTGCGTCTTGCACGGGAAACACCATTTCTGTTTACCCTGACTTTTCAGCTGATGTTCAGCGACAACGCATTTCCTTTGCAGCGGTAAAAAAAATCGCCTACACACAGAGGGTCTCCCCTACGCCATGCTTTTCCCTCCAAACTGCGCGTTATCCATGATGGCAAGGCTCACTTTTACACCAACCCTAAAAAAGCTATGGTGTGGCTGAATGACCGGTATGGTAATGTACCACGACGCAGAGCAGTTTGAACACAAGTCACTGAGCTCCCTGCATATCTTTATTTGTTGCCATGTGGCGGTTTCACCACTCACCATGTCTATGGGAAGAAAGGGGACCCATACACCATGTCACCCACAGTTGTTCTTCAATCCTGAGGAAGAGTGCAACCCCCTTTCCTATTGGTTCCAGAAATAGAACCTTAATGTTTACAACCTGTTCAAGTTGAAACAGTTCAGATCAAAACCCTTTCATTTACTGAGGCCAAACCCATTTTGCTGAAGATGTTACTACGTTATTATATCCCTCTTGTATCCCCTCAACAGCAAGTGTTGACTATCCTGAAGCCGGACCGCTTCAATGCTGATGGATTTCTTTTTCTCATCTCCTGTTTTGTGGTTCGGCAGCCACACCAGACAACACAAACCCCCACACCAGTTAGTGGCGAGGCCACGGAACAGTTCTCTCTTCACTTAAGTGAAGTTTTTTTTTCCATATTCAGGGATCCAAGGCTCGCTATGTTTGGGATGGCCGAGCGGGGTGCAGGGTTTTTTCAGGAACTTCCAATTGTTTTCTCTTTTTGGCTGACCTTATTTTTGGCCAGGTTTTTGAACACTTTCTGTTTTTGCACTTTGGTTTTTCATATGTATTTGTGCTGTTCTAACTTGAATTGTGCCTTATGCCTGTTATTGTGTGTCTCTGGTTGTATATAACCCGAACGGCATGGCATGTGCCATGGCTAGACCACTAAAAATAAGTGACGAAACGCGTAGGGGGGAGCCTGCATCCCTGACGTCATCACACTTTCCTCTTCGGAAGAGATGGTTTGATATCGGTTAGCGTGTGAAGGAAGCCTTGGGAGACGCCGCCGTTCGGATTTATCAAAATGCTTGCTTGTGATTGCATTCACTCAGCCGCCTTCTTGTAAGTGCAAATCTTTTTTAAGTTCAATAAATTTATTTACATACTGCACTATGGGAGCCCTCTCTGCTTTATGTTTTGAGTGATACCGCCAACTATAGACGGAGCAGCCCTCGGTCCCCTATATGTTCTCTGGTGATACAGATGCAACAGCCCTGGATTATCTATAAGGTTTTTGGGAGACCCAATTCCCTGGGCCTGGCGAGACCAACATATTGGTCTTTTTAGCTGGTAAGGAGACAACTTACTTTGGGTGTTCTGCCTCATTGGATAAGGGACTCTTCTTCTCACAACAGTGTTGATTGTATTATTCACTGGCCATTCTCTCTCTTCTTTTTGCAAGTTTATTGGGACTCATTCTAATATTTATCACGCATGTTATCATATTTCACTTATGATCATCAGACTCCCATTATATGCCATTATGAATATTGCAATTGTGGAGTTTACTGAACCACATCAGAGGATCAACATTGTAATTTTGTTTATGTGCATATCAACTATTTATATCTGATATATTTTTTATACCACTAGGTGACTTCATTTTCACAACATTAGCATATTATATTAATATATTTAATAATAAATATATAATATAATAATAAATTTATATTTTACTAAAAATAATTTCCTGGAACACTAGGGGTCTGAACTCGCCTCAGAAGCGCTTCCTAGTGTTCTCGGTCCTTAAAAAGCAGCGTTCCCACATTATTTGTCTCCAGGAAACACATTTGGTTGATTCTAAAACAAGGTCCCTCAAGCAGCCCTGGCTGGCTCAATCTTTTCCCTTTTAAAATATTTTATTGTTTTGAGTTAAATATAGTTCAGGTTTACAAAGAAAGATAATAACTATCTTGTATATATAAGGTAACAGGCAATTGTAATGCATCACATAGGTGATTATGGTATGAAAAGTAACACACAATATATCATAAACGTTTATATCATAATAAGTGAGTACAGAAAACAAGAATTATACAAGTTAAAGGTAAAGTATAGGAGGAATGGGGTTGGAATAAGTTTATTAAGAAGTGTGGGGAGAGGTAAGATGCGGCAAAGTAAGTATAATAAAGAAAAGAAAGTAAGATAGTTGGGGAAGAATCAGTAGATAGTTCCAGGGCCAAGTTCCTGCAATATGGCTTGGCTTCATCTGGAGATTAAATAAGTCTTTCCAACTATTTTTAATTATTCACACTTCAAGAAAGTCAAGTAGTAAGTGAAGGGGGTAGTAACTGCATAGTGTTGGGTGTAAGGAGATAAGGGGGTGGGACATGGGGGAATTACCAGAGAAAACCACTAATTAAAGACGATATATATATAGTTTATAGTAACATTATATGTTGTGCATATAATGTCTTCAAAGAAGAAATAATGAATTATCGAATCCTGGAGGTAGGAAATGCTCAAACCATGGTCTCCATAAGGCTTCATACTTCGATAAATTGTCAAGTAAGATTGCTTCGGTCTTTGCGTGGATCATGAACTGAGTTATTCTGTTCTTAAATGACAAAATACTGAGTGAGTCAGATTTCCAAGCTTTCGCTATGGTCTGTTTGGCTGAGTTTAAACTGGCGGTGTGATAAAATATTTGGTTTATCATTTAGGAGTGCTGTGGTTGGATCAGGAAGCAAAGGTATATTAAACATAGTAGAAAGCATCTTAAACACCTCCAACCAAAAGGATTCAATTATTTTACATTCCCACCATATGTGCATGTGTGTTCCTAGTGCTGAACATCCTCAGAAGCATTGGGATGGGTATTGTGGAGAAAACTTGGAGATTCTGGCAGGGACTAGGTACCATCTGGTGAGAACTTTGTAATTAGTTTCGAGAGCGACAATATTAGGTGATGCTGATTTGGTATTATGCCATATTTGGGCCCAGTTTATTTGTTCGGGTTGTAGTTGAAGGTCTGTTTCCCATTTTGTGGTATAAGTCAGTGGGGATGAAGAGTTGTGTGAGAGTAGTTGAGTATATATATCTGAGATATGTCCTCTTCTATGAGGATCATTGTTGCAAGCTTTTTCAAATACGGTGAGATTAGGAGACGTCAAGTCTGAAGGTGCATTAGTAGACAGGACATTTTTGATTTGTAGGTACCTAAACATTTCTGAGGGCGGGATATTACATGTTTCACAGAGAGTTGGAAAGGGTGTGATAACCCGGGTTTTATAGAAATGATATGCTCTCGTTAATCCTGCATTTGACCAAGCTAGGAAAGATGTTGGGGAAGACCAGGCCGAGTAAAATGATGGGTTATGTAAGAACGAGAGGAGAGGATTATGTGAAGATTGGAGGCCAAATCGTGTTTTCAGTCTATCCCAGATTGAAAGGCTGTGTTTGGTAATTAGATTAGTAAGCTTCCGAAGTTGTGATGGAGAAAGCCATAAAAGATTTGCTGTAGAAAGGGGATCACAGTCAACCGATTCCAATGCCACCCATAGTGGAATTTCAGATGTAGCATGGTATTTAGCTAATTGTGACAGTTGTGCTGCATAATCAGTATTTGGTAAAGTCTGGTACACCCAGACCCCCTCGGATTCTGAGGGAATACAGGGTAGGTTTAGGTAACCGAGGTTTGGCATTGCCCCAAATGTATTGTAAAGTTTTCCGTTGTAAGATACGTAAGTAATGTGATGGGACAGCGATAGGAAGAACCCTGAATAGATATAAAATTCTTAGAAGGCTAGACATTTTTATCACTGCAATTCTACCCATCCATGATAGAGGTAAATTTGACCAGTTTGAGAGGAGCTAAGAGAGTTGTGATAGCATTGGCGGGTAGTTAGTAGCATATAGATCCATTGGATTAGACGTAAGGTTGACTACCAAATAGGATATAGAAATTGGTGACCATGCAAATGGTAAGGAATTAATTAATTGGGTGTGAAGATCAGGGGGTAGTGAAATATTTAGGGCTTTTGATTTGTGTAGATTAACTGAGAGGCCCAATACTTGTTCAAATTTTGAGAGAATATCAAGAAGAGTTGGTGCTGATGTTATAGGGGATGTTAAAAATATTAGGACATCGTCCGCAAACATGCATAATTTATGATGGTAGCCGCCAAGATCTAGACCTTTAATGTTTGGGTTAGTTCTAATAAGTTGGGCTAGGGGTTCTATCGCTAAAGCAAAAAGAAGAGGGGAAAGGGGGCAACCTTGTCTAGTTTTTTTCTTGAATTCGTTAAGGATTTTCAGCGGGTTGCTAATATAGTTATCTTTAGCAATTTTTAAGCGGATAGGTTTCGGGGTGTAATTCATCTTTCATAGTGCTAAAGCCAGAAATGTAGTTGGCTTGTTAGCTTGCATGTAAAAGGTGTGTTTAGTTTTGGGTAAAGTTATCTCTGCCGATTCTGTTAAAAAAAAGGTCAAGTTCTATGCGTGATTTATCATAATTTAATTTATTACGTGGGGATGGCGAAGCTTGAAAAGTTTCAGAAGCTTTGTAAAATGCTTCCTCTAGGCGCTTATGAAGTTGTTGTTTTTGCTTATGTATATGAAATGCTTGACTAATACAGACCCCTCTAACATAGGGTTTGAGAGCTTCCCACCGAGTTAAAGGATCCGTATCAGAGGCCTTGTTGTGAGTAAGATAGTCTTTTATGGCTTCCTCCAAGTTTAATCTAAATGTAGAATTCGCTAAGAGCCTGTCATTTATGCACCATGTTTTATGATTGGGTTTCGGAACCAATGAGGAGAGAGTTGTTATGACTGGGTTATGGTCTGACCAAGTACAAGGGGTAATATTGGAGTTCAGAATGAATGCGGAGGTGCTAACTGGAACGAAAAGATGATCTATACGGGAAAATTGTTTATGAGGATGAGAGTAATGTGTATACTGTCTTCTTGCAGGATTATGTTCTCGCCAGGTATCAAGTAGTGAGTGTTGGTTCAGTAGTCTCCGATAGGAAAGTTTAGGTGTGGTATGACAGGTTGGGGATTTGTCAAGGAATGGGTATATTGTTTGATTTGAGTCTCCTCCAAAAATAAGGGTACCTTGTTTATGCGAATCAATCACTGAAAAAAGGTGAGAGAGGAATAGTAGTGGATTTTTATTAGGAGCGTAATAGGAGACTATAGTAACTTCACTATCTAATAAAAATCCAGATAAGGTTAGATATCTCCCTTCAGGGTCTTTGAGCTCTTTGGTGAGGGTGAATGGTGTCGTGCGGTGGAATGCTATTAGAACTCCCCTTTGTTTAGTATTGGCAGATGCTGTATAAACTTGTGGGTATTTACGGCTGAAATATTTCTGTGTGGACTGTGGGATAAAATGTGTCTCTTGTAGGCACACCACATGTGCCAATTGTTTTGAGAAAAAATTAAAGGCTTTAATGCGCTTTGGAGGAGAGTTGAGACCTTGTACATTAAGTGTTAATATATTCAGGGAAGACATTATTGAAGATGGGTGTTTCTCTGGTGCAAAAGTGTTATGGAATGTAGATTTTCTCTATGGAACAGAAATATGAAAGAAGTTCAGCAAGGGTTGTGCAGTATTGATATACACTAGTATATAATGTGTTAAAGAGAGACAAAGCAAAAAAAAAAAAAAAAAAAAAAAAAAGGGGGGGGGGAAAGAGAATTTAGAAAAAATAAAAAAAGTTGCTCCTAAGTGGAGCTAATAGCTAAGGGGTGGTGATAAATCACCAATCAAGAGATATAGATGTTCCAAAAAGCGTCCAATCAATATTAGGCACTTGAGGAAAAAAAAAAAGGAGGTGCAGTGAACTGTCTCCGGGACTATGACAGCCTACTGATATTTTATTAGATATCATTGAATTGATGAGTCAAAAGATGTAAATTAACCGGTTCAATACAGGGCATTTTCACCCCCTTCCTTCCCAGACCAATTTTTAGTTTTCAGCGCTGTCGCACTTTAAACGACAATTGCGCAGTCGTGCGACGTTGTACCCAAACAAAATTGACGTCCTTTTTTCCCACAAATAGAGCTTTCTTTTGGTGGTATTTGATCACCTCTGCGGTTTTTATTTTTTGCGCTATAAACAAAAGAAGGAACGACAATTTTGAAAAAAAACACAATATTTTTTACTTTTTGCTATAATAAATATCCCAATTTAAAAAAAAATAAAAAATTTTTCCTCAGTTTCGGCCGATATGTATTATCAATCAATATACGCAATAAGCGTATATTGATTGGTTTGCGCAAAAGTTATAGCGTCTACAAAATACGGGATAGATTTATGGCATTTAAAAAAAAAAAAAAAATGTATTTTTTTTACTAGTAATAGCGGCGATCGCGATTTTTTTTCATGACTGTGACATTATGGCGGACACTTGACACATTTTTGGGACCATTCACATTTATACAGCGATCAATGCTATAAAATTGCATTGATTACTGTATAAATGTGACAGGCAGTGAAGGGGTTAACCACTAGGGAGACACAAGGGGTTAAATATGTTTCCTAGGGAAATATTCTAACTGTAGGGGGCGGGGACGTACAAGGGGAGGAGACCGATCAGTGTTCCTCTGTACTTAGGAACACAGATCGGTCTCCTCAACTGACAGGACGTGGATCTGTGTGTTTACACACACAGATCCACGCTGCGGCCCGGTTAACGGGCAATCGCGGGTGCCCGGCGGACATCGCAGCCGCCAGGCACACGCACCGGGTCCCGAGCAATGCGGCGCGCGCGCGCCCCCTAGATGGCCGGGAAGCCCAGGTCGTCATGTGGCGTCCACCCAGGATGGGAGATCCCATCTGTGGACGTCATTTGACAATACGCCGTTAGTGAAGTGGTTAAACTTGAGGTCAGCTATTAGACCTATTTAACAGCTAACATCTAAGTATATATGCAAACTATATGATTTAAAACATTAGAACGTCTAGGATGCAGCTGCAGGGTATATCCCTTAGCAAACTGGTTAGAGATCAGCTAAAGATAGATCCATGAGAGTAGATCTAATGAAAGCAACCGATCCTAGTAATATCATAACGGATATAACAATTTAAAAAGAATTTGTATTTGAGAAGTATCCTATTGGTTTAATAGGTAACATTGTATACTGCATTGTATTACTACAAAGGTATAACATGTGGTATGGTTGAGAAAGAGTATTGTATCGATAGTAGGAAAAAAGAAGTGATTAAATAGGTATCACCCAATTAGAGTCCAGCTGTCTGTAATATCTTCTTCAACAGGAGGTGACAAAGTAAAGCGTCCTCTTTTGTGGGGGCTGAGTGGAGCCTGAGTTGCTTGAGGGTCCTGAAGATCTTGGAGCTGTGGGGGAGGGAAAGATGACAGTCGACGTTTGGGTCCATCTGTAGTTGCAGTTGGAGTGGACAGGCTGAGATCTTCCGTTGATTTGTATGTGTATTGAGTACCTTTGTATGAAAAATGAAGAGAAAAAGGAAAGCCCCAGCGATATGATATGCGGTGGTATTGAAGAACTTGCAGATGTGGTTTCATTTCCTTGCTCTTGAGAAGTATAATTTGAGACAGATCTTGGGAGATTTGATATCTGTGCCCTTGAAAAATCAAGGAGTCTTTGTTTCTTGCCGCCTCCATAAGTTGCTCTTTGGTACGAAAATAATGCATTTTCAGTATAACATCTCTAGGTGGTCCGTCTGCATTGCCTGAAGTTAGGGCTCTGTGTATTCTGTCCATTTCTAGACGTTCGATCAGTATTGATGGGGCAAGTTCCTGGAAGAGTGCTGTTACAGTCGATTGTAAATCTTAAATATCCTCAGGGATACCACGTATCCGTAGGTTAGATCTTCTAGCTCTGTTCTCAAAGTCTTCAAGGCGGGTTTGGAGATTAGTGTAATCTTCCTTAAGGGACTCCAATTCTTCTGTGTGAATTGAGGTAGTGATATCAAAATTCATCCACCCTTTGTTCTAGGATTGAAGTGCGGCGGCCCACTTCACGTATTTCACGTGTCAATTTGTCTGTAATGGCATCTGAGGTGTTCTGTAATGCCTTGTGTAAGACCCTTTTAAATTGAGCCAATAAGTCAGGGCCAATAGTGGAATTTTGTGGAATAAGAGGGGTCATTCCTGAGGTAAAATGAGGCTCACTGGGCTGTGCTGAGGAGGGTGACTCATAGTGCTTCTGTGAGGCAGGCTGTTCCAAAATATGCCCACTTACTCTGGGGATAGATTATATACTATCCTGTGTCTTTTCAGTCCGGTTTGACTCCGTGAAAGAGGCTGTCAGGTCCCGGTCGGTACGGAGCTCTAAGCTGACATGTCTAGCTTAGACGGCTCAGCGCATGCACCTCCCGGCTCAATCTTTTCATGACACTCATACGGCTTACTCCAGAGGGAAGTTTTTTTTGCTTAATCTCTACATGCAGAGGTTGCGCAGATAAAAACAGACCCAGAAGGTAGATATGTAGTTCTCATGATTCAGATTGCTTCAGTAACTTTTACCTTGGTAACAGTTTATGTACCCCCCATTCTCTGCAGATGTGTTGGTAAAACTGTCGCTTATGCTATTGTCTAGGCCTCCAGGCCCACTGTTATATATATATAGGTGACTTTAATGCAGTAATGAGCCCAGCCATGGACCGTCTGGGGGGCGGGGGCAGATCCTATCACTCCTTCACTGACTGGGCCCAGGTACATAGACTTACCAAGATATGGAAGTGGAAACATCCGGATGAGTGACAATTTTCCTGCCATTTGGACTCTTTCCGCACCATGTCCCGGATAGACCTGGCATTTGGCACACGGGATACTCTCCTGGTGGTATCTGCCATAACATACTTACCTAGGGGAGTGTTGGACCATGCTCCTTTGGCGGTGGATCTCCTTCTCCTCCCAGGAAATGGCCCGAGTGTATGGCGCCTGTACTCATACTGGTTGGAGGATGAGATAGTACAGGGAGAATGTGGAAAGAGTATAGTGAACTACTGGACCAAAAATACTGGTACAGTGGACTCGCTTACTGAATGGGAGGCCTTTAAGTCCACATTGGGGGGTACCTTTATGTCTATCTCTGGCATTCTACGTAAAAATACCCAACAACATACTGTGGAACTGGAGGCTAAAATGACATCCGCAGAAACTACCTATACCTCTGATCCCAGTTTAGCTAACAGAGACACTTGGTTGCAGTGTCGCAGAAAATATGAGCTCCTCCAACCAAAAACACATGCTACATGCCACACAGAAATCTTTGAGCACAGTAACAAGGTTGGCCGTCTCTTAGCTTATCTGACCAGACCTGAACGCTCCCCTATCTCAATCCCCAGAATTCTGACTGCACAAGGACTAATTAGTGATGCCCCTAGAGACATCATGGAGACATTTCTGGTCTTTTATAAAAACTTGTACTCATCGAGAGCAGAATACACAGATTCCCAAATAAGTGACTACCTGGACCAAATATCACTCCCCTCCCTCTCAGAAAAAGATAGTATAGATTTAGAGGCACCTCTCTCTGTTGAGGAAATCGCACTGGCCATTTTGCAACTGCCGGCACATAAGACACCAGGGCTTGATGACTTCCCTGCTGAATGGTACTCCCAATTTCAGCACTTAGTTTGCCCCTCTCTTCTTAAAACATATAATGAATCCCTAACAGCTGAAATTCTTCCCCCATGATGAGAGAAGCCCTGATTATTTTACTACTGAAACCACGCAAAGATCCACTTAAATGCATCTCATATAGTCCAATCTCTCTTATCAACGTGGATGTTAAGATCCTCGCCAAAATACTGGCCAACCATCTGAATACCGTAGTTGCAAAATTGGTCAGATGCGATCAAGGAGGCTTTATACCTGGCAGATCTACAAGAATGAACATTCGTAGACTATTCCAAAATCTTCAATATCCACACGACTGTACACCTACTCGAGCTATTGTATCCCTAGACACATGTAAGGCCTTTGACAGCGTGGAATGGCCCTATCTTTTTCAGGTACTGAACTGGCAAGCACCAGCCCCAGGCAGCGTCAGGTTAGCGCCAGTACCGCTAACACCCACGCACGCACCGCACACCTCCCTTAGTGGTATAGTATCTGAACGGATCAATATCTGATCTGATCAGATCTATACTAGCGTCCCCAGCAGTTTAGGGTTCCCAAAAACGCAGTGTTAGCGGGATCAGCACAGATACCTGCTAGCACCTGCGTTTTGCCCCCCCAGCCCACCCAAGTGCAGTATCGATCGATCACTGTCACTTACAAAAGACTAAACGCATAACTGCAGCGTTCGCAGAGTCAGGCCTGATCCCTGCGATCGCTAAAAGTTTTTTTGGTAGCGTTCTGGTGAATTGGCAAGCACCAGTGGCCTAGTACACCCCGGTCGTAGTCAAACCAGCACTGCAGTAACACTTGGTGACGTGGCGAGTCCCATAAGTGCAGTTCAAGCTGGTGAGGTGGCAAGCACAAGTAGTGTCCCCCTGCCACCAAAAAGACAAACACAGGCCTGTCGTGCCCATAATGCCCTTCGTGCTGCATTCGCCAATCCTAATTGGGAACCCACCACTTCTGCAGCGCCCGTACTTCCCCCATTCACATCCCCAACCAAATGCAGTCGGCTGCATGAGAGGCATTTTCTTTATGTCCCCCCGAGTACCCCTACCAAACAAACCCCCCCAAAAAAGATGTGTCTGCAGCTAGCGCGGATATAGGCGTGACACCCGCTATTATTGTCCCTCCTGTCCTGACAATCCTGGTCTTTGCATTGGTGAATGTTTTGAACGCTACCATGCACTAGTTGAGTATTAGCGTAGGGTACAGCATTCCACAGACTAGGCACACTTTCACAGGGTCTCCCAAGATGCCATCGCACTTTTAGAGACCCGAACCTGGAACCGGTTACAGTTATAAAAGTTAGTTACAAAAAAAGTGTAAAAAAAAAATAAAAATATATAAAATAAAAAAAAATAGTTGTCGTTTTATTGTTCCCTCTCTCTCTATTCTCTCTATTGTTCCACTCTTTTTTACTGTATTCTATTCTGCAATGTTTTATTGTTATTATGTTTTATCATGTTTGCTTTTCAGGTATGCAATTTTTTATACTTTACCGTTTACTGTGCTTTATTGTTAACCATTTTTTTGTCTTCAGGTACGCCATTCACAACTTTGAGTGGTTATACCAGAATGATGCCTGCAGGTTTAGGTATCATCTTGGTATCATTCTTTTCAGCCAGCGGTCGGCTTTCATGTAAAAGCAATCCTAGTGGCTAATTAGCCTCTAGACTGCTTTTACAAGCCGTGGGAGGGAATGCCCCCCCCCCCATCATCTTCCGTGTTTTTCTCTGGCTCTCCTGTCTCAACAGGGAACCTGAAAATGCAGCCGGTGATTCAACCAGCTGACCATAGAGCTGATCAGAGACCAGAGTGGCTCCAAACATCTCTATGGCCTAAGAAACCGGAAGCAACGAGCATTTTATGACTTAGATTTCGCCGGATGTAAATAGCACCATTGGGAAATTGGGGAAGCATTTTATCACACCGATCTTGGTGTGGTCAGATGCTTTGAGGGCAGAGGAGAGATCAAGGGTCTAATAGACTCCAATTTTTTCAAAAAAAGAGTACCTGTCACTACCTATTGCTATCATAGGGGATATTTACATTCCCCGAGATAACAATAAAAATGATTAAAAAAAAAAATGAAAGGAACAGTTTAAAAATAAGATAAAAAAGCAAAAAAATAATAAAGAAAAAAAAAAAAAAAAAAAGCACCCCTGTCGCCCCCTGCTCTCGCGCTAAGGCGAACGCAAGAGGCGGTCTGTCGTCAAACTTAAACAGCAATTGCACCATGCATGTGAGGTATCACCGCGAAGGTCAGATCGAGGGCAGTAATTTTTGCAGTAGACCTCCTCTGTAAATCTAAAGTGGTAACCTGTAAAGGCTTTTAAAGGCTTTTAAAAATGTATTTATTTTGTTGCCACTGCACGTTTGTGCGCAATTGTAAAGCATGTCATGTTTGGTATCCATGTACTCGGCCTAAGATCATCTTTTTTATTTCATCAAACATTTGGGCAATATAGTGTGTTTTAGTGCATTAAAATTTTAAAAAAGTGTGTTTTTTCCCCAAAAAATGCGTTTGAAAAATCGCTGCGCAAATACTGTGTGAAAAAAAAAAAATTAAACACCCACCATTTTAATCTGTAGGGCATTTGCTTTAAAAAAATATATGTTTGGGGGTTCAAAGTAATTTTCTTGCAAAAAAAAAAAATAACTTTTTCATGTAAACAATAAGTGTCAGAAAGGGCTTTGTCTTCAAGTGCTTAGAAGAGTGGGTGATATGTGACATAAGCTTCTAAATGTTGTGCATAAAATGCCAGGACAGTTCAAACCCCCCCAAATGACCCCATTTTGGAAAGTAGACACCCCAAGCTATTTGCTGAGAGGCATATCGAGTCCATGGAATATTTTATATTGCGACACAAGTTGCGGGAAAGAGACAAATTTTTTTTTTTTTTTTGCACAAAATTGTCACTAAATGATATATTGCTCAAACATGCCATGGGAATATGTGAAATTACACTCCAAAATACAGTCTGCTGCTTCTCCTGAGTACGGGGATACCACATGTGTGAGACTTTTTGGGAGCCCGAAAACCAAGCACCGCCTTCAGGCTTTCTAAGGGCGTGAATTTTTGATTTCACTCTTCACTGCCTATCACAGTTTCAGAGACCATGGAATGCCCAGGTGGCACAAAACCCCCCCAAATGACCCCATTTTGGAAAGTAGACACCCCAAGCTATTTGCTGAGCGGTATAGTGAGTATTTTGCAGACCTCACTTTTTGTCACGAAGTTTTGAAAATTGAAAAGAAAAGAAAAAATGTTTTTTCTTGTCTTTCTTCATTTTCAAAAACAAATGAGAGCTGCAAAATACTCACTATGCCTCTCAGCAAATAGCTTGGGGTGTCTACTTTCCAAAATGGGGTCATTTGGGGGGGTTTTGTGCCACCTGGGCATTCCATGGCCTCCGAAACTGTGATAGGCAGTGAAGAGTGAAATCAAAAATTTTCACCCTTAGAAATCCTGAAGGCGGTGATTGGTTTTCGGGGTCCCGTGCACGGCTAGGCTCCCAAAAAGTCCCACACATGTGGTATCCACATACTCAGGAGAAGCAGCTAAATGTATTTTGGGGTGCAATTCCACATATGGCCATGGCCTGTGTGAGCAATATATCATTTAGTGACAACTTTGTGCAAAAAAAAAAAAAATTTGTCACTTTCCCGCAACTTGTGTCAAAATATAAAATATTCCATGGACTCAATATGCCTCTCAGCAAATAGCTTGGGGTGTCTACTTTCCAAAATGGGGTCATTTGGGGGGTATTTTGTGCCACCTGGGCATTCCATGGCCTCCGAAACTGTGATAGGCAGTGAAGAGTGAAATCATAAATTTACACCCTTAGAAATCCTGAAGGCGGTGATTGGTTTTTGGGGCCCCGTACGCGGCTAGGCTCCCAAAAAGTCCCACACATGTGGTATCCCCATACTCAGGAGAAGCAGCAGAATGTATTTTGGGGTGCAATTCCACATAGGCCCATGGCCTGTGTGAGCAATATATATCATTTAGTGACAACTTTTTGTAAATATTTTTTTTTTTTTGTCATTATTCAATCACTTGGGACAAAAAAAAAAATATTCAATGGGTTCAACATGCCTCTCAGTAATTTCCTTGGGGTGTCTACTTTCCAAAATGGGGTCATTTGGGGGGTTTTGTACTGCCCTGCCATTTTAGCACCTCAAGAAATGACATAGGCAGTCACTAAAAGCTGTGTAAATTACAATATATAACTTTTGCGCAAACCAATAAATATACGCTTATTGACATTTTTTTTACCAAAGACATGTGGCCGAATACATTTTGGCCTAGATGTATGACTAAAATTGAGTTTATTGGATTTTTTTTATAACAAAAAGTAGAAAATATCATTTTTTTCAAAATTTTCGGTCTTTTTCCGTTTATAGCGCAAAAAATAAAAACCGCAGAGGTGATCAAATACCATCAAAAGAAAGCTTTATTTGTGGGAAGAAAAGGACTCAAATTTCGTTTGGGTACAGCATTGCATGACCGCGCAATTAGCAGTTAAAGCGACGCAGTGCCAAATTGGAAAAAGACCTCTGGTCCTTAGGCAGCATAATGGTCTGGGGCTCAAGTGGTTAAAGGTCTTCCTATCGCAACTATAGAAGAGCGGATTTTGCTATATGCGGATGACACTTTAGTATACCTAGCTGACACTTAGGAGTCATTAAAGACACTGTTACTAGAAATAGGTAAATTTGGTGATTACTCTGGATTCAGGGTGAATTGGGACAAGTCTAACCTCTTTCCCCTGGACCCAGATGCAATGGTGCAGATACACCCGGACTGCAAACTACAAGTGGTGTGCTTCGGATACTTAGGGGTCATAGTGCAAATACCCTTATCCACCTATATTGAAAACAACTTTTGTCCCTTGCTGACCCAACTACTAGCACAGACTAAACAATGGATCGACCTTCCCTTAGATTTAATGGGAAGGGCTAATGTCCTGAAAATGATCTATTTACCCAAACTGTTATATATACTAGCTAAACACACCATGTAGGGTACCTAGATCTATCTTTAAACAGATTGACACCCTATGCACGGCATTTCTGTGGAATGGTAGGCCCCCCCAGAGTGGCATTGGAGACACTACGGCTACCGGCACATCTAGCAGGATTAGCATTCCCTAACTTCTATCTGTACTATTTAGCCTCCCAACTGGTGCATATCCACGACTGGCTGCACCCTGCTGCAGCCAACACCTACACGTCCACTGAAGAAGTCATTGCCTCCTCATTGGAGATGCTCCATAATAGTATACACAGAGGCCGGGCACCAGCTCGCCCAGGCACATCTATGCTAAATACTTCACTTTCTCTGTTTAAAATGATTGTCTCTAACATTACAAAAGAACCATGGTCGAAGTCCCCTAATAACCCTCTGTGGTTTAACCCCCTCTATAAAAGAACTGTACTCTTTGCCTGACCCTCAATGGTGGTACACCAAAGGAGTTAAATACCTGTGCCATCTATATGACTCACAAGGATTTAAATCCTTCCAACAAATGTGGGCTGACTTTGATTTACCATGCTCATATATGTTCTTCTACTACCAACTCCAGCATGCTATACGTGCCCAATTTGGCTCGTTTGGTAATCCCATAGCTATACCTCAGTTAGAGAAAGTACTGCGACACCCTGATCCCACTAAAGTCATCTCCACATACTACGCTACTCATGACTGATAGCAACCCCAGATTCCGAATGGCCCAAAAAAAATGGACCCTTATGGACTCTACACTTACTGAAGAAGACTGGGCAGAATTTAGCGAAACATACAAAACGTCAGTGGTATCATCTAGGGACTGCATTATTAATGTTAAAATTCTCTCCCGCCTAACCCCTGTTAGGTTACATAAACTGGGACTAACACCCACAGCAGAATGCTCTAGGGGTTGTGGCCAAGCGGCAGATTTTTTACATGGTTTCTGGACCTGCTCAATTGTTCAGCATTTTTGGACAGAAGTGGGGACTTTCATGTCATCAGCAATAGGCCTCCCAAACATTCTGCACCCCAAGAATTGCCTGCTGGGAATTTTTGGGGATCTCCACATTTTCAACCCATGCCAAAAGGCTCCTTCGTAGCCTTCACTTTTATGCAAGAAAAACCATACTATTGTCATGGAAGGGGTCACAGACATATATGAAATCTCTGTGGCTACAACTGATCAATGATGCAATACCCCTACATAAACTTACATTCGAGGTTAGGAAAAAAAACAAAACCCTTTACAAAATCTGGAATAAATGGCTGACCAGCAGGTTAACCCTTCCAAGAGATAAATAGCCAGATAGGTAGTGGCTCCAACAGAGGAAGTATACAAAAACGGGGCATACACCCACCTGATGGTCATACAATCAAAGAATTATATACTGTACTTTCATGGTAATTCATATTAGTGAATACAGGAGATGTGATAAATGAAAACTGTTTATTATACACTTCAGTGTACATATGTAATATTATAATGCTGTGAATCACCAAAGTTCTACCATTTGTATGTGTATGTTGACACAAAAGTTTAATAAAAAATATCTTTAAAAAAAAAGAATTAAGTTCCAAAAATAATTATTAACAACTTTAACAATATTAACATAAAGCATATCAGTACCCATCAGTGCAGCCTCACTGTGCCCATAAATGCAGCCTCACCTTGCCCATGAATGCAGTCTCACTGTGCCCATGAATGCAGCTTTACAGTGCCCATCAATGCACTCACTGTCGCCATGAATGAAGCCTCACTGTGCCCATCATTGCAGCCTCACTGTGCCCATCATTGCAGCCTCACCGTGCCCATGAATGCAGCCTCACCGTGCCTATCATTGCAGCCTCACTGTGTCCATCAAATGCAGCTTTACTGTGCCTGTGAATGCAGCCTAACTGTGCCCGTGAATGCAGCCTCACTGTGCCCGTGAAGGCAGCCTCACTGTGCCCGTGAAGGCAGCCTCACTGTGCCCGTGAAGGCAGCCTCACTGTGCCCGTGAAGGCAGCCTCACTGTGCCCGTGAATGCAGCCTCACTGTGCCCGTGAATGCAGCCTCACTGTGCCCGTGAATGCAGCCTCACTGTGCCCTTGAATGCAGCCTCACTGTGCCCCATCATTGCAGCCTCACTGTGCCCCATGAATGCAGCCTCAGCCCATCAATGCAGCCTCACTGTGCCCCATCAAATGCAACTTCACTGTGCCCCATCGAATGCAGCCTCGCTGTGCCCCCATCAATGCAGCTTTGCTGTGCACCATCATTGCAGCCTCCTGTGCCCCATAAATGCAGCCTCACTGCGCCCTATCATTGCAGCCTCACTGTTCCCCCTTTGAATGCAGCCTCACTGTGCCCCATCAATGCAGCTTTGCTGTGCACCATCATTGCAGCCTCCTGTGCCCCATAAATGCAGCCTCACTGCGCCCTATCATTGCAGCCTCACTGTGCCCCATTAATGCAGCCTCATTTTGCCCCATCATTGCAGCCTCATTGTGCCCCGTGAATGCAGCCTCACTGTGCCCCATGAATGCAGCCTCACTGTGCCCCATGAATGCAGCCTCACTGTGCCCCATGAATGCAGCCTCACTGCGCCCCATGAATGCAGCCTCACTGTGCCCCATCATGGCAGCCTCACTGTGCCCCATCATGGCAGCCTCACTGTGCCCCATGAATGTAGCCTCACTGTGCCCCATGAATGCAGCCTCACTGTGCCCCATGAATGCAGCCACACTGTGCCCCATGAATGCAGCCTCACTGTGCCCCATGAATGCAGCCTCACTGTGCCCCATCACTGCAGCCTCACTGTGCCTCATGAATGCAGCCTCACTGTGCCCCATCATTGCAGCCTCACTGTGCCCCATCATTGCAGCCTCACTGTGCCCCATCATTGCAGCCTCACTGTGCCCTATCATTGCAGCCTCACTGTGCCCCATAAATGCAGCCTCACTGTGCCCCATCATTGCAGCCTCACTGTGCCTGTGAATGCAGCCTCAGTCCATCAATGCAGCCTCCCTGTGCCCCATTGAATGCAGCTTCACTTTGCCCCATCATCAATACAGACTCACCATTGCCTGGATGATGGATCACACACACACAGCCGGCATCTCCTGTTGTGTGTCACGGAGTTGGGTCTGTGTTTGGCGACGCTGTAACAAGGTCCCGCCCCCCTATACCAGCTCGTGTTATAGGCGGATCACTGATTCAATCAGTGTTCTATCTACTATCACACAAGCTGGTCTAGGGGGGCGGGACCTTGTTACAGCACCACCAAACACAGACCCAGCTCCGTGACACACAGCGGTAGATGCTGCCTGTGCTCCATCATTGCAGCCTCACTGTGCCCCCATCAATGCAGCTTTGCTGTGCCCCATCATTGCAGCCTCCTGTGCCCCATGAATGCAGCTTCACTGTGCCCCATAAATGCAGCCTCACTGCGCCCCATCATTGCAGCCTCACTGCGCCCCATCATTGCAGCCTCACTGCGCCCCATCATTGCAGCCTCACTGCGCCCCATCATTGCAGCCTCACTGCGCCCCATCATTACAGCCTCACTGCGCCCCATCATTACAGCCTCACTGTGCCCCATGAATGCAGCCTCACTGTGCCCCATGAATGCAGCCTCACTGTGCCCCATGAATGCAGCCTCACTGATCCCCATCATTGCAGCCTCACTGTGCCCCATCATTGCAGCCTCACTGTGCCCCATCATTGCAGCCTCACTGTGCCCCATCATAGCAGCCTCACTGTGCCCCATCATAGCAGCCTCACTGTGCCCCATCATTGCAGCCTCACTGTGCCCCATCATTGCAGCCTCACTGTGCCCCATCATTGCAGCCTCACTGTGCCCCATCAATACAGTCTCACTGTGCCCCATCAATGCAGCCTCACAGTGCCCCATGAATGCAGCCTCACAGCGCCCCATGAATGCAGCCTCACTGTGCTCCATGAATGCAGCCTCACTGTGCTCCATGAATGCAGCCTCACTGTGCTCCATGAATGCAGCCTCACTGTGCTCCATGAATGCAGCCTCACTGTGCCCCATCATTGCAGCCTCACTGTGCCCCATCATTGCAGCCTCACTGTGCCCCATCATTGCAGCCTCACTGTGCCTGTGAATGCAGCCTCAGTCCATCAATGCAGCCTCCCTGTGCCCCATTGAATGCAGCTTCACTTTGCCCCATCATCAATACAGACTCACCATTGCCTGGATGATGGATCACACACACACAGCCGGCATCTCCTGTTGTGTGTCACGGAGTTGGGTCTGTGTTTGGCGACGCTGTAACAAGGTCCCGCCCCCCTATACCAGCTCGTGTTATAGGCGGATCACTGATTCAATCAGTGTTCTATCTACTATCACACAAGCTGGTCTAGGGGGGCGGGACCTTGTTACAGCACCACCAAACACAGACCCAGCTCCGTGACACACAGCGGTAGATGCTGCCTGTGCTCCATCATTGCAGCCTCACTGTGCCCCCATCAATGCAGCTTTGCTGTGCCCCATCATTGCAGCCTCCTGTGCCCCATGAATGCAGCTTCACTGTGCCCCATAAATGCAGCCTCACTGCGCCCCATCATTGCAGCCTCACTGCGCCCCATCATTGCAGCCTCACTGCGCCCCATCATTGCAGCCTCACTGCGCCCCATCATTGCAGCCTCACTGCGCCCCATCATTGCAGCCTCACTGCGCCCCATCATTACAGCCTCACTGTGCCCCATCATTACAGCCTCACTGTGCCCCATGAATGCAGCCTCACTGTGCCCCATGAATGCAGCCTCACTGTGCCCCATGAATGCAGCCTCACTGATCCCCATCATTGCAGCCTCACTGTGCCCCATCATTGCAGCCTCACTGTGCCCCATCATTGCAGCCTCACTGTGCCCCATCATAGCAGCCTCACTGTGCCCCATCATAGCAGCCTCACTGTGCCCCATCATAGCAGCCTCACTGTGCCCCATCATTGCAGCCTCACTGTGCCCCATCATTGCAGCCTCACTGTGCCCCATCATTGCAGCCTCACTGTGCCCCATCAATACAGTCTCACTGTGCCCCATCAATGCAGCCTCACAGCGCCCCATGAATGCAGCCTCACAGCGCCCCATGAATGCAGCCTCACTGTGCTCCATGAATGCAGCCTCACTGTGCTCCATGAATGCAGCCTCACTGTGCTCCATGAATGCAGCCTCACTGTGCTCCATGAATGCAGCCTCACTGTGCCCCATCATTGCAGCCTCACTGTGCCCCATCATTGCAGCCTCACTGTGCTCCATGAATGCAGCCTCACTGTGCCCCATCATTGCAGCCTCACTGTGCCCCATCATTGCAGCCTCACTGTGTCCCATCATTGCAGCCTCACTGTGCCCTATCATTGCAGCCTCACTGTGCCCTATCATTGTAGCCTCACTGTGCCCCGTGAATGCAGCCTCACTGTGCCCCATAAATGCAGCCTCACTGTGCCCCATAAATGCAGCCTCACTGTGCCCCATCATTGCAGCCTCACTATGACCCATCATTGCAGCCTCACTGTGCCCCATCATTGCAGCCTCACTGTGCCCCATCATTGCAGCCTCATTGTGCCCCATCATTGCAGCCTCACTGTGCCCGTGAATGCAGCCTCACTGTGCCCCATTGAATGCAGCTTCACTTTGCCCCATCATCAATACAGACTCACCATTGCCTGGATGATGGATCACACACACAGCCGGCATCTCCCGTTGTGTGTCACGGAGCTAGGTCTGTGTTCGGCGACGCTGTAACAAGTTCCCGCCCCCCTAGACCAGCTCGTGTGATAGGCGGATCCCCGATTCAATCAGTGTTCTATCTACGATCACACAAGCCGGTCTAGGGGGGCGGGACCTTGTTACAGCGCCAGCAAACACAGACCCAGCTCCGTGACACACAACGGTAGATGCTGCCTGTGTGTGTGATACACAAGGAGGAGGAGAGAGAGGGAGGGAAGTGCTGCAGCCTCAGCTCAGCTCAAAGTGACCCAAGGGCAGTCCGGTCCTGCCGCTCTGTGTCCTCTGGCTGATTGCTTCTGGCAGAAGCGGTGCAGGCTTTTTTACAGGACATCAGAGTGGCCGGGGGCAGGGAATCCCCCCCTCCGGGCTGCTCTGATGTCCTGTAAAAAAACCTGCACAGCTTCTGCCAGAAACGATTAGCCAGGAAACTGTCAGCCTGGTCCGCCCCTGCTCCTCACTCGCCCTGCACTAAATTCCACTCGCAAAATGCGAGCAGACGAGTGAAATTTTTGAGGGCTGTGTAATGTATCCTGTCTTACACAAGTCTTAAATGCACTACAAATACTTTTACTGCACTTTTTAAATGTTTACAGAATATCCAAGATATTCTGTTCCAGGCTATATATAAAATGCACATTTTATGTACAATTTCATAATAAAAATGATCTGATCTGAAATATTTTAAAACAATAGCATAAAATAGCCTGTAGTACCCTTACAGTGGTTACACTGCACATGTTTTTGCATGGCGTCAATGCGCATTTAGCCGCGTTAGCTTTTAGCAGCATTTCTCGGCCTCTATTCAAATTCAATGGTTCCCTATGAGAGCCGTCTACTGATCCGACTTTCAGCCCATTGATTTGAATAGAAGTTGCATCCAACTCTTGATCCGACTTGTGGTGAGACTTGTGCTCTGAGGATCTTGAAGGGGAACCCCACGCCAACGTTTTTTTAAAACGCCATAGGATTACCATAGGGACAAGCTGCTTTGGGGTGGGGGGGCGCAGAGCTTTCTAAATTTTGGCGTGGGGTCCCCTTCAAGATCTTCAGAGCAAAAGTCTGACCTGGATGCAACTTCCTCTCAAATCAATGGGCTGAAAGCGCAGCTTAACACGGTATCTTAATGTTTACAAGCAATTACGAGCATTTGCGATGCTGGTAAACTACAGTCCTGAATGCGATTTATCTGCTTCCAAAAAAACGCCTGAGTGTACATGTACACATAAGATAACATTGAGGAGAGTTCAGGGGCTGCTGAAAAAAACCGCCCAACTGCTCCTAACGTAGGTTTAGCAGCTGCAGTGTACATGAAGCCTAATCCTCTTACATACTGCTGCCTGAAAACACTCAGTTTTCAGGCATACAAAAAGGTTTTACTGATCTAAAATGCAGCCCATTATTTTCATTGTGCCAAGTGCTGTGTATTGATCAGTTAAAAAAAAATCTGTGTTGCCGGTCAGTAACTATTAGCAAACACGGGCGAATGCGTATGCGCAAATATGTCCAATATAAGTGCCTGAAATTACATACAGAAATGCTGATCTTCAAACATCAGTACCGTCTGAAAGAGGCCTTAGCCTTAGTGGATCTTTACTGCATCCGAACACCAAAAACCAAAAACAATATTTCATAAATTTTTTATATTCATAGCGAACTTCCCCATCCATCCATGTCTCTGTGCTTTTTTTTGTTGATAAATCACTTTGAACCCCATAGCTGCCCCCCTCTAGCATTTTTGGCCATGGCCATCTTGAGTAAGGGCAAAGGATTCATGTAATAGTTTAAAACAAGAAAATATGATATACTTTTCTATCTATTTACTAATGCTAGTAGCATGAGGATTAAAAATAATCAATGTTGATTGGGAGAGTGAAGTTCCATTTTTAGTTGGCCATAGCTGATTAGCTCTTATTTGTTAAGCCAGGGGGCTGAAAGTGGAGGAGGAAGCAGGGTGGATGGTCCCTGCTTAAAGTGGAGTTCCACCCAAAAGTGGAACTTCCACTCATCTGTCTCCTCTCCGCCTCCGGTTCACTTTGAACCCCATAGCCGACCCCCCCTAGCATTTTTGGCCATGGTCTACTTGAGTAAGGGCAAACGATTCATGTAACAGTTTAAAACAAGTAAATATGATATACTTTTCTATCTATTTACTAATGCTAGTAGCATGAGGATTAAAAATAATCAATGTTGATTGGGAGAGTGAAGTTCTATTTTTAGTTGGCCAAAGCCGCTTAGCTCTTATTTGTTAAGCCAGGGGGCTAAAAGTGGAGGAGGAAGCAGGGTGGATGGTCCCTGCTTAAAGCAGAGTTCCACCCAAAAGTGGAACTTCCACTTATTTGTCTCCTCTCCACCTCCGGTGCCACAATTGACACCTTTCGGGGGCGGAGGGGGGACAGGATACTTGTCTTTGACAGGTATCCTGTTCCCACTTCGGGAGTCCGGGCCGCGGCCCGTGACATGACCCCGGGGCTCCCTCCTTCTCCCTCCTCCTCTCCCTGTTGCCAGGCTAGTAGGAGAGAGGAGTGGGGACTCGCGCATGCACAGTAGGGTTCCCGGTGTGAAGCCGTAAGGCTACACTGCCGGGTCCCCTTACCTGTAATTGCGGCGGCAGCACCCGACAGCAGATGGAAACATCAGCTGCGGTGCCCACATCGTGGGACTCCAGGACAGGTAAGCGTCCTATTGTTAAAAGCCAGCAGCTGCAGTATGTGTAGATGCTGGCTTTTATTCTCTTTTGGGGGGTGGAACACCGCTTTAATTTTGATCAGTGTATGGCTAGCTTCAAGTGGAACTTTAGGCAGAAAATTAGGTCCCGATAGATCACTGTAGGCTGGTATGGCTATGTAGATCATTTAAAAAAAGTGCCGGACCCCCCCTATCCAGCACAGCAAGAACCCGTGAGGGGTGTTGGGTCGGGGAGTCCCTTCCTCCTTTAGGAGTTTGGAGCTTCTGCAATAACTTGCTGAGACTACTCTGCTCCTTCTCATCTTCAACATGTAATGTGTCCCTTGAAATATTACTTTATCTGATGTTAACAGATGGTTCTACCTGTATCTTTGTCAACATATTCTTGCTGTTTATCAATAAAAAACTATTGAAAGAAAAAAGTGGCGATATTATTTAAAATCCAGTACCGCACTGTCTCACCCCGCTCTGCACATACTCAGTTGCTCTCTATTCTTGGCACCGTGTCTAAAATCAGTGCTACTGTTGCCGAAGGAGGAAGAAATCAACAGGAATGGCACAGACTGTGCTCAGGGATTACAGATTAGGAAGGGAGAAAAGAAAAACAGGAGAGGTGACAGGACAAACTCTGCTGCCAGGAAGACACAAAAGAGTTAAACTTACAAGTATACCATTTCATCTTACCTCCTTGATTAACTCTCTCCTTTCTGCCTGGCAGTCAGTGAACTTCAGAACAGTAAAGCTTCTGTCAGCCTTCCTCAACAACTGAGACAAGACATACAATAAAGGCTGGAAATGTACATATTTTATTTAACAGAAAGTGACAAACTTTTTGAGACCAAGGACAGGGAGAAAGGTTTCCAATAAGGAAGTGACTCTGGGCTTCAGAAAAATGGCGGCATCCAGCAAGAAGAAGCAGGAGCGATGCTTGAGGCAATTTACAGCACACACCAATTTTGGTAGCATAAATATTAATGTGGAATGTGGAAGAACATTAATTATTATCAAACGGTTATGGTTAAAGATCTTCTTTAACAGTTATAATTCAAATCATGTATTAAATGTAACGGTTTTAGAAAACTACTACACTGAAAATCTTACCAACGTTGAAATTCTTCTCGGCTCCACTCAAACTTGTGATCTGGGTGCCTGAACTTTTGAGTTTTGGGAAGCAGGATATTGAAATCTGCATTAGGAGTGGTGATCACTGCTGCTTTAGGGGCCATAAAGCCAAACAGGACATCCTCTAGTTTATCTAAGTCATCAACTTCCAAATGTTCAATCCTTAAAATTAAAAAAAAAATAATGCATGTTTTTCAAAGTTTACATCTAAAAAATATTCTTAGAATATTCTTAATGTTTCATCAGTAATCTGTTGAATATGCAGTCTACAGTGTAAATTCTATCTCCACAAAGGTGTAGTGAGATTTCTGAAACCATGAACATGTGGTTTCATAGTTAGGCCCCATAAACACAGGGCATTTGCCCAACAATCCTAAACGCTTTTCCTCCTGGCAGCAGTCTTTTGGCAGAAAAAACAATGGATGCATGTAAGTGTGCCTACATGTGTCTGGATACGTTGAGGAGCATCAAGTGCTTGGCTGTTAATTATTGGGCAGAATAATCATTTATTCTGGCCATTGAAATTAATTATGCTCATGCGCTTGATGGGCCTAGTGTTAACGCATGTTTAGATGTGTTTATATACGTCAAGTATTTTTTCTGCCTAAACGCTGCTATTCTGGGACAAGCTGGCAGTAGGATTTTTTTTTTTGCCTCTAAACGGCTATGTGTGCATGGACAAATTGGAAGGAGAATCAGAACTGTCATTTGCCTCCTCCAACTCTCATGTAAAAAAAACAAAAAAAAAAAAAAAAAAACAACACAAAAAAACTTACAGCTCGACGCATGATATCAGGTCAAACCCAAGAAGAGCAGGGTCCTTTTCACACACAGAGCCCTTGTATAGTATTACAGTTAATGGCCTTTCCATGGGTTCCAGGTAATGGGCAGGAAGGGGAGCAAGAGTATGCCTAAAAATAATACCGAAATATTTATAATTAAGAGCTGTTAAGTTCTAACATCCTGTGCTCAGTTTTGTAATATACTGTGATAGAGCTGCACGATTCTGAGAAAAATGAGAATCACGATTTTTTTTGCTTAGAATAAAGATCACGATTCTCACGGTGTAACAACATCTTCACATTATACAAAAAAATTGTGCTAACTTTACCGTTTATTTATTTTTAATTCATTAAAGTGTATTGTTTAAAAAAAATATTGCATTTGAAAGACCGCTGCGCAAATATAGTGTGACATAAAATATTGCAACAACCACCATTTTATTTTCTAGGGTCTCTGCTAAAAAAAAATGGATATAATGTTTGGGGGTTCTAAGTAATTTTCTAGCAAAAAATTATGATTTTATCTTGAAACCAACGAGTGTTAGAAAAAGGTTTAGTCTTTAAAGAGGAACTGTAGTCTGCTCACATAATTCGTAATAAAAACATCTTTGCTATTGTGAAGCTTCCCTCCAACCAGTTTGCATAATATTTTATATATATTGTGATTCTGTACTTGCCAAATATGCTGCAGAAATCTCCCTCCACTGAGTCTGGCTGCAATCATTTTAACTGTGGGGAGTTAAAGCTGCTGCCTGTTCACTTCCTGGATTTACGCAGACACACAAAGGCACACCTCCAGCTCTGCAGCTCTCATTTTTGACAGCTGTCGGCTTGAGCAGAGAACTCTGCATAGAATTGGGAAAATGCTTTATTAAGATCGTGAGGGGGGAAGAATTGCGATCTTGATTCTTAAAAATTAATCGTACAGCTCTATACTGTGAGAACCAGACTCTGGTACCAAATTAAGCCAATACATTATCCTGAATAATAATAATTATGTAAAACATTTGAATATATTTAGCTTTCAATGTTGATGAAAAAATTACATTTTTCTTCTTAATGTCTCTTCATCAATGTCCACACCAACTAGAAACTCAATGCAGTTCCAAAATTTCAGTCTGTGTAGAAGAGAACATTCACTACACCCTAAGTCAGCAACCTGCAGAACAGAAATGAATGCTATTAATTGCTATTACAAATACAGTTTGCATATTTAAAGTGGATCTTCACCCTCAAATACATTATTCCCCCTCTCCACCCCTCCTTCAGTCCCCTGCATGAATAGCATTTTTTTCCTTTATTTACCTTTGTTTTACTAAATTGTCTGCTCCAACCTTTTTGTATGTCATTTACCACGGTGAATGATGTGCACTGTCCTCACTTTGCCTCATGGGATATGCACATCACTTATCCCAGGAGTCAAAGTCTTTCATTCAGAAAAGGAGGAGGGGATGGGCCTAGCAGCGCATTATCGAGAGGTGCGCCGGCTGAAATTGGAACAACCAGCAGACTCACAATGTCACACCAAAACATGGTGTCGCGGGACCGAGCACTGCCAGATGAGACAAGAATCTCAGCTGGACAACTCTGGATCCGCTGGGTGGGTGAGTGTGTAGAACTCACCACCAGGTAAGTATTTATTTATTTTTCAAATATGGGGGGGTGGGGGTGAAAATACGCTTTATTTATTAGCTGGGGTTACTTTTTAATACTTTACTGTGTTTGATAGACTTCACGCATACATGACTTTTGAAAACCTCTTCTGAATGCTGGAATTTGACAGTTAGTAACCGATGATTAAAAACGTCCCTTTTGACACTTTTACGTGTCGTGTTTATGCACGTTTGCGTTTAGAAGCATTTTTTACAGATAACCTCAGTAGACCCTCCCAAATGCGCACAATGCAGGAAAAACAAGTCTCTCTCTCTCTCTCTCTCTCTCATTCGGCACGGAGTAACAACACTAAAAATGGAATTTAATGGGGAAGTTCACCCCTCTTCTTTTTCTTCCTTCTTGGCTTGTTTTTTCTTTCTATTTCCATTTGACATCATTCTAGAAATGGACAGGAGCAGATGGAATTGAATGTAATGATTTATTCTATTTGTCTGTATGTACAGGAATCAAAATGTTAATTACGAAAAAATTGTTCATTTTTTCTTGTTGCAAAAAAAAGAAAGAAATGTTAAAAAATTCTATTTTCTTAATCGTACATCACAGGACACAGAGCCATAGTAATTACTATGTGGGATGTCCCAGAGCAATGCCAACTAAAGGGAGGGAGACAACAAAATTTGGGCACCATGAGATTAGAGGACTTATACTGCAGCCTGCAGCACACTGCGCCCAAAGGCAATATCCTCATGACTTTTTACATATACCTGATAGAATCTGGTAAGTGTATGGATTGAAGACCAAGTTGCGGCCTTGCAGATTTGATCCATGGAGGCTTGGTGATGCACTGCCCACGAACCACTAACAGCCCTTGTGGAGTGCGCTTTGATTTGAAAAGGTGGAATCCTCCTCTTTAAACCATAAGCTTGAACAATTACTTGTCGAATCCATTTGGAAATAGTAGATTTCGATGCTGCCTGTCCTCTTTTAGGACCTTCAGGCAACACAAACAAAACATCCGTTTTCCGAATCTGAGCAGTCGCCTTTAAGTAGACTGACTGCTCTCACCACATCAAGAGAATGTAGTGACATATCTTCCGTAGAACCGGGTTCTGGAAAAAATGAGGGTAGAACAATATCCTGGTTTAAATGAAAACTTGACACTACCTTCGGTAGAAAGTTAGGATGAGGAAGCAATACCACCTTATCCTTGTGAATAATTAAATATGGCTCTTTACAAGAAAGAGCAGCCAACTCTGATACCCTTCTTGCAGAAGATATGGCTACCAGAAAAACTAGTTTCCTTGTCAAAAGGACCAAGGGAATATGTCATATCGGCTCAAAAGGCTGTTTCTGTAATGCCAACAGAACTAAATTCAAGTTCCAAGGGTTTAGGGGTGACCCCCTGAATAAAGCTAGGAACCAAAGAATGCGAAGCAAGTAGTCGCTGAAATAATACTGACAAGGCAGAGACCTGGCCTTTGATAGTACTCAAGGCCAGCTTCACTTAAAAAAAAAAAAAAAAAAAAAATTGTAAATACAGCACTGCGCTAGAGAATGGAAGCAAATAGCAGCCAACACACCTATAGATCCAAGGCAAAAGACAATAAACAAAAAAAGTGTAGCGCTATAAACCCCAAAACAAATTTAAATGAATCAAACAATATACAATGTATGTGAAACTGATATGAGAGACTTATGATGCATCCTTTAAAATACAAAGTGAAGCAAAGTGAAGTGCTTTAAACTAGAACAAATACTTAATATACCAAAAAAAAAGTGAAAAATATTAATAAATATAAAACAGAGATAAAGTCCAAAAAAGTCCAATGGGATTAACACCATTAAGAGTTCTTTTGTCAAAAAAGTCCACAAATGTTGATTGTAGAAATGAAAAGTGAAGAAAAACCACCACCAGGGGTCTATGGAGGCTTACCAGAGACAAAAGATCAAAATCCTCCCAAATTTTACAATAAGAGGGATCAACTGGATCAGGCAGGTAAGTGAAAATGTAGAAAAACCACAGGTGAACAGAAGAGCTATTAGTGGTGCAGGAGCCATCACCGAAGGCATCAAGAGGCTTACTAGAACTTATTGACTTGAAAAGACATACGTCATACAAGTCAAAAAGGCTTAATGACCAACTGGTCTGGATAATTCGTCTCTTCAGATGTCTTCAATAATTTGCAAAAATGGAAATGGCGATACGACTTCCACAATATTCATACACAATCCCATAAAGGCCATACGAATGTTCATATGCCATGCGAGAAATGAAAAAAACTCACATTGCGTGATAACGTTTAGCACTGGTTTATTAAAATAATAGTAAATACACTCGCATATTAGAAGATCATAAAAGCTCAAATTTCAAGTAGCGGTAATTGTGAGGGATCCACTCGACGCGTTTCAGCTAAGGAGCCGTCATCTGGGGTGCAGAACCCCCCCACCTCACCGCTATATAAACCAATAATGACCCCCTCTGAAAGTGTCATAATACCGGAAGTGCAATAGGATAGTATTACTTCCGGTTCGGAGAGACCTCTGGTTTATAATCTAGCTCCCATATAAGTAAAAATAGAGAGACTCAGGAGGTCCTTAGCCCTTAAGGAGAAAATAAATGGAAAATTTATATGGATTGGATATATAAAAAACTGGCCATAACTGTAACTAAATAAAACATAACCAAGCCTCGTTTCCATATAAATTTCTCATTTATTTTCTCCTTAAGGGCTAAGGACCTCCTGAGTCTCTCTATTTTTACTTATATGGGAGCTAGATTATAAACCAGAGGTCTCTCCGAACCGGAAGCAATACTATCCTATTGCATGTCCGGTATTATGACACTTTCAGAGGGGGTCATTATTGGTTTATATAGCGGTGAGGTGGGGGGGTTCTGCACCCCAGATGACAGCTCCTTAGCTGAATATTTTTATTAACATTTAATATTTTTCACAATTTTTTTTGGTATATTAAGTATTTAGTTTAAAGTTCTAGTTTAAAGCACTTCACTTTGCTTCACTTTGTATTTTAAAGGATGCATCATAAGTCTGTCATATCAATTTCACATACATTGTATATTGTTTCATGCATTTAAAATTTGTTTTGGGGTTTATAGCGCTACACTTTTTTGTTTATCAGCTTCACTTCTAACCCCATTTGCAGAAAGTCAAGGATTCTACCTATGACATATTTCCCTGGGGTGCCAACCCCTGGATTCACACCAGGAGACATATGCCTTCCAGACTCTATGATATATGATTCTGGAGGCCGGCTTCCTTGCATTAAAGGAAGATACCACTGAACCTGATAGCCCACGCTTCTTCAGAATGTGGGTCTCAATAGCCAAACCGTTAAATTTAGTGTTTGTAAGGTAGGATGGAATACCGGACCTTGCGAGAGAAGGTCTGGATGAGGTGGTGGGGTCCATGGGTCCCCTACCGCCATCTTTATGATCTCTGCAAACCAAGATCTCCTGGGCCACAAGAATCACCGACTTCCCTTCCTGCTTGATCCTGCGAAGTCGTGGAAGCAGCAGAACTGGAGGCAATGCATAAATCAGTGAAACCTGATTCCACGGAAACACCAAGGCATCTGTTCCGCAAGTCTTGACACAAAGTTGTCGATCTTCTTGTTGAACCTGGATGCAAACAGATCTACATCCGGAATCCCCCATCTTTGACATATTGTCAGGAAGATATCGGGGTGAAGAGACCATTGTCCCGGGAACAACTGCTGGCGACTCAAGTAGTCTGACTGCCAATTCTCTATTCCTGGAATGAAGACTGCCGATAGGCAAGGTACATTGTTTTCTGCCCGAGTTAGGATATGATTCATCTCTCTCTGGGCCGCATGACTTCTGGTGCCCTCTTGGTGATTGATATAGAGCACTGATGTGGCATTGTTGGATTGGATCTTGACAGGACAATTCTGTAACCTGAACGTCCAGGCCCTCAGGGCCAAGCGCGCTGCCCAAATCTCTAGAATATTGATGGGGAAGGTCACTTTTTTTGTAATTCTTTTATTTTCAAAAAAAGTGCATTTAACAGTGAAAAACGGACATCAGAGATACAAGTTAATAGCACTAACATAAGGAACAGAAAGGGTAGTAAAAGGTAATAAGCAGATCAGACATAAAAAAAAAATCAAACATCAAGTATCAAATATATCAAACATACCAAATGTAGCAAACATATCAAAAATATCAAACATATCAAATATATCTAAGATCCCGGCAGTACACAATGAGGAAGGCACATTAAGAAAGCACCGTTGAAACAGGGGCGGATCCAGGGGGGGCAACGTGGCAATTGCCCCCCCGAGAATGCAGGTGAGAGAGCGGGCGGCTTCCCGGGCGGCTCCGCGGATGGCTCCACAGGTGAGAGAGCGGGTAGCTTCCCAGGCAGCTCCGCGGCCGCGGGTGAGAGAGCGGGCGGCTCCGCAGGCTGTCAGGCGGCTCGGTAGGTGAGAGAGCAGGCAAACAGCTGGGTGGCTCGTGGGTGAGCGGACGGCTGGCCAATCAGGGAGCCGGTGGGCGGGGGAGCAGAGAGATGACTGCCCGGCGCCCGCCCTGAATCCCTGCAGTACAGTTCTGCCCTCACTGTGCAGGCAGCTGCGGGAAGCAGAGAGATGACATCATCTCTCTGCTGCCTGACTGATAATCTGCTGCCTGACTCTGGGACACAGGAAAGTGACACAGCAAGTGACAATCCGCAACATGTGTTAGGCGACGTGGCAAGTGACAATCCGTGACGTAGCAAGTGACAATCCATAACCAACATGGGTGTTGATATATATGTGCATGCGTAAAAATACCCCTAGGTGCTAAAGTATAAAGTGCACAGTGCTATGTGAAACACAGCAAGTGAGTGATCAAACAAAACAACATATCCATTAAAATATCAAAATAAAATACAAGAGGATATAACAAACAGTGAATAAATGAAGTCCAAAAACGTGTATATCCAATGATATAAAAGTGCCCAAATAAATTAGTCCAAAAATTTGGTGAATTTCACATATCCTATCTTCCAAACTGTGCCACCAAAAAACATGCTGTGGTGTCTTCCAGCCGCCCCCACAGGTGTATATGCTCACCTTCCTGTGTGTGACACAGCGATTAGACTATGTCAAACAAAGCCTTGGAGCCACTCCTGTGCTCATTAGGAACCAGCTGTGCAGACTTCCAATGTTCTCAAGTGGAGATGGTTTATGCAAGAGAAAAAAACTCCATAGCGCAATATGTAGGTATAAAGGATTTTAAAATAATCAGCTCCCCTCACATATATGTGCATGCGTAAAAATACCCCTAGGTGCTAAAGTATAAAGTGCACAGTGCTATGTGAAACACAGCAAGTGAGTGATCAAACAAAACAACATATCAATTAAAATATCAAAATAAAATACAAGAGGATATAACAAACAGTGAATAAATGAAGTCCAAAAACGTGTATATCCAATGATATAAAAGTGCCCAAATAAATTAGTCCAAAAATTTGGTGAATTTCACATATCCTATCTTCCAAACTGTGCCACCAAAAAACATGCTGTGGTGTCTTCCAGCCGCCCCCACAGGTGTATATGCTCACCTTCCTGTGTGTGACACAGCGATTAGACTATGTCAAACAAAGCCTTGGAGCCACTCCTGTGCTCATTAGGAACCAGCTGTGCAGACTTCCAATGTTCTCAAGTGGAGATGGTTTATGCAAGAGAAAAAAACTCCATAGCGCAATATGTAGGTATAAAGGATTTTAATCAAATAATCAGCTCCCCTCACTGGGGTACTCACATATTGTGGGTGCGTGAGTGCACCATCCTTAACAAGCATAAAACGGTCAATCTCTCGGTGTGGTGTGCGGTGCGGCGTGTGTAACGAAAATCTCCTGCTCTCTCTCTGCTGACAGCTCCGTCCAGGCCCCTCCCCAGGGGGCCTGGACGGAGGGGCCTGGACGGAGCTGTCAGCAGAGAGAGAGCAGGAGATTTTCGTTACACACGCCGCACCGCACACCACACCGAGAGATTGACCGTTTTATGCTTGTTAAGGATGGTGCACTCACGCACCCACAATATGTGAGTACCCCAGTGAGGGGAGCTGATTATTTGATTAAAATCCTTTATACCTACATATTGCGCTATGGAGTTTTTTTCTCTTGCATAAACCATCTCCACTTGAGAACATTGGAAGTCTGCACAGCTGGTTCCTAATGAGCACAGGAGTGGCTCCAAGGCTTTGTTTGACATAGTCTAATCGCTGTGTCACACACAGGAAGGTGAGCATATACACCTGTGGGGGCGGCTGGAAGACACCACAGCATGTTTTTTGGTGGCACAGTTTGGAAGATAGGATATGTGAAATTCACCAAATTTTTGGACTAATTTATTTGGGCACTTTTATATCATTGGATATACACGTTTTTGGACTTCATTTATTCACTGTTTGTTATATCCTCTTGTATTTTATTTTGATATTTTAATTGATATGTTGTTTTGTTTGATCACTCACTTGCTGTGTTTCACATAGCACTGTGCACTTTATACTTTAGCACCTAGGGGTATTTTTACGCATGCACATATATGTGAGGGGAGCTGATTATTTTAAAATCCTTTATACCTACATATTGCGCTATGGAGTTTTTTTCTCTTGCATAAACCATCTCCACTTGAGAACATTGGAAGTCTGCACAGCTGGTTCCTAATGAGCACAGGAGTGGCTCCAAGGCTTTGTTTGACATAGTCTAATCGCTGTGTCACACACAGGAAGGTGAGCATATACACCTGTGGGGGCGGCTGGAAGACACCACAGCATGTTTTTTGGTGGCACAGTTTGGAAGATAGGATATGTGAAATTCACCAAATTTTTGGACTAATTTATTTGGGCACTTTTATATCATTGGATATACACGTTTTTGGACTTCATTTATTCACTGTTTGTTATATCCTCTTGTATTTTATTTTGATATTTTAATGGATATGTTGTTTTGTTTGATCACTCACTTGCTGTGTTTCACATAGCACTGTGCACTTTATACTTTAGCACCTAGGGGTATTTTTACGCATGCACATATATATCAACACCCATGTTGTTTATGTTTACCAGTACTGCACTTTGAGTGCAGCGATTTTTTCTAGCGCAGACACATTGTTTTTTTTATTTTAATACTTTGCACGAATATGGAACGTGACTGAGTGTTTGCAGCTGGTCTCCACTGTTCACTTATTATTTTGTAGGCATTTATCCGTAAGTGGCTCGCAGGGTTTCATATATATTTTGACAATCCATAACCGCTGGCAGGTGACATGGCAAGTGACAATCTGCATCTGGTGACAAGCGACGTGGCAAGTGATGATCTGCATCTGGTGACAGGTGACGTGGCGAGTGACAATCCACAAAGTTTGGCAGGTGACATGGCAAGTGACAACCCATGACATGGCAAGTGACAATCCACGTGTGGCAGGCGACGTGGCAAGTGACAATCCATGATGTGGCAAGTGACAATCCACAATGTGTGGCAGGTGACTTGGCAAGTGACAATCCGCAACGTGTGGCAGGTGACTTGACAAGTCAATCTGGTGACAGGCGACGTGACAAGTGGCAATCCACATGTGGTGACGTGGCAAGTGACAATCTGCATCTGGTGGCAGGTGATGTGGCAAGTGGCAATCCGCATCTGGTGACAGGCAACGTGGCAAGTTACAATCCGCATCTGGTGACAGGCAAAATGGCAAGTGACAATCCGCATCTGGTGACAGGCGACGTGGCAATCCACATCTGGTGACAGGTGATGTGGCAAGTGAATCTGTATCTGGTGGCAGGCGACGTGGCAAGTGACAATCCGCAACGTGTGGCAGGTGATGTGGCAAGTGACAATCTGCATCTGGTGGCAGGCGACGGTGGCAATCCACATCTGGTGACAGGTGATGTGGCAAGTGAATCTGTATCTGGTGGCAGGCGACGTGGCAAGTGACAATCCTCAACGTGCGGCAGGTGATGTGGCAAGTGACAATCCTCAACGTGCGGCAGGTGATGTGGCAAGTGACAATCTGCATCTGGTGGCAGGCGACGGTGGCAAGTGACACGCTCAGGGCTCCCACTGATTCTGCATTATGGTGAGTTGAACTATTTTATTTTATATAACAATGTAATAATAGAAATAATGCACTTCAATCGCCAACACCAGCCGTTTCCCCGACAAATTGCCCCCCCAAAAAAATATTTTCTGGCAGTGCCCTTCCCGAGACTAGACTCTGGATTCGCCCCTGCGATGAAAGACAGTGCGCGGAGCCAGGGTGGCATCCAAACAATCACTAGCATGACCCAGAACATTATAATAACAAATGCTGAGTTATATCTAACAGAAAACTCGCACAGCTGCTTGGGAGGCAGGGCATCCCAAAGATCAGCTGTGTCCAGACATGGGATACATGACTTGGATGATGGACATTATGATATTCACAATATCTGATCAAAACAGCCCATGACTGGATAGATACTATGGGGACAGGATACATACAGTGGGGGAGAGAGGGTGATTGGTAAGGCAACTCTCAGGACGAGTAAGGTCCAGGGGTGGGTGAAGGGGAGGGGCAAGATAAAGGGGGGTATAGAAATAAAGAGGCATAGGGAGGTGAGGCAGAGCAGAGTAGAGTAGCGCAGTGTAGAGTAGCGCCCCCCGACAAGGGAGCAAAGCAGACCCAATGGATCAGACTGTGTAATCTCATGGAGGTAGTCGTCCATATATATATATAAAGTGTTGCCAAGGTCTCCATTTCCCCCTAATGGCCTTCTCCCCATTGTGCAAGGTGGCGGTGAGATCTTCCACATCTCCCAAGTCGTTCACTTTAGAAAACCACAGGGATTTCGACGGCGGATTCTCCGATCTCCAGCAGAGGGGAATGCAAGCCTTGGCAGCATTTAACAGCTGGATGGTGAGGGAGGCTTTGTATTCCTTGATGGGTTGCTCTGTAAGGTGAAGTAGACAGGCTGCGGGGTTCCCCTCCAGAGAAACGTTAGTCAGATGCTTGATCGTGCGGGTCACCTCAAGCCAAAAAGGTCCGAGTTTGGGACAGTCCCAGAAAATGTGTAGCATCATACCCTCTGCGGTACCATGGCACCAACATAGACTTGGGACTTGTGGAAAGAAATGGTGCAGAGTAGTGGGTACCCTATACCAACGGGTCATGATTTTGTAACAAGTCTCTTGGACTCTCGTGGCTATGGAGGACTTCTGGACGAAGTGGAGAATCTTCTCCCTCTGAGAACCAGTAAAGTGGGTTCTACGGTCCGTCTTCCACTTTGCGAGGAATGGGGGGGGGGATGTAAAGTTTCTGTCCCCCCTGTCTTCAGCAAACTGTTTGCGGGTTTCTTGTGCATCATCTTTAGAAGAGGCTTCCTTCTGGGACGACAGCCTTGGAGACCAATTTGATGCAGTGTGTGGCGTATGGTCTGAGCACTGACATGCTGACCCTCCACTCCTTCAACCTCTGTAGCATTGCTGGCAGCACTCATACGTCTATTTCCCAAAGGCAACTTCTGGAAATGACGCTGAACATGTGCAGTTCTTTGGTCGACCATGGCGAGGCCTGTCCTGAGTGAAACCCGTCCTGTTAAACTGCTGTATGGTCTTGGCCACTGTGCTGCAGCTCAGTTTCAGGGTCTTGGCAATCTTCTTATAGCCTAGGCCATCTTTATGTAGAGCAAGAATTCTTTTTTTCAGATCCTCAGAGAGTTCTTTGCCATGAGCTGCCATATTGAACTTCCAGTGACTAGTATGAGAGATTGAGAGCGAGAACACTAAATTTAGCACACCTGCTCCTCATTCACACCTAAGACCTTGTAACGCCAACGAGTCACATGACACTGGGGAGGAAAAATGGCTAATTGGGCCCAATTTGGACATTTTCACTTAGGGGTGTACTCTTTTGTTGCCAGCGGTTTAGACAATAATGACTGTGTTGAGTTATTTTGAGGGGACAGCTAAATTTACACTGTTATACAAGCTGTGCACTCACTACTTTACATTGTAGCAAAGTGTTATTTCTTCAGTGTTGTCACATGAAAAGATCTAATAAAATATTTACAAAAATGTGAGTAGTTTACTCATTACTTTTTTTAGATACTGTACATACAATTTAATTAACTTTAACAGACTATATTTTATAGATTAACCATTTATGAGGTATAGTATCAAATGCAAAATCTAGATAAACTACTTCCACTGGACTTCCACCATCCAATTTCTCACTTACTTCCTCTTAGAAAGATAACAGGCTGGTCTGATAAGAACGGTCATTCATAAATCCTTGCTGGTTGTCACTTATGATACCATTATCACAAACACATTTTTGTATAGTGTCCCTTGCCATTCTCTGAAATACCTTACATACTATTAATGTTAGGCTGACTGGTCTGTAGTTTCCTGGTATAGATTTTGATTCTGTTTTGGTACTGCATTTGCTCTACCTTAATTGTTTGGTACCATTCTAGTCAGTAAGGGGTCTTTAAAAATTAGAAATAGCAGCTTGGCTATAACTGAAGTTTTCCTAAGGACTCACTAGTGTAATCCAACTGGACCTGGTAATTTATTTACTTATGCTTCTGTAGTCTCTTTTGAACCTAGTTTTCTGCCAGCCACAGAGGTACCTTCAGTGCAATCAACTTTCAAAAGAGCTGTTCTCCAAACTTCCCTTCATCTTCCCTTTGAGTACTTGGGCCTCGTTCTAGATAGAGCCAAAACAAAAGTCTTTCTTCCAGAAAATAAACTGGTCTCTCTCAGGTCTCGTGCTTGCGTCTTGATATCAAAGAAACAATCTCCTGCGAGATTCTCTGAGAGTCATGGGCCTCATGGTGGCCTCCTTCAAGGCTATTCCATTCACCCAATTCCACTCAAGACCTCTCTAACACAGCATCCTGTTGGTATGGATCAAACAAGCTCCCTCTCTTGACCTACCTATGCTCCTTTCTCTCTCTAGGTTAATAGATTTCCAACCCAGCCTTGATATGGGAAGGTCGTTTCTACCATACCACTGGAAGGTGATAATAGATGCCAGTCTCTCAGGCTGGGGAGAAGTGCTTCAGTCTTTTGCAGTTCAGGGAACATGGTCACCCGAAGAAGCCAAGCTCCCCATCAATATCTTCAAGTTCACAATGACATGCACACAATAACTGGACCCCCCTTCTTCAGGGTCACTCGATAAGAGTTCAATTAGACAACACCACAGCAGTGGGCTACACCTGGAGTCATGCAGCCTTGAAGGAAGCAAGCCTGATCATTTTGTGGAAGCAGAAACATCGTCCGGCGATCTCTCCTGTCCTAATCCTAGAAGTGGAAAACTGGAAGGCACATTACCTCAGTCAACACTGCCTGGACCAAAAAGAATCGATCCTTCATTACATCTTCAACCTGATATGTAAGAGACTCTGGACTCACCTGGCCTCCAGGTTCAACAACAAGCTACCTCTTTTTGTGGCCAGGACCTAAGTTTCTCTAAGCACTGGCATCAAATGCCCTGGTAATTCCCTGGAATCATTTCAGGCTAATCGATGCCTTTCCCCCAGTGCAAATTCTGCATTGACTGCCCTGCAAAATAGAGCAAAAAAAAAAAAAAGAAACTGGTGGTTCTAATTGCACAAAACTAGCCCAGAAGAACCTGGTACACAGACAGACATACTCAGAGACAACCCCTGGGATCTTCCAAGCAGGCCAGACCTGCTGTCTCATGGTCCCCAGTTACATCTTGCTACTTGGTCACTGACACGGCATGTTGAACAAAGCATATTCCTCTATATTGTGTACTTGCCTCAATCCAAAGCATCAAGTGTCATTTCTCTCTGCTGTCTCTTCCCTCTGATATCTGCACGAGTCACTCCTAATAGATTAAGCTAACACAACAAAATCCTGTGTGATGGCCCCACCCACCTACAGCACACAGTGGATGACTGACAGCCTCAGCTCTGTATGTTTCTCTATGAGCCTGCCTAGGGGAGGGGGTCTCCACTTCACTCAGCTCTCAGAATACAGAGAGCTCTGCGCTCAATGGGTGGCACCAGTGCTAAACAAAAAAAAAAAAGTCAGGAAATTTTGAAAAAAAAAGTTTGTCTTTGTTTCTGTTATAAAATGTTGTAAATAAGTTTTCTCCTTCACCGATGGACGCTGATGAGGCTGCACTGTCGGGGCACTGATAAGGCGACACCGATAAGGTGGAACCAATGAGGTGGCACTATACAGCACTGATAGGGTATTGATAAGTGGCACTGATAGGCGGCACTGATAGGCAACACTGACGGCACTGGCAGGCATTGCTGATGGGCACTGATTGGCATCTGTCTGGGCACTATCATCCCTGGTTGCTATCCATTCTGGGCATCCGCAGGGGGCTGCGCTGATAATCAGCGCAGACTCCCCCTGTCGGGAGAGCCGCCAATCGACTCTCCTCTACTCGCGTCTGTCAGATGCGAGTGAGGAAAAGCCGATACACAGCTTTTCCGGTTTACACTGTGATCAACCTTGATTAGACACAGCTGATCATGATCACGTGGTAAAGAGCCTCCGTCAGAGGCACTTTACCGAGAACGGTGTTGAGGTGTGTCAGCCTGACACACCGCACCACCGATTGCCACGCTGCGCGCCGGCTGTTATTCTGAAAGACGTCATATGAAAGACGTACAGTTAGGATAACGGAACCACCGTGGTTAAACCCATCAGGGAACTCCCTTTGGAGTTCTCTCCTGCAAATTAGCCTTCTTCGTGGCCATCACATCTGTCAGACGTGTCTCTGAGTTAGTGACTCTCTTGTAAAGAGCGATTCCTAATTCTTCACAAGGACAAAGTAGTCTTGCGCCAAAGACCCTCCTTTCTTCCTAACGTGGTATCAACCTTCCACCTCAATTAAGACAAAGTCCTTCCTTCTTTGTGCCCTGCTCCAAAGGAGTTTGCTTTTCATTGTTTGGATTTGGTCAGAGTCATCAGTTTTGAGTCTACCTCAAAGCTACAGCTTCTAACTGGAAAATGGACTTTCTATTTGCTCTACCCTAAGGACCTCCTGCTTCAAAAGCCACAAACTCTAGGTAGATAAGACAACCCATCTCAGGAGTTTACACCCGACAGATTAAAGCACCTCCTGCACTTATACATACTCACTCCAGACTAGTAGGAGTTTCCTGGGCATTAAGACATCAAGCCTCAGTTGCCCAGCACCTAGTCTTTTGTTCATACCTTTTCAAAGTTCTACCAGATGGACGTCCAATGTTCTGTGGATGCAGCTCTTGGCTGAAAGGTCCTTGCAGCAGCACTCTGAGTTGGGTCTGCTGACCCCTGCTATTGTTTGGCCTGTTGGCACAATTCTGTTTGCCTTGTTGTTTGCCACCCTTCTTATTCATTGCATGGGGGCATCACAAGTTCTTTGAATATCAAGCCTGTGTTCTGTACTTTATGATAAAAATAAAAGGAATTTTGACATACTCCACTCTAAGATTCCATATCTTAGAGTACAGTACAGGACGCAGGGCACCATACTGTACCTGTGTTAATTCTGCCATGCTTGCAACTAGATACAACGTAAAATTAGGGTTTGGGGAAAGGGGGAGCCCAGGGGGGAGTGTCCTCAAATGCTTTGCCAGTGTCAAGTCACCTAAAGGCACTAGTATATAACCCAGGGTTTATGAATGACAAGCCTGTGTCCTGCACTGTAGTCCAAGATATGGAATTTGAAGGCAAGTCAAAAATCCCTTTTTTGGCTATAAAATTACTTAAAGTATAAGTATAGGCAAAACTATTTTTTTCCATTTTGGATAGAGTAAGGTAAGGTTATAAACCCTGTCAGATTTTTTTCGCCACCTGTGTTCCATTGAGATTTCCCTTCACTTCCTGTCCCATAGCCAAAACAGAAAGTGAGGGGAAATCCCTGCAAAATAAGGGAATTTCTTGGGGACCCCCAGGCCACCAGAACTAGTGTACACATTAGAAGATTTCCCGTTACTTTTCTGTCGACAACCCAAAATTTGGGATCATCTTTAACTTTCACTTTCAATGATTATGGTAAATAGGAAAAATACAGAGGGTGAATTCCCATAATGGGAGCACAGACAACAATAAAAAGGTATATCAGGTATTCTAATTCCTCCCCACTCTATCCAAAACAAAAAAAGTTTTGCCTTTAGTTATACTTTAAAACAGAACATTATATATTTTCTGAATGCAGAGGCAATGTAGAATAAAAAGATGGTGATAGCAATTTTTTTTTTATGTTGCATATTTGTGCAATTGCTTATCAAATCTATATTTTCAGGAAAGAAAAACACTAAAATGAATTTTTGTGCACACAAACACAATTTAATGTGCCCATGTTTTGTACAAAATAATAATAATGAGGTAGTGTTGAGTAAATAGATGGCAAATATGTCAAGCCACAAAATTGCGTGCACCCACGAAATGGGGAAAATTACTGTACCCAAAATCATCACTAGGTGGAGCTTCAAAAGCCTTTACAACTCACCAGTTCAGAATAGAACTATGAATGAGGGACCTATAATTATTGCTCTAGCTCTGTTCGCAGCGTCAGGGAATTCCTGAACGATAAATATAGTCAGCTAAATTGATTAAATCATAGTGCCTCCAATACAAGAATAATTTAATAAAAATAATTGAACTGACTTAATTATTTTGAGTTATTTGGCAAACAGAAATCTTTAAACAACACGACAAAATTGGTGTATAGACTTCAGATTATCAAAAATAAATATTTATTTACAATAAATGACCTACAAACACTATAAATAAATAGTCAGATTGGGATATGCATAGACACTAAGATATTTGCATAAAAGTTCTAAAATTGTCTGCAACAGCAGGGTATATAGAGTGAACTAAATTCAATAATCTCCCCTCTTGGACAACATAGCCAATGATAACTACCTAGCAAACAATAATCTGCATTATACGGAATTCAACTGTTATACTCCTGCAGAAAAAGCTTTGAAATACGTAAAAGTGGGCACCAATATGGCCCAAAGAAAAGAAAAATAACAACAAAATAAAAGTTTTAAAAATTACATAACTCTAGTGGTTATATTGTCGTGAGAAGAATGTTACCTTTTAAAATGGCTATTGTAATTGGCCTAATGATTTAGGCAAGCAAAAATCACCAAGAAAATATATTATAAATTACCCTCCAAGTATAGCAGTTAGGCTTTTAGGTGTCTGATGACCAGACCCGAAGATGACTGCCGATTAACCCTTTGGCACCCACGCCTCCTGACCCTTTAAGGGGTTTCAGATGGCAGGAGAAGCTTCTGATCCCAAGTAGCAATTAGTACGCAAATATGCAGCCTCTCAGCGTTAAGGCCCACTCACCGAGAGACTGCATATTTGCGTACTGTCGGTGCCAAGAGGTTAATGGGTGGAGTTTGTCTTCTCCAAAATGGTGTCTAGCTATGCTGGAGCTGTGTGTCCGATGATGTCATGGTGTGATCCTCAGATGATGTGACAACGTTATCCCTGTCTACCTGACTTGCTATCTTATTGAGTGGCAGACAATACACTCATAACATTTTAATAAACCTGGCCCAGAAGGTGTAAACATCGCTATGATTGGTGGGGCAGTATAATCATCAACCCTGTGTTTACTTACGTACTAGGTCACTTGACACCCAGATGGCACCATAGAACAAGAAATGTCTATCCTGGGGTTATCTGGAACTTTTCTGGTGATTAATCCCTATATAATTAATCTTTTCCTACACAGCTACATTTATGTATTTTTTTTATTTAAATGTGTAGAATGCCTTGGCGAGTCTGGTGATTTTCTAATTGGTGGCAGTACCCTTTACACTGAAATAAATGGTGTAAAAAGGAGGTGTCATTTCAGACATGGTATTAAAAATTCGTAAAAGTTATTTGCACGCTTTGAAAGCTTATTTTTTGTAAATGGTAACATTATAAAAACACACACATATACATATTAGAAATATATACATACATAAACATATATAAACATAAATAAACAATATTAAAAAAATATAAAACAATATTGATTGCTTAATTATAAACAAATGATGATATTATGACCAACCCTATTTTTTATACAATATGATAATTGGGTCCCGATCATGTCTTTTTATAGATCATGATATACAACATCTCACAAAAGTGAGTACACCCCTCACATTTTTGCAAATATTTTATTATATCTTTTCATGTGACAACACTATAGAAATGACACTTTGCTACAGTGGAAAGAAGTGAGTGAACAGCTTGTATAACAGTGTAAATCTGCCATCCCCTCAAAATAACGCAACACACAGCCATTCATGTCTAAACCGCTGGCAACAAAAGTGAGTACACCCCTAAGTGAAAATGTCCAAATTGGACCCATATTTTGAGCGGTCACCATTATTTTCCAGCATTGTCTTAATCCTCTTGGGCATGGAGTTCAGAGCGTCACAGGTTGGCCACTTGAGTTCTCTTCCACTCCGCCATGACGACCTCACGGAGCTGGTGGATGTTAGAGACCTTGCGCTCCTTCACCTTCCGTTTGAGGATGCCCCACAGATGCTCAATAGGGTTTAGGTCTGGAGAAATGCTTGGCCAGTCCATCACCTTTACCCTCAGCTTCTTTAGCAAAGCAGTGGTCGTCTTGGGAGGTGTTTGGGGTCGTTATGTTGGAATACTGCCCTGCGGCCCAGGCTCTGAAGGGAGGGGTCATGCTCTGCTTCAGTATGTCACAGTACATGTTGGCATTCATGGTTCCCTCAATTAACTGTAGCTCCCCAGGGATGGCAGCACCCATGCAGCCCCAGACCATGACACTCCCACCAGCATGTTTGACTGTAGGCAAGCCACACTTGTCTTTGTACTCCTCACCTGGTTGCCGCGACACACGCTTGACACCATCTGAACTAAATAAGTTTATCTTAGTCTCATCAGACCACAGGACATGGTTACAGTAATCCATGTCCTTAGTCTGCTCGTCTTCAGCAAACTGTTTGTGGGCTTTCTTGTGCATCATCTTTAGAAGAGGCTTCCTTCTGGGGACAACAGACATGCAGACCAATTTGATGTTGTGTGCGGCGTATGGTCTGAGCACTGACAGGCTTAACCCCCGACCCCTTCAACCTCTGAAGCAATGCTGGCAGCACTCATACGTCTATTTCCCAAAGACAACCCCTGGAAATGACGCTGAGCACATGCGTTCAACTTCTTTGGTCGACCATGGTGAGGCCTTTTCTGAGTGAAACCTGTCCTGTTAAACTGCTGTATGCTCTTGGCCACCATGCTGCAGCTCAGTTTCAGGGTCTTGGCAATCTTCTTATAGCCTAGGTCTTCTTTATGTAGAGCAACAATTCTTTATTTTCAGATCCTAAGACAATTTTACCAAATACTGTCCATCAACTCGCTCCGCTTTGCCAATTTTCCTACCAACTGTAAGTTCTTTGCCATGAGGTGGCATGTTGAACTTCCAGTGACCAGTATGAGAGTGAGAGCAATAACACCAAATTTCCCCATTCACACCTGATACCTTGTAACACTAACAAGTCAAATGACACCGGGGAGGGAAAATGGCTAATTGGGCCCAATTTGGACATTTTCACTTAGGGGTGTACTTACTTTTGTTGCCAGCATTTTAGACAATAATGGTGTGTTTAATTATTTTGAGGGGGCAGCAAATTTACACTGTTATACAAGCTGTACACTCACTACTTTACATTGTAGCAAAGTGTAATTTCTTCAGTGTTGTCACATGAAAAGATATAATAAAATAATTACAAAAATGTGAGGGGTGTACTCACTTTTATGAGATACTGTATATGGACAGTGATTTTCCTTTTAGACCTTTTTACCCAAAACTAAATGAGCTTTAACAGTGTCAATTGTCATCTTATCAACTGATGAAATGTACATCTTTCTTACTATAAAAGGTTGCAATCATATATACATACTAATATTCATGACTGAGTCTTGTGTGCATCGATATACATTGTAAAGTGTCAACATATTTTTAAAGTTAGCATTCATAATAAAATCCATGGTGTTTGAATTAACTTGTCCTCATAATATTGGAGTATAGAGAAACTTTTCTCACTGTCCTTCATTTCAGAAAAAAAAAAAAAAAAATCAGAGATACTGCCAAAGATGCTGAAGCTACTGAACTGTACAAAGATGATCTTGATTCAGCTGTTACCACAGCAATTTAGTGACTAGTATCATTTTCTCTCCAAGTTGTTGATTTTTTTAAGTGTTCCTTTAAATTTTTTGGGCAGTGTAGTATTCATTGTTAGCCTTTTGGCTTTCCAGTTTTTTGCTGCTGGCCTCTACCACCTTGTGTGTGGAACCAGCAGCTTCAGAGCCACCACTCTTGTAATGTGCATGTACATTGTGTGGTTTCTATATATGCACACTCTCAGCGACTTTGTGAGCGCAGGCGTGCTCCCAACAGCAAGGGCAGTGCTATGATTGAAGATAGCAAGCACATACTTGCCCTCCTGTTGTGATAATCTAGCTAATATTAGGTAAGGGTTGCAGAAAAGGGCTGACATGAGCAAGAAGGGCACTGCAGGCTCATTCTGACACACATTTCAGTGGAGACAAGGCAAGAAATAACTAAAGGATAACTATAACATATTTGTAAATTTAGCATTCATAATATAATCTATGGCGTTTGAATTAACTTGTCCTCATAATATTGGAGTATCGAGAAACTTTTTCCACTGTCCTTCATTACAGAAAATAACAGATACTGCCAAAGATGCTGAAGCTACTGAACTGTACAAAAATGATCTTGATTCAGCTGTTACCACAGCAATTTAGTGACTAGTATCATTTTCTCTCCAAGTTGTTGATTTTCCTCATTGCCGAAACAAAAATCCCTGCTAGACTAGAGGATGTGTGTACCACTGGTTTATTTTGCTTGTGCCGTCAACTTTCCAATTGTTCATGCACTGAGAGGTGTCCTTGGTTTCATTTGTTCTGTATAAACTTTGTTTGCCGAACAAACTGCTTCAGTTGGGTAAAAGATTCTGTTTCATGGGAACTGAGACCTGAAAGTGACCTTGTCTCTTGGGGCTTATCTGGTTTAAAAACTTCCAAGGTTCAAACCAGAGAAATTATGAAAATATTTTTTTTCCCCTCACAGAAATTCTAACAGCAGTGAAAAAGAAAGAACGTGTGTTGGAATCGCTGCTTACATAAATGTGCACACCCTATGATCACGGTTTCATGTGCTGGGCGACGGGGTTGCTAAATTATATATATATATATATATATATATATATATATATATATATATATATATATATATATATATATACACACATACATATATATACACACACACATACATACATACATACATGGCCGTCTTTAATATTGATTGGACACATACAATAAGCAGGTGCAAAACAGACACCCTGTACAAGGAGAGAGAGCAGCTGCAAAATAAATACAGCTAGACTTAAAATCAGTTTACTGAATCAGATCAGGCAGCTATTGCGATTGGTTGCCAGAAGTTACAGTGTATCATTACCGCTCACTGACTGGTTGCTAGAGGTTTTAGCACACATTACGGCTCACTGATTAGTTGCTAGAGCTTACAGCACATGATTTCTGCTTGTTGATTGGCTGCTAGAGATTACTGTGAATATGACCTTAGGGGGGCATGATATACATATCAATGCCACCGGCCGCTGCTATTTACATATGAATGTCACTGCTATTTACATATGAATGCCGGTAATTTACATGTAAATACAGGGCCTGCAGGTGAGTCATCTGTACACAACAAAAGGGCAGAGCTGGGCAGCATTAGTAGCAGCACTTCACATTGAGACTAGGACTGAAACTTCAAGGGACAAGGGAATTTAAACTGGGATAGTTGGCAAGTATGAGGCAGCTGCTTTGGGCCCCACAACAATGACAGGGCCCAGGGCAGCTGCCCCTTTTGCCCTGCCTTAAAAACGGCCCTGTATATATATATATATATATATATATATATATATATATATAATTTATTTTCAAACTTTGGGTGGGTTACTGCCTTTTCTTTGTCCTTGCTGTTAGACTGGATTGGTGTCAATGTGGACTCCCTGTTCTCCACCGATATCCATTAACATAAACGAAGGTACACGTTCGCCAATGCAAATATATTTACTGAATCTTCAAATCATCAAAGTCGTCATGTACATCAATTGCAGCTAACGTATACAGTTGCGAGCATCCCTGCTCTTCCTCAGGCACAAAGCCATACAGCCTGAGGAAGAGCAGGGATGCTCGCAACTGTATACAGTAGCTGCAATTGATGTACATGACGACTTTGATGATTTGAAGACTCAGCAGTAAATATATTTGCATTGGAGAACGTTTCCCTCAATACACACACACACACACACACACACACACCACCCCTCCTTCCCACCACTGCCACATCTGACACTTTTTACAGGGGGAGTGGGTACCTGGTCTTGACAGTCCACCATTCACAAGGTGCAGCATAGCTCACGCATGCGCAGTAGGAAACCAGATGTGAAACCACAAGGCTTCATTTCCTGTTTCCCTTACTTGCTATGCTGGAGGCCTGCACCTGAAGCCGATTGAAGAAAGTATTCAGGTGAGGACAACACTGGATCCCTGGACAGGAAAGTGTCCTTATATTAAAAGTCAACAGCTACAGTATTTGTACTTTACATTTTTGGAGCTCTACTTTAACAAGCCCAACTATGTGACAGCATAGGGCAGGTGAAAGGTTCTCATTATGGAGATAACAGGGGGGTGTATTAGACACCTAATGTCTTGCCTACCCCTCTGCTCCAGCTAGTCAAGCACACAGCACTGTGTATGATCTGCTGTGTATCCAGCATTTGAGCTGGTTTTCTCACAACCCTGAAGCTGGAAAAGGTTCAGAACTGAGTGCTTCCTGCTTCTGACATAGCAGTGAAGAGCGAGCAAGGCATGTTCTCCGATTTCGTTCAGCTCATCATCCTGAAGTCACTAGTTGTGGTTCCCCCCTTCCTCCCAGACTATTAATTTATTTAATTTTCTGAAAGCAGAAGACCAGTAGTATAAAAAGCATGGCGAAGCGGATTGTGTAGGTCCAATGATAGTTGCACAAATGTTTATCCAAAGCAATATTTACAATAAAAAATACACCAAAATCATTATTAGCGGTAACAAACACAACATAATTATATAACTATGTTTTAAATACCACCACGCTACTAAAACTCAATATGTGAAAAATAAAATATAAATAAAACTCTGAATTATTTGTGAAATGTAATGGGCCTGCTACTATACACCGACATGTGTTCCCACATCAATCCAAATACGATACAAAAAAGCTACCCAACATTTAAAAAAAAAAAAGGATTATAAATAGTGGTGGAAACCTCCTATTCACATACCAGAATATCTCCACTATCACCATAACAACACCATACAGTAAGTGAACGCAACTTGAAATACCAATTTGCAATACAACATAAATCAAGTGTCATAATATAGCCTATAATAGGGGTCTCCAAACTTTCTGCACAAAGGACCAGTTTACTGTCCTTCAGACTCTGAGGGGGTTAAAATGTAGCCCGTGTCAGTAGAAAATGACCTGGCATGAATGGAGTAAAGAATGCTCCATTATTGGTATTAGTGGGAGGAATATTGCTCCATTGTTGGGGAAGAAACAGTGCCCCATCATTGATGTCATTGGGAGGAATGCATCATTTTTTTACTTCCTTTAAATTTTTTTGGGCAGTGTAGTATTCATTGTTAGCCTTTTGGCTTTCCAGTTTTTTGCTGCTTGCCACTACCACCTTGTGTGTGGAACCAGCAGCTTCAGAGCCACCACTCTTGTTATGTGCATGAACATTGTGTGTTTTCTATATATGCACTCTCAGCGACTTTGTGAGTGCAGGTGTGCTCCTAACAGCAAGGGCAGTGCTAAGATTGAAGATAGCAAACACATACTTGCCCTCCTATTGTGATAATCTAGCGAATATTAGGTAAGGGTTGCAGAAAAGGGCTGACATCAGCAAGAAGGGCACTGCAGGCTCATTCTGACACACATTTCAGTGGAGACAGGGCAAGAAATAACTAAAGAATAACTTGTGAGTACTAAAAGTGTACTGTTTAAAGTTTATGTAAACCCCAACTACTTTATTTCATATGGTATTATCAGCTACATTGTTCTCAGCTATCTCTGTTCTCAGCTATGTCCCTTAGTGGTATGTCATGGAAAATAGATTGATGAGTCCTGTAGTCCTATTCTGTTGCTGTTGTCCTGACACGGAGATTGTTGTTATTAGAGGACTGAAAGTGTGTTACTAGCAAAAACACCAAGTAAAAATAAAGAAAACCCTTTACAAAAAAAGTAATGCAGCCACCACATCTAAGGACTGATAAGCTGCAATATACTAATTTATTTAACTTATTTATCAAAATAAGCATTCTCCAGTAAACTATTTGGTAGAATTCTTAAAAAAACACTTGCAGTTTACCATGCTGCTGGCTCCCGCTGTCTCATTGCCACTTCCCTAAACTTCTGGTCTTCACAGCAAAGTGTTAATAATGGACCGTGCAGTCTCCAGTCAGTCCATTAGCTTGGAGAAGAGAAGGAAGGAGAAGCAGAAGAGTGCCTTGCCATCCTAGACTATAGACATACAATCCAATTACAACACCAAACAAATGTCCTAGAGACCAAGGTAATTTGATGATAAAATTGATTCATAGCAGAATAGAGCCAACATGGGCCACACTCCCCCCTTCATCAGAGTTTAAAAATTCTGACTGTGCTTAAATGGACCCAGGTTAACAGATACCAAGTAAAACTGTTTGTGAATGCATTTACTAACACTAGCATAATCTGCCCTCCTGAAACTTCCCAAGCAGTAAATCAAAGTGCATTTTTATTTGGTATCTGTTCACCTGGATCCATTTAAGCACAGCCAGAATTCTTATACCCTCATAAAGGGGGATTGTATTTGGCTCCTGAAACACATTGGCTCTAGTCTGCTATGACTTTTATTATTGAATTACCTTGGACATTTTTGGCGCTCTCATTGGATTGTGTATGCATGGATTATCAACTCTGGGTTATTTTCCTTTTTTCCTGAGGGTGGTCCCTGTTTTCTGGAGTGCTGATAAACCAGACAGATTTCCCAATGCCCAATGAAAAATTCACTGACTCTTAGAAAAATCCAAATCCGGTGCCTTGGTCGTTCTTGTGTTTATCCTAGACCTAGTCTATGGGGCCATGCGTTTCTATTGATGCACACAGTGTAGGAAGACAGTTCAAGTCCCCGAATACAAGGTGGGCTCTATAGGACAATTTTTCATAACTCCAGTCCTCAAGGCACCCCAACAGGTCATGTTTTCAGGCTTACCATTATTTTGCACAGGTGAATTGATCAGTTTCACTGCCTTCGTAATTATCACAGCTGTTTTATCTGAGGGAAATCCTGAAAACATGACCTGTTGGGGCACCTTGAGGACTGGAGTTGAGAAACACTGCTATAGGACACTGCAACTGAAAGGAGCATTACTGAAACAGGAAACTTGGGGCATTGACAATGGCAGCAGCTTAAAATGGAACACATGCAGGGATTAAAAGGTGAAGCAGTTGCATACTTAGTAAGTGATTCAGTCAGCTACAGGAATTCCTTAAAAACTGAGATTTTTATATCACTTTAAAGATCTATAAAGCTGTGGATATGTGTGCTAATGACATTGTCTCTTTAAAGAAATGCAATGCTGCTTTAGCAGACATTAATGGATGTATAACGCAAGAAAAATATACAAACTTACCTTCTTGAGTTTGTAATTATTCACAAAAGAGATTACAAATTCATATCTTTGTTGGCTCAAAGGAGGACTAAATCTCACCGGCTCCATTTGTCTTGAGGCAGCCTTTCACTGTTTACTGAAAAATATTATATAACTTTTTAATAAATATCCAATATGAGTTAAAGTGGTTGTAAAGTCAAAGAAAGATTACTGCTAGCCCCTCTGTTCTACTAAGCTATACTACACTGTGTACATGTTAGTATAAAATTATGCCTCTTAATACCTGCTTTCCGATCTTTTTTAGTCTGTCACGTGACCTCCTGCCGCTCTCCTCCTCTGATCTAAGGGCTACAGTGGGAGGGGTTGAGATCCCCCCATGACATCAGCTGGGAGGTCATGTGACCGCAGCGTTGTCCTCTCAGCCCCTCCCACTGTAGCCCTTAGATTGGGGGAGGAGAACGGCCGAAGGTCACGTGACCAACCAGAAGAGATCAGAAAGCAGGTATTTAGGAGGCATCATTTTATACAAACATGTACACAATGTAATATAGCTTGGTACAGCCTTTTTAAAAAAGGGTACCCAGGCATCCTGGGGTGTCTTAAGGTTTCTTCAGGGGTGAATTGGCAAAATGCCTAAAAATGTAGCAGGTGGATCAAGCCTGCCTTTTAGTTACACAAAGCCACAGTTTTTCACAATGCACCATTATGACTTTCTAGACACTGACATCCTAACAACCAATGACGAAATCAGTTAATTAGGAGGATGCCTGTTGCCTCCAGAGCATTCTTGCCTGACCCTCCTGTGCCCCTCTCCCTCAGCACTGGGGTGACATTAGCTGACTGATGGAGAGAAATTGAGGGAGAAGAGAAACATTGGAATACTAGTCAGTACCAGTGTGCAAAAGTGTATTTGCTTTGGAAGAATAAATCACCTCTCATGTTGGGTGTCCTCCATGTGGATGTTGCTGCATTATGTAAAGCTATTAGAATAGTTTTGATATTATAGAATGGGGTGCCTCGAGGCAGTCCGTCATTTTAAAGGATACATTGACTGAAAAAAGGTTGAGAAACACTGGCTTAGTAGAACAGAGGGACTGGCAGTAATCTTTCTTTAACTTTACTGCCAGCTACTAATAGCAGCAGGATGAAAGGGGAGGGGAATAGATTGCTCACAGCCCAACACACAGGAGCTGACAGGCAGGACGGAGGGGCGAGAGAGGAGAGCAGCGGGGTGATGGAGGCATGTAAGCTTACCACAGTATCATGGATTAGCAGCTATGATTACCGTGGTCAGCACACTAAGGGGGACACAGGAATAGGCAGGATCAACCAGGTTTTTTACACCATAGAAAGGGACAGATTAGAGAGCACAAGCGCTGTGCTGCTAAACGTGCTATAATATATATATAAAATGTATTTATTTATTTTTAGTGTTACAACCCCTTTAAGTGAAACAAGAAGAGTGCAGGAGAAATATAGCTGAGCTTAAAGCAGTATTAATCTCAAAAGCAAACATGTATCCCAAAAGGAACAAAAATGTTTGCTGTAACTGCTTATAATATGTGCACTGGAGTTTGACTTCAATTTGTCAGTGGTTCTAAATCTGCTAATATATTTAACCACTTGACCACTGGGCACTTAAACCCCCTTAATAACCAGACCAATTTTCAGCTTTCGGCGCTCTCACATTTTGAATGACAATTACTCAGTCATGCAACACTGTACTCATATGAAATTTTTGTCCTTTTTTTCACACAAATAGAGTTTTCTTTTGGTGGTATTTAATCACCGCTGGGTTTTTTATTTTTTGCGCTATAAAAGAAATAAGACCGAAAATTCTGTAAAAAAATGCATTTTTCTTCGTTTCTGTTAAAAAATTTTGCAAATTAGTAATTTTTCTTCATATAATTTTGGCCAAAATTTATACCGCTACATATCTTTGGTAAAAATAACCCAAATCGGTGGATATTATTTGGTCTTTGTGAAAGTTAGAGTCCAAAAGCTATGGTGCCAATATCTGAAAATTGATCACACCTGAAGTACTGACGGCCTATCTAATTTCTTGAGACCCTAACATGCCAGAAAAGTACAAATACCCCCCCCCCCAAATTACCCCTTTTTGGAAAGAAGACATTCCAAGGTATTTAGAAAGATGCATGATGAGTTTTTTGAAGTTGTCATTTTTTCCCACAATTCTTTGCAAAATCAAGTTGTTTTTTTTCTTTTTTTTTTTCAACAAAATTGTCATATTAGCAGGGTATTTTTCACACACAGCATATACATACCACAAGGTTCACCCCAAAACACATTCTGCTATTACTCCCGAGTATGGCGATACCACATGTGTGAGACTTTTACACAGCGTGGCCACATACAGAGGCCCAACATGCACGGAGCACCTTCAGGCGTTCTGGAGTGCCCAGGCCAATTCTGACATTTCTCTCCTACATGTAAAAATCATAATTTATTTGCTAGAAAATTACATAGAACACCAAAACATTATATATGTTTTTTTAGCAAAGATCCTAGAGAATACAATGGCGGTCGTTGCAACTTTTTATCTGTGCAGCAATTTTTTGAACGCTTTTTTTTGGAAAAAAAAAAAAAAAGTTTTGTGCTAAAAAAACAAAAACAAAAAAACAGTAAAGTTAGCCCAATGTTTTTGCATGTGAAAGATGAAGTTATGCCGAGTAAATAGATACCCAACATGTCACCCTTCAAAATTGCACACGCTCATGGAATGGCGCCAAACTTCGCTACTTAAAAATCCCCATAGGCAACGCTTTAAAATTGTTTACTGGTTACATGTCTTGAGTTACAGAGGAGGTCTAGGGCCAAAATTATTGCTCTCGCTGTACCGATCGCAGCGTTACCTCACATGTGTGGTTTGAACACCATTTTCATATGTGGGTGGGACTTACGTATGCGTTCGCTTCTGCATGCGAGCACACAGGGACAAAAGAAATTTTTTTTTTTATTGTTAATTTTACTTTATTTATATTAGTTTGACGCTTTTGTCCAAAAAAATACATTTTTGGATCACTTTTATTCCTATTACAAGGAATGTAAGCATCCTTGTAATAGGAATGTGGCATGACAGGTCCTCTTTACAATGCGATATGGGGTCAATAAGACCCCACATCTCACCTCTAGGCTGGGAAGCCTGAAATAAAAAAAAACAATCCTGGCTTCGATCGTAGCGGTGAGTCGGTAGAAGCACCGGAGGGCGGCGGGGGGGTTGAGTCCCCTCTCGCCTCCCGTAAGAACGATCAAGCAGTGGAACAGCCGCTATGATCATTCTTATGGTGTAGGGAATTGCTGGCTGAAAAAGCCGATATCTGAATGATGCCTGTAGCTGCGGGCATCATTCAGATATCCCCGCACAAAGTCAAGGACGTCGTATGACGGCCGGCGGGAAGTGGTTAAAACGCATTTTTTTTTTTTTAACACAAAGTTGTCCATTTATACAATATTAACACATAGCATGTACATGCCAAAAATGACACCCCAAAATAGATTCCTCTACTTCTCCTGAGTACGGCCATACCACATGTGAGACTTCCACAGCCTGGCCACATACAGAGGCAGAGTACAGCAGAGCATAGCTGAGCATGGCTGGGTATGGCAAAATATGGCTGGGTATGGCAAAATATGGCTGGGTATCACCGAGTATTGCAGAGTATGGCTGGGTATGGCAGAGTATGGCAGAGTATGGCAGGGTATTGCGGGGCATTGCGGAGCATTGCGGGGTAATGCAGAGCATTGCGGGGTATTGCAGAGTATTGCGGGGTATTGCAGAGTATTGCGGGGTATTGCAGAGTATTGCGGGGTAGTGCACAGGGAATTGCAGGGTAGTGCACAGGGAATTGCAGGGTAGTGCACAGGGAATTGCAGGGTAGTGCACAGGGAATTGTAGAGTAGTGCAGGGTAATGCTGAGTATAGAGGGATGGCTGGATCCATGGCTGTGACTGCACATGTCACAGAACAGCGCTGTGGGCACTACACATCCAGCCTACAGCGCTGCTGCCATCCGCTCTCTCCCCCTCTGTACCGATCGGTACAGAGAGGGGAGGGAGGAACCGGTGACATGACACGACGCCGGTTTGTTTACATGCGAGTGATCACATGGTAAATGGCCGCTATCAGCGGCCGTTTACCGTGATCCGCTGGGTCCTCTGGACCCGGCAGTCACAGATGTTCCCATGTGCGCACGGGAGGGGGCGCGCGGGAGCGGTTTTCTGGGATCACGTCATAGTATGTGCTCCCAGAGTTATCCAACCGCCCTGCAGCCGTCATTTGGCTATGGGGCGGTTGGTAACTGGTTAATACTCCCTTCATCAGGAAGTAGTTGGAACCCCATGCTGGGAGATTGTAATAAAATAATTACACACGCTTTGTGGTCCAGCAGGCCTTCGGGCTCTGGTGAGTGAGCATTTGCATTATTGGTGCTGGAGCATGTTTTTTTCTGGAATCATAAAGATGCACAGTGGATTGGAATCATTTAATTAAAGTGGAAGGATTTGGAAATGGTTACAGTTGAATAAGAACTTCAACCTGCATATTTTTACAGCACTTTTCATCTTTGATATGTACAGGCATACCCTGCTTTACGTACCCTCACGAGTACAAACACATTGGCTTCTATGGGAAATCTTGGTCAGCTTGACATGGCACTGCTCCCGATTTTTAACATTGAGGTCTATGGGAAATCTTGGTCAGCTTGACATGGTACTGCTCCCTAACCATAAGTGACAGGGACACCAAACTTGGGGAGCACCGAGAGGGAACTCAGGACTACAACATATCAGATTTCGGGGTCGGCCAGCTTGCCTAGGTAATCAGTTATGTCTGTAAATGACTATTGCAATGCGATACATGCATTGAGAAGTGAAAAAAGGTATTGCTTCACTTTAAGCACATTTTCGTTTTACATACATGCTCTGGTGCCATTGTAAACTTTAAAGTGGGGTATGTCTGTATATGCACTAAGCTATTACTGATAGAACACTGGTATTAATATTTGGGAATTTTTTTTCACAGCATCTTTGTGACATTTTTTGTGCAATCTTTTTGAAAAATATATTTTTGCGTTTTCCGTTTTTGGCATTGCACAATAGTGATTATTACATTATTTTGAATGTATATGCACTAAGTTATCACTGATAGTACACTGGCATTAACAAAACGTTTTGTTCACAGCATCTTTGGGGGAACTTTTTGTGCGACTTCTTGGTGCAATTTTTTTATGCATTTTTTTTCTTGATTCTGGTATTGCACATTAGTGATTATCATAGTGGGTGTAATTTTCTGCTCCAATTTTTAATTGGTAACATACCAAAAAGCACCAAGATGTCCCATTAAAAAACACAACATCAAGGAAACAGTTAATTTCTGATTTCTTAACACAATATAGCCCCACCCCAATATCACACACCCTGGCTCAAGATCTAGACGGCCCTCTGATGGGTAAAGAAGCCAAACTGGCTCTGAAGGAAATTAAACTGGGCAAAAGCCCAGGCCCAGGCTGACTGACAGTGGGATATTATAAGACTTATGCAGAACTTCTCACCCCTTGCTTTATCTCAGCTTTTAACGCCTTCGCATCACCGTCAGAACCCCCATGGGATCTACTGACAGACCACATAGCAGTAATTTCGAAACCAGGAAAAGACCCCTCCATGGTCACCAACTATAGACCAATCCCACTAAGTGGTTTGCCAAAATACTAGCCAACCGACTTCTCCCCTTACTCCCCCAACTGGAATGTCTTGACCAAGTAGGTTTTATTCCGGGCAGAGAAGAAAGTAAACAACACACTCAAGGCCATCAACATCCACCACTGGCTCACATCCAATCACCATCAGGTGTTCCTTCTCTCCCTCGATGCGGAGAAGGCATTCGATAGAGTGGCCTGTGAATACATGACGGAAACACTAAAAACCATTGGCCTTCCTCATCAACTGCTAAATTTTATACTCACACTCTACTCCAATCCCACAGCCAGAGTCCGCGTAAATGGCCACCTATTGGATGCCTTCTCAATATCGAATGATACTCGACAGGGATGCCCCTTGTCCCCACTGATCTTTGTCCTTACCCTAGAAGCACTAATGAGATGCATTAGAGCAAATCCTGATATCAAAGGGATCGAAATAGGCCAACACACATACTAGCATACAAACTAGCCACCTTTGCGGATGACATCCTACTTTTCCTTACTGAACCACTCTCACGACGATCCAAAACTTGCTTAAAGACTTCAACACCTTCAAAGCTCTAACCAACTTACAAATCAACTTCACAAAATCGAATGCCCTCAACATTACTCTACCACTAGACATCCACCGACAATGCCAAGCAAACTTCCTGTTTAAATAGGAAAAAACATGCTAGAACATAATTAGGAATCCAGCTACCAACTTCCCTTACAAACCTTTATTCCGCTAACTAAACACCGCTATTATACAACATTACAAAAGATCTAAAGTCATGGTCCACAGGTCTTTTCTCTTGGTTTGGCAGAGCTGCAATCATTAAAATGATCATTCTATCCTGAAATTCTATACCTCCTACAAACTATCCCAATTAAACTTCCACCCTCGTTCTTCTCACAATATCAGAAAGAATGTACGGATTTCATCTGGAACACATCACGCCCGAGATTAAGCTACTCCAGACTCACCATCCCCAAACTCAAAGGAGGCATAGGTCTCCTAGACCTAGGAAAATACCACCAAGCCTGCCATTTATCAAGAATTATAGATTGGACCATTCACTCCAAGGTAAAAGCTTGGCTTCAACTAGAACGTTACATGACCCCTATCCCTCCATCTCAAACCCCATGGATAGCCCCAAAAATTTTCGTGAAACTTGCCGCAAATACAAAAATATCTTCACTCCTAGGCCCCATGACTCAGTTATGCCATAACTCAGACTTTTCACCAGGAACCTCCACATCCTTTCTAGCAGACCTATGGCCACATCATACTGTTCGAGTAGAACATTTATTTGAAAAAGGCCACTCCATCGCCCAATCAAAACTATTTACACTGACGGTAAATGGCACATTTCCTTTTTGGACATGTGCAAACTGGGCACTTTCTTGACAAACCTAAACCAAGACCTGACTGGTCGAGACAACTCACCCCCTTCGAATCGTTATGCTTCCAAACCGAACCCCAAAGTCACTTAATCTCCTCCGGATAATGCTTTACTATTCACAGACCAAAACCCCAAATCTAACTGTAATGGGAACTAGAACTCTCAAATCGATCTATCAGACCAAGACTTGGAAAAAATATATACTTGCATACACAAAGGAACAATGAACATGTACACACAAGAGAATGCATTTAAAATATTCTCAAGATAGTACAGAAATCCCCTTAGGCTACAAAAAAAAATCTATCCTTCACTTTCGCGGGCGTCTCACAGTGTCGTTCTAGCCCCTTGTGGGCCAAGGGTGGTGAGTGCAACGTTAATCACTATTTCTCCAATATCAACAATGTACACATGTATATTTTTGTAAATACGTAGTGTTTACTTGCTGCATTGTTGTAATGTTGATCTTCTTCATTCTGTAGATTATGTACTAGACGCCTCCTGACGAAGCGGCTTGACCGCGAAACTGTAGAGGTCACGTCCATAAGTACAAAATTACCTGCCTTCATCCATTTGAGCAGGCATTACCAATGTCAATTTAGGGTCAACATTGCTGTAAACAGTTTTTGTTATTATGTCTCTGTCTAACTTCAATTGTGTCCTTATATGGACTTTTTAATGTCTTATCCTTTAATAAAAGTAAAAGATTTTATATACTCCTGGTCTATATCCCTTTGGTACCGTAATAGTCCTAACACCCTCAGAAAAAGGTAGGACCAAATTGGAGAGGTCCTAATGTGATTTTTTTCCCCTTTTTCAACCAACGTTGCTCTATCCTTCACTTTCCTCAACATGCTGGAAATGTAAGGAGGAGCTGGGATCCCTTTTACATATGTGGTGGACATGTCCCAAATTGCAAACTTTCTGGAAAGAGGTTCACTGACTGACTAACCAGATAACCAGTTACACACGAATACTCACCAGCGCAATTCTTACTACACCACTCCTCGACCCCAAAACGCAGCCTACCCTCGCTCAACCACGGAAATGGAGGAACAGGTACATCAAGCAAAAGACACCCCCAAATTTAGCAAACGTTGGTATTGCTGGATACACTTTACCACTACAGACAAATACAAGCAGACGCTAACCTGAGGGGGCCTCGAGTGCTGTGCCAGGGTGGCAAACTCTATAATACATCGGGCCTCCAGACTCTAGCTACCGTTTGGACGCAGTCATGAGCTGCAGAAGGCGGCGGAGCTGAGCCTTAGTGCAGTCTAAGGTGACATAGTTCCATAGTGCAAGGGTGGATCTGGGTCTAAAGGAACGTAGAAGCCATATGGAAGACTGTCGTCCGAAATTGTTGTACAACAGGGCACGTCCACCAAATGTGTGCGTGCGTGCAATTCTCACCACAACCTCGGAAGCACACCGGGGGGGGGGGTAACCCAGTAAAAAAAGAACCAGTTACACTTACCGGTAACGGTGTTTCTGGGAAGTCTTCCAGGACGGCACCCTGAGAGATGACTGGTCCACCTGACAGGAAACACAATCAATCAAGAGGTTAAAGGCCCCCCCCGCCCCTCCCGATGCTCCTCAGTTGTGACAAAGTATTGACCCACACCAGTGCACGAGAGTGAAAAACATAACCACCACCACACTCTAAACATTACATGTTTCCTAAATAGAACGGGTGGGAAGTAGGCCTGCCGTCCTGGAAGACTTCCCAGAAACACCGTTACCGGTAAGTGTAACTGGTTCTTTTCTCAAGTCGTCTTCCAGGACGGCACCCTGAGAGAAGAGCAAGTAGCTCAGGCCTACCTTTAGGGCGGGACCACCGCTTGCAGGACCTTCCTGCCAAATGCCAGGTCCTGAGGAGATAGTAACTCCACTCTATAATGCCTCAGGAACGTGTTCTGGCTTGACCATGTAGCGGCTCTACATATCTGCTCCACCGAAGCTCCGGCCCTTTCCGCCCAGGAGGTTGCCAGAGATCGCGTGGAATGCGCTCTAAGATTTCTAGGAGCTGCTTTACCTGACTGCTCATAGGCTAACGAAATGGTATGTTTAATCCATCTAGCTATAGAAGCCTTGGATGCCTGTTTGCCCTTCTTCTGGCCAGAAAAATTAACTAAAAGATGGCTGGACCTTCTGAATTCCTTAACCCTTTCTAGGTAGGATAATAAACAGCGTCTGACGTCCAGTCAATGAAAAGAAACTTCCCCTTTACTTTTGGGGTTACTACAAAAAGGAAGGCAGCACTACTTCTTGAGTCCTATGGAACTTTGATGCTACCTTAGGGAGGTACAGGAGGTCCTGCCTAAGTATAACCCTGTCCTCGAATAAAGAAAAAAATGGTTCTTTAATAGAAAAAGCCTGAATGTCACCTACTCTCCTAGCTGAGGTGATTGCTAGTAAAAAGGCTAATTTAAAGGTCAGGATCCTAAGGGGGATCTGATCTATCAGTTCATATGGGGCCTTTGTTAACCCCTCCAGTACTAGTGTAAGGTCCCAAGGAGGACACCTGGACATTTGAACAGGGGACAACCTCTCCCTGACCAAGAGAAATCTCTTGATCAGGGGGTGTAAAGCCAAACGTTTCTCAAGGAAACAGGACAGGGCTGAAACCTGCGCCTTAAGGGTCTTGGTTGCCAAACCTAGATCTGCTCCATCCTGGAGAAATTCTAAGATAGCAGGGATCTCTCTTTGAGAAGTCCCTCTCTCCTGGCACCAGCGAGAGAAAATCGCCCAGGTCTTGGCGTAAATACGCCTTGTGACTGGCTTCCTACTAAAGGAGCAGTGTATCCACTACTCTGTCCGACAGCCCCTTCTCTCGCAGGTTCTGCCTTTCAAGAGTCAGGCCGTCAGCTTGAAGAAGCTGGGGTCTGGGTGGCGGACTGGACCCTGAAGGAGAAGGTCGCCCCGGACCGGGAGGTGAAGCGGTGGGGCTATGGACCAACCCTGCAGGGTTGGAAACCAGGCTCTCTTGGGCCACCAAGGGGCTGTAAAGAATCAACTTGCTTTCCGAGAGGAACAGTTTTTGAAGGACCCTCGGAATTAGTCCCAGAGGGGGAAAGGCATAGGCCAGTCGGAAGTCCCAGACCTGCGCCAACGCATCTATCCCCTCTGAGCCTCTCTCTCAAGCAAGGGAAAAGAATCTCTTTACCCTTCTGCTTTTCCTGCGGGCAAAGAGATCTCTCTGGAACGCCGAATTGCCGACTTACCAGGCAAAAGACCTCTGGATTCAGTTCCCATTCCCCCAGCAGAATCGGCTGCCGACTGAGGTAGTCTGCCTCTACATTTAATGTCCCCTTTATGTGGACTGCGGAGATGGAAGGAATCCGACTTTCCGCCCAGGACAGGATCTCTGCTGATAGGGATAGGAGTGTTGTGGATCTGGTACCCCCCTGATGATTCAGAAACGCCACAGCCATGGCATTGTCTGACAAGACCTAGACCTCCAGGCCCCTGATCCTTCCTTCGAAAGCCTTTAGTGCTTCTCCTATGGCAAACAGTTCTCGAAAATTGGAGGAGGCCCTTCTTTGTTCTTTTTTTTTTTTTTTTTTTTTTTCTTTTCTGTCACATTCAGTCGACCATGTAGAGAGGCATTAAATCAACTTTGCAGTTCATTTGTCTTCCAGCCCACTCTCTTTTGTCTCATCATTGTGACTCTTGCCATATCAAAAAAACAAGAGAAAAAAAAAAAAAAAAACAGCGTAAGAAAATAGCCCATTAAGACACCTCCATGTGGCGTGTCCATCTCATGGCTCTAGCGTCTGCAAAGGGCCTACAGTAGCTGATTTGACAAGGAAACCTTCGCCTCTTTTTACCCCCTCCCTCCCTACTCTCCACCCCCCCTCCCCTCACCCTACCCCCATATCTCTCCAGGGTCTTATCTTCCCTTATCTCCTATTCTGGTCCCAGGCGTTGGTTGGTTAACTGCAACACCACTTTTTTTTAAATTCCACCCAGCGTTCCCACTCCCCTGAGCTCACACTTCTCTCCTCCTCATCCGGGGTTTTCCTAGTCTCTAAGTAGTAAGTTTTTTCTACTTCGTCTATCCATTCCCAGATCTCAGGGCTCTCCTTCTGCCAGTTCTTAGGGATTATTCGCTTTCCGGCGTTCAGGAGGTGGGGAACCAGTGATTGTTTATATTTTTTAATGTCGCCGGCTCCCCCATGAAACAGAACCTCCCAAGGGTCTCCTGGCACCTCTGTTCCTGTTATTTTCTTTACTAGATCAAGTAACTTACTCCAAAAGTATTGTATTTTAGGGCATAGCCACCAGAGGTGCGCCATCGTTCCAGTTTCGTTGCAGCCCCGCCAGCAATTAGCCGAACTATTTTGAAATTTTCTTGTTATATCTGGAGTGAAGTAACTTCTGCTTATAAATTTATAGTTCATTTCGGCTGTTCGGACGTCAACTGATGAGTTACATATCAATTTAAGAATTCTTTTGATTGTGTTTTCCCCTTTTTTTGTGCCTAATTCCCTCTCCCATTTACTTATGTATGGGGGTATCTCCAGTTGCTCAGTCTTCATCAAAGCTTTGTAAATTTTTGATACAATATTTCTCGGATCTTCTGTGTCACATAATCTTTCGAAGTCCGTCAGGTTGTCCCCTTCCCTAATTGGGGCCGGGAGCTTACCCACAAAGTGACACACCTGGAGATACCGCCATTCATCCAACCCGCGTGCCGCTCTACCATTCCTAATTTCTTCTAACGTCAAAATCTTTTCCTGCCTTATAATGTGTCTTAATTGTGTATTTCCCCACAGTGGTTCTTTTCACCCCAGGGCTTCCAATCCCGGTGGGAAAAAATTATTATCTATAAGTGCTAATAGTGGCGAGTTATAATTCCCGTTTAATCTCTTATACACCCCGTCCCATATTTTAAGTGCATTTTGTGTTATTATGTGTGTGTTTTCTCCTAAAATTCTAGCATGAGGAGGGTTCCATATCAAACTTCCCAGTGCTGCTTTACTAAGATATTCTTCTATTCTCACCCAGCGTTTTTCATTTACTCTTCTTGCCCATTCCACTAGTCTGGCCAATACTGCCGCCTTGTAGTAGTTCTGAACATCTGGCACAGCCAGGCCCCCGTGTGTTTTCTTTTGTTTCAGGATCCTGAAAGAGACTCTTGGTTTTTTATTTTTCCAGATGAAGCTCATTATTAAGTTTTTTAACTTTCTCAAATAATATTGGGGTAGCGGTAATGGTATCATCTGGAACACATATGTGATCTTAGGGAGTAATATCATTTTAGCCACATTAATGCGCCCGATCCATGATATAGCTCTCTTTGCGTGGTTTTTACAGTCGGCTCTAATTGTATCTAGCAGAGGTAAATAGTTTATTGAGAATATTTTTTTTGTAGAGTTGGCTAACTTAATTCCAAGGTACGTTAATTCTTTAGTCCACCTGAAACTGTATTTTTTTTTCAGTATTTCAGTTTCTTTTTTCTTTAGGTTTATGTTTAATATTTCCGATTTTGCCATATTTATCTGGAAATTGGACAACTCCCCATACTCCCTTAGGGCCTTTACTAACTTGGGCATGGTGGTTTCAGGATCCGAGATATAAAATAACACATCATCGGCATATGCGGCGACTTTGTGTTCATCTTCTCCGATCCTGATACCCCTTATTTCCGGGTCTGCGCGTATTGTTGCCAGGAGAGGCTCCATAGTGAGGACAAAGAGCAACGGGGACAGAGGGCACCCCTGCCTTGTACCGTTCCTCATTTCAAATGGCTGAGACATAACTCCATTCACTCCCACCATTGCCGTCGGGTGGTGGTATAGAGTTTTAATCCGCTGATACATTTTAGGACCAAGTCCCATGGTCCTCAGGGTCTGGAACATGAACCCCCAGTCTACCCTATCGAAGGCCTTTTCGGCGTCAATTGAGAGGAGTAGCCCTGGGGGTCCATTCTCTCTCATTTTTTGTAACAAGAGTAATGTCCTGACCCCGTTGTCTTTCCCCTCCCTTTTAGTTACGAAGCCCACCTGGTCTGAGCTGACCAGGTCGTTCATTGATCTCTTTATCCTCTCAGCCAATATTTTTGCGTAGAGTTTTGTGTCAGTATTAAGGAGAGAGATAGGACGATAACTTGAGCACAGTGTTTTTTCTTTCCCCTCCTTCAGAATGACCGTGATAGAGGCCTTTAAAGCCTCCTGGCTCATATCGTAGTCCTCTCCCAGCCCATTAAAATACTGGCACAACCTAGGGATCAATATTTCTTTAAATTTCCTATAATAAGTTAGTGTGAATCCGTCCGGGCCAGGGCTTTTCCCGGCTGCCATACCTGCTAATGCTTTCCTCACTTCTTCGGTAATTGGGGCTTCCAGGTACTCTCTTTCGTCTTCTGAGATTTTAGGTAGTTTTGCCTTCTCTAGGTAATTATTATTTCTCTCTCTCATTTTGAGCCAGGTGTCCTGTTTCTGAACTTGGTATAGCCCCTGGTAATAGTTTTTGAAAACCTCCGCTACTTCTTTGGAAGGGTATTTGATTTAGCCCTCTTTAGTCCGGATTTTTTCTATGTAGTTCCTCGCTTTCCGCTTTTGTACTATATTCGCTAAGAGTTTACCTGGTTTGTTGGCCCACCGATGCCTCTCACCTATAATCTTGCTATATTTTGCCCTTACTTCCTGTTCCATTAAAGTTTTTAGCTCAGCCCTTTTAATGATCATGTGTTTATATAACACTGGGGGAGGTTGTCCTACATATGCCTTGTGTTTCCGTTCTAGACTGGCCAGTTCCTCTATTAATTTTTGGGTTTTCTCAGCTCTCTCTTTTCATTCTTGTCCCTATCTCAATTAGAATCCCCCTGATGTAAACCTTATGGGCCTGCCACAGAGTGGACCCAGATACCTCTTCCGTGTCATTGCTCACAAAGTATTCCCTCAGTTCTCTACTTATTCTCTTGGACCCTTCCTCCCCACTTATCAGGTCTTCATTTAAGCGCCACTGCCCTGGAGGTCGGCTTATTTCTCCTATTTTTATTTCTATGGTCAGTGGTGCATGGTCTGAGTATGTTATATTTCCTATCCAAGAGTCTACCACCTTCTCTATTTCTCTGTGATCTATTAGTCCATAGTCGATCCGGGAGTACGATTCGTGCACGGGTGAATAGAACGTGTAATCCCTCCCCCTTGGATGTTGCACTCTCCATATATCTACCAGCTGCAGGCTGGCCAGCTTTTGCTTAATCTTGCTTAATTGAACACTGTTCCTCACCCGTGCACGAGCCGCACTGTCCAATCCCGGATCCATGCAAAAGTTGAGATCCCCCATCAGTATCAGATGCCCTTGTCTAAACTTCGTTAATTTCTCCAGAGTTTTAACTACGTACTCTATCGAGTTCTTATTTGGCGCGTAAATATTAGCCAGGGTATATTCTTTTCCGTATAGTCTACCTCTCAAAAATATGTATCTGCCTTCTGTATCAACTTGTCTCTCTTCTAACACAAACCTAGCATTTTTTGCGAATCCAATGGCCACTCCCCTTGTTCTACTTGAGATAGTATCTCCCTGGTACCAGATCGGGTCTTGATTTATGTGATATATGAGTTTCCTGGAGGAATACCACCTCTGCCCCAAGGAGTCTAAGCTCATTAAAAATACTCCTTTTGTTGGCCATATTTAGGCCTTTGACATTATACGTTATACATTTTATTGTATTTGGTGTCATTTTTCTTTCTCCACTTCGCCCCATTCTATCTTAGACCCTGGAGAGATACCCATATTCCTCCCACCTACCCTACCCTCCCCCCCTTCCTCCCCCCCTCCCTACCACCCCTCCCCCCACCCCCTATCCATCCCCTCCCCCCCCCACCACCCCTCCCCCCACCCCCTATCCATCCCCTCCCCTTTCTGGTCATTTCCAGACCCTTAGGCCAAAGTGGGTCTCAGATACCGTAACCCACGGATTGGTCTCCACCTCTAAAAGGTGGAGCTATTGACATGCTGTGTTTCGTTCAAGTATGTTTGTCCCTTTTCTGGCCCTTCCACCCCCCTCCCCCCATGGCCCCCGTTAGCTTCCACCATGACTTAGGCTGTTCCCACCCCTAGATCTATCCATCTTTCATTAGACCAGTCCAACTGCGGAGGCACCTGCACACCCAATTTCTCGCAGAATTCCTCTAATTCTCCCGGGAATTTTAATCTTGCTGTTCTGCCGTCTTTGCTTCCTAAGAGGCAGGCCGGGAACCCCCATGTATATTTAATATTTTGATTTGTCATTTGTTCCAGTAGAGGTTTCAAGTGTCTCCTCCTTGCCAGGGTGTCCTTGGCTAAATCCGCGAAAACTTGAATTCTTGCCTCTTCATATTGTAGTGGGGTTTGCCCTCTCAGTTTTACCCAGATTTTTTCCTTGTCTTCAAAGTACCTAAACCTCACCACAATATCGCGGCTTCTTTCTGTTCGCCTAGTATCAAACCTCCCAACCCTGTGTACCCGCTCTATTCTAGGGAAGTCGCCTCCTTCCAACTCCAACAGTGGGCTAAAGATTTCCGCTACGGTCCTTCTCAAATCTTCTTCCCTCTTTTCCGGGACCCCCCGGATTCTCAGGTTTTGCCTGCGGTCTCTGTTTTCTTGATCCTTTAGTCTGTGACAAATTCTTATCTGATTTTGTTGGGTTTTTTTGATTTGCTCTTTTAGTTCAAGGATTTCCCGCTCTTGTTCGTCCATTTTATCTTCAGCCCTCTCAACTCTGGTCAGTAGATTAGCCATGTCTGTCCTGAGCATCCCTATCTCCATTTTAATTGAGTTTTCAAGTGCTTTGAGCATTTCTGCGATTTCATTTTTTGAGGGGGGTTGCATCTCCTGTCTGTGTTCTTCTCTTCTTGATAGTTCGAGAGCATTATCCGTAGATAAATCATCTCTTGAGTGGTCAGGGGTCTGATCCCCCCTTCCGTTAGAACCCTTCTTCTTTTTATCTGTCATAGTTGTTATTTGAGTCTCTCGCTGGGTGCTTCCCGGGCTTGACCCCTTTGTCAGATATTGTTTGATGGTACTTCCAGCTGCACTTCCAGATAAATTTTCCTTTGGTGTTTTCGGGGGGCCCCCCTTACCAGCTTTAGATGAACTTCTACTCATCCTGTTCTCTCTATCGGGATTATTATAGGTTCTGGTCACTGCGATTTAGTTTACCAGTGTTTTATAGTAAAGGACGTTCTTACTATTACCCGGACTTGGCCGATCTGGTGTTCTCAGTGCCTCCGTCACCATTCAGGTGAGGGCTAATTTCTGCTATCACCCCCTTCTTTAAACTTTCAGACACCCACCCAGATTATTTAATGGTATCGTAATCGAGCGTGGGGCCGGAGCACCTCAGATGGTATAAAAATTATAGCTTTGGCGAAGTTAATAACCTTGCCTGCTTACATATACTCACTACGCCTTGGTGCTCATGAGACTTTCAGAGGAGTCCGGGGTTGCCTTAGTGGTACATTTGTCTGTCAGTCCTTTAGTGGTGATGATAGTGTGATTAATGCCCAGGGCTGACCCCAAAGTTTTTTCCCGGGTTTAGACACTAAAGACTGTTACTGATGGTTGTGAATGAAATGTAATACCTGCGCCTCTCAGATTTTAGCTGTCACCTGTGCGGTTCAACCGCTCCCAACGAGGTGGCAACCCCAAGTGCCACAGACGGGTCCCACCACTAGTGCCGGGAGGGTCCTCCTGGACCTACTATGCCAAGTGTCCATCTCCACTCACATCCAGTAGTCAGTGCACAAAAAAAAAAAAAAAGAAGAGGAAAAAGGAGAGAAGCGCCAACAAAGGTAATGGCTGATTGTGCCTTTATATGTTTGGCTTCCTAGCTACCTGGCTATTGCCCAGCTTTCTTTCCCCCTATGCTGCACGGGTAGAGTAGCGAGGGGATATGTCAGTATTAATCGTTATTAGTATACAGCTCTTCACCTTGTGAGCTATGTCTCGCGGGTCTTCTCCCTATTATTTACTACCGTGGTAAAGAGATTGCAGTCAAAAGATAAGCTGTTTCCTAGGTTGTCATAGATTTAAACTGGAGTGTTGTTAAGAGTAATAACAGCCTTGTACAGATTACTCAGCATTCCCTCACATCCATTTAAAGATCACGTGCAGCAGAGATCCAGCTTTTTGTATGTTATGTCCACACCGGAGTTCTCCCGGTTACATATAGGGTTATATGTTCTCTTACCTTCGGTGCTGTTTACCAAATGATTCTCTTACCAGCCGTCCTTCGTTGTGTCTTAGCCTTCTAGTAAGATGATTTGTTGATCTCAATGTGCGTTCCTCACTGCAGGATCCGCCGGGTGGGTTTTTCCCCTCTGTGCTAGTGGAGCCAGGTAGAGAGCGAGGGGGCAGGGTAAACGGGGTCCCGGAGGGAGAAACCCGGGTCATTACCGCTCCAAGATGTCTTCGTTCCGGTCCTACCCCCGGGCTTTCATTTACTGTTGTCTCCCTGTACCTCGCGGCAACCCCGTCCTCTTACGCTGCTATGGGAGAGAGGCCGCCAGAACGCTCACTCGCAGGCACATCTCCAACTCCTCCCTTTGGCCCTTCTTTGTTCTGAATCCCAGGATCCCTGAGCTATTAGATCCTCCAGGTGGGCTCCCCACTCCCAGGAACTTGCATCTGTAATTATCCTGAGAGGCTGAAGTTGGCTCCAAAGAAGGCCCCCTTGAAGCCTCTGAGGAAGGAGCCACCAGAGAAGGGAGTTCTTTACTTCGACCGGGATGGCTATGCCCAGAGAGTCTCTTTTTCTGTCCCAAGAGGATAGAAGAAAGTGCTGGAGGCGCCTGGAGTGTAGCTGTGCCCAAGGAACTGCTGGGATAGCTGACGTCATTAGACCCAGGACTCTCATGATACCTCTGTAGGAGATAGTGCTTGCCTGTAACCGCGACGTGACCACTGATATGAGGCCCTCTACCTTGCCCTGAGGAAGAACTAACTTTTGTTCTGAGGAGTCCACCAGGAAAACCCAGATACAGCTTTGTCTGAGCAGGAGTCAGCGAGGACTTTTCCTTGCTGACAATCCATCCCAGGGCTTCTAAGGTCTCCATTACTCTGGATAGATCCAGAAGTAGTTGATCCCGACTTAGACTGTAAATCAAAATGTCGTCCAGGTAGGGAATCAATGCCACTCCCTGGAGGTGCAGAAAAGGCACCACCTCTGCCATGACCTTTGTAAAGACTCTCGGACTGGATGCCAGTCCAAAAGGGAAGGGCTGTGAACTGCCAGAGTTGCACTCCCTCTGGAGAGGCGATTGCAAATCTCAGGAAGCTTTGATGGCCCTGAAAAATGGGGACATGAAGGTAGGCGTCTTTTAAATCCAAGGTCACCATAAACACTTCTTTGAGGAGATGTCTCCTGAGGGAATAGACACTCTCCATGCAGAACTTCTTGTAAAGAAGAAAAACATTGAGGTTCCTTAGATTTATAATAAGACAATACCTTCCTGAGGGTTTTGGTACCACGAAAATGTGGGAATAAAACCCCTGACCCTGCTGGTCCACTGGAACAGGTATTATAACCTCCTGATTGGCCAGCTCTCTTATATTCTGAAGGATTCCTACCACCTTGCAGGGATCCCTGGGAAGGCAGGTCAAGAGAAACTTGGGGGGTGGAGGGGAGAGAAACTCCAATCTGTAACCCTCTCTTATGATCCGAAGTACATAGGGGCTTTGGGTGATCCTTTCCCACTGAGAGGCAAAGTGGGAAAGTCTGCCCCCTACCGGAAAGTCATTTGGGGGTCTTGTCAACTGACTTCTGGCTGGAAAAGAGAACGCCAGTTTTTTGTTTGTCTTTTCCTGCGCCCCAACGTCTATTAGGGGAGATCTTTTTCTCGATTCTTTGCCTGGGGGCCACGAAAAAAAACGCTTCCTCTCTCTCCTAGGTTTGGTAGGAAATTTTTTCCCCTTCTCGGTAGATCTGGCTAGAGCCTGATCTAGGCCAGCACCAAAAAGGAGTGTCCCTTCAAAAGGGAGACCACATAGATGGGTTTTGGATGAGCTATCCCCATCCCAGGTTTTAACCCAGAGGGCTCGCCTCGCTGAGTTTAGTAAGGCACCTGTCTTAGCGGTTGTACGCACTGTCTCAACCGCAGCATCTGCTAAATATGCGACAGCATTCCCTATGACCTCCAGAGAATCCAGGACCTCCTTGGATTTTGAGGTTCGGGATACGTGGTCCATTAATTTACAGACCCACGTGTTGGCATTCCTTGCGATGCAAGCTGAGGCCAATGCGGGGCTCATAGCCGCAGCGTTAGCTTCCCAGGCCCTGCAATCCATTTGATCCTTTAAATTACCGGTATCTTCAAAGGAAAGATCCGACTGCTTAGAGACCTGTGCTAAGGAGGCATCTAGTCTAGGAGTTTTGAAAAACCTTTTCCTCATTCTCTTCAGAGAAGGGGCATCTACACTTTCAGGTTTTATATTTCAGAAGCCTTCTTTCTGGTTCTTTCCATTCCCTTAAGATGACTTCCTTAAGGGCGGAATGTACCGGAAGGACCCTGGCCTGAGGTTTAATCAAGCCTCTATACATCCTATCCTGAGCGGACACCTGTGCAGCAGGCTCCTGAATCTCTTCTGAGGCATAAATAGCTTTCAGAAGATCTTCCATGTCGTCGACAGAAAATATATGTCTGTTAGACCTGGATTCCTCCCTCCCATCCTCCTCTTGGCTGTCCACCACCCCTTCATCAGAAAACTCCTGATTAGGAACTTCTAAATCACACTCTTCCTCTGAATTGTGGGGGAATGGATACTTCAGTACCTCCGCCCGATACCTCCTAGAAGAGGTGGAGCTCTCCTGGGAAGAGGCATCCTTACTAGAGTGAGCCTCTGAATCCCTAGGCTTAAGGGTGGCCTGAAAAGACTTTAAGGTGGACAGCATCTCAGTTTGCACAGTAAGGAATTCCTTCATTATCTGAGATGTCTCCTTCCCTGTCAAGTTCTGTATGCATTTAAAAACAGAAGGGCTTTTGATGTTCTGGGGGTAGCCTGTCATTACAGTTCCCACATCGCTTAGAGCGGGTGGAGGATTTCACAGGACAGCTGGCAACCTCACAGGCAATAGCGCCGTCCCCTGAAAAAAAACACACAGGCATACACTGAGAGTCGGAGGAGAAGAGTTGGGGTACCCCCCCCTCTAAACCTCTGAAGGTCGGTCAGACTCACCCCCTGTGGTCTCTTCCATGGCTGCAGACCCTGCAGGTCTTTCCTTCTCATGTTCCATGCTACTTCCGATCTCTCCCTGGAGGTGCTGCATACAGGAACGCAGAGGAGACATGGGCATCTGTTTCCTGTGGCTTTTTATATCCTCTGTATGCTGGCTGCAACTCGCCACCGCCATCTTGCCGAAGACAGGAAGTGATACTGGACCTGAGGTCACTTCCTGCTGCAGCCCTCCCACTCCCTCCTCTTAGAGGAGGAAGTAATGTCATTTCCTGATCTTCAGGAAAATGGCGCTGAGCTACACTCAGGAAGGCCCCTGGAAGAAAAGCTCTCTATGTAGAGCTTCTTGCTGCGCGACCCCCTCGAACAGTCGTTCTGGTCGGTCGCCGGGCGGACGGACGGATGGCAGCTCTGGCCAGACCCCAGAACGGGTCCCAGACTCACCTCCTGTGGTCTTGTAGCCAGTAGAAGGAAAACCACCAACTCCTGCAACTGCGTGGCCACCGCACAGGTAAGGAAGGGCAACAGGAAATTTGGCCCCTGAAGTTCTGGGTACACCACCGCACCCAGGGTTCTTCAGCACTCGAGGGGGGGGCTCTTCCATGGAAAGAAGCACGGTCACCGACCAGGGTCTCGCTTCTGCTGCCTCTCCCCCCTGAGACACGGATTGGGAAACCCCCCAGGAAGGATGAGAACCATCCGGCTGGACCCAGCGGCTTCCCAGGCATTTGGTCCGGCTCCCAGGGGGAGACCACCATCCCCAGGCTTTTAGGTCAACAGAAAAATAACAAACGGTTTCGCTGTGGGGAAACACAATCAAAAACTGAGGAGCATCGGGAGGGGCGGGGGCCTTTAACCTCTTGATTGATTGTGTTTCCTGTCAGGTGGACCAGTCATCTCTCAGGGTGCTGTCCTGGAAGACGACTTGAGAAAATTGGAAATCCTTGCCGGGACTAGATACCACCTCATGAGGACTTTGGAGTTTGCTTCGAGCGCAACAATGTTTTGGGAGGAAGTTTTAGTGTTGGCCCATATACCTTTCCAATCCCCTGTATTCAGGTCGATTTCAAGGTCTTTAGACCACTGTGCAGCGTAAAGTGGTAGACTAGATGGAGCAGATGTGAGATGACTGTATAAGCGAGATATGATGCCTGGAGCGCGCGTGGTTCGGTAAAGGCAGGGTAGAAGTTTGGGTAGTTGAAAAAGGAGAGAAGTGGGGAATGATGGGACGCTAGTTTAAGAGGGCCCTGTAATTTATCCCAAAATCGAAGGGAGTGTTGAGTTATAGGGTTAGTTACAGTGCCATGATCAAAGCTGGACATCCACAGCAAGTTAGTCACTGCTAGAAGGTGAAGATCAATCGCTTCCAAACTCACCCACAGTGGTATTTCGGTTTTTGCGTGATACAATGTGAGCTGGGCTAGTTGGGCAGCATGGACGTATGAAGTTAGGGACCCCTAGGCCCCCACTGAGCCTAGTGCGTAGAAATATGGTTCGTGACACCCTGGGTTTCGTAGGCCCCATATATATTTGTATACACGATTTTGTATAACTCTGAACAAATGAGGGGATCGCGACCGGAAGGACTCTAAAAAGGTATAGAAGTTTAGGTAATAAAGACATCTTGACAGCCAATACGCGCCTGAGCCAGGAAATGCATAGCGGCTGCCAAGTAGCCAGCAAAGAAGATAGATGAGATAACATAAGGAGGTAAATTTGCCTGGTAAAGGTGGGTTGGGTTACTAGTCAACTTTATTCCTAGGTATGGTATTGATGACGAGGACCATGAGAATTGAAAATTATCCTGCAGCCGATTGAACTCAGCCTGTGGAAGGGACATAATATAATATAGAGTGCAGCGCTGGACATGTGAAGTGAATTATGAAATATGATAAACAAATTATTAAATGATGAAAAAGATTAATCAAAATCAAAAACAGTGAGACAATCATACGTGTTAATTATGTGAAGTGTTTCTTAGAACGTGAACACAAACTAAAAAAGAGTCTTTCCTTATAAAAACTTAAGAAAGCACATAAAAGTCCACTCAGTGTATTTGATACAAATGTAGATTTCAGGGGTACATTCTTCAATGTTCAATGTTGCCCGCCACCAAATAGAAGAATAAAAGGTTTACTAGAAAGCCTGTGACCGCCCTTACTCAGGGGGGTCAAAACAGGCTTAGTAGATATGCGGAAACCGCCACAAGGATACTCCAAGGGACACCGATGGATTGATGTGTCAGGAATCCTTGCCAGATAGCCGACCAGCCCACAACCGCTGTAGATGTTCTCCCAAATCTTATCCTCTCATGGGGCAAACTTGAGATCTTCCACGAATCCAGTGCAAAAAAGGTGTAGTTATAATGCCAAAAGAAACAAAAAAAGAGATGCTCCGCTGGTGCAGATAACTTGGGTTTTCTTTTATTGGCATATAACGTTAAAAATACAGAGAAAATAGAGCAAAGTAAAAAAACGACACTACCGCCGTTTGTTTTAAAATCGCACATGCGCGGTGCGTGCAATGTTGTGACAACATTGCACGCACCGCGCATGCGCAATTTTAAAACAAACGGCGGTAGTGTCGTTTTTTTACTTTGCTCTATTTTCTCTGTATTTTTAACGTTATATGCCTGGTAAGCCTTTTATTCTTCTTCTATTTGGTGGCGGGCAACATTGAACATTGAAGAATGTACCCCAGAAATCTACATTTGTATCAAATACACTGAGTGGACTTTTATGTGCTTTCTTAAGTTTTTATAAGGAAAGACTCTTTTTTAGTTTATGTGTTCACGTTCTAAGAAACACTTCACATAATTAACACGTATGATTGTCTCACTGTTTTTGATTTTGATTAATCTTTTTCATCATTTTAATAATTTGTTTATCATATTTCATAATTCACTTCACATGTCCAGCGCTGCACTCTCTATATTATATTTTGTTTTTTGTGCCCTCATATCGGGGTTATAGTGCACAGCAGCAGGATTTTTCCTCATTTTTCACAATTGTTTATGCACCTAGCGCAATTTCTTTTTCTTTTAACTTTTGTGGAAGGGACATGTTGAAGGCCCTGGATTTGGACTGGTTGACCTCTAGATCTGATACTACTGCAAATTTATCTAACGTATGGATAAGGTTTGAGGGTGTTGTACGAGTGGAAGTAATGAATAATAAAGCGTCGGTGAACAGGCATAGCTTATGGGTCGTGAAAGCAACTTCCAGACCTTTGATATTTAGGTTTGTTCTTATCAGGGCTGCCAGGGATTCAACTGCTAGGCCAAGATTAGGGGAGAGAGTGGGCAACCCTGCCTGGTTCCCCGTTGAATAGGGAAGCAGTCAGAATGAAACCCAGAATACTTAACATATGCTTGTGGTTGATTATACAGAGAGCCTATCCTCTGTAAAAAGTTAGGACTGAAGCAGCAACGTTGGAGTATAAAGTGTAGGTAAGACCATGAGACTGTGTTGAACACTTTCCTAATATCAAGGGACAGGAAGTGCATGGGTATCTTACGGGATCTAGCTAGGTGTTGTAGCAGGATTACGCATCGGATGTTGTCGATAGCTTGGCGTCGCAGTATGAAACCCATCTGATCTTTGTGGATTAGCCCCCCCAATGATTAGGTTGAGTCTAAATGCTAATATTTTGGTTAGGATTTTGATGTCCAAGTTGAGCAGGGAGATGGGCCTGTAATTGGACTAGAAGGTGTTATCAGTATTGGGTTTGGGTATCATGGAGATGATGGCTGTCAACGTGTCCCGGCCGAAGGTGTGTTGCTTGAGCAGAGCATTGAAGGAGTTTGAGAGGAGTGGGGCTAGTGTTTCAGCAAATTTTTTAAAGTACGTACTTGAGAGGCCATCAGGTCCAGGATGTTTATGAGGTTTAAGTGACTTGATTGCTATGAGTACTTCTTCGGTTGTAACAGGGCATTCCATGGACTCACGATTGGCATTGGATAACTTAGGTATAGGTATATCCTGGAATAGTGTCTCTGCCTGATTCAAAGGGAAAGAAGCCTTCGCTTATGTCTCAGACATACAACTAGGCAGCAACCTAAGAGAGCGGTGCACTCCCAGATCCCCGTTTTCCACTGTGGGAACTGCAGCCCATACAAGCTACTCTTCTTACCTACAATTACCTGCCCATCCGACTCCTTTTCAGATACATCTTTACCTTTGATCGCTTTCAGCGATCCATTGACTAAGTTCACTATTGTGAGCATTTTTCCTTTTCTTCATATTTATTTGAACCTCTAGCTCCTGAAGAAGCGTTCTTTGCCAACGTGAAACATGTAGAGCAATTAGAGATTACACCACCTTGGAACACCAGACCTGCAGTGCTCTCTCAAATCCAACTCTACAGGGGAAGTGTACCCTTTCTTTTACCTGGACCTATTGTCTATATATTGTTATAGAGAATTATATAAGAGACTGCAGGATAGGATCCATAATGGTGTATTTAACTGAGTTGTATGCCTATCAGATGTGTTTTTACATTTTCACGTCTATTCCCTATGTTTTTGTTATTAATAAAATTTAACTTTTTTATATATTTTTTGTAGTCCATTATATTTGTGCCCTTAAAGTCCCATTATTTAGCCCCTTGAGAGCCAAGAAGGTGTCTGGTTTGTTGGCCTTGGTGTAAATTGAGCCTAGGTTTTTTTCTAGATGGAGTCTGTTGGCCTCAGTAGGGGAGGGTTGAAATTGGAGGAAGTGGTGGTGGTGGTACTCTGTTTCGAGTTGCTGTAATTTAAGTTTTTTTTATTGCGGCAAAGGTGTACCTCGGATCACCGAATTATGCGCTTCCCATAAAAGGACTGGAGAAATATCCGGTGTTGCGTTATGCAAGAGGTATTCCTTAAGGGCGAACTGGATATCAAAGCAATAGGATTTGTTGCTTAGGTGTGCATCATTCATACACCAGGTGCGATCCCTGGATTGGGGAATCAAAGATGAGTCAGTAATGATAACTGCACAGGGGTCAGAACATGGAATAGGGTGTATACAGGAGTTAAGCAAAATCGTCGAGGACGCCACAGGGACAAAAATGTGGTTTATCCTAGAGAAGGATTTATGTGGGTAGGAGTAAAATGTACAATTCTGTTTTAAGGGGTTACATTCTCTCCAGGAGTCAAGCAGGGAAGCCTGCAGAAGCGGTGTATGGAACTGTAGGGAAGGAGAATGACACCCCGGGCATACGAAGATTTATCAAGGCGTTGGAGTACTAGGTTTGAGTCGCCACACATGAATAAGGTTCCCTTACAATGAGTTTGTATAACCTGTAGGAGGTGAGAGAAAAATGGATTGGGATTGTTGTTAGGGGCATAATATGAGACAAATGTTGTTTCAATGTCCTTTAGTAGGCCCACAAGGACAATGTAGCGGCCCTCAGGGTCTCTAGTCTCAGCAAGGGAGGTAAATGGTAGGGTGTGATGGAAGGCTAGCAGAACCCCTCTTTGTTTTGTACTGGCAGAAGCTGTAAGCTGTAAACACTTGAGGATAGCGGGAGCTAAAAAACTTTGGAGCACTGCGAGCCGCAAAGTGTGTCTCCTGGAGGGCTACTACTCCAGCTTTCAGAGACAACGACTGGAAGGCTTTAACCCTCGTTAGGGGAATTGGAGTCCCTTAAATTTTAGAGATAAAATGTTTAAGGGGGCCATCTGGAGAAACGGGGTAAATCATCGCGGGGAGCCACCAGGCCCATGTGAGCCAATCGACCTCGTAGGAAAAGAAAGGGGTAGCAGGGGAAAAAAAAAAAAGAAAAAACTAGGAGAATTTCGAAAAGCAGGGACAACATTTCTGTAAGGCAAACAATTGAACAACAAGTACCTAGGTGGTTGGACTCTATTGCCCGACCAGGTAATGCACAGACTTCAGCCAGCCCGCTAGCCGAAGAATGAGTGCTCCAGAAAGGGGGAGCTATGGGGGGGGGGGGAGACAAGGGAGGGGAGAGGTAGGGAAAGAAGGGAAGTGGGAGGTAAGCGTGGAAGGGAAGGATGGTAAGGGGGTCTTCAGGGTACAAGGGATACTTGGTCATGGAGACATCAATTGACAATAAGCACCCGTGTAGCCTAACTACACTGCCCGAGCATGGATTTGTCAGTAGCAGGGTTATAATTCATACAAAACATTTTAACAGTTCAATGTAGAAAACTGAGTGGTATTAAACAAAATACAAGACACGTTAGTGGATAACTAGGATCTGAACCTGTGCAACCCAGATAGGGTTGTGGGACCTGCAGAGGGTTTCCGTTTGGATATAAAGAGTTCACATCAGGGTATGGGCCTCTGGGCCCTGGTTGTATGGAACCTACAAATGTTGAGCAAGGGTGAGTTTCCCCACAAACAACCAAGGCTAGTTCCCCAGAACAAGGGAGAATAATACAATACGTTCAGTCAGGTATGAAGGTCTTCGGATCTCGAAAGCCGTTGGAAGGTGCCCGAGGAGGAGTCCCTTTCCGGATGGAGGATGGACCCGGCTGGTTGCACTTTGGTGTGGCGGTAAAGGGTTGAGCGGCTGAATGGGCCGGTGTTTGGGCAAAAAAGTATCTGACTGCTGGACTGGGGCTGCCAGTTGCAGAGATTCCAAGAGGCATTGTAATGACTCAGGCGAGGTGCAAGAGTGTTGCTGTCCCTGACAGGTAAACTGTAGGGCGAACGGGAATCGCCATGTGTACTTGAGCTGGTTATGCTGTAAGATTTGGAGCCGAGGCTTCATTGCAGGGCGCTTGGCTATAGTGAGGGGGGCCAGGCCAAAAAAAAAAAAAAAAAGAGTTGGTACGTATGGCCCTGGAACAGGAGAGAGTCTTTGCTGCAGGCAGCAGAGAGAATTTGCTCCTTAGTGCAGAAGAAATGCAGTTTGACGATTATGTCACATGGTGGACCATCTGTTTGGTGACAAGTGAGGGCCCTGTGGATTTTATCAAGTTCTAGGCGCTCCACTGGTATTGACGGTGACAGTTCTTGAAACAGAGCGGTGGTAAAGGATTGCAGGTTATCAACGGTTTCGGGGATACCGCACAGCCGCAGGTTGGATCTGCGCAAGCGATTCTCTGCATCTTCCAGACGAGAAAAAAAGCATAGCGTTCTCATCAGGGAGCACTGCATGCTCCTGGGCATGTTCTTGTAAGGTAAGCTCCATATAGTCCACCCTGGTTTCCAGGTCTGCTGTGCATTTGGCCCAGCTCCCTGATTTCACAAGATAATCTTTTGGTGATTTGGTTAGAGGTAGCTTTAAAGGCCCTCTGTAGCATAATTTCCATATGTTTGAGGAAGTCTTTCTGGGACATACCTGTCTGCGGCAGTGCAGGATAGCCACTGAGGTTGAGCTCTGCCTCCTCCTCATCTAACTGGTCCATCTGTCCCGATCTGGCTGGCGATGCTTCATGCTGCTGTGCTAGGGCCTTCACCGCCATTTTGGAGGAGGCGCGGGCCAAAGCCTCTTTGATGGGTTTTGGCTTATTTTTACCACGTTGGCCTGTCAGTTGTGTTCCAGAGGCTAATCGCAGGGTATGTGGGAGTGCAGGGCGCTTCAGAGTCCCGGTTGAGTTCCGATAATGCAGCAGGGAGTGCGGAGCTCTAATGGGTTGCGTCCACCATGTCAAACCTCACGCATGCGCCCCCATGGTTGTAATTTTTATTACCCAGCACATATTATTTAGCGCCTACTTTATTTTTTTTTGGTCACACTTAAAGGGGCAGCTATCACATGCATTTACATAGGGTTGGTGCCTTTTATATTTTGAAATAAGGTTAACCAGTAGCCAACCAGCCGCCGTCATTATACTTCGGCAGGTCGGCAAATGTATAAGTCGGGCACGGGCGCACCCGCAATGATCGGATTCGCTTCATAAACGATTAGTCTCCAAGCCCAGGCCAATTATTTCTGGCCTGGACCTGGTGATCGGTTCTGGAGAACGAGAGACTGTCCTCTGCCTGTAAGATGTTGTGTCTGTAGGAAACGAGAATACAGGCGTGACACACGCTTTTATTTGTCCCTCCTGTCCTGACCAACCTCGTCCCTGCACCGTTGAATGTTTCCAACGCTACCACACACTAGTGGAGTATTACCGTAGGGTACAGCACTGCACAGTCACAGGATCTCCAAAGATGCCATCGCATTTTTAGAGACCCGAACCTGGAACCTTTACAGTTACAAAAAAAAGTGTAAAAGAAAAATAAATAAAAAGTTAAGAAAAAAAAAAATAATATATATAAAAAATAAAAAAGCCAAAAATAGTTGTCATTTTCTTGTTGTTCTCCCTCTATTACATAGTTACATACACAGTAGGTGAGGTTGAAAAAAGTCCAACCTATGTGTGTGATTATAGGTCAGTATTACATTGTATATCCCTGTATGTTGCAGTCGCTGAGGTGCTTATCTAATAGTTTTTTGAAACTTTCGATGCCCCCCACTGAGACTACCGCCTGTGTTAGAGAATTACACATCCTGGCCACTCTTACAGTAAATAACCCTCTACGTAGTTTATGGTTAAACCTCTTTTCTTATAAATTTTAATGAGTGGCCACGTGTCTTGTTGTTAAACTCCCTTTCGCAAAGCGTTTTATCCCTATTGTGGGGTCACCAGTATGGCATTTGTAAATTGAAATCATATCCCCTCTCAAGCGTCTCTTCTCCAGAGAGAACAAGCTCAGTGCTTGCAACCTTTCTTCATAACTAAAATCCTCCAGACCCTTTATTAGCTTTGTTGCCCTTCTTTGTACTTGCTCCATTTCCAGTACATCCTTCCTGAGGACTGCCGCCTCTCTCTATTGTTCTGCTCCGTTTTACGGTATTTTATGCTTAACTGCAATGTTTTATTGTTACTATGTTTTATCATGTTTGCTTTGCAGGTATGCAATTCGTTTATACTTTACTGTTTACTGTGTTTTATTGTTAATCATTATTTTCTTTGTAGGTACGCCATTCAGCTGCAGCACTGATTTATCTTGACAGCAACAGCGTTTGCTCTCATGATATGTAAATCAGTGACTCCAGCGCTGTAGGAGGTGATTTCACCACCACAGTTGAAAAAAAGAGGATATATGCTGAAGCATGTGGGCAGGGGTGGAGGGGCGATATGCCCCTAACATTAGGGGCGGATTGTCCCCATGTTTCGGCATATATTTTTTACTCTATTTTTGGCACAGATTACAATAATAAAAACAAAAAAGTTGTTTTATTGAGTTAATATTATATTGTCACCCTTGTTTGTTTTTTTTTTTTTTTAGGTACGCCATTCAGCTGCAGCACTGATTTATTTATCTTGACAGCAACAGCGTTTGCTCTCAATAAATCAGTGACTCCAGAGCTGTAGGAGGCGATTTCATCACCACAGTTTAAAAAAAAAACTGGTGCCATATGCCCATCATTAGAAGTGGGTGGATGCAGGGCGGTATTCTAATGGTGGGCATACCCACTGATGAATCCCTTTTTTCGTTCAGCCCACAGGCTGCATGAAAATAAAGAACATTACATTATATGCCCAACAAGGACCAGCAATGTACTGGTAGGTTGCTGGACTTTGAGTGGTTATACCAGAATGATGCCTGCAGGTTTAGGTATCATCTTGGTATCGTTATTTTCAGCCAGCGGTCTGCTTTCATGTAAAAGCAATCCTAGGGGCTAATTAGCCGCTGGTCTGCTTTTACAAGCAGTGGGAGGGAACTCCTCCCGCCATCTTCCATGGTTTTCTCGGGCTCTCCTGTCCCACCGGAGAACATGTGAATGCAGTCGGTGGTTCCGCCAGCTGACCATAAAGCTGATCAAGGACCAGAATGGCTCAAATCATCTCTATGGCCTAAGAAACCGGAAGCTACAAGCATTTTATGACTTTTATGACCATTGGGAAAACATCTTTCGCACTGATCTTGATGTGGTCAGATGTTTTGAGGGCAGAGGAGAAATCTAGAGTCTAATAGACCCCAATTATTTTTTTTTTTTTAAAAGTACCCGTCACTACCTAGTGTTATCATAGGGGATATTTACATTCCCTGTGATAACAAAAATGATGAAAAAAAATAAAAAAAATAAAAGGGAACAGTGTATAAATAATATAAAAAAGTCAATATAAATAATTTAAATAAAAAAAAAAAAATCACCCCTGTCCCCCCCCCTCCGTGCGCAAAGGCGAACGCAAGCGTCGGTCTCGGGTCATATGTAAACAGCAATTGCACCATGCATGTGAGGCATCACCGCAAATGTCAGATAGAGGGCAGTAATTTTAGCAGTAGAGCTCCTCTGTAAATCAAAAGTAGTAACCTGTAAAGGCTTTGAAAAATGTATGTAGTTCGTCGCCGCTGCACGGTGGTGCGCAATTTTAAAGCATGCAGTGTTTGGTATCCATGTACTAGATCATCTTTTATATTTTACCAAACATTTGGGCAATATAGTGTGTTTTAGTGCATAAAAATTCACAAAAGCGTTTTTTTTTTCCAAAAAAAAAAAAATGTATTTGAAAAATCGCTGTGCAAATACTGTGAAAAAAAATTGTTACACCATTTTAATCTGTAGGGCCTTTGCTTTAAAAAATATATATAATGTTTGGGGGTTCAAAGTAATTTTCTAGCAAAAAAAAAAAAATTTTCATGTAAACAAAAAGTGTCAGAAAAGGCTTGGTCTTCAAGTGGTTAGAAGAGTGGGTGATGTGTGGCATAAGCTTACCTTACATAAAATACCAGGGCAGTTCAAACCCCCCCCCCCCAAATTACCCTATTTTGGAAAGTAGACACCCCAAACAATTTGCCGAGAGGCATGTTGAGTCCATGGAATATTTTATATTTTGCCAGTTTCAGAAAAAAAAAAAAAAAAGATTTGTACACAAAGTTGTCACTAAACGATATATTGCTCACACATGACATGGTATGTATGTATGTATGTATATGTATATATATATATATATATGTATATATATGTATATATGTGTATATATATATATATATATATGTATATATATATATATATATATTTGCACCCCAAAATACATTCTGCTGCTTCTCCTGAGTATGGGGATACCACATGTGGGACTTTTTGGGACCCTAGTCAAGTACAGGACAAAAACAATAACCGCCTTCAGGATTTCTAAGGGCGTAAAATGGAGAATAATTCCTCACTACCTATCAGTTTTTAGAGGCCCTGAAATGTCAAAATAGCACAACCCCCCCAATTGACCCCATTTTGGAAAGTAGACACCCCAAGGTATTTGCTAAGAGGCATGGTGAGTATTTATTTTGCAGCTCTCATTTGAAGAAAAAGGAATTTTTTTTTTCTTTTTTCAAAACTTTCTGACAAAAAGCGAGATCTGCAAAATACTCAACATGACTCAGTATTTTTTTATGTCAATTTCCTGAAACTTGTGGCAAAATATAAATTATTCCATGAACTCAACATGCCTCTCAGCAAATATAGCTTAGGGTGTCTACTTTCTAAAATGGGGTCATTTGGGGGGGGTTTGTGCTATCTTGGCATATCATGGCCTCCGAAATTGTGATAGGTAGTGAGGAGTGAAGTCACTATTTTACGCCCTAATGCTGTGTACACACAAGCAGATTTTCCGTCACAAAAATCTTGGATGGTTTTTCCGACGGAATTCCGCTCAAGCTTGGCTTGCATACACGCGGTCACACAAAAGTTCGCTGAACTTTCGACCATCAAGAACGCGGTGACGTACAACACTATGACGAGCCGAGAAAATCAAGTTCAATGCTTCAGAGCATTCATCGAATTGTTTCCGAGCATGCGTAGGAATTTTGCGTGTCGGAATTGCTACAGACGATCGCATTTTTGGATAGGAACTTTTTCCGACCGAAAAATTGAGAACATGCTCTGAATCTTTTGCTGGCTGGAATTCGGCCAACAAAAGTCTGGTTGAGCATACACACGGTCGCATTTTCCGACCAAAAGCTCTCATCGGTCTTTTGTTGGCCGATTTTCCAATCGTGTGTATGTGGCATTAGAGAGCCTGAAGGCAGTGCTTGGTTTTCCGAGGTTCTGTACGTGGCTAGGCTCCCAAAAAATCTCACACATGTGGTATCCCTGTACTCAGGAGAAGCAGCAGAATGTATTTTGGGGTGTAATTTCACATATGCCCATGGCATGTTTGGGCAATCATTTCAGTGACAACTTTGAAAAATGACAAAAAAAAATAAAATTTACACAATCACTTATGACAAAAAAATTAAATGCTCAATGTGCTCAACATGCCTCTCAGCAAATTCCTTGGGGTGTCTACTTTCTAAAATGGGGTCATTTGGGGGGGGGGGGGGTGTTTGTACTGCCCTGCCATAGCACCTCAAGAAATAAGCTAGGCAGTCATAACCTAAAAGTTGCGTAAAAATTCCAGAAAACGTACCCTAGTTTGTAGACGCTATAACTTTTGCGCAAACCAATAAATATACGCTTATTGAATTTTTTTTACCCGAGACATGTGGCTGAATGCCTTTTGGCCTAAATGTATGACTAAAATTGAGTTTATTGTATTTTTTTATAACAAAAAGTAGAAAATATCTTTTTTTTTTTTCAAAATTTTCGGTCTCATTTTGTTTATAGCGCAAAAAATAAAAACTGCAGGAGGTGATCAAATACCATCAAAAGAAAGCTCTATTTGTGGAGAAAAAAAGGACGCAAATTTTGTTTTGGTACAGCACTGTATGCAATTACGCAATTACCAGTTAAAGCAGTACAGTGACAAATTGTAAAAAGTGCTCTGGTCAGGAAGGGGGCAAAGCCTTCCAGGGCTGAAGTGGTTAAAAACTACTGTCAACCAAGTGACCTTCAAGCGTTTCCAATGCCTGATAAATCATTAAAGTGATACTAAAGTCTGTTTTGTTTTCTTTAAAATAACAAACATGTCATACTTACCTGCTCTGTGCAGTTGATTTTGCACAGAGCAGCCCTGATCCTCCTCTTCTCGGGTCCTGCTTCGGAACTCCTGGCCCCTCCCAACTGCTGAGTGCCTCCCCAGCAAGCAGCTTGCTATGGAGGCAGCTGAATTGAGCCACAGCTTCATGTGTCCATTCAGATACTAAGCCATGGTTTGGCCCTGCCTCCCTCTCTCCTTATAGGGTAACTACTTTGATTGTCAGCAGCAGGAGTCAAGGGTGCTGCTGTTGGGTCTCAGCCAACCAGGATGGGGGAGTCCCGGACGGCCAAGGCACTAGTGCACATCACTGGACCGAGATGAGGGTTAGGCAAGTATTAGGGGGATACTGCAAACTGAAGGTTGTTTCATCTGGTTTAATAAAATTAATGAGATACATAGTCTAGAGTACTTAAGGTTCAGTGAAGGGATGAAAATGGGGGCCTATGAAACAAAGTGGAGAGTATAGGTAAAATTCAAGGAATCCCCAAAAGCAGTCGAGATGTGGACTACTTTGATTAGAGTGGGGGGCGTCGCACCATTGAAAGATACATAGGGGAATCCGAAGTGGGGGCAGTTAAGCGTAGGCTGGAGGAGAAGAGTGGGGGGGAATAGATGGGGTACGGTCTCGGGGGGGGGGGGGGTTAAGAGTTTTCAGGAGGGAAGTAAATCGTAACTTGTTGAGTAAATACTTTTTGTAATATTCCGGTTTTGTCTTTCAAACGGATTTATATTGCCACTACGATGTGATGACAAGGTGGGAAGATTTTGAATTTTAAATAATTGAAAAATGTATTCCCGGGGAAAATTTGCTCGCTGATGTGGCAAAAAAAAAAAAAAAAAAAAAAAGAAGGTTGTTTCATCTTAATGCATTAGGATAAAAAACCTTCTGCCTTTTAAAATCACTTTAAGCCACTGGTCCCTTATGTGTATCAAAAGCCTAAAGCAAATGATTTGTCTACATCAGACATGCATTAAGCAACTACTCAACATGTTAACCATGTCAAAACTTTAAGTATATACTTTGCCTAAGTCATACAAAACCTTAGCACTGTTCAGTACAGCCCAACTCTGACCAAAAAGTTGAAGTGGATGAAAACCCGATTCGTGAAATTTGACGATCTCTAGTGTTTTCTTATCTCTCTCCAAAGCTCTAATTCCAATGTGTTTCTGCTGCTCCGTTCTTCTGTTATCAGCATGATAACTTCTGACAGTTTCTCTGTCAACCGAGATAAAACCAGCCTGAAATTTGTGTTGAGGGAGTTTGCTATAAATAGATTAGCAGCGAGCTGGTCTATTCACAGCACAGCTCTGCACATTCCTTCCTTCCTTTGCCTATTTGTTTCCTCCAATCAGCTGTCTTGGCTGTATGCCAAGAATCCACTCCCCGTCCTTAACAGGAAGAAAAAAATCTCTAAAACAATGTGCACTTTCTAAAGAATATAGCAAGTTAAAGACAGCAAATATACATGTAAAACTTATGTAGGGAAATTTGTTTAATCTCTTTGTATCATCTGAAGCTATTCAGTTCACTGGGTATATGTGAGGGTTTACATCTACTTTAACTACTTAACGACCACGCTACTTAAACGGACGCGCTATATCACGTCTGGTTCCTCTCTCCCCTCTGTACAGATCGGTACAGAGTGGAAGAGATCAGATGCTGCTGCAGCCCTGTGGGCTGGATGTGTAGTACCCACAGCGCCGATTTGTGCCCACTCCAGCCACTCATCCATCCTCAGCCAGCCATCCATCCATCTCTAATCAGCAATACTCATCCATCCATCCATGCTCAGCCATCCCATCCACCCCCATCCATACTCAGCTATCCCATTCGTAATCAGCCGTACCCAGCCATCCCATCCACACCTGGCCGTACTCAGCCATACTCATTCATGCTCAGTCATCCCATCCATACTTAGCCACCCCCATTCATTCTCATCCATGCCGCTAAAGGCCTCACAAAAGTGTAATAGGTAGTCAAATTAGATTTGACATTTATGCCCCTAGAACACCTGATGGCACTCCCTGCATGTTGGGCCTCTCTATGTGGCCAGGCTGTGTAAAAGTCTCCCACATGTGGTATCGCCATGCTCAGGAGGAGGAGTAGGAGAATCTATTTTTGGGGTGTAATTTTTGGTATGTACATGCGATGTGTTAGAAATATAAAATATGTGTTTTCATTTTCTTTACACATTTTCCAGAAACTTGTAGAAGGGGGCCATTGGGGGGGGGGGGGGATATTTGTACTTCCCTGGCTTGTTAGGGTCTCCAGAAATGAGATAGGCCATCAGTTCATCAGGTGTGATCAATTTTCAGAGATTGACACCATAGCTTGTGGACTCTATAACTTTCACAAAGACCAAATAATATACACCGATTTGGGTTATTTTTACCAAAGAAATGTAGCAGTATAAATGTTGGACAAAATCTATGGAGAAAAATTACTAATTAGCAAAATTTTATAACGGAAAAATAAAAATGCATTTTTTTCTTTTTTTTTTTACAGAATTTTCGGTCTTTTTTTTTTATAGCGCAAAAAATAAAAAACCCAGGTGATTAAATACCAACAAAAGAAAGCTCTATTTGTGTGAAAAAAAGGACAAAAAGTTCATATAGGTACAGTGTTGCATGACTAATTGTCATTCAAAAAGTTAGGAAGGGGGTTTAAGTGCCCAGTGGTCAAGTGGTTAAATAGACTTCTGTCAGGTTTTTTTTGTAGACTATATCCCTAATGAGAAGGTTTCCCTTCACTTCCAGACAGGGATCCCTCCAGTGGGGGAACAAAGACAATACAAATACACTTTGTTTAGTAAAATTGGGAAGTGTCAGAAACTTTGTCTTGCTCCCCATGTTTCTTGCCCTGCTATCACAGGGGCAGAAAGGAGGTAAAATCTTCCCGACAGTAACAAACACACAATAAAAACTTAAAGCATAAATTCACCCAAACAGGGAAGCTCCGCCCTAACTCTTCTCTCCCCCTCCTCTGCCATTATTAGATTAGGGGGGGGGGGGGAAATCAGGTACCCAATTTTGACAGATACCTGCTCCCACTTCCACTTGGATCGCCTAGGTGATGAGCAGAATTTCTCAACACCCCCTCCTTCTGGGACATGTCACAGGTCCCAGAAGGCTGCGGTGGGACCATTCACGTAGCACAGTGCAACTTGCACATGCACAGTGGGCAGCTGGCTGTAAAGCTGCAAGGAGTCACAGCCAGTTGCTCACAGTTAACATGCTGGCTGGCGCTAGCGACCGGAGATCAGTGAAGACATCAGCCTGGGTGAGGACAGTGCTGGATGCTGGGACAAGCGAGTGTGTGTGTGTGGGGCATCCTCAAAACGGAAGGCCTAAAATGCCGCCTATTAAATTCATGTCCAGCGCGACTTCAGCACAGCTTGCAAATTGACTTCTGTATAGAAGTCAATGCAAGCCGCTCTGAAGTCGCCCCAAACTAGTACAGAAACCTTTTTCTAAGTCGGAGTGACTTGAGTGCTGCTGGAACTGGGGAGTGACAGTTCATTGAGGGAATCACGAATGCCAACATGTACTGTGATATACTGAAGCCGAGCATGATCCCCCTCCCTTCTGGGCCGCAGGGCAGTATTCCAACATGATAACTACCCCAAACACACCTCCAAGACGACCACTGCCTTGTTAAAGAAGCTGAGGTTGGGGGCGTGGCTGGAATGTGAGCCAGGGAATATGTGTGCCTTCAGAACTCCATGCAGATCTGTTCAATAAACCCTGATTACCAACTAGTTTTTCACCGTAAAAGGTGTCTCTCTGCTCTTCCGAGCATCATGGATCTCCCCATCACAGTGATCATGTCTGCCAAAGGCCGGGGAAAGGCACAAAAGGACTCAAAGCCCCAGCGCGCTGGGAAGGGGCGGGCCGCAAATTCTCCAGGCGCCATCTTAGCAATCCACTTCCAGAGCGCAACGAGGACAGGGGACTGAGCAGAGCCCAGCGGCATTCTTTCCAGCCATGGAATCTCCTTCAAAGCAGGACACTCCTTCATCTCCCACGTTAGTAGAGGCAGCCCCAGACTCCATCAAAAAGCCTATACTGGTGGCCATTGAGGGCTTCAAGACCATGCTGATGGTCCGTGTAGAACACCTGGCGTCTGAATGCACCTTGATCCGCCATGATCTAGACAAAATAAGAGGGAGGCTTACGGAGGCTGAGGGCCAGATTAGCACAGTGGAAGATCAGCAAGGATCTCAGTCCTCACGAATTGCAGATCTGCAGTCACTGGTGAGTTCATTGGTCGATAAAGTGGACAATGCAGAGAATAGACAAAGGCGCAATAACATTCATGTGGTGGGCGGTGGTATCCCTTGGTATGGCTAAAGCCTTTTATTCCGTGGACTGGAGTTATACGTCTGTAGTGCTATGACATATGGGATTTGGGGTTGTTTTTCTGACATGGATCTCCTTGCTCTATAGTAGACCCAAGGCGGCTATGAAGATTGGCGCGTCGGTTTCTCCTCAGTTTGCAGTGGGTAGGGGAACGCATCAGGGTGCCCTTTTTCGCCATCCTTATTTGCTCTAGCGATTGAAGCTAGGGGCTATTGCTTTGCGAAGCTCACAGGAAGTGAGGGCGTTGGGGGAAGGAAGCATCCGTGAATGCACTGCCCTGTACACAGACGACGACATGCTTCTCTTTTTACAAGATCCAGGACCATCTCTAGAGGCAGTGTTCGAGACCTTAAGTAATTTTGCCCGGTTCTCAGGGCTACGAGTGAATTGGGAAAAATCCAATGTAATGGCCATTAATGTGGGTGCCCAGGCTCTAGCAACCAAAATAGTCCCCATATCTTGGGTAACTGAATTTAAATACCCCAGCGTTCGTATATCTCCCAAAGTAGGCGATTTTATGACATTTAATTTACTCCCACTTATGGCCAAGGTAAAAATACAGTTGGATGCCTGGAGACATCTGCCACTCGCCTTGATTGAAAGAGTAAACCTTCTCAAAATGAAAATTCTACCCTTATTCTTGTACTTTCTATGGAATTACCCAATCTGGGTCCCCTGCTCATTCTTTAGGTGTTTGAACAGCCTGTTTGGCGCCTTCCTGTGGTCCACATCACATCCTAGGATTAGTCTCCGTACCTTGCAGGAACCTTTGGGACAGGGTGGACTGGCTTTACCGGGACCTTTTCAAATATTTTATAGCGGGGCAAAGGGTAGTTGCTAGGCGATGGCTATTAAGAGATGATGGGGATGCGGCAACAGTGCTGGAGGCAGCCCTTATGGGATCCTACGGGAGTCTGTAATATCTGGTATATAAGGGTCCCCAAGCATCGTCATCTTTGACTGGCTCGATGGGCGTCACTGTTCGCGCATGGGATAGGGCAACGGTGTTGATTCAATCCGCTACTGGGGTGTAGTCACCGGACACCCCCTTGTGGTTTAACCCCAGATTGCCCCAATTGGGTGTGATACTGGAGCCAATCATCTGGCCCCAAATAGACACCAAACAATTGAAAAATATAGTGGGGGAAGGAAAACTACTTACTTTCGATCAACTTAAAGATAAGCACAGTTTGCCAAACTGGTATCTCTTCTCGATCTTCAGCTGAGGCATGCATTCATGACAGTTTGGTTCAGATACATTGGAGCTTGGGTCCTCTCCTCTGGAACTATCATGTAATGAATCCCTGCAAAAATCATTGTCGAAAGTATATAAAAAATTGTTTGTGGAAAGGTCAAAAATGCTCCGCAAGTGTAGGGACACCTGGAGCCCTTTAATACCTGAATTTCAGGGGGATGAGTGGGACGATATGTGGGATCACTCATTCGGGGCTCTGGTGTCGGCTCATGATAGGCTTATCCAATTTAAACTACTACATAGGGTTTACTATACCCCAGCAAGGATAGCCAGTATTTATGGCACTGGTGCCGCAGAATGCTAGCGCTGTACTACTAATCCTGCTGATTTTGACCATATAATCTGGCACTCCTGGCCGATACAAGAGTTCTGGACGGGGGTTACTCATACCATTCAGAGCTTGCTGTCCCTTCCCAATCCCCCTGATAATCTCTGTCTGTTTGCTGGGCCTAGTGGAGGAGGTGGCACGGCATAGGGCCCAAAGAACCATGATATCCCTTTCTCTATTCTATGCACGTAAAGCCATCTTGCTATGCTGGAAAAAGCCTGAACCCCCCCCAGTGTCTTACTGGAAGGACATTGTTAATAAAACATTACCCTTCTACAAAGCAATCTTTCTAAGCAGGCGTTGTCCCAAAAACTTTGAGAAGGTGTGGCAGTGCTGGCTTGCTGCCAATGATACCTTGACCTAACTGTCCAAGAAAGGGATTATTGCAGTATAGGCCTATTTGGAAACTAGGTGAACTGGAATTTTAAATGTGACCAAGAAGGTGTCTGATTACTTGAGACGCCAGTGTATAATATACTATTCTAGTAAAAGGATGATTTGTTGGTAGGGCTACTAGCTCAGATTATGCTCCTGCACTTTATGGAATGTTGCACAGGGAAGTGGGAGGGGGGTGCTGGGATGGGATGTTTTGTATGGGTTTGTACTGTATGTGTTGCTTAAAATGTTAAATAAAAATAATTTTCCAAAAAAAAGAAGCGGAGGTTAAAAGGTGATGGACTGGCCAAGCATGTCTCCAGACCTAAACCCCATTGAGCATCTGTGGGGCATCCTCAAACGGAAGGTGGAGGAGCGCAAGGTCTCTAACATCCACCAGCTCCGTGATGTCATCATGGAGAAAAGGAAGAGGACTCCAGTGGCAACCTGTGAAGCTCTGATGAACTCCATGCCCAAGAGGGTTAAGGCAGTGCTGGAAAATAATGGTGGCCACACAAAATATTGACACTTTGGGCCCAATTTGGACATATTCACTTAGGAGTGTACTCACTTTTGTTGCAAGTGGTTTAGACATTAATGGCCGTGTGTTGAGTTATTTTGAGGGAAAAGCAAATTTACACTGTTATACAAGCTGTACACTCACTACTTTACATTGTAGCAAAGTGTCATTTCTTCTGTGTTGTCATATGAAAAGATATAATAAAATATTTACAAAAATGTGTATACTGTATACGTCAATATAAGTATGTGAGATACAGCCCAGGAGGACAGCAGTAACTGGTACTGACCTCTCTTATAAGCATTTAAGAATACAGCTAACACTTTATAAGCAGTTACAGCCACATTATATTTCGATTTGGGATAAAGGTTTTACATAAATAAATTGTAATAATAAATAAATTCTAAGCAACCCTGTCAGTGGTAAATGGTTTGTCTCAACCCTGTATCTGCTACGTCTGCAGAACAGCTAGTTCTGTTGAAAATCAACAGACTTACCGGCCAGATCTCAAAGTGAAAATAAAGGAAAGAAAGCCTAAAAAAAAAAAAAAAAAGAAACAAATGTAGCCATCATATCTAAGAATTGGTAAGCTGCAGTATAATAAAATGTTTACGTTTGGTTTAACCACTTCCCTACCCAGCCATAGACATATGACATCCTGGGATTCCCAAGCCGTCTAAGGGGCGCGCGCGCGCCCGCCGCGTTGCTCGGGACCCGGTGCATGTGCCCGGCGGCCGCGATGTCCGCCGGGCACAAGCGATTGCCCGTTAACCGGGCCGGACCGTGGATCTGTGTGTGTAAACACACAGATCCACAGCCTGTCAGGTGAGAGGAGAGCGATCTGTGTTCCCAGAACAGAGGAACACTGAACGGTCTCCTCCCCTTGTGCGTCCCCTCCCCCTACAGTTAGAATCATTCCCTAGGAAACATTAACCCCTCCCCCTAGTGGTTAACCCCTTCACTGCCTGTTACATTTACACAGTAATCAATGCAATTTTATAGCATTGATCGCTGTATAAATGTGAATGGTCCCAAAAATGTGTCAAAAGTGTCCGATGTGTCCGCCATGTCGCAGTCACGAAAAAAAAATTGCGATCGCCGCTAAAAAAATAAATAAATATATATTTTTTAAAAATGCCATAAATCTATCCCATATTTTGTAGACGCTTTAACTTTTGCGCAAACCAATCAATATACGCTTATTGCGATTTTTTTTTACCAAAAATATGTAGAAGAATACGTATCGGCCGAAACTGAGGAAAAAAATTAGTTTTTTTAAAAAAATTGGGATATTTATTATAGCAAAAAGTAAAAAATATTGTGTTTTTTTCAAAATTGTCGCTCTTCTTTTGTTTATAGCGGACAAAATAAAAACCGCAGAGGCGATCAAATACCACCAAAAGAAAGCTCTATTTGTGGGGAAAAAAGGACGGCAATTTTTTTTGGGTACAACGTTGCACGACCGCGCAATTGTCGTTTAAAGTGCGACAGCGCTGAAAACTAAAAATTGGCCTGGGAAGGAAGGGGGTGAAAATGCCCCGTATTGAACCGGTTAATACTGCTTTACATGTGCTCTTTTTGAGCAATGAGGTATACAGGTGGTCCCCTAGTTACAAACATCCCACTCCTACTTACAAACAGAGGGAAACAACAGGAAGTGAGAGGAAATCTCCCCCTAGGAAGGGAAATTTACTTCTGTAAGGGTTATTATGGGAAAAAGATGTCTCCACTGATGCTTTATCACCAAGGCTTGGTGTTACAACATTTGCAATTAACACATGCATTGTCTGCCTTAAATAACTGGAACATATATGATGGCATAATATAAAAGTAAAAAAAAACAAAAAGGATGGATCTAAAAACAGAGAAAGTCTGTTTTGTAGCAAGCAATCTATACACTTCCTAATGTGCTGCACAGAGAACAGAATTTTGCACGGGGGGGGGGGGGGGGGGGGGAATCCCAGCTTTTTGCACTGATAGCTATTTAGAGCTAATGCTGGTTACCTTCTCAGTACAGGCAGCCCCCAGCTTACAAACATTCAACTCATACTTACAAACGGAGGGAGACAACAGGAAGCGAGAGGAAATCTACCCCTAGGAAGGGAAATTCACTCCTGTAAGAGTTATTATGGGAGAAAGGAGTCTCCACCGAAGCTTTATCACCAATCCTTGTTTCTACAACCCAAAAATTTTAAAATCCAATTGTCACAGGGACAGAAAGTGAGGTGAAATCTTCTGAACAGGGGCACAGACAGCAAAACAAATGTTACAGGGGTGTTAACCCTTCCCTATGCTATCCAAAAAGCTTAAAAAAGTTTTTTAACCACTTTAGCCCTGAAAGGATTTACCCCCTTCCTGACCAGAGCAATTTTTGCGATATGGCACTGCGTCACTTTAAATGACAATTGCGCGGTCGTGCGACGTTGCACCCAACCAAAATTGACGTCCTTTTTTTCCCACAAATAGAGCTTTCTTGGTGGTATTTGATCACCTCTGCGGTTTTTATTTTTTTGCGCTATAAACAAAAAAATAGCGACCATTTTGAAATAAAAACGAAAAATCAAGAAGGGAACCGGCGGGGATGGGGTGGGGGGGATGGCATTCAGGACAACCTCTGGGTCTATTTTTACTTAGAGTCCTGTTTTCATTAGGACGTTCTAAGGGCGATGCTTTCCTGAGAGAAGATGAATTGGTGCCACAGCGCCCATGTCTCTTTATATTTTTCTTGTTGTCTCGCAGTGAGCACCAAGTCATCCATTCTGCTAATGTCCTCTACTCTCTGGATCCAACTAGCTATCGTTGGTGGGGCCTGGTTTTTCCAGCGGGATGCAAGATTTTGCGGCGTTTAACAAGTGGCGTATAATAGATTGTTTGTATCTCTTAATTGATATTGTGTTTACGTGTAGTAGGAAGAATGCCGGGTCATCTGGTATATTGTATTCCGTAAATTTCTGAATAGTTGTTTTGACTGTGGACCAGAAATTGGACAGCTTCGGACAAGAGCAGAATGCATGCAACAGCGTACCCGTCGCCCTGGCACCTCCAGCAGGTAGTAGGTGTGCAGGATGTGGGATCAGCGAATTTTATCGTGACTGCGACATTATGGCAGACACATCGGACACTTTCTGCGCGATTTTGGGACCATTCACTTTTATACAGCGATCAGCGCAATTAAAAATGCATTTACTGTGTAAATGTGACTGCCAGTGAAGGTGTTAACCACTAGGTGGCACTGTAGGGGTTAAGTGTGTCCTAGGGAGTGATTCTAACTGTGGGGGGAGGGGCTGTGTGTGACACATCACTGATCACTGCTCCCGATTACAGGGAGCAGTGATCAGTGACAGAATCATTAAGCAAAACGGGGAGATGCTTGTTTACATTAGCATGTCCCCGTTCTTCCTCACCGTGAGATGACTGCGGGATCATGTCATGGAGCTCCTGGCGGGCGCGCCCGCAAGCCGCCTCTTAAAGGGCAACGTACGGGTACATTAATCTGCCTGTACGTGCCCTTCTGCGTGAATGTGGTCGGGAAGCGGCTAGAGCTGCACTTAAAAAATTTACCTGTTCTGACTTACAAATAGAGCTGGGAAATTTTCCAAAAAAAAATAAAACTCAATTCACGATTCAAATCAAGTTTTTTTTTTTTTCACCGTGCCGGTCCTGAGGAGCTGCGGGCAGGAGTTTTTAGGTGAGGCCGCGGACTAGGCCTAGTCCGCGGCGTCCGGCCTTGCGGACTAGGCCGAAGCCGCGGCCTCACCTAAAAACTCCTGCCCGCAGCTCCTCAGGACCGGCACTGTTAAAAAAAAAAAAAAAAAAAAATCTAAGAATCGATTTGCTTAAATTATGAATCGATTTGACCTCTCAACTCAATTCAAGATTTAAATCGATTTTTTTCCTCAGCCCTACTTACAAACAAATTCAACTTAAGAACAAACCTACAGACCCCATCTTGTTTGAAACCCGGGGACCGCCTGTACTGGTAATTGAAAAAAACTCATATGCTTCAAAACATCCACCGTGCTTTACCTATTACCCTTGATTCATAGTCTGGAAGCCATTTGGAGTGCATCTAGAAATGTAGTCTTTGGCCACACATACACGTTAACACTTGTTATTTTGTGGTTAACATGTATGCCATAAAAACAGCCCTTTATTTTGAATGTACTGCCTATAATGTACCATTTTTGTAATACGGTGTGTTAGGAGGTGTGTGGTGCACTGCATATCTATTGCATGTTGCAGACAGGCTTCAGCTTGTATAACAGCAGTGTGACCAGCAAGCTGAGACAAAGCAATATAAAAGCTTTTACCTCAATACTGGGCACTTTCACCCCCTTCCTAGACCAATTTTCAGCTTTCAGCTCTGTCGCACTTTGAATGAGAATTGCACGGTCATGCAACACTGTACCCACATGAAATTTTTTATCATTTTTTCACACAAATGGCTTTCTTTTGGTGGTATTCGATCACCACTGGGGTTTTCATTTTTTACGCTACAAATAAAAAAAGACCGAAAATTAAAAAAAAAAAAAAAAAAAATGCATTATTCTTAGTTTCTGTTATAAAATTTAGCAAATAAGTAATTTCACTTCATAAATTTTGACCAAAAATTATGCTGCTACATTGCTTTGGTAAAAATAACCCAAATCATGTATATGTATATTATTTGGTCTGTGTGAAAGTTATAGCGTCCACAAGCTAGCAATGACAGATGTTGATCAGCCACCGGCGGTGATGGGGGACGAACAGATGTTTTGTGCACTGTGACAGATGTGATGGGGACAGATGTTTTGTGAACTGTGACAGATGTGATGGGGCAGACAGATGTTTTGTGCACTGACAGATGTTTTATGGGGACACTGACATGTGTATGGGGACAGTGGTGCTTGGTGTACTGTTTGTAGGGGGATCTGTGACAGCTCTATAAAATCATCCGTACACAGAGAGCTGTCACAGGGCAGCAGATCCCCCCCCCCCCCCCAATTACATATTGTGACGGCTGTGACTGGACACAGGCGTCATGTGATCGGGAGGGCCAATCACAACGATCACAGGATTGAGCTGAGGCGTGGCCTCGGGGCTGCGCTGCGAGCACTACTTCCGAGAACGTTCCTGAACATCCACTCAGAGCGAAGAAAGGACCACCTGGCTGTTTTAGGTACAGTGGCCGGGTGGGAAGTGGTTAAATGATAAATTCACATTTTGACAAAAAAATAAATGCACTTTTTTTTTTTTTTTTTTCTTTTTTATGCAGGAGCCTCAGAGCCTGTAAGGCAATGCACCAGAGATCAGCAGATCGCTGATGCCATACAGGTCTCCTGCAGATCTGTCTATAGCATGTTTTGCTTGCTTGTACCTCCTCTGAGGAAGCCGATACATTATGACAGGAAGACTCAACGAACTACCACAGCGCCCAGTCTAAAAAAAAAAAAAAAAAATTTAAAGTTCTATAGCTTCTGACTTTTAACCGGTTCAATACAGGGCATTTTCACCCCTTCCTTCCCCGGCAAATTTTTAGTTTTCAGCGCTGTCGCACTTTAAAGGACAATTGCACGGTCGTGCAATGTTGTACCCAAACAAAATTGACGTCCTTTTTTCCCCACAAATAGAGCTTTCTTTTGGTGGTATTTGATCACCTCTGCGGTTTTTATTTTTTGCGCTTTAAACAAAAGAAGAGCGACAATTTTGAAAAAAAACACAATATTTTTTACTTTTTTCTATAATAAGAATCCCAATTCTTTAAAAAAAAAAACGAATTTTTTTCTCAGTTTAGGCCGATATGTATTCTTCTACATATTTTTGGTAAAAAAAAAAAAAAATAAGCGTATATTGATTGGTTTGCGCAAAAGTTATAGCGTCTATAAAATACGGGATAGATTTATGGCATTTAAAAAAAAAAAAAAAAATTATTATTTATTTATTTTTACTAGCAATAGTGGCGATCGCAATTTTTTTTCATGACTGCGACATTATGGCGGATACATCGGACACTTTTGACACATTTTTGGGACCATTCACATTAAAATTTCATTGATTACTGTGTAAATGTGACAGGCAGTGAAGGGGTTAACCACTAGGGGGCGGGGAGGGGTTAAATGTGTTTCCTAGGGAATGCTTCTAACTGTAGGGGGAGGGGACGCTCAAGTGGAGGAGACCGATCAGTGTTCCTCCGTTCTGGGAACACAGATCGCTCTGCTCTGAGCTGACAGGACGTGGATCTCTGTGTTTACACACAGAGATCCACAGTCCGGCCAACGGGCAATCGCGGGTGCCCGGCGGACATCGCGGCCGCCGGGCACACGCACCGGGACCCGAGCAACGCGGCGGGTGGGCGCGTGCGCGCGCCCCCTAGGCGGCCGGGAATCCCAGGACGTCATATGACATCCACCCAGGATGGGAGATCCCATCTGTGGACGTCATATGTACATACGCGGGTAGGGAAGTGGTTAATAAATGGACACTTACATGTCCAAGGATCTGGCACCGTCCTCACCCAGGCTAGTCCTTCATTAGCCTCTGGGTTCCCCATGCAGGCATCCTAACTGTGGACAGCCGGCTGCCCACTGCGCTATGGTGAATGATCCCGCAATCCTCTGGTACCTGTGATGTGTCCCAGAAGACAGCGTGGAGGGAGGGGGTGGGAAAAAGAACTTTCACTTCTTGGATCACCTAGGCGGTCGGAGCGAGTATCTGTCAAAATCAGGTAACCGCCCCCTCCAAAATTACATTCCATGTTGGGGGGGGGTGTCTTATAGCAGAACTTCCCCTTTTGGGCGGAGCTCCGCTTTAAGCAAGTGAAAGGCAAGCTTTCAACAAGCTTCAAGAAGTGCTGAAGCCTGCTAGCAGATTGTTTAATCACTTAAAGAGTAACTCCACTTTTGTTGAGAAAAAAAACATTCCCCTCTGGCAGTGCTTGACAAATTTGCTTGGAATCTAGGAGCCAGCTAAAAAAAAGTTAGGAGCCAGGTTTTTTTTAAACGACCGACAAAGCTTTATTTTCAATATAAAAAATAACTAATCTTAAATTTACACAGAAAAAGACCGCCCCGCTAGAGGCCCGAATAGCGTCACTAAAACGACGGTAAAGCAGCGCTAAAAATAGCGCCGCTTTACCGCCGACGCCCCCCGCGGCTTGGTGTGAAAGGGCTCTAAGGGTTCGATCAGGTCCGCCTGAAAAACAGACAGGCGAACCTGATCAGACAGCCCGTGTGAAAGGGGCCAAGCAGGGAGATAACAAATAAATTAATTTTAATTAGGAAAAAAAATAAACAGTTTTTATATAAATAAATAAAAAAATCTATTACGAAAAAAAAAAAAAAAAAAAGGCTATCCCCACATTCACTTCCTTCTCTTCTCCACTTTGGGAAGGAGATGGGCAGTGAAAACAGGCAGGTATTTCGCATTAGCATTGCTGGTTGCAATACCAACGGCCACCACAAGATGGCGCCAGATTTCAGAAGGACTCCAGAACTACCGAAGAAGGCCGCAAAGCCGAGGCCTCAATTACTGGCCGGCGCGGCCCGACGTGATCGCACGGGGGGGGGGGGGGGTGTTCGGAGTCCGCACAGAGACAGGATACCCCCAGCTGTGCCGCCCCAGGCGCCAGGTCGCTAATTCTAGTCGCAAATGCGACCTGGCGCCCGGGGTTTGTCGAGCCCTGCCCTCTGGGTGATCTATGTACATTACAAGGATTATAACAAACTTTGTTGCAGATTCCTACATTTTGTTATTCTGAAGAAATCCAAGTGTGTTTGTCTATGCCCATGTGCACAAGTGAGTCTAAAGGGAGTGGTTTCATAATTATGAACCAGTTGCAGCACCTGCAAAGCTCGAATGAGGAAAATTGCAGGGCCTGAATTCCTTTAGATGTGTTTTCCTATTGGAAGTATCTCACCTAAAATGACAATTTTGTTGCAGGGGATGCCTGAAATCTGACTTGTATCTTTGGGCAGACTTCTGGGAAAATCAGCGAGTCCTTCTGTACACATTCCAGGTAGCCATATTGCATTGCATTTCACAGACAATTACAGAGCTGCATATTGAACAGGAAAGGTAATTTTCAATAACACTTAATTACAATATGACTTGTGTCGCAATTGTATATGATACATATTGATTTTTTGATACGTTTTATTTATTATTTAAAGGTACTTCTATAGCGCCGTCAATTTACGCAGCGCTTTACATATACATTGTACATTCACATCGGTCCCTACCCTCAGGGAGCTTACAATCTAAGGTCCCTAACTCACATTCATATACTAGGGCCAATTTAGACAGAAGCCAATTAAAGCGGGGTTCCATTTAAATTTTTAACTTAATCTTACCCCCTTCAGTTAATTGCATAGATGTTCAAATGCCACGCGAAAAATTTTTTATCGCTGTAATTACCTTTATATTGTACTTTATTGTGGCACTTCCTGTCTCTCCTCCCATGGGAGTAGGCGTGTTTATTGCCTTTCCCCGGCGCCGCACTGTCTCCTGGGAGCTTAGTGTCAGGCTTCCCAAGATTCAGTGCGGGAACAATGATCATGCGAGTGAACAAGCTGTCGATGAACAGCATTTACCGCATCCCGGAAATCAATGCTTGTGGGCTTCACATGCCCACAAGCAAGATGGAAACAACCAGCATCACATTTTTTAAGTTATTCGTCAGTACGAAAACAGACAGAAGCGGAAATATTACACCCAAACTGAGTATTATTTTGGGATTAGCAAAGTGTCTCAATGACCTAAAAAAAAAAAAAAAAAAAGGTCGCCGGACTCCCACTTTAACCTACCAGCATGTCTTTGGAGTGTAGGAGGAAACCAGAGTACCCGGAGAAAACCCACACAGGCACGGGGAGAACATGCAAACTCCAGGCAGGTAGTGTCCTGGTTGGGATTCGAACCAGCTACCCTTTTTAATGCTAGGCGAGAGTGCTACCCACTACACCACTATCTATAGCAGATTAAAAAATTGACAGTTACTTACCGATAACTGTTTTTCTAGGATATCTTCCAGGACGGCACACCTGGGAGATGAGAGGCTCCTCCCTACAGGAAACACAATCAATCGACAGCTGTTTTAAGTCCCCACCCTTCCCCTTGATCCTCAGTTTGTAGAGAAGTAACTCCTGAACCTGGTTCACAAGGGAAATCATTCCTCATAGGTACTCACCTTCTAGTGTTCTACCATTTTCCCTCCTCCAACGGGCGGGAAGTAGGCCTGCCGTCCTGGAAGATATCCTAGAAAAACAGTTATCGGTAAGTAACTGTCAATTTTCTCTAGTCATCTTCCAGGACGGCACACCTGAGAGGATAATCAAGTACCTCAGGCCTACCTTAGGGTGGGACCACTGCAAGACCCTCTTGGCGAACCTTGGTTCTGCAGTGAGTTTTACCTCCACTCCCTATGCTTGATGAAGGTATTATAGCTGGATCATGCGGCTGGTCTGCAGGTCTACTCCACCGATGTCCCTGCCTTCTCTGCTTCGGATGCAGAACCTAGGTGGAGTAGGCTCTTAAAGATGGAATCAGAAAACATGTTAAAAACTTGTAGGTTATCAATGTTGCCCGTCTCACACATCTAACAACCATGGCCTATTGTGCCTGTAGGTGCTACTTAGAACCCTTAAAGATTAATCAGAGACCTGTGTTGTAAGACAAGGACACTAATTGATCACTAAGAGGGCCTGTGTGAACACTACCCTGTTCAGGGAATTAAAACTGCAAAAAAAAGGTGGGCCCCTAACAGACAACCTTTTTTGTTCATTTTTATCTTTACATCAGCAAAGACTAAAGGGAAGCCCACTTAAGGGTAATAGATTAACCGAGGCTTGATCCCTGTGTTTAAGGCATGCCCACTCTGGGGCTTTACTTACGCCTGAGTGCCTACTTCAGGAGAATAAAGTTCATAGCAGGAGTATAAACACTTATACTGCTACATCTAGTTCTGCTAGAAGGGTGAGATGAAGGCCATGCACCGAGCCGTAACCTATTCGGTCGGGTGGACATCTTTATACTTCATCTTCAGGTCATAATACTCCTCTGAACAGAACTTCCCAAGTTCTTACTAAGCAGGGCGATTCTTTATCGCCTTCTTCCAGTGTCCTATAACCCTACTGGGCTTCAACCCTAGGAAATGGTTCCAGCATCCCTGAATGTAAGGGGCTGAGGCTTTCTGACATGTGACATCTGCAGCCAGAACTCCAGGCCCCTCCACGGAAAAGAGGGCTGAAATACAAAAGGTGATACATGCATTATTAATATCACAAATTAAAAAAGATCATAGATTGTGGACCCAGCACAATAGATTTAGACAGAAAGGACACAAGAATAGACAATAATGTGTATCTGAGTGTGGCTAGCTAAACCAACACATCAAATATGGGAGAGACCCAAATCTGAACTTTAATGTAGACAAACAGTCCTCACAGTCTGGTATTCTGATGTGCAGCCAATCTGTAAAAACATTAAGACACACGCAAACCCTCAGCCTTGGTTCACACTGGGACAACTTGTCAGGCGACCTAGTCACCTGACAAGTAGCGTCCTGTTCTGTGCAATGGAGCCGTTCTAAATCAGCGCGATGCAAGTCACTCCGACTTAGAAAAAGGTTCCTGTACGACTTTGGGGGCGACTTGCATTGACTTCTATACAGAAGTCGTTTCGCAAGTCGCCGCCGAGTCGTGTCCTGGGTCGCCTGAGGCAGTCGCGCTGTAAGTCGTGCTGCCTCAGTGTGAACCGACCCTAAATGCTGCGTGTTTCTGAAGTGCAGCTAGCTAGGTCATAACTGATATATATACATAAAGGACGGGAGTCCTGTTTACGGTGGAGTTTTACTGATGTACAGCAAAACAAGGCCATAGATATAAGACAGAAAGACCCAAACTTCTATGTTGCGCATTTCTGATGAACCACCAAATACAGTTATAAGATCAATATGGCACTGGCTAGCTAAACCAACATAACAAGACAATATCTTTTCTGTTATGCAGTTCTGTAGTGCAGTCACATAGAACCAACACGGAAAGGACCCAAGCAACCTGCAGCATTGTGTTTTTCTGAAGTGCAGTAAGGTAAGGGAATCTGAAACAGAAAGCACCAACAAGCTTCAATGTTGAGTATTTCTGCTGTGCAGCCACATAAAAACAGACAGCCTTCCTAGCTGCGATCTTTCTGCTGTATTGCAAAGTAAGGCAATAAACTCCATGATGTCTATTCTTGTGTGTAGCAAAACCTCAACCAGAAGGGAAACTTAGGGCTCCCACACCTGTGCGACCCAACCTGCAACCGCAAAAACGCAAGAGAAAAGTCATACACTATGGCTTCCAATGGGAACCATTTGTGTCTGTGCAACTCCAGGTCGCAGCGCCACCAAGCAGACCCTGCTTTCTGGATCCACAGACCTCAAGATTACACAGGTCGCAGGTAACTTGCAATTTTCAGGTTGAACAAGCGAGGGGTCCCCAATGCTGTATCTCCCTGGAGGTGTGCAGCCAACAACCCCCTGCTGTGTATCCCTAAGAAGCAGCAAGGTAGAACAATGAGAAACAGAAAAGACACCCCTCACTGCTGTGCCTTTCTGATATGCAGCCGATAAGGCAGTAAATATAGAACATACAGGACACAAACAATCTTCAATCTTTGTGTATGTCTGATGTGTAGTAATATACCATTACTGAGCAGATACGCCACCATCCTCAATGTGTCTCCCTGCTGAGGCAGCAAAAACAAATCAGAAAAGGACAAGCAACCTCATTGCTGTGTCCCTTCTGATATGCAGCCAATAAGGCAGTAAATGTAAGACATAAAAGGACAGACAACCTTCAATCTTGTATATATCTAATGTGCAACAATATAACAATCTGAATAGAGATAGCACATCCATATTGAAGGGATTTGGCATGCGACTCAACATGTCAAATCGCATGCCTAAAATCGGCAACCTTTGCCGTTAATAGTATACTGTCAGCCTGACGCCACTTTGCGGGGCTGCACCGATTACCAAAGGCAGTACCAGTACTACCCCTGACACAGGTTCAATTTGTATTTCCCAACAATTCAGGACCATCAATCTTCACTACTGCCTTTCTAATAAGCAACCAATAAGGCAGTAATACAGGACACAAAAAAACCCCAGACAGAACTCAATTTTGAGTATGTCTGATGTGCAGCAATATAACAAATATGAGCAGAGATGTCATAAGACTCAATGATGTGCATTTCCGCCATGCGTCACAAGACCAGAAAGTACAGACCACCTTCCCTGTTGTATTTTTCTGATCTGTAGCCAAATAAGGCAGTACCTTTAGGATATAACAGACAACAACCAAGCTTCAGTGCAGAGCATTTCTGATGTACAGCACTATACCCCTTATGAGCAGAGATGTCACAAATCTCAATGTGTATTTCTGCTGTGCCACAAAACATCCCAGCAAGGACAAACCTTCACTACTGAGGTCTACTGGTGTGCAACCAAGGGAGGAGTCCTGGTCTATCCCTTTATGAAATAACCAAACAGAGCAATTTGATCCCTAGGCATAGCCTGGGCTGTAGATACTAACACTTCACCCCCAGTGAAGGAACAAATTCTAAAATGGTTAGACACCTTACTATAGTAGCTGTTGTCCTACCTTACCTCCTTAGACTGAGCAAACGCTGGCCAGCTCACACACACAGGTGGGGCTGATCAGAAACTAAAGTCTCAATGAGCCCAGCCCTAGAGACCAATTTAGGACAGCCTCTAGAAAAGGTGATCACCAATTTAGCCTGGAGGAAAATAGCCACCTGCAGGCCTTAAACAAGCAATCATGTATCTATCTAGCTCTTGCATATGTTTGCACAGAAAATCCTTAATTAAAGGATATAGGAAGCGATTTATGGTTGACTGTAGCCCAAACCAACAAAAAGGTTTTTCTTACCTTCTGCACTTTAATATAACCACAATGTAAAGGTGGAGTGGGAGGTTGGAGCTTATGACTTCAGATTCCTAGCAGCTGGGCTAATAGGGCCATATAACCTAGTGCACCTACTGATCAGGAGAGCTTACTCCAGAATCCTTCAACCATTGCACAATCCATAAATTGTTCAGTGGTATACCTGGCCTGTAAGGCTGGATTCACACCTATGCATTTTTAGTGCTTTTTGCAGATTTGCACTACAGAACGTGTTCCATAGGAAACCATGTTAAATGGACTGTAGTACACATCTGCAAAATGCAAAAAGCAATAAAACTGCATAGGTGTGAATCCAGCCTAAGGAACTCTTTGTATCTACCAGGTCCTCCCCCCCTTTGCTCTATTCATCCCTACTAATGTCCCACAACCGGACATGTAGGGAGAGTCTGGAAACCTACTGTTGTGATAACCACAGTGTCTCTGCTGTAAGAGGGAGCTGTGGCTGGTGGTATTAGCAGTAGCTTCTAGGCTATTTTGTTATGCAGACCCCAGGTCCTGCACTGCACCACTTAGTAAATACAGGGGGAAGGGGAAGAAATGCCTTACCTACCTCTTTCCCATCTGAGGTGGTTTAGGCACACTCGCTCCTCTGCACCACTTGTCCACCATACAGCATCTCTGATGCAAGAGGGAGCTGTAGCTGGAGCTTTAGCAGAAGCTTCTGGGCTATTTGAATCTAGACCCCAGGGGAGATTATCTCAAATGCCCATAAACCATCTGGCTGGGATTGGGGATTTTGCAGCTAAATTCCCAAGGTAAAGGAAAGTACTCACCGTTGTCGTCTTCCCCTTTTTCCACAGCCACCGGGCTTGCTTTTCCATCCTTATGGTCCACACGCAAGGAGGATAGCCGCCAAAGTGCCCCCCCAACTGCTGTCCCCGTAGGGAGCTGCAAGGTTAGGCTGTGTCCTGCCAGTCAGTATATACACCTGGGGGGGCAATGCCATACGTTCCTCATTCCATTCTGAGGTGGTTTAGGCAGACATCCACCGTAGTGAACTGGTGCCTCCTCGAAAGGAGGATGTGGGCGCCTGCTCCTGCTGACTCTTAGCCTTCCCTCCTGGGTAAGAACACGGGTCGTTCAGGCAGCGCCCTCCCCAGCAGCCCACACGAGCTACCAGGGGCCCAGGAGTCGGGGGCCCTGGAAAGAACTGACAGCCAGCACCCCTGTCTGAACGGACGCCCGGACAGGTAAGGGGGGGGGGGGAGACAGGAAAAAGGCCCCTGAAGTTCTGGGGACACCACTGTACCCAGGGGCCTTCAGCTCTCAGGGGGACTCTTCCAGTTTCTGCTGCCCCCCCTGAGGAAAGGATAGGGGAAACCCCAGGAAGGATAAATATATCCGGCCAGACCCAGAGGCCCATCAGGTACTAACCAGGCCCGACCCTGCTTTGCCTCCGAGATCATACGAGATTGGGCAGGCGGCGCCCTCTTTCACTTTCAGGGTGATGTGGCCGTAGGCCTTCCCCAGGCATTTGGTCCGGCTCCCAGGGGGGGGACCACCAGCCCCAGGCTTCGGGTCATTTGGAAAAAAACAAACAGTTTCGCTGTGTAGGGAGAAACACAATCAAAAACTGAGGATCAAGGGGAAGGGTGGGGACTTAAAACAGCTGTCGATTGATTGTGTTTCCTGTAGGGAGGAGCCTCTCATCTCTCAGGTGTGCCGTCCTGGAAGATGACTAGAGAAATATTGTTTTAAATATTTTAAATTGTCACTTTTTTTTGTTTATAGTGCAAAAAATAAAAACTGCAGGTGATCAAATGCCACCAAAAGAAAGCTCTATTTGTGGGGAAAAGGGACATAAATATTATTTGGGTACAGTGTTGCACGACCGAGCATTTGTCAGTAAAAAGTAACTGTGCCATATCGCAAAAAATGACCTGGTCATTAAGGGCAGTAAATCTTCCGGAACAACAAGTGGTTGTTAAAGAGGTTGTAAACCTCCATTTTCAAGTTGTACCTATAGGCAAGCCTACAATAAGGCTTACCTATTGGTACTGTAAATATCTCCTAAACATGCGCCGTTTAGGAGATATTTACTTTGTACTGCACCGATCATGTTATCGCCACATGCCCTAGCAAGTGCGATGGCTGGCGGCTCCCGCGCACATACGCGGGAGTGATGTCCCTTGACTCTGGTCAGTCACAGAGCTGGAGTCCGCGGCCCTGGAAGGGAAGGGGCGAACATGGATGTGGCCTTCAGCGGGGACAGTGCGGGGTTCGTTTGCAGGTGTCAGATAATGTGCTAGTATGCAATGCATACTAGCACATTATGCTTTTACTTTGCAGGGAACAAAAGAGAAAGTAAAAACCATCAGAGTTTACTTCTTCTTCTTTAAGCCACAGTGTAAAGTACATGCAATCCCCTCTGTTGGAAAACATTCTACTGTATGTCCCAGTGTCTGTGCTTTGTAAAAAAAATATGCCCATTACTACCTTATTTCACAGCACCGCTTGGCACTCACGTGACTCCTCGCTGCTCCCTCTCCCGATCTGACAGCTGCAGCAGGAGCCAAGCATCTCCCGCTGACGTCAGTCGGGAGAAGAGTCAAGACGTTAGCGGGGGGGGGGGGGGGAGAGCAGAGCAGCGAGGAGTCATGTGAGCACCGCTGTGAAATAAGGGAGTAATGGGCATATTTTTTACAAAGCACAGACACTGGGGCATAGAACATTTTCTAACAGAGGGGATTGTATGTTCCTTACACTGTTATTTCAGCAGCAGGAGCGGGCGGGGGGTGGGGGTGTCCTGACACAGAGCTGACAGACAGGGAGGGGGGAGAGCTGCAGATAGCTGTGGATGACGGAGGCACATAAACTGACCACGGTGTCAGGGCTCAGTAGCCATGATAAACTGTGGTCAGTTTACAGAGGGGAGGGCAGAACCAGGTAGGATCAGCCAGGTATTTCAGGTGTTACAGGGGGACAAATTACACAGCACAAGCACTGTGCTGTTTAACATGCTTTAAAGAACCAGGATACAATTTTTTTTTTTTTTTAGGGTTAAGTGCTTTAAAGGCAGCCATCAGCACTCCCATTAGGATTTGTGTTCAAGATTTACAAACAGGAGTTGAATGGTACTTTAACCGCTTGCCGACCAGCTGCCGCAACATGGCTTGGCTGCGTGAATCGTTATGTTACGTCGCTCCCTCCGGTGCCCACTAGGGGTGCGTGCACACCGCCGGATGTGCGCAGCTCACCCCCGGAGCCGTTGCGAGTGCCTAGCGGTCTCGAAGACCGCCGGGGTCCCGCGATCGCTTGTAACAGGGCGAGAACCAGGATCTGTGTGTGTAAACACACAGATCCCAGTTCTCTAAGGGGAGAAGAGACAGATTGTCTGTTCATACAAAGTATGAACAGCGATCTGTCATCTTCCCTACTCAGTCCCATCCCCCCTTCAGTTAGAACACACTTGAGGGAACAGTGAACCCCTAGATCACCCCCTAGTGTTAACCCCTTCACTGCCAGTGACATTTTTACAGTAATCAATGCATTTTTATAGCACTGATCGCCGTATAAATGCCAATGGTCCCAAAAATGTGTCAAAATTGTCTGATGTGTCTGCCATAATGTCGCAGTCACAATAAAAGTCGCAGATCGCCGCCATTACTAGTAAAAAAAATATATATATAATAAAAAATGCTATAAATGTATTTATTGTATCCATTTTGTAGACACTTTAACTTTTGTGCAAACCAATTAATATACGCTTATTGTGATTTTTTTTTTTTACCAAAAATATGTAGAAGAATACATATCGGGCTAAACTGAGGGAAAAAAAAAATTTTATATATTTTTGGGGGATATTTATTATAGCAAAAAGTAAAAAAGAATGTGTTTTTTTTTTAATTGAGAATTTGTCGCTCTTTGTTTATAGCGCAAAAAATTAAAAACCGCAGAGGCGCTCAAATACCACCAAAAGAAAGCTCTATTTGTGGGGAAAAAAAGATGTCAATTTTGTTTAGGTGCAACGTTGCACGACTGCACAATTGTCAGTTAAAGCGACGCAGTGCCGAATCGCAAAAAGTGCTCTGGTCAGGAAAGGGGGTAAAATCTTCCGGGGCTGAAGCAGTTAAAAGCTTCAACAAAGCATGCTTAAATCTCTGCAAAGGTTTTGTCAAAGCTTGCTGTCCTGCCTGGTCTTATACAAGCTGAAAGCAGGATTCCGGCCTAAAAAAAAAAAAAAATATTAAAGTCAGCAGCTACAAACACTGTAGCTGCTGACTTTAAAGGGGTTGTAAAGGTAAACATTTTTTCACCTTAATGCATTATATGCATTAAGGTGAAAAAACTTTTGACAATACCGCCGCCCCCAGCCCCCCCGTTTTACTTACCTGATGCCTCGAATCTCCGCTGCTCGTTCTCGTCATCTCCATTGCAGCTCAGCCTGGTCGCTGATTGGCTGCAGTGGATGGATTGAAAGCAGCGCAGCCATTGGCTCGCGCTGCTGTCAATCACATCCGATGACGCGGCGCACCGGGGGGCGGGGCCGAGTGATACAGTGAGCGGCTATAGCCGCCGGCTGTATCACAGGAGCGCGCCCGCAAGCACTAACCACCATGCGAGGGAGCTCGCATTAAGGTGGTTAATGCTTGCGGGGAGGAGCTGAAACAGCCGCCGAGGGACCCCAGAAGAGCAGGTTCGGGGCCACTCTGTGCAGAACGAGCTGCACAGTGAAGGTAAGTATAACATGTTTGTTATTTAAAAAAAAAAAAAAATTTACCTTTACAACCCCTTTAATTTTAAGTAAGTACTTACCTGTCCTGGGTGCCCGCGATGTTGGCCGCCCTGTCCCTCGGCTCTCGGATCCCAGCACTGCCATCCTAGGTAACGGAAACAGGCAGTGGAGCCTTGCGGCTTCACTGCCAGTTTCCTGCGGCGCTCTGTGAATGGACCCATGGTGTTCTGGGAACACACACAGTTTACAGAAGACAACAGGGCCACTCACCGAGGAGCAGAAGACGCCGCGGAAAAAAAATACACAGCGCACTTTAAAACTATGCAGAGACACAAAGAAAGATAGAATATAAAGGGAACCATTTTCCATGTGCATTTTAGTGTAAAGCACAGCAGTGTGAACAGGCGTTAGGGTCACATTATAAAAGTGTGAGCCCGGCTAACTGAAAAGTGTGACATGGGTTGTAAATTCTATTTTCATACGAAAAGGGGTTTTGGCTTTACAAATAGAATACAAACCACCACATAGCACATATACACCACTTTCCAGAAAGTTCCTCACGACAATTTCCGCGTTACCGATAAATATCTTACAAACAACGTTATAAGAGCACGCATGGTATTTACTTACACGGCTCACTGCTTACACAATTTATAAATAAAGATGTGTTCATCAAAAAAAAAAAATGTAGAAAAAACAGGCACGCCCCAAACATTACGTAAGGAGCTGACCGAGGACATTCATTGGCTATGAAAAACACAATTGACGATTGGCCAGAGAAGGCAGGCGCTACGAGTTATTGGCAGTATCAAACGCGATGATTAGTTGGCTCTGCCGGTCTGTTCTCTCTCTCTATTCTCCACCTCTTTTTTTTTTTTGCCTCTCTCGCCTTACGTCACTTCCTTTACTTCGGTGAGGCGGCAGCCATATTTGCTTAGGTTTGAAATGGCGAATAACAGCGCGGCGGCCCTGGCCGGGACCCCGCAACCCACCCAGACGAGCGGCGGTGGGAGTAAGCCGGCGTCTTCAGGGAAGTCCGGGAATGTGCTGCCGCTGTGGGGCAACGAGAAGACTATGAACCTAAACCCTATGATCCTCACCAACATCTTGTCCTCTCCCTACTTCAAGGTGCAGCTGTACGAACTGAAGACGTACCACGAGGTGGTGGATGAAATCTACTTTAAGGTGAGAGCTTTAGTGGCGGGAGCGGCTCCGTGGGTGTGATTGGCGGTGATGTGTGCTGGGGCTCATTACACACCTCATGGCTGAATGTTGGGGGCCAAACATCAACTTAGCATCATGAATGAGCAGGAAGCCGTCATCTCCTTCATGCCGGGAATGATGAGCTGGTGGGGTGGCCGGGGATTGTACACACACACACACAGGCCTTTCATAAACTATACAATTAGATTGTACAATCCCCCTTTAGATAGACAAAAACTTTAATATGATGACAAATCTAAAGGATCCATTCAATTTGTATCAAATCAGAAGGCCAGATTGCACTATATTTTTGAGTTTAGACAAAACTAAACCCATCAATGGAATGGTTTCAAAACACTGTTACATTCCTGGCATGCTGGGATTGAGAACTGTTGTTTGTTTGTGTGCTGAACTGTAAAGCCATCTTATGGCTGGAGTCATAACTGATCACATGTGCAGCAGTGATTATCGCTAGCGGCTATAGCAGCCGCTTACTATAATCGCAAGCAAATCTGGCGGGCTGGTTGTACCTGAGTTGATCAATCAACTTGGTACATTCTGCCTGCCCGTTAAGAGCCGGTTCACACGGGGGCGACTTGTCATGCGACCTAGCCGCCTGACAAGTCGCCTCCCGTTCTGTACAATGGAACCGTTCTAATCGGAGCGACGCAAGTCGCTCCGACTTAGAAAAAGGTTCCTGTACTACTTTGGGGGCGACTTGCATAGACTTCTATACAGAAGTCGTCTTGCAAGTCGTGTGCAGGTCGCCTCGGTGAGGCGACCTGCAAGTCGTGCCGCTTCCTATGTGAACCGAGGCTAACGGTTCGAATCTCGGCCGGTTCAGCAGATTTTAACAGTGTACGACCGCCCTAATTCTTGATAGACTATGGTGGACCAGAAAGAGTCTGCTCCTAATGTTAGGATTGGAAAGTCAGTTTACTACCTTCACCCGAATCTGAGCCAGGATGTGTTGTAAGCATTGTCCTATACACATGCAGTGTGCTGATGGGGGTGTGTTTGGTAGGCAGGGGTTTTTAACAGGAAGCCTTGATTTAAGAAAAAAAAAAATCATTGGGGCTCATTTTGTTAAAGTACAGCCATCATGAGAAAATATGAAAATTGCTGTCACTGACCTTTCCTGAAAATCTTTTTTCTTATTTCATTGCTGAGGCTTTGTCTCCAATACTTCAATTTACAGACATGAGACCAGTATAGGGAAAAATATTTCTAACTTTAATAATCATTTTCTTGGCATTGGCATGGCTTGTTAAAGCAGTACCAAATTCCACAAACACTTCCCTCCCCTTACTCGTGCCAGCATCTTATCCTCGGCTTTTTTCAGAGGCCAGTGCTTTGGTTGTCACGATTGGCCAATCGGAAATGACGCAACGCCTGAGCATGGGAGTTCATTCATTTCATTGCTGGAGTGTGCAGAGAATGAATAGTGAGCTGCTCATGAACAGCACAGTGTATCTTCTAAAGAAGATTGTGACAGGCTGGTAATGTGTTTTTGCAATAAAGAGCCTGCCCATTTTTTTTATTTTTTTTTTTTTTATAACTTTTTCTGCTTTAGAGTGGCAGTCGGTTTCTATGCATTAAGATAAAAAGCTGTATATGTGCAGCAGCCCCCCTAACACTTACCTGAGGTCCCTCTCTGTCCAGCGATGTCCATGAGTGTCTCAGCCGTCCGAGATTCTCCTTCCTGATTGGCTGAGACACAGCCGTGGCGCTATTGGCTGCTCTGTCAGCTAGCCAATTTGGGGAGAGGCGGGGCCAGGTCAGGGCTCCATGTCTGATTAGACACACGGAGCTGTGACTCGGGTGCCAAGCTGCTTGCTCTGGGGACACTGAACAGGAGGGGGATGGGCCAGGATCACAAAAGAGGGATCTGGGCTGCTCTGTGCAAATCCAGTGCAACAGAGCTCTCTCTCGGCTAACTGACTTTGACAGCCGCGGGAGCCAATGGTGCTACTGCTGTGTCTCAGCCAATCAGGAGGGGGAGTCCCAGATGGACGAAGGACTTGTGGACATCACTGGACAGAGATAGGGCCCAGATAAGTATTGGGGGGAGGAAGGGGGCTGCTGCACACAGGTTTTATTCTTAATGCATAGAATGCATTAAGATAAAAAACCTTCTGACTTTACAATCCCTTTAAAGACTTGTATAGGGATGCTGGAGTTGCCTCATGCAACCGCCCCAATGAAGTCTAAGGATTCAGGTCACAGAAGGGGCTAGTGCCATGGTGGATTACAAATACTGTAAGTGCTGACTTTTGATAAAAGGACACTCACCTGTCCAGGGGTCCAGTGCTGTTATCACCTGAACTGATTCTTCACCGGTCTTCAGGTCCCCTGGTGCTGGCATGTTCACTGCGCTTTGAGAGACCTGTGACTTGTCCAAGAAGATTGCAGACCGGGGAGGAGGTGAACTTGTGGTGGATCTCCGCAGCGATCCAACCAGAAGTGGGAGCAGTTGCATGAAGTCTACAGTTTAAAGCCAAATGTTTATCATTGACTCCTTAGTACCATTTCGTTTACCTCTGGCAATGATTTAAGATGCTTCTTGCCAGTATTCTGTGACTGTGATTTTATTGTGAGCCTCTGTCACGAATATGCAATTAGCGGACCTCCAGCTGTTGCAGAACTACAAGTCCCATAAGGCATAGCAAGACTCTGACAGCCACAAGCATGACACCCAGAGGCAGAGGCTTGATGGGACTTGTAGTTTTGCAACAGCTGGAGGTCCGCTAATTGCATATCCCTGCTCTATGTTAAAATGATCTGCTTCATAGGAAATTTAATGTATAATTATCTTTATGTGCAAGTATAATAGGAAACATGCAAAAACTGCTTCATGAATTAATTATTAAAACTGAAGAATCTCAAAGGCGCTACAATTTTGACAGATTAATAATGACTACATTTGTGTCTTCTTTACAACAAAATGACTCATTTTTATTATTGATCATGAGGTGTATGACACCCACATCTAAGCAACAGATGGAAAACAACAGATCGGTTTCCATGGCACTAATAAAATACCATGTACTACATTCTTTATTTCCCAAAATGATTGCCTCTATATATCAGGGCATGTGTAAAATTTTTAACCGCTTCAGCCCTGGAAGATCAGAACACTATTTGCGATTCGGCACTGCATCGCTTTAACTGACAATTGCGAGGTTGTGCGATGTTGTACCTAAACAAAATTGACGTCCTTTTTTTTTTCCCCCCACAAATGGAGCTTTCTTTTGGTGGTATTTGATCACCTCTGCAGTATAAACAAAAAGAAAGCAACAATTTTGAAAAAAACTCAATATTTTTTCCTTTTTTGCTATAATAAATATCCCCCAAAAATATATAAAAAAAACAATTTTTTCCTCAGTTTAGGCCGATATGTATTCTTCTACATATTTTTGGTAAAAAAAAAAAAAAAATCGTAATAAACGTATATTGATTGATTTGCACAAAAGTTATAGCGTCTACAAAATAGGGGATAGTTTTATGCCATTGAGATAGAGATTTAGATAATTAGATATAGACACATTTTTGGGACCATTAGCATTTATACAGCGATCAGTGCTATAAAAATGCACTGATTACTGTGTAAATGTCACTAGCAGGGAAGGGGTTAAAACTAGAGGGCGATCAAGGGGTTAATTGTGTTCTAACTGAAGGGGGAGGGGCCGTGTAGGGGAGATGACAGATCGCTGTTCATACTCTGTATGAACAGACGATCAGTCTCTTCTCCCTTCAGAGAACTGGAAACTGTGTTTTTACACACACGGATCCCGGTTCTTGGTGTGTCACCAGCGATCGCGGGAGCCTGGCAGTGATCGTGACCGCCGGGAACTCACATCGGCTCTGGGGGCGAGCAACGGGCACGCGCCCCTAGTGGCCACAGGGCGAAGCGATGTAACATAACGTTGTTTCACCCAGCCGTGCCTTTCTGCCGCAGTGAAACTGCGGCGGCTGGTCGACAAGTGGTTAATGGGTATATGTGTAAAATAGATGAGCGTGATGTGTTAATGTGTATGTACAGCAAAAATTAATTGGATTAGATCAAAATGGTCACCTTTTCCGGAAAAAAAAATGAAAAGGTGAGCGAACACTGTAACCCTCCCCTTCCCTCAGTTCCCACCAATACTTTCCCTTATGGGTGCTGAGTTGTTAGGTCGGACTCGGTGCCGTGGTCTGGAGATTTGAAATCCCGCTCTTCTCCCTCTTTTCTCTGTGCCAAGAACTTAATTGATAGAGCACTGCTCTGATCCATCCCGGCAGTGCTGCACAGAGAAAAGGGAGAAGAGCTGAAAGTTTAAATCCCTGGTTCACTGCTTAAGTGGCATGGGCTCTGATAGCTCAACACCCACAAAGCTAAGTGCAGGTGGGCACTTGGGTGAGGGATAGATGGGTGTACATTCACTCGTGTGAAAGCCTGAAAGCTTTCACACTGGAGCGGTGCGCTGGCAGGACGCTAAAAAAAGTCCTGCAAGCAGCATTTTTGAGGCACTGTAGTAGCGGTGTATACACGGCTCCTATAGCGCCCCCTGCCCATTGAAATCAATAGGCAACGCCGGCAAAGTGCTGCTGCAGTGGCACTTTTAACCCTTTTTCAGCCATTATCGGGGGTTAAAAGCGCCCCGCTAGCTGGCGAAAAGCACAGCAAAAACGACAGTAAAGCACAGCTAAAAATAGCGGCGCTTTACCGGTAATGCCCAGGCGCTGCCAGTGTGAAAGTGCCCTTAACGTTTGATTTTTGGAGTGAATGAACTTTCCTGAACTCTGGGACATTTCTATCGCCCCACACTTGGTACACGCAGCGCCAGGCAAGAGGAGGTGTTTTGTGTTTTTTTTTGGGGGGGGGGGGGGGGGGGGGGTTTTAGCCATATTCTGTGGGAAGACTTGAAAATTGCTGTTCATACGCTCTCCATCCAATCTGACAGAGCTTGAGCTATTTTGCAAAGCCGAATGGGCATCGACCAGAGAAAAACTCATATCGGTCAACCTCTAGTTTACAGTAGTCATTATTTAGCTCTTTTTGTACTATATAGGGCTAATTTTAGTTTTTTTTTAACCCCATTATGTTACTGGCCGATTAATCGATTATGAAAATAGTAATCGATTAATTTCGTAATCGATTAGTTGTTTCGGCCCTATAGATGTCCTCACTACCTGTTGTCTCCCTCCGTTTGTAAGTATGAGTCGGATGTTTGTAAGCTGGGGGCTGCCTGTACTGATAAGGTAACCAGCATAAGCTCTGAATAGCTATCAGTGCAAAATGCTAGGATTTTCCCCCCTCTGTAAGAAAATTCTGTTCTATATGCAGCACATTAGGAAGTGTATAGATTGCTTTATGTATAAAAAAAAAAGAAATCTGTGTTTTTAGATCCATCCTTCCCCCTTTTTTTTTTTTTTTTTTTTTTTTTTTTTTACTTTTATAACAACAAATATGTTCCAGTTAATTAAGGCAGACAATGCATGTGTTAATTGCAAATGTTGTAACACCAATTATTTCCTCTGTTAGGTAACTCACGTCGAACCGTGGGAGAAGGGCAGTCGAAAAACTGCTGGGCAGACAGGGATGTGCGGAGGGGTAAGTACAAGTACGTGCCTCCTCATTTTGATTTAATTGCCTCCACGGTAAAGTTAATTTACAGAAGTTTTCTGTGGTGTCTTTTCTCCAGAAGGTTTTTTTGCCTTTAATGCAGAGAATGCATTAAGGTAAACTTCAGCCTTTTGAACCACTGTAAAGTGTATAATGTGAAGCAAGCAATTTATTGCTCACACAGAAGTATTTTATTTATTAGTTATCATTTTTGGTTTGTACATAGAATGACTACTATACAACGGTGGGAGAAAGGGTCTTGATCCAACAAATTATTTAAAAAAAACATCTTTAAAGTTTTCCTTGAATTTTTAAATAAATGTCAACAATGTTCAATATGGAAGGCCTGCTTATCCTATAGATACCCTACCTGATTAAAAACAAAAGTATAGATAAAGAAGATTAGAAATATGTAGAACATGCTTGCCTTACACCCTGGCTTCCAGTGGGTTTTCCTTTCCTAGAATCTCCAGGGACCCCAGTAATCGCAAAACTCTCAGTTGTTTCTGCACAGTGTTAAAGAGAAACTGCAGTCTGCTCACGTAATTTGTAAACAACCATCTTTGCTATTCTGAAGCTTCCCTCCAACCACTTTGCATATTTTATATATACTGTGATTCTGCATTTGCCAAATATGTTGCAGAAATCTCCCTCCACTTAGTCTCGCTGCATCCATTTTTAATTGGGCAGCTGAAGCTGCTGCCTATTAATTTCCTGGATTTTCACACCCGCAGAGGCAACCCTCCAGCTCTGCAGCTCTCACTGGCCCTCTTATGACTCACAGTACCCCCCTCCTCCCTTCCTGGCAAACTCTCAGGAGAGTTAGAGAGCTGTGCATGATGTCATAAGCCTAGGCAATGGGATGGCGCCCCTTTTTGAGCCCGAGTGCCCAAACTGCAGCACACAACCAACTTATTTCCTTCAAAGGGCCAACGCAGAATTAAACCTACCAGCGCCTCTGTACAGAGGATGGGACTGATTATCCCTCTGAATGAGCCCTAAGGGACCAAAAACGTGTGATTCTGCAAGATTCGCTCAGAATGCAGGGTTCAGGAATGTGTTGTGCTCAGAATACACGGTGCAACATACACTGACCTACCTGACACATGCACTGACCATTGCACTGACCATTGCACTCGCCTACCTGACTCATGCTTCCTGCACTACTCACATCCCCATTCCCACCCACACCCACGTGTGCTACGTGTATGTGGCCCCGCCCCCTTTCTTAAGCAGCCCAATCATTGGCTGGTGTTTGATAGCTGCTGGGTTCTGCCCACCCCCGACATTAAGCTCAATTCTGACAGCTCCTCTCTTCTCTCTATTACTTGTCAGTTTCACACACAGTTACAATCGACTCAGTGTGAAACCTGCCAGTTCCAAACCAGTGCCATCTGTCAGTTCCAAACCAGTGCCACCTGCCAGTATCATCTGCTAACCAGTGCCACCTGCCAGAGCCAAACCAGTGCCACCTGCCAGTATCATCTGCTAACCAGTGCCACCTGCTAGAGCCAAACCAGTGCCACCTGCCAGAGCCAAACCAGTACTGAGGACATCAAGTGTGTGGTAGAGTGACAGAAGCAAGCAGGGAGGAGTTGAGGGGGGTGATGTGTGTTTTTTTTTTTTTTTTTTTTTTTAATCGGCCTAAAATATCGTCCACGAAAATCAGCATCATATACCGGCCATCGGCCTCCCCAATTTCTAAATATCGGCATCGGCCAGAGAAAATCCCATATCGGTCGACCTCTATTTACAGTAGTGATTATTTGCTCTTTGTACTTTTTTTTTTCTTTTTTTTTTTTTTTTACCCCATTATGTTACTGGCCGATTTAATCGATTTATGAAAATAGTAATCAATTTCATAATCGATTTAGTTATCGATTCGTTGCTTTGGCCCTAAGGTACACATCTTGTTAGATTTCCTCTTCCTGTTCAGGACTGGGAGTGGATTATTGGCATACAGCCAAGACAGCTGATTGGAGGAAAGACACACACCCCCACTCTACATTGGCAAAGGAAGGAAGTAATGTGCAGAGCTCTGCTGTGAGATGGCAAGCTGTCTGCTAGTCTATTTATAGCAACCTCCCATGCCACAAACTTCAGGCTGCTTTTATCTCCTGTGTCAGAGAACTGTCAGAAGTTATCAGGCTGATAACAGATCCCAGACTCAGTGCTTTGGAGAGAGATAAGAAAACACTACAGATGTATGTGCCCAGCTCAAATTTCATGAATCTGGTTTACATCCACTTTAACTTCCCATGCTTGAGGTGCCATCCATTCCCAATGGGTATCAGGGCACACATTATACCTTTTCAGAGAATGTCTCATTATGGCTGCTTGGTAGTTTACCCTTTTACGGTGTTGGTAAAGGGTGTCACTTGTCGGAGGCATAGATAGTTCTGACAAAGCGGACAATGCCATGCAGAATGCTTTGTATTTTGCATCGTTCACATTTTTTGCAGATGACTGGCCATACAGGTGGCACACATTTGCAAGAAAACAGCAAAAAAAGTCTAGCGCCAGAGAACTGGGACATTTGTAACAATGGGAGTAATTCTTGATGTCCTACTTGTGCCCAATAAGCAGCTATATGGATGAACACACTCGGTCGAGGCTCTACATCGTCTCCCGGTCCACACTAAAGTTGGGTTTTCCCTCCCCCTTCCCCGTTTGTGTGGATTTCATAGGGGATGCATGAGGATTCTATCAACAAGCCAGTCCATTGGCCACTGCCATAAGGTACCATTATAGTGGTGAGCAAGCGGATTGTCTCCCATTTAAGCAAAGAAGAATTTTAATTGTTTTTTTAATAGAAAAAATCATCTTATGGCAGCAATAAATCGATAAATGGTTCTTATTGATTTTTTGCCTGTTTATCTGTCCGCAAAAGACTGGCTCCATTAGCGCTTTTCCTCATGGTTGCCATTGACTGTATACACATTTGCAAAGGTTAGTTCAAAGGTAGTCTGGCCCAGGTTAAAACTGCTACCCAGATTTGTCAATGCAGTCAAGTATTCCTCTTTCTCGCAAGCAGCAGGAATGCCTTTGCCATAAAAGGTGCTTGTAGAGTCACAACCTGAGAAGTTAAGGATGCCAATAAATGTCACACACATTGGTGCCAAGGGCTGACACATTAATGATGTCAGTGATCCTTGTTGAGATAATTAGCCAAAGTGATTGCAAAAACACACCAAGTACAACAGCTGGTCCGCAAATACCAAATTCAATGGCCTCTGTCAATACTACAGATGAGACAACACAAGGACACTTTATAGTGCAGCATTGATATTAAAGATGCTTCTCCCATTATGACATGCCCATGGCCACCCATGTCAGATGATTTAAATATGAGTAAAGCAAAATCTGTTTTGCTACTTGAGCTGTACATTCTGATTTGTTGGATTACTGGTGCAACTGAGGAACCAACACTGGCCCATTATGTTGATATTCCTGATGGTTTGAACCTAAAGGTTCTATCTATTTGTCAAGACATTGGGGTTTATTTACTAAAGCCACATCCACTTTGCACTACAAGTGCACTTGGAAGTGCAGTTGCTGTAGATCTGAGGGGAACATGCAAGAAAAATAAACAGTATTTTTGCTTGTACATGACTGGATGATGAAATCAGCAGAGCTGCCCTTCATTTCAGATCTTCCTCTAAGATCTACAGCGACTGCACTTCCAAGTGCATTTGCAGTGCAGAGTGGATTTGCCTTTAGTAAATCGACTCCATTGTGTATCTCGCATTTAAGGCAGACACCTAAATCTTGTGTCTTCGTCGAACTGTTCGCCATGTAACAGGTTCATCACAAATTGTGTATTTTCTAAATGTAATGGAGGGTATACAAAGTTAGTGAAGTTGAAGATCTGACATGTGATCATGAGGAATGTGACACCAGGGTGTTTTGTCATGCTACACATGCAACACGGAAGCATCAAACTGTAGTCATCAAGACCCACGATACTGATGTGGCACTGATTGCTTTATAGGGGAGTTCCACTCAAAAGCGGAACTCCTGCTTATCTGTCTCCCCAAACCACCCCCCACACCTTTCGGGGGGGAAGAACAGGTACCTGTTTTTGACAGATACCATTCCCCACTTCTGGAGACGGCTCCACAGGGCCGTCCCTTGGAAGTTTGGCCTCCTTCCTCTGCCGCCGGGCCAACTAGAAAGCGCTTTGCGCATGTGCAGTAGGGAAACGCCTGTGAAGCAAAAGGGGTGCCGACATCGTGGGAACCCTGGACAAGTAAGTGTCCTATTATTAAAAGTCAGCAACTGCAGTATTTGTAGCTGCTGGCTTTTAATTTTTCTTGAGTGGGCTGGAGCTCCTCTTTAAGTCTTCTTCAGCAAGATTTACCATGTAGGTTGTATTTTTTTTTTTTTCACAGGTATTGGCAACAAAACAAGGATCATTGACTTAGCTCATGTGTCATCAGCTCTTGGAACCAGTGTGTGTGTGTTTTGGCACTTATTGGGATCCATACCTTCTCAGGTTGTGACTCTACAAGCGCCTTTTATGGCAAAGACAAAAACACATTTTCTGTTGCTTGTGGGAGAGGGGAATACCTGGGCCAGTCTACCTTTGAACTACTTTGCAAATGTGTGCCACCTGTATCTGCCAGTCATCTGCAAAAAATTTGAATGATGCAAGATACAAAGCATTCTGCATGGCATTGTCTGCTTTGCCAGAACTATCCATGCCTCCGACAAGTGACGCCCTTTACCAACACTGTAAAATGGCAAACTACCAAGCAGCCATAATGAGACAATCTCTGAAAGGTATAATGTGTGTCCTGTCACCCATTGGCAATAGATGGCACCTTGAGGATGGGAAGTTAATAGTGACCTGGATGACTTGAAATCCTGCCCCTGAAAGTGTGTTGCAGGTAGTCATACAAGTACAGGCGCAAAAGACTGGAGAATAAAAGTATATATAAAACTACCATGGGGGCACCATGACCTGAAAGGAATATAATATATTAACAACAATGTATAAAGGAAGAGAAGGGGGAAGGGCAGAGGGAAAAGTCAATGACTAATAAAAGTCCATGTATGAACCAAAAAGTTAATTAAATATTGGTGGGGGAGAGGGGAAGGAAAAGGGGGGGGGGGGGAGATGATGGTGATGGATCCACACACAGGGCTGCCTTCAGCAGAGAACTGAAACCATGTTCCAATAACCTAAAACAAGAGCACAAGGAGAGAGGCGCCTCTAGGTGTAGAAGTTTTAAAATCCAGTTTAATATATATACACAGGCAACTCACAAGTGTGAAGTCATCAAAAATGTGTGGTAGCAATATCCATCATGTAGGAGTCCGCATCCACCGCAGCCGGCTTCCACATTCAAGCGGTGTCCGGAGAACATACAGCCTCACACGCGGCAGGCAGGAGGACGCCAATGACCGATCTGATGTCTACATGATGGATATTGCTACCACACGTTTTTCATGACTTCACACTTGTGAGTTGCATATATATATATATATCTATCTCTCTATCTATCTCTCTATCTATCTCTCTATCTATCTCTCTATCTATCTCTCTATCTATCTCTCTATCTATCTCTCTATCTATCTCTCTATCTATCTCTCTATCTATCTCTCTATCTCTGGATTTTAAAACTTCTACACCCAGAGACGTCTCTCTCCTTGGGCTCTTGTCCGTTATGTCTGCAAGGCTGGCATAGAGGGGGATGGGGTTGCATTTTCAGTCATTTCAGCCAACCTGTGTTAGAGTGCTGCTTTTTTTTTTGATTACACCAGGGGTAGGCAACCACCGGCATAGGTGGCACACTAAGCCTCGTTTGCCGGCACTCGACTCCCTCCCCATCAGCAGAGAAGTGTCAGTGAGTCTCTAATGCATTCTAGTTTCAGAGTTCACTGCACCTGCACTGAGGGGGAGGCACTGTGCCCCCATACATTGTAACGGATGGGAAACATTGTTTGGGTCTCCAACTTTGCTATAGCTGTAGGCGGTCCCTGTTTCAAGGAGGGGGACTGTCATTGGCCACTGCTAAAGCCAATCACAGTCCTGCTAGCCCCGCCCACCATCTGGAGGAAGATGACTCGCTCGATTGCTACTACCAATCTCAGAAGGGATTTCACTGTGATTGAGAACCACAATCGGGTGACAGTTTGTGCAATTACTGAGCTGTTTTTTTTTGTTTTGTTTTTTTCACAATTACATACATTTATGGATTGTGACATAAAAACTGCAGGATATTTTGTGGAGAACTTTTAACATAAAGTCCATAGGGGTGTTTATGCAAAAATGCATTTAAAAAGTAGTGCCCAAATGTGGGAACGAAAACATTTTTTTTCCTAGTTAACCTTATGGCCTAAGAAGGCTGAGGGCATCTTGCAGCAGCACTAGAGAGCAGGTGGGTATTGCAACCAGAGATGCTTTTTATTTTAGGAAGAAATTGGGCAACTTTGGTCACTGCGTAAAACCATAAAAATTGGGCTTGCACTGTGTAGAGCTTTTTCTATAGCTTCATTTGGTGGTGTGTGTTTTGTTTTTGTTTTTTGGTTTTTTCAAAGGTACAATTCTGGATTTTCTATTTAAAAAAAAAAAAAAAAAAGTTAGAACTTCTTACGCAACCTTTTAAAAAATATTAAGTGCTGGTTCACGCAAGACCCAGTTCCGTGTGCTTTTTTTCTGCACAAAATGCATGCACAGTGTTTTCCATGTATTCCAATTAGAGTTGCCACCTCATCCCTTTAAACCCGAACACATATTAATTACACAGGTTCTGTGGCTGAGTAAGTTGGTAATTAAACTCACTTGGTGCTTTATCTGCATTTAATTGGCCTCAGAACCTGTGTAATTCGTATGTGTTCGGGTTTAAAGGGATGAGGTGGCAACTCTAATTCCAATGGCTCTAGTTCACACCATGCAGTCAGTTTCCGGTGCAGAAACTGACCGGAAACTGACTGCATGGTGTGAACTAGAGCTATTGGAATACTTGGAAAACACACTGTGCATGCATTTTGTGCAGAAAAAAAGTGCACGGATCTGGGTCTGGTGTGAACTAGCACTAAAAGTAAACTTTAATTTAAAAGTGGAAAAGATCCTATACAACAGAGGTCTCAAACTGGTGGCCCTCCAGCTGTTGCGAAACTACAAGTCCCATGAGGAATTGCAAGGCTGACAGTTACAAGCATGACTCCCACAGGCAGAAGCATGATGGGACTTGTGCTTCAGCAACAGCTGGAGGGCCACCAGTTTGAGACCCCTGCTATACAATCTCCTGGAGCTAGCTGATTAATGTGCTGAATCAAATGCATTCAGATTCATTTTTTGTCTATTCATCTCAAGTGTACTGCAAGAATGGACAAAATTGGTTATCTTAGTACTTCTTTTTTAGTTCAATGAAAAAATAGAATTTTATAGCTTTATTGCACTTGGAGACCACAGAGTGAGGAGCTTAGAATGTTGTTGGCATGTATGCCTTTTATGCCGCGTACACACGACCGGACATTTTGGCATCAAAGGTAGACGGGACGAATCCGTCGGACATTCTGATCGTGTGTGGGCTTCATCTGACCTTTTCTGTCAAAATCTGACGGACCTTAGAAATAGAACATGTTTCAAATCTTTCCGACAGACTCTATTCCTGTAGAAAATATACTTTTGTCTGTATGCTAGTCCGACGGACCGAAAACGAAGCAAGGGCAGCTATTGGCTACTGGCTATTGAACTTCCTTTTCTAGTCCGGTCATATGTCATCACGTTTCAAACGATCAGACTTTGGTGGGATCATGTGTAGGCAAGTCCGTTTCCTCAGAACTCCATCGAAAAAAGTCCTTCGGAGTTCAGTCCGACAAGAAGTCCACTCGTGTGTACGCGGTATAATACACATTGAGGTTGTTTAAAGGCAAATACACTTGAAGTGCACATTTATATCTGCTCTGAGGGGAAGCTCTGCTGACTTATATCATGTGCAAGCAAAAATGCTGTGTGGTTTTTTTTTTTGTTTTTTGTTTTTTGTTTTTTTTTTCCTTGCATGTGATTTTGAGTTTTCTTAGCAATGTGAAGCTTTACCTCATTTACTAAGCCCAGGAGCAAGTGCACGGTACATGTGCCTTTAGTAAATCAACCCCATTGACTTTCAGCATTTCCTTGGTAGCCAGTCAACTGCATGGCTCTTTCAAAAATGGATTCCTTCTCTGTGAAGGATCAGCCTGGGCACAAGAAAAACTACAGCTGCTTTCTCATTTCAGTTATCAATGTCATGCCCCATTTGCTGTACCCCTTAGAGCTGCACGATTCTGGCCAAAATGAGAAGCACAATTTTTTGTTTAGAATAAAAAGATCATGATTCTCCTATGATTCTTGCAACTTAAAATCTTTCACATTATGCAAAAAAACATTGGCTAACATTACTGGTTAGTTTTTTGTTTTTTTTGTTTTTTTAATTAGTTAAAGTAATTTTTTCCAAAAAAAAATGCATTTGAAAGACCGCTGCACAAATAGTGTGACAAAAAATATTGCAACAGCCACCATTTTATTCTCTAGGGTGTCTACTAAAAAATATATATATAATGTTTGGGGGTTCTAAGTAATTTTCTAGCAAAAAAATATTTTAACTTGAAACCAACAAATGTCAGAAAAAGGTTTAGTGTTTAAGTGGTTAAACTTTCCTCACACACTCAGGTGTTCGTTTATGAAGCAGTGAAATCTATTCACTGCTTCATTCCCCGGCATTCACAGAGGAGATCTTTCTGCTCTGTGTGCCTGTTTATGAAGCAGAGTAGATCGCTTCACCTTTGGAGGAACGAAACGATCTACAAACGCTTCCAACAATGGGGAACGGCCCCTGATACTGGAATCTCGTGAGACATAACGAGTTTACAGTACCAGAAATTCACAGAAACACCGAGATATGAGTTTATTAAGCAGTGATAAATTATCACCGCTCAATACACTGACAGACTGCATGGTTTAATGTTAATAAAATAACGAGTCCCCCCTACATTTTTAGAGAGAATTTATTACACATTTTATATATACATGTGTACACATAAATATGACAGGGAACATGGTTATTACTGTGTCAGTCAATGAGGATTCTCAGTGTGCGGAGATCATCGGCGGGAGAACACGTTCAAACACTTCTCCCCCCGATTATCTCTGTTTCATAAACTGTTTATGGACTGTGATCAGCGGCGATCCTTGGGATCACTGATGTTCACTGCTTCATAAACGGACACTGAAGTCTATTCCATTGATAAATTGTTACAATGTTTAGACTTAGTTCAACTGATAAAGAATGTTTTGATTCTTGGCAAGCTGCCCGCTTTTTTCCTTCCTTTTGACGGCTGTGGCTTCAGTAGAGCAGAAAGAATTCTTTGAATAGCAAGAATCGTGAAACGCTTATCAAGATCGCAACAGGAAAAAAATTGCGATAACGATTCTTGACGATTAAGCAGCTCTAGTACCATTGACTACTCTGCAGTGGTATTCAGCCCAAAACCAACCATTAGATGTGGTGGCTGCATCAGTTTTCTTTTCATTGGCTTTTCTCCCCGTTTTCATCTGGTGATCTGGCCTATAATTCACCACCTGTATTAGTGAGGTGCAACATCAGAGGCATTAAAAAAAAAAAAACTTGCTGGCTGGATTACCAGATGAAGATAATGGCCTGAAAAGGAAAGAATACAACCATCTTATCTAAGAATCTGAAAGCTGCAATATGTTTGCTTTTGGGTTTAATACTGCTTTAAAAGACGGCAGTGTTTCCCATAGTAAAAAGCTAGATCCTTTGCATAAATGATGGGGTCAGGCAAGTGGTAGGAAAGCCAATAAGGCTTTTTAGAGGCACTAGCTATTTTAACAGAATAATGTTGGCATTTTCTCATGCTGGGGGGGGGGGGTCTTTGGAAGGGAAGATCGGTTTGTGCATTTTATTTTTAAATCTGTTTTTTCTTTTTCACTGTTCCCCTCATAGGTGCGTGGGGTTGGGACTGGAGGTATTGTATCAACTGCCTTCTGTCTGCTCTATAAGCTGTTCACATTGAAGTTGACAAGAAAACAAGTAATGGGTCTCATCACGCATACAGACTCCCCATACATCAGAGCACTTGGTTTCATGTATATAAGGTAAGGAGTTTCCATACCTGCCTAGCTATCGATGGCAGGGCTGATTTGATATCAGTGTTGGATATTGCTACACATCTAACTTTTTTAATAAGTAAGCCATCTCTGGTTCCTTTAGGCCTGATTTACACCTAATGAAATTTTTTTTTTTTTTGCATTTTGCAGATTTGCACTGCATTCCATTTAACATGGATTCCTATGGAACACGCTCTGTAGTGCTAAAAATGCATAGGTGTGAACCAAGCCTTAAGGAGAGTTCCATTCACTCCTTGCTCTGCAGATGCAACAGGAAGTGGGAGAAAATCTCTCCATAATGAGGAAGTATCTTCACCTGCCATCACAACAGTGTCCCAATTGACAGTTTTCCTAGATCATCCTATTCTTGTAAAAACTCAATTTCAGTCCTTGTGACAGAGGTCACTAATGCAAATGAAAAGAGTGAATTTACCTAGTTGGGGGCATGGCAATAAAAACTTGGTATATGCTGAGAGAAGCACCAGACACAATTTGTAGAATTCAGAAATGTGTTTTGCTGAGAGTCCCTAGATACATTGAGATAATCTTAGTAGTAGCAGTATAAATATTCTCACTAGAGTAATAATATATTGACAGTATCGCTAACCTTTTGACAATACACCAATTACATGTTTAATATCATTTCTACTGTCTAATTTGTCTTCCCTTAATATGATCTATATCAGATTGTATTAGTTTTCAGGCCTTTTTCTATTTATATACATTTTTTTTAATAACTTCTCTGATATTAGACTACTGTACCAAGATTATCTCTCAAAACACCCGTTATAGTTATTACTTAGTTGATTATCCCCTTCCCGCCGAGTGTACGCAAATGTGCAGCCTCGGCTTTCGGGGGTTATACCTGGATGATGCCCGCAGCTGCAGGCATCATCCCGGTACCGTTTTTTAGAGCCGGCGATCGGCTTTCCAGGGATCACAGCCGCACGGCTGTTATACCGGAGGAGCGTGAGGGGACGTCCGCCTCCTGTCCCACCGGAAGGCTCGATCGACAATCCGCCACCTCCGGTGGCTAGGGACAGACTGGCACGAAGCCGGAAATGGCTTTGTTCCAGTCTTCTGATTGTAAACACGAAAGCAACATCATGACGTCACTTCCCATTTTACTCGGCTGCCAATGGCGCCTTTTTAAAAAAATATACAGTATTCAGGATCGCCGAAAACGGCGATCTGAATACTTTGAAGTGCAAAGGAGGGATCAGGGGTCTTACCTATTACTGTCACAAGGGATGTTTACATTCCTTGTGACAGCAATAAAAGTTATAAAAACAAGTTTTTTTTTTTTTTTTAAACACAATTTATTAATATCAAAATAAATAAGAAAAAAATTTTTTAAAGCGCTCGCACAGCAATGAAAACGCATACGGACATGATAATGTGATACCTAGCTCCATATGGTCTCTTTCCTATTATGTTGTTTAACATTTAAAGTAAACTCAGTCTGCACTAGGCTTTATAAACTTAAATATATCTAGCAGGTTAGTATATCCATAAAATCCACAGACCATATACAACTTCTCCTGAACATTCAGGACGGTGTAGGATTTGTTATGTCTAGAAATGTTCTATTTGCTATACATCTGCAATTTTAATGCAGATGTGTTTTAATGCAGATGTGTTTACATAGTATGTTCACCACTGTTTTTTCTGTATTTTTTCTGTTGATCTTTATAATCAATAAAAAAACCTTTGTACAAGAAAACGCATACCGAAGTCGCGCCCGCATATGTAAACGGTGTTCAAACCACATATGTGAGGTATAGCCGCGATCGTCGGAGCGAGAGCAATAATTCTAGCACTAGACCTCCTCTGTAACTCTAACCTGGTAACCGTAAAAAACATTACATTTTTTAAAAAATTTCCCCTGTGGAGATTTTTAGGTACCGTAGTTTATCGCCATTCCACGAGTGCGTGCAGTTATAAAGCATGACATGTTTGATATCTATTTACTCGGCGCAACATCATCTTTCACATTATGCAAAAAAATTGGGCTAGCTTTACCGTTTCGTTTTCTTAAAATTCGTGAAAGTGTCCCTTTTCCCAAAAAGTTCTGTTTAAAACATCGCTGCACAAATACCGTATGGCATAAAATATTGCAACAATCACCATTTTATTCTCTAGATTCTCTGCTAAAAAAATATATATGTTTGGGGAAGTAATTTTCTAGCAAAAAATATGGATTTTAACTTGTAAACTCCAAATGTCAAAAATAGGCATGGTCATGATGGTCATGAAAGGGTTAAATGTACATATAATTTTTTTTTTTTTTTTTTTGTATCCCTGATGTAGGGTGACCTTTTAAGCCCCTTAAATGTGATAGTTTTATTATAAAATAAGAAAAAAAACTTCAAGTTATCTTTGAGGGCAGCATCTGAGATGAGGCTCCTCCCACCTGCAAACGGGTACTTTGCTGTCTGGCTACCTTCCCATGGCATCGGAGGATGCCAGGTATACTCAATTTTGCTTGGGAAGAAATGCATTGTGTTATTCCCCACCCCCCCCAGGCAAATCTTACCTTGGCCTGAGGTTTCGTTTCCACCGGGAGATACGCAACCATCCCTCCCAGCTGTAGGCTTCCTTTAGTAGCCACCCCATACGATTTGCTGTGGAAGAAATGCATTGTGTTATCCCCTCCAGGCAAATCTTACCTTAGCCTGAGGTTGCGTTTCCTCCGGGAGGTACGCAACCATCCCTTCAGCTGTAGGCTTCCTTTAGTAGCCACCCCACGTGATTTCCAAACCCCCCCCCAGCAAAGAGGACATGCATGAAGCGGTATGTGCACTTCACCTGTACGTATGGTGGGACAGCTGGGGGTGGAGACAGAGTAGGGGCAGGATGCTTAAAATGCCCTATTTTGGGGGACCATATTTAAACTTACCATTTGGTTTGCCACGCCATCTGCCCGCCCTGCAGATCCTGCTAGTCAGGACAGCTCTAAGATAAGCCAGAGGTATTTATGGGAGAACATCTGCTTTCTTTTCTAACCAACTCATTTCCCTTTTTATAGTTGGAATGGTCTCTCTACACGCCTCCTTGCTGGGCCCTGTATCTTTCTTTCTGCAGACCAAGACTCCAGAGGACAGGAGGCCTAGAACCAGTGGCTTGCATTCCTACCCTAAGCAATGTGCTTACTGCAAGACTAAAATGGCAGCTGGTTGGGCTAAACTTTTATGTCAGCCTCCTTTCTCTTTCCGGTCCTAAGGGCTCTTTCACATGTGGTGTATCAGTGAACATCAACTTGCATCGCTCCGCCGATCCCCGCTGAGCAGGAAGATGACAGGTCTGTTGCTGCACACTGTCCCTCGTCATCCGATCCGAAAACAGATGGAAAAGTAGGGTTTTCCTCCGTTTACACTTTTTCGGATCGGAGCGGGTCAGATGTCAGCGGACATGTCACCGCTGACATCTGACGCTCCATAGACCTCCATGGAGTGTCCGTTCAGGTCAGCCTAAAAAACTGACAGGTGGACCTGAACGGACAGTCTGTGTGAAAGAGGCCTTAGTCCAAAACCAGCTGGGAAGACCTAACAAACAGGATGTGGACAGGGACTCCCAGTCATAATCTGAAGATGGGGATTGCTGTGAGTCTGCAGAGGAATAAAAAGCACATAAATTGCTATTCCCCCACCTAAGACACTGATGAATTAAAGCGATAGCTGAGATCCTGGTTATCAAGGAAGAGCATACCAAGCTTATCTCTACAGAAGATGTACAAGGGGTTACAACTCAAAAAACCTCATACATTTCCAGTTCAAAGACAAAAGATGAGAAATTGATCAGCAATGTTTGCCCTCTTCTCTGGATCCAGCAAAGACCACAAGGCCTCCAAAAGCGCTATTCCTGGATGGATCAAACTAGGCATTACACATGCTTATCAAGTTCAGTGCATACACCAGTTTACACCAGACACATGCCATACTCTCTTCATCATTCATTGGAGAGCTATCTGAAAAATAAACCACCTAAATTAGTGGACACACACCACCAGCACCAGGCTCTAACCCCACACCACTCTTAGACTAAAAAATAGCTTTACTTTTTTCTTTTGAAAACTTTTGTGAACTATTTAAAGCCTGGGGCAGGGGGGGACCTTTAGGCTCTGTTAAAATGTTTGTTTTAGATGGGGTGCATTAAAGCGTTTGTTATTTTTATTTTTAATTACCTTTACAAACATGTTATACTTACCTTCACTGTGCAGCTCGTTCTGCACAGGGTGGCCCCGAGCCTGGTCTTCTGGGGTCCCTCGGCGGCTGTTTCAGCTCCTCCCCGCAAGCATTCACCACCTTAATGCGAGCTCCCTCGCATGGTGGTGAGTGCTTGCGGGCGCGCTCCCGTGATACAGCCGGCGGCTATAGCCGCTCGCTGTATCACTCGGCCCCGCCCCCCGGCGCGCCGCGTCATCGGATGTGATTGACAGCAGCGCGAGCCAATGGCTGCGCTGCTTTCAATCCATCCACTGCAGCCAATCGGCGACCAGGCTGAGCTGCAGCGAAGATGACCAGAACGAGCAGCGTAGATTCGAGGCGTCAGGTAAGTAAAACGGGGGGGCTGGGGGCGGCGGTTCTGTCAGAAGTTTTTTCACCTTAATGCATAGAATGCATTAAGGTGAAAAAATTTTTACCTTTACAACCCCTTTAAGTCTTGCTTGCTACATCTTTAATGCATGTAAATTTGCATTTATTTCACAACGCATAGATGTGAAATGGCTCTAGGAACCATTCCTTCCTTTTCCTTCCACTTTAAAACTTTTAGGCATCGTGCACACAGCATCTAAAAAAGCACCTCTAAACGCCAGAACTGCTGGCAGTAAAATGTAGAATTTAAAAAAAAAAAGTTGCATATTGCACACGCGCGAATATGGCATTCTACTGGCCAGAAGAATCATTTATTATGGGTGTCTAAATGCATTTACCCGCGTGGTTTTTGTTTTTTTTGTGTGTAGCATTTAGGCACGTATAGCTATTTTTGTGCATTTAAGCTCCTCTAAGCTCCTCTAAAGAACTTACCTTTTTTGGGTGTTCATTTTTTTTTTTTAAACTCGTGTGTTTGTGGGTGGGTGTGTGTACACACAGGCTTACATAGAGGTGCTTTTACAGGCTGAAAAAAAAAAAAGCTCAACGCCTGTATAAACAGCATTTACTTAGGCTTCATGGGCATGAGCCCTTAAACAGAACCGTGGGCATGAGCCTTAAAACGGAACTTTGGCTATCACAACTCCAAAAGAACACTGCCAGTCTTGTATTAAAATGCTTTAAGGGTTACCTTCTAGCATGGAAATGTTAGAGCTGCCCAAGCTTATTGTTTTGAAGCAAGCTCTCTGGTGCTCTTATTCTAAAGCTGGCTATACATTATACAACTTTCCATTTGATTTACCAAATCCATATAATATGAGGTCAAACCTAAACCCTTTCAATTTGTATGCAGTCAGGCAGACCCTTGCCCTACATAACGCGTGACGAAGTTGAAGATATTGATAAAAGGTCCTGGGGTTCAAATGAAATTCCCTACATATTTGTTCATATCTCTTTAGCACCTCCCCCTCGTAAAGCTGTGCAAAGAACCGAATCCCCCTTTCTTTCCAGGGTGCGAAACCTTGCAGTTCCTGCACCTCTGGGTATCTTTTATTATGCCATATCAGGGTAAAGGGGAGCACACCTGTTATTTTCAGCGCTTTCCGGATCTCTACTCATACCCTTTTAAGAAGGATACTCGTGGGTTCTAGGCCATTCATACTTGGTAAATCCATCTCCATATGGGAGGCCGCCTCTAATACCGGATCTAATAAAGTCACCTATTTACATATAGGGTCCTCATTTCCTTCCCGTCCCAACCCTGCTATCTGCTGTAGCTGTGATGCCAGAAAATACATTTTGGGATGGGGTATTGCCAACCCTCCTCTATCTTTTCCATATTGCAATGTAGCTAGACTGATCCTAGCTACCTGTTTTTTTCCATATCAGTTCCCCCCTCAATGTATCGATTTTCTTGAACCATTTGTTTGAAATCCACATTGGTGAGTTATGGAAAACATACAATTGCTGCGGGGCCCATACCTTTTTTATTAAGTTTGCCCGTCCTATAACTGATAGTGGAAGCTTAAACCAGCTGTTGCATTTCACGTTCTGTCTGGCCAACAGTGGACCCAGGTTCAGCTGAAGATACTCAGCCTGATCTGGGGATACTGTCACTCCCAAATACCTAAAGCTATTTTCTGTAACTATTTGTTCCGCCCCCTCTGGTAATTGATACCTCAGCTGATCTATGGGCATTAGAGTTGATTTTGACCAGTTGATAGTGAAACCTGAGAAGCTTCCAAAGTCCCCTATTATCTCCAATGCCCGCAGTGAGGTGCCTGTGTCGCCTAGATATATAAGTGCGTCATCTGCATATCTTTTCTTCCCTCTGGCCCCTACGAAACCCCACCACCTCTGGTGCATTATGGATCAATATGGCCAGAGGCTCTATCGCCAGGCGAACAGCAATGGAGACAATGAGCAACCCTGTCGGGTACCTCTGTGTAACTCAAATGGAGAGGAGAGGTTATTGTTAATGCGCAGCCTGGCTCTAGGTTTAGAGTAAAGCACCTTTTACCCACGTTATAAATTTGCTTCCCATCCCAAATCTTTCCAATATTTCAAGGAGGTAGAGCCACTCCACACTATCAAACGCCTTTGCAGCGTCCAGTGACAGGATGGCCCTACCCCCCGGGTTGTCCACCGGCACCTGTAAGTTCATGTATAACCTCCTTATGTTATCGGCCGTGGAACGGGTGGGTATAAAGCCAGACTGATTACAGTGAACCAGCTTGCTGATTTATTTGGGATAGCCTCTTAGCCAGGACACTAGCAAAAAGCTTGACATCAGCATTTAATAGAGATATTGGGTGATAAGAGTCCAATAGAAGTCTATCTTTTCCTGGCTTTGGGAGTACTGTTATTATTGCCTCTTGCATGTTATCTGGCAAGCTGCCCACTTCCTCTGCCCCATTATGGCCTGCAACAGTGATGGTAGAAGGTCTTCTCTGTAATGAGTATACCTCCACCTGTATCCCATCTGGGCCTGGGGATTTATGGTGTGTTGCCCTCTCCAATACCTCTGTTAATTCAGGCAATGTAATCGGAAGGTTCAACATTTCCCTGTCCGCCTCAGTTAACCGCGGAAACGGACAGGTTTGTAGAAACCACGCTAGATCAGATGGAACATAACTAGTTTTAGTAGGATATAAATCCTTTATAGAACCGCTGAAAATTATTTAGAATATCTGAACTAAGGGTCTGCTTCTCCCCAGATTCTGCCCTCACAGCTAAGATATTAGTGGATTCCCGCTGCTCTCTAGCTATAAGGGCAAGAAGGCGGCCAGTGTTTTCCCCCTCTTCAAAATAGCTCTGTTGCTAAAAATATCTTCTCTGCTGCGGACAATCAAACCGAGTTATACATTGAGCCTCCTTCCAGGAGTCTTGGTTAGATTGTGACGGATCCAATATTAAAGTCTGTTCTCTTTCTTTCACTTCATCCCGAACACGTTTCTCCCATTCCCTGGACCGAGTTTTAATTCCCCCGATCTCGCTAATATTCCCGCTATCTCTCTAATGAGACTTCCCCTTAAGAATGCCTTGAGTGTGTCCCATACTACCGCTGCACTGGCAGAGCCCCTATTAAATTGCAAAAATTCCCGCAATGCCCCTCTCGTTCTGTCTGCCGGCGGGAACAGAGTGAGCCAAAAAGGGTTCACTTTCCACAATGGGCGACCCGGCGTTCCAGTAACGTCCAGCCGCACCCAACATAGAGATTGGTCAGATAGTAGGCGTGGCTCGAATGCCGAGTCCACCACCCGCTGCAAAAGTACCTCATTCCCCAGTCCTAGGTCAATACGGGAGAACCCGTCATGTGTTACAGAGTAGCATGAGTAACATCTGCCCTCTTCGTGCCTCTCTCGCCATACATCACGAAGTCCCAGTTCCAGAAGAAGGCGGCGAAAGCTGTCTTGCCAGCTATCTGTCTCGCTATTCTGGGTGTCAAGGACATTCTATCCTCAGAATTATCCAGTGTATTATTATAGTCTCCCAGTGCTAATACCGGGACGTCCGGATATAGTGCCATAAATTGCTATAAACTTCTTAGAGGGGCTGCTGAGAACGATGGGGGGGATATAAATTGAGGCGATAATACATACTAGTCCATTAAGTTTGCACAACAGGAGAACCAGTTTTCCCTCCTTGTCCACCCTCTGTTGAATGCACTCAAAGGAGACATCAGAGGAAACCATTACACTAACTCGAGTATGAAGTGTGCATAGCATGGAACTGTATCGGATATTTCCGTGAGTACAGAAGGTGGACAGAGTCAGGGCGCATATGCGTTTCTTGCAAACAGATTATCTGGGGTTTCATTTTATCAAAATATTTAAACATTGCACTTCTTATTTCTGTCCCGCAATCCCCTCACGTTCCATGTCATTTGTATTATACCCCTTTTCTTCCCGTTAATCATTGAAAGGAACAAACCTGGAACTGTGCTATGTAAAACCAAGAATAAGAACAGAAAAAGTGAATCAAGATACATTTACCCTTTTGGGTTTCACCTTCCCCTGTGACCCTACCGGCATGTAATGCATTTCTATATACATTCCCCATTTTTTTCCCGCTTATCGGTGGTGAGGCATAAAAAACATATATATAGCAAAGCTTGTATTTATAATTTCTTCCACTATACATTTGTGATAAACCTCCCCCTTCTCCCTCCACCCTCCCTCTTTGCCCAACTGGGCCTACCCTAGGGGCTTTATTTCTGACCTCCATACTACTCATTCCCTAAATCCTCCCCATTACCATTACCATGCATCTCTTTACCCCCTTGCTCCAGGGGTCCCTAACCCACCCCCCTTTATTTTAGTGCTATTCATGTGCATTCATTTTTGTGCCTACTATTTAAATAAATCCTATCAAACCAGCCCCATTTTAATCTAATTAGTGTATGCCTTCTACTTTTCTCTTTCCCCTTTCTCTCCTTAGTGCTTCTATCTGTGTTTTAATTATTATTTTCCCATCTCTCTTCCTCTCCTTTCCCTCTTCCCCTGTGCTTAAAAAATTGACTTTTGTATAAAACAAGCAGCAAACTCCAAGGCAAAGCGACAATACCCCCCCCTCCCCCCCCCAGGAAAAAGAGGGAAAAAAAACCCCGAAAGGGGGTCTAGTTAGTCTCTAGTCCCGCTGTATTCTGTGTTTTCCTATTGTCCTCCAGCCACTTTTCGACGCTCCGTGGGGAATCAAATAAGTGTATACCGATCGTAGTTATACCCTCATACGGGCAGGGTACAGCAGTGCGTACTCCATCATATTTTGCTGTAACGTACGTTTAGTCGGCATAAAGGCTGCTCGTCGTTTTTGAAGATCTGGTGAAAAGTCTTGATAGAATGAAATTTTTATCCCTCTTATAGAGAATTTCTCCCATTTCTCTTGCCTTCCGGAGCAGTGTCACTTTATCTGTATAGTTAAACATTTTTAGAAGTATGAGTCTTAGGTACTCACTTCCCTGACTGGGTTTAAAGGGGACTCGATGGGCACGCTCAATGCCGAGAAAAGGATGCAGCCCCGAATGTCTCCTCGAACCATCCCTCCAGGAATTCTATGGAATCAGGTCCCTCGCTCAGTTCAGGCATGCCTATTACTCTTGCATTATTTCTACAGTTCCTATTTTCATTCATCTATTTTTGCTGCCTGGTTGTCTGTTTCTTCATCTCAGTTATGTCTTGTCTAAGCGGAAATAACGCATCTTCAACTGTACTTAGTCTTTCCTCCAGGGCTGTTCTTTCCACAGTCTTTCAGCCTGCCTCCCACCACTGCTTGTTCCTCCTTTTAATGCCTTTCAACTGGGTATCCAGGCCAGTAATTGATTCCTTGCATGCAATTATAACGTATAGAAGGTCCCTCATTGTAGGCTCTCCCTCTCCTCTACTAGGGTCCCCCTCCATATTTGTCTCGGCTGTGTTGGGGGGCTTTTTGATCAGTTTCAGCACTTGTAATGTCAAGTTTTCCCGCCCCTTGCTCTTTTGTGTGCGGTGCTACTGTCGGACTTGCCAATGCTGATGCCTGGCCACTGCCTTGGCTTTTCCTGACCGCCGAGGCTTCTATTTGAGCTGATTGTTGAGATTTTACTGGTGAGAGGGAGGTTCGAGCAAATGGCTCAAGCTATGTTGCTGCAGCTGCCGCTGCGGCCTTTGCTTGGCTTGTCTGGCTCTTTGCTGAGCGTGTGACCTGGGCTCCTTGTTGTGGCTGGTGCGGGTTTGCTTTTTCCTCCGCTGCCCGTTTCCCAGCCATAGTAAAATGTCAGGGAAAAAAAAGAAAAACGGGGGGGGCAGGGTACGGGGGGCTAGGACAATTTTTTTCATCTATTGTCCAATGCTACGGCACCAGTTTGCAATAATTGAACCTCCAAACCTCGACCTCTCTCTATTGTTTATATTGCAATTAGAACTGACCCATACTGCTTATTTTTATTTAAAATAAATGGTAAATGTGGATCTCACAACACTCCAGTAATTCCACGCAGCCAGCTTATCAGTAGGTAGTATGATTCAGGTTACAGCTAATGTTGATGAAATAATCTTCAGAGGCACCGTTCTGCTAATTCAATTACTGTCAGTCTCCCACACTGAACCGGGAGCTGTTTCCGCGTCCTAGGCACAGCGCCCCCAGCACTGACAACAGCTGCCTCTCTCTCTGGTGTATCAACAGTTCAACACAGCCAATGTCCACACAGCAAATTCAGTTCAGGTTTCTCCATTTGAGGGAAAAGACAAATATGGCAGGAGAGGAGAGAAAGAAGGGCTTTCACCTGCGTCTGGTGTCCTCGCGCTCATCCCCGGAGACTAGGTACACAGCGTCGCCATTTTCCATTCATCGGCCGCACACGGCTACACACGCTGCCACTGCTGCTGCTGAAGCCGGTCTCTTCGTTGGCCGCTGACAGGCAGGGGGCGCCTCTCACGCCGCCCCTATGGTCCCGTCCTCCGAGCCCGCACTGGCGCCAAGTATGTACAGGGACACAGATCACACAAATCACACAGATCCCCTAGACCCTATTCCGCTCAGGTCGGCTGCTCTCACCAACCACCGGCCGGCCTGCATCCCCTCGGTCAGTATCTTAGCCGGTCAGAGCGGAGGGAGAGGGAGTCGCACACACGTCCTCTCACTCCCACATCCGGTCACGCCCCTCCACACCGGACCCAATCTAAATCTAAAGGAAATTGAAAAAAATAAAATTGTATAATGCATTGCCAGCTTTGAACCTTCTATTAAAGCTGAGTTCCTGGGGGGGGAAGTAAATATGCAGATTACATACATATAAGGATTGTTTTTCATTTCCAAAGGAACTGTGTTTCTGTCCATTATGTTCTGGGATTTACACAGTCCCCTGTCTGGCAAGAGACCTGATTTTTCTTTGTTGCAATTCACCTCAATTATGTTCCCTTACATGTTTTATTTTTGTCCATTACAGATACACACAACCTCCTACAGATTTATGGGATTGGTATGAAGATTTTCTTGATGACGAAGAGGTATGTCAGCAAGGGTAATTCACTTTTCATTGTTCTGCTTCATAGTATCCCACATGTACTTTTCTACGCTATACACTGTGATATGATGGTGTTTTTGTTTTTTTTTTGCACTGAACTAATTTTGGAAAAAAAATTGTAAAACGGGCTGAATGTGGGCCCTTGTGTAATGTTGTCACATTGAAAGGGTAAAGTACACAAGTCTTTATGCTGCTCCACCACAGATTAAAAATCATAATCATAGCGTGTTCAAAAAGTGCTGTGTGATCATGCTTTTACAGTAAATGTGGATCCTGTACCTCACTATACTTTTTTTGCTCATAAATTTAAACTATAACATGATTTTACCACTTTGTTCCAGACAGTAAGACTGTGCATGCCCAAAAGTATATTTTATATGAAAGTTGAGCTAATCTCTCTTCTCCTCTAGATCTTTGCTGCCTCAATTGTATTGGCAAAATTAATCTGACCACATGTGTGTTTGTGTGAGTGCAAGAGGTTTTACCCTAAGTTTTGCCTTTTTTAAATGTGTACAGGGCTCACAATAGATAGAAAACATCTCCCACCCCAACCACTGGCTCCTAAGTGTGCTTGTTTTTGTTTTCAGATCTTAAACCTTTATTAGTGGTTATCAGTTGATACAGGAAGTGGGTGTGCGAAACTCAATAATACATATTTAAGCACTGATACTTATGATAAAAAAATATAATTTGTCATTGCAGAGCAGCGAAGATCACTAGATATAGATCAGGGGTCTCAAACTGGTGGCCCTCCTGTTGCAGAACTACAAGTCCTATCATGCCTCTGCCTGATGGAGTCATGCTTGTAACTGTCGTCCTTGCAATGTCTCGTGGGACTTGTAGTTTTGCAACAGCCGGAGGGCCACCAGTTTGAGATCCCTGATATAGATGGATATAATCACATTAGTTTATTGTGCATATCATGTAAAAAAAAAAAATATCCATGTTTAAAAGCACTCCTCAATCAAGTGCATGGTACAGCCACATGACAACATGATAAACAAGAGAACGTGTGTGGTGCCCCATCCCCTATATATTTAATACATTGTGTATTAAAGTGTAAAGGCAATTTTTTTTTGGGGGGGGGGGGGGGGGTGTTAAAATAAACATGTCATACTTACCTGTTCTATGCAATGGTTTTGCTTGGAGAAGCCCTGATCATCCTCTTGGGTCCCCAGCCAATGCTCTAGGCCTCTCCCCACTGCTAATTGCCCCTATAGCAAGCCGTTTGCTATGGGGGGGACTTGTGCATGCTCTCTCTCCAGCCCTTCTCTCTGTGTCCTTAAACTGAGTGCAGCTCAGCCCTGCCCTCTGCTCCCTCCTCACTGGCTGTGATTGACACAAGCATGAGCCAATGGCTCCTGCTGCTGCATCTCAGCTAATAAGGAGGGAGAGACCTGGCAGAGCCGCTGCTCTAAATGGGGCTCATGTAAGTATTAGGCTGTGCTGAGGGGGGAGCTGAACACTGAATTAAAATTTTTTTTTTTTTTTTTTTTTTTTTTTTTTTTTTTTTCCTTCATGCATAAAATTAATGGAAAAACATTCGGCCTTGTCAGCAGTGAACGATATTACACACGTGGTGGACTAGTCCGAAAGTCAGTCGGTTCTGGATCCCCACGTACAATTTTAATTTATTCCCTTAGCCATGTGAACCTAATTAAACAGGCCCTACTGAGAAAACCGGTGGAGGGGAAACCGAGACACATGAGATGGTTAATTTTATTTTTACAGCAGCCAGAATATCAATTGCGAGATCCTGGAAATCTCCCATAATCCAGTATGATCTTTTGAAGGCCAAGTTGACATGAATCGTGACAAATGAAAATTTGTTTGCAATTTTTACATGACAGATTTTATTTTTTTTTATAACATGGTTTACGTGCCCTCTGTGCAAGGGTTTTGCACAGAGTGGCCCGGATCCTCCTTTTCTGGCTCCTCCCCACATCAAGTGCCCTCTCAGAGACTGCATTCCAAAGGGGGACTCGTGCGGGTGCGCTCCCAAATCCTGCTGCTGCGTCCATTGACAGGCAGCAGGATTTGGCCCTGCCCCCCAGCTCCTGTGTCACTGGACTTGATTGACAGCAGCCGGTGCCAATGGCTGCTGCTTTAATCAATCTATCCATTGAGGACCTGAGACAGCGGCTGAAGCTGCTCTGCTCGTTCTTGTTGCTGGAAAGATCGGGTTCAGGTAAGTAAGTAAAAGGGAGGGTGCTGCACTACAGAAGGTTTTTCACCTTAACGCATAGAATGCATTAAGGTGAAAAACCTTGGTGGACTATAACCCCTTTAAGTGTGGCCAAAACCTGTGTTCTGACAGTAGAGGGCCCCTGTTCTCCTCTTTTACCGTGTTTTTTTCCTTCTTTCCATTCACCTTTATCTCTGTTTGCTTTTCTGTTCTAGAATGCTGGCATGACGTACACTGAGAGTCCCCCAGCAGAGGAGGTGTATTTGCCCCTCTTTACTCCTCAATAGGGGGAGGTCAGGTTTATGCCATGGTTAATATCTATCGATGTAGCCATATACTTCCCCTTAGACAATCTTCTAATGGCGAGGCTACTCGAAGGGTTTCTCTTTGGTTATATAGTTCTTGAAGCTAAACCTATTGCACGATACGTGACCTTAGGAACAATGGAAACTGTCTTGACTTTGATCACTGTATTATTGTAAGCATTAATGTATCCGAAGACTGTTATCCGACCATTTCTGCCACATGTTTTCTAGTTGGTTTTTGTACTGCTTTGAAATACTTAATAAAAAGTATTGAAAACGAAAAAAAAGATTCAGCTTTTAGATTCACTTTAAATGAATGGGGGAGGCACACACAAGGTGGTGTTTTATCATGTTGTCATGTGCTGTGTATGAGGCAATGTGGAGGGGGAGAGCCACTGCTCTAGTGCAGATCACTGGATTGAGATCAGGCACAGGTAAGTATAAGGGGGCTGGGAGGGAGCTGCAGAGGGAAGGATTTGTGACTTAGTGGTTCTAAAGATAAAAGGTTTTTTTTTAATCTTGATGCATTCTATTCATTAAGATAAAAACCTTCTGTGTGCTTCAGCCCCCCCAATACTTACCTGAGCCCCATCTCCATTCAGCAATGTTGCACGAGAGCCACAAAGTCTGACTCTCCCTCCTTATTGGCTGAGACAGTAGAGGGCGCCATTGGCTCCCGTTGCTGTCAGTGAACCAATGAGGGGGGAGAGGAAAGAGCCAAGCTGCAACACCTCGGGTTCCCCATAGCAAGCTGCTTGTTGTGGGGGCACTCTGCAGGAGGGAAGGACCCGAAGAGGAGGCTATGGGTTGCTCTGTGCAAAACCACTTTTTTTTTTTTTTTTTTTTTTAACCACTTCAATACCAGGCACTTAGACACCTTCCCGCCCAGCCCAATTTTCACCTTTCAGCGCTGTTGCAATTTGAATGACAATTGCGCGGTCATGCTACACTGTACCCAAACAATTTTTTTATTATTTTGTTCCCACAAATAGAGCTTTCTTTTGGTGGTATTTGATCACCTCTGCGGTTTTTATTTTTTGCGCAACAAATAAAAAAAGTTTTTCTTTGTTTCTGTAAAAAATTTTTTGTAAATAAGTACGCTTTCTCCTTCAATAATGGGCACTGATATAGCTGCACTGATGGGCACTGATACGGCGGCACTGATGGGCACCGATGAGGTGGCACTGATGAGGTGGCACTAACGGCACTGATGATGGGCACTGATAGGCGGCACTGATGGGCACTGATAGGTGGCACTGATGGGCACTGATAGGTGGCACTGGTATGCGGCACTGATGGGCACACATAGGCGGCACTGATGGGCACTCGTAGGTGGCATTGATTGGCATATATGGGTGGCACTGATGGGTACTTATGTGTGGCACTGATAGGTGGGCACAGATGGGCACTGACAGGTGGCACCGATGGGCAATGACTGGTGGCACAGATGGGCAATGACAGGTGGCACTGATATAGCATTGCTGGGCATATCATTGGCATAGTGCCAATCAGTGCCCATTTGTGGGCACTGATTGGCACAGATTGGGCACATGTGGATGGCCATGGGGTACATACCTGGCCCTCTACGTTGCCCCTTCCCTGGTGGTCCTAGTGGCATCCCTGGTAGTCCAGTGGGGTGATCTGCGGGGGGGGGGGGCTGCGCTGATAAACAATCAGCGCAGACCCCCCCTGCCAGGAGAGCCGCCGATCGGCTCTCCTCTACTTGCGTCTGTCAGACGCGAGTGAGGAAGAGCCGATCAACGGCTCTTCCTATTGACAGCGTGATCAGCCGTGATTGGACACGGCTGATCACGTGGTAAAGCCACCGGAGGCTTTTTACCAAGATCAGTGTAGCGGTGTGTCAGACTGACACACCGCTCCACCGATCGCCGCGATGCGCGCCCCCGGGGGCGCGCTGTGGCATGTTATCCTGCTGGACGTCATATGACGCCCAGTCAGGATAACACAACCACTTCCCGGCCGTCAATCCGCTATAGGGCGGGCGGGAAGTGGTTAAACAAAAAGCCAAGACTTTTAATATCCCTTAAATGCAGAGAATGCATTAAGGTAAAAAAACTTCAGCTTTTACAACCTCTTTTCAGCCTAAAACACTTGGGGTGATCATGGATACTGATACTTTAAGCTCTATAGGATCTCTGCTCTAAATGAAGAGGCATTTTGGTGAATTAAAATGTCATTGTCACTACAGGGTCAGCACAACAAAAAGACATGCCTGTAAAAGAGGCTCTATACTTGCCGGTTTGGTGGACACGTGTCTTAAAACAGTCATGTTTGACCAGTCAGATGGGTTGAATGTCTGTTTTTTAATAGGTAGCACGTATTCACACATCCAAGAATGTTGAATACTGTTAGGGGTCATGGTACAGCTCCATGGCAGCATTTCCAGGCCTTGGCCACTGCAAAGATAAGTAACGTTCCTCTACTTTTACAGGTATGTCTTTTTGCTGTTTTAAACCTGTGACAGGGTCATTTTATGTGCATTTTGAAGTCTACATGGGTAATGTGCTTTACTGGTATGTGTGAAAAATGATTTGGCAAGTCCATGACTGTAATTCTGTGCACTCACTAAAGTACTTTGCAGTAAAACTATTGTACATTGTTTTAGTGAAGTAGCCTTTTACAGGCAATAAGACAATCTGTTTTTGTAAGCCTTTATTTTAGAGCTGCACAATTAATCATTAAGGATCGTTCTCATGATTTTTTTTTTTTTTTTTTACCCTGTTGCGATCTTGAAAAAGTATTTCCGATTCTTTCTATGCAGCGCATTCTCTCTGCTCTGCTAAAGCTGACAGCTATCAAAAGAAAGGGAAAAAAAGGGCAATCTGCCAAGAATCACAACATTCTTTAGCAGTGGGACTTAAGTATAAACATTGTAACATTTTGTCCTTTAGATCAAAGGAATATACTTTGGTGTGAAAATGAGGGAATTTTAACCACTTAAACACTAAACTTTTTTTCTGACATTTGTTGGTTTCAGGTTTTTTGCTAGAAAATTAGCTAGAACCCCCCCAAAAAAAATTTTTTATATATATATAATATAAATTTTTTTATTTTTTGTAGAGACCCTAGAGAATAAAATGGTGGTTGTTGCAATATTTTATGTCACACTGTATTTGCGCAGCAGTCGTTCAAATGCAGTTTTTTGGGAAAAAACGACCCTTTAATGAATTAAAAAAAAAAAAAACTAACCAGTAAAGTTAGCCCAATTTTTTTGTATAATGTAAAAGATTTTACGCTGTGAGAATCGTGATCTTTTTATTCTAAGCAAAAAAATTGTGATTCTCATTTTTGTCTGGAATCGTGCAGCTCTACTTTATTGTAACGGCGGAATTGCTTTGACATCCCTAAAGCCTCAAAGTCTTGTCTTGGTGTGTCTTGCTAGTATAGCAAATGTTTTTTTAAGAAGCAGCTTCATGTTTTGCCAGATGGTAGTGTGTGTGAACTCATCTGGTTGCAGCGTGTTTACTGTTTCACTTCAGTTATAGCTGTGTGTGTTCACATGTTAAAGCAATACATTGTGGTATTCTGGGTAACTCCGGCTTCAGTAAATATTAAATTAATATATGACTTCCTTTTAAAAACTTTTTTTTTTATGGCTGTATGGTTTTATTTCAAATTTTTTTATTTATTTTTGCAGGATTTAGATGTGAAGGCTGGTGGAGGTTGTGTCATGACCATAGGAGAGATGCTACGTTCCTTTTTGACAAAACTCGAATGGTTTTCCACCTTGTTCCCAAGGATCCCTGTTCCTGTGCAGAAACACATAGACCAGCAAATGAAAGCCAAACCAAGGAAGGTTAAGAAAGATAGTGCCGAAGTGACTGAGGAAGCCGACCGTCATGTTGAAAGACGGCGATCCAGGTTTTTACTTTTTTTACTCTATTCACCTTTGCAAGACTAAAAAGTGAAAGTGCCTTTCAGATTTTGAAATCCATTGAAAACTTATTTTTAATTTTGGATGAATTGCAGCAATATTCTCAACACATTTATGTCCTTAAATCTATCCGAACACTAGAAACACAGACCTTTATCTGCACTTTTCTCAAGATTGTGATAGGCCAAGCTCAGCTCTCTAGTCAAGCGTCTGGTTTCCCCTAGCTTTGTGTCACATGATTGGGAGAGTTCTTCATATATTCCTAAGTAGAATCTGCTAGAAAATGCAAACACATCTGTCTTCGATTTGTGAAACTTTCTACATCCTTTTGACCTCTTGGTTTTTCAATTGAAATATATATGGAGAACTCCCTTCACTGGCTGATCCTTGCTGGGGTCTTATAAGTGCTCTTAATACCCAGCAGGGGATAAAGCCATGCCCCATTCCTCCTAAAATAGGGAAAATGCAGATGGCAGTTTTTAGACTTTAAAGTAGAAGTCCAGCCTGAGCTTGTTTGGCTGGGCTTCTCCTACAGGTCAAAGGAGTGCAATCTGTTTTGCACTTCTGTGACCCGTTTTCAGCAGAGAGTGGTCTGAAGTCCGCTCAGATCAGTCCAGGCACTGCATCATCCCGGCTCAGAGTCTGGATCTGCCAGGTGCCTAGACTGATAGCCGTCTCAGCCTCTCAGCGAGCCGCTGAGACAGCCGCTCCCCTGTTGTGAGCCGCATACGAACATAGTGTGAACCCAGCCTAAAGTGTAAGTCCGGCTACAATTAATTTGCTATATAGCAGAAGTACAAAAAACTAATGCGCAAAACCACAGCTGAAACTACACAAAACACCAATTAGAGAGCTGCCAACACAGATAGGTCCACTCAGCCCCCCAATATAAAAGTATTGAAAACAAGTATGTGAGCAGCGTACACACGGCTGGGATGTGTTCTTGGACAGCACTTTATACAGCTAAACTGGGATTACTGTGAGTGACTGGAGGTGAGACGTGAGAGCCAGATCCACGGACATCCCTCGGGGAAGGAGAATTGCTTCAGGTTACCCACCCGCTCCACCAGAGCACTATCTATTCTGCCTGATTTGGCCCATTGGGGGCCGCTACTGGAGGTGAGAGGCTGGGGGAAACTATTAGTGTGTGCACTGGAATTGAAGAACAGCACAAGGCACTGCTATTTGCACTTGATTATACAGACTGCTGTGTGGACACTTATAATCATTTTTGCACGTTATTGTGGACAGCATTGCACTATTGGCACTTTGTATGGACATTAATTATCACCATTTATTATTTATTATTTTATATTATCTGATTTATTGTGATTTCACATTATTAGTGATCCCTTTCTATTGATTTATTACTCACATGTGACATCTTCTAATTATTATATTGTATATTTATATATTTTATAGCACAAGGTACCTCATTATCATTGTTTGCTGCATTTTTTACAAGTTTCGGGTTGGATTTTCATTCACTTATTATGTCACATTAGAAATATCCCACACTCCATATTATGCATTTGGGTATGGTATTAGGAAACATTATTTGCATTAAGCATGTTACCACATTATTTTAGTTTACACTGCCACGCAGAGATTATTGTGGATATCATGTTTCTGGCTTGAAGCACGGTGCACGTATTAAGTAGGAAAGTCGCATATCTAGCATTCTACACTGTATTTTGAGTTTCTTCTGCTGTGTGGAGTGGCCATATAGGTGTACCATTTATACACCTATTTTTCAATAGGAGGACTGTACGTTACCCAGTATTTTAATATAGGTGCTCTTATCTTTTTAGATTTGCTCTGAAGGACAGAGTAGCGCCTATCCATCTAATCTCATTATATGATCACTGATTGTTATATTTGATTTGGTTTCAGGCTGTTTGGTACCAGAGGATGGAGTAGCGCCACATACTTGTTTTCAATAATTTGCTATATAATCTATCTCTATCATCTCTATCCCTGTCCAAGGACCTTAATGGTGGCATTAGTGAATTTTTTCGTAAAAGGTGCCAATTCAAAATTACTTTTGAAATAAAAGTGAATGCAAGATTTTAGTGATTGGGTTTCCTTGTATTCTACTTCTTGCAGCAATACTGTTAACTATTTTTTTTTTTTTTTTTTTTTACATTTCTTAACCATATGTTTTAATCCCTGCCCTCCCTGAGTTCATAGACATGTGTCTGTTTTCTGTCTTTTCAGGTCTCCTAAAAGATCTTCGAGCCCTCGGAGATCTCCAAGGCGATCACGAAGCAGAAGTCATCACAGAGACCACCATGGAACAACAAGTTTTGACAGAGAACTAGAACGAGAAAGGGAACGTCAAAAATTGGAACGAGAGTCAAAAGACAAACACCGTTCACGAAGTCATGAGCGTGGTATAGACCGTAGGAGAAGTAAAAGCAAAGACAGACATAGAACAAGGAGTCGAAGCAGAGACCGCAAGACAGACCGGCGTGAACGAGAGCGGGAAAAGGAGAATGACAGGAATCGAAAACGGGACTCTGATAAAAAGGGTAATGGCAGGGACAAGGATTCTGATAAAACACAAGATCGTTCAAAAGAAAGCAAGAGGAGTGAGGAGAAAAAAGACAGGGAAGACAAGCGACACAGAGAAGATAGAGATTCTCGTAAGGAGAGGAGGCATAGTAGGAGCAGAAGCAAAGAGAGGAAGCAACGAAAGAGCAAGAGCCCTAGCAAAAATGCATGTGGGAGAAGCCGGAGCAAAGAAAAGTCAAACCGACACAAAGAGAAATCAAACAAGCATAGCAGGAGCAGTAGTCGAGATCAGACAGACAGTGTGGAAAAATCCAGAAAGAGGGAACGCAGCACAAGCAGGGAGAGACCACGTAAACGAAGCAAAAGTAAGGACCGAAGTCATAAGCGCGAGCATGAAAGTAAAGATCATGACCGCAATTGTTCTGAGTTTGATGAAAAACAGAGAGGCAAAGATGAGACTCAGTGACATTTTACTGAATGGATCACATTGAATCCTTCCTTCCCCTTTTTTTTCAATTCGTTTAATTTTTGTGCTCTTCCCTAGCCCCTTTTTTTTTTTTTTTTTTTTTTTCTCCCTAACCTGTTTTTTTTAGCACTTTTTTTTTTGTTTGTTTTTTTACCCATTTCGTTATGTAACAAGTCTTGTTTATGTAGGGAAGTGCCTTCTTGGGAATCCAAGTACATTGGACAGAACTTTTTTCCTTCCCTACATGTGCTGAATCTCTGCGCTCATGCAGCTACTGTTCGTTTTATTTTTATTTTTTATTGGGTCAGTGTTCCCAAATTGTTCAACCTGTTCCTGACCATGCCCTGATGTTTTAGTTCCTCTGATGTAATGGACCTGCAGGTTCTGTATGACTGAGGCATTCATTTTGGTCACTTTTCTTGTTCTAACGCTCGTGAGGTTGTGACTATCCACCCGATGCTGCGTGCATGGCTTAGCAGACGTTTTGATAGGATGGTTATCTAATCTATTTTTTTTTTTTTTTCTAAAACTGAAACGAATGCAGACATGACAATTGAATTTTGTGTTGTCCAGTTGTAAACAGTTTTTAAAAAAAAGATTACACTTTGAGCTAATGTGTGTTTTTTATTTTTTTCGTTTTTTTGTTTCTCCCACTCTCAATGTTTACATACATGTTTTATTTCTGCTTTTAAATTTTAGGTCTATGTGAATACTTCTTGATTTACAAAGATGTCGCAGCATCAATTTTTTTTTTTTTTTATATAAAAGTAGCCCTAGACACAAGAAAAAAAATTAAGTAAGCAACTACAAATACTGTAGCTGCTGCCTTTTAATATAAGGACACTTCCCTGTCCAGGGAGCCTGCAATGTTGGCACCCCAAGGCGATCCGTCTGTGGCATTGCTACTGGGCAAGCGTGAGTCTTTCTTTCTGCATGGTCTCATGTTCTGGAATACACAGAGGTCCTAGAGGGCGGGGGGGGGGGGGCATGGTGTGCGCGGAAATGACTTGCCTGGAACTCCGCTTTAATTTGGTTGTTTTGGGTTGGATTCACTTTAAAGCAACACACCCTTTAACATTTGTATGTAATGTATATGCATTTGCCTGTTCATTTATACATTTTCTTACATGTAATTTATTTGTGTGCTAGTGAAAAGTGCTTAAAACGGGGATGTTCAACCTGCGGCCCACGACAGCTATGAATGTGGGCCTACACAAAATCATAAACCTAATGTTTGTTTTTTTTTATGGGGGGGGGGTAACTTTTTATAAAAATGCGTTTACACATGTGGCCGAAGAAAAATTTGACAGTGTCTACTGGACTTTATAAGTTTTTTATCTTCCCAAAGAGAAAAATCCCACTCTTCACAATAACGCATTATTCATGCCATCAGTTTTCAACAGCACCTATATTTGGGAGCAATTATTTTCAAGGATGAAGCACATGAAGGGCAAAATTAGAACCAAAATATCACCTTGATTATTCATTGAGAATTGCTACTACATCCAAGTGTCAAATATCACACTAGTTTTATGTTCCCATCTTTTACTTTTATAATAAAAAAAATTACAAAAAAAGTTTTATTACTCAGATACATTATCTATATTGGTGATCGTTCACTTGTAATCTGCCCCACTTTTATGCCCATTGGCTATCCTTTAGGCGGTTGTATGCCGTTGGATGTTTTTTTGTTTTTGTTTTTGTGTTTTTGTTTTTTTTTTTTGGTTTTCCCCCCTGCCAAGGTAAAGTCGTAATGTGCTACTATAGTAGCACATTATGTGAAACTTGCCTTTTTAAACTAAGCTGTTCCAGCCCCTCCATGTCAACCCTGCAGGGGCTCTAATCTTCACCCGTATTGCCTCTGGGTTTGTATGCTCCGGCTCTGACTGGCCGGAGCCACGATGAGATCACTCCCGCACATGCAGTTCATGGCACAGGGCTCTGAAGAAATGTCATGGATTGCCCTTTCTTCAGAGCGCATGTGCCAGTGATGTCACTGGCTATCATGTAAAGTAAATATCTCCTAAACTGCACGTTTAGGAGATATGTACACTACCTATAGGGTATGCCTTAGTGTATAGGCTTACCTATAGGAAAAAATCAGTAAAGGAAGCTTACTTCCTCTTTAAGCTCCGTACACACAGGCCGAATGCTGGCCGGTATTTGTCACATGTGTATGGTAGCTGGTCCGAGTGAAGCCGGCCGTTTGGTAAAAATCATCACGCTTAGCCAATGGCTAAGCGCGCTGATCGGAGTGTTCTAGCCGGGGGGCCGTCCCCCTGTCAGAACACAACAGCTCAGCGGGGGGAGATCACTACGAATGTCAGATCGTTAGTTTTTTCTGTTTGGAGCTGACACTTTATTTTGTTTTTTGTTTGACCCCCTGTGTGTACCAGGCTTTGTTAGTGTATGTGTGGCCCGGAACTATTTCTCCTTCCAATGTGGCCTAGGAAGGTCTAAAGCTTGGGCACCCCTGGGTTAGAAATGTAAACTTTTTTTCTCATTTCTTTATAGATCACACCTACTGTATTTCAGGAGTGACAACTCCAAGGTAATTTCAGTGCTAATTCTCATCTCTTGATACAAATGTTAGGCTTTTCCCTTTCCCAGTGTAGAAGAGCTCAGAAGAAGGTACCCAGACCCCATCTAAGATGGAAGAGACAGGGTCAGCCTATCTAATCTGATCAGTGTGTATTGGCAGCGGAGAGTCCCTACTGTCAGAATATGATGTCTTAGTGGGGTAGAATCCTCTATTCTGATTGCTTGTGTTGGAATGTGCTTCCATTATAGCCTAAGGCAGTGATGTCAAACTGGTGACTCTCCAGCTGTTGTGGAACTACAAGTCCCATCATGTCTCCGCCTGTGGAAGTCATGCTTGTAACTGTCAGCCTTGCAATGCATCATGGCACTTGTAGTTCTGCAACAGCTGGAGTGCTGCCAGTTTGACACCTGTGGCCTAAGGGATTATCGTCTGGTGGCTGTTGGCCCCTTCTCTTACATTTTCTAGGTTTGTCTCACTATTCTGTTGTAGAGCTGCACGATTCCAGACACCCAAATCTGTGCTGGTGGATGAGGTGCGCTCCTGTTTAAAACTGGAGCCTCCAACACAATCTGCAAGACCCAAAATAACAGAATGGGATCTAAGAAGGCTCCTAAGCTGCCCATTTCTATGCACTTTGTCGTTGAGACTTTATACAGTGACTGTGTCATATCTTGAAAAGGTTTTTATACCTCAGAAACCATTTTCTCAGCAATACCTCATGAAAAAGGCAGTTCCTTCTGTGGATCCCATTGTCGGCCTTAACAGGTCCTTTGATGGTTCTGGTCTTTAACTGCTTCTCGTCTGTTGTATGTACATATACATCCTGGACGGGAAGAGGTGATCAAAAGGTTCTGCCAGTGATTCTCTATCTCGTAAAAGTGATTTTTTTTTTTTTTTTTTTCTGCTTTCCCAGTGTTTATCAACTTATCAACTTCAGCCCTCAAGGCACCCCAGCAGGTCATGTTTTCAGGATTTCCCTCAGATGAAACGGCTGTTGTAATTACTAAGGCAGTGAAACTGATCATATCACCTGTGTAAAATAATGGAAAGCCTGAAAACATGACCTGTTTGGGCACCTTGAGGACTGGAGTTGAGAAACACTGGGCTATACAGCTGTCCGGTCACTTTTACAGGGGGTCTAATAGACTCTAGATCTCTCCATAAAGAGTTACCAGTCCCTGCCCATGCTATTACAAGGAGTATTGTTCATCCTTTGTGATGGCAATAAAGTTGATCCAAAAATTTGACTGCGGATGTAGGTCCTGATCATATGTAGGATGTTACTGCAAACATCAAAGTGAGAGCAGTAATTGTAGCTCCAGACCTTAACTTTAAAGTGGTAACCTTTTATAGGCATTCATTTAAAAGCCTTAGATAATTTCATGTACCATAGTTTGTCGCCATTCCGTTGGTATGTGCAATTTTAGAGCGTGACAGGTAAGATATTGATTTACTCAGCATAACACCATCTTTTATATTTTGCAAATTTAAAAAATTGGATATTTATTGCGTTTGTGTGCACTTAAATGCATTAACCGCTTCCCAACCGCCTCACGCAGATATGCTGCGGCAGAAGGGCACGTACAGGCAGATTAACGTACCTGTACGTTGCCCTTTAAGAGGCGGCACGCGCCCGCCAGGAGCTCCGTGACCGCGGGTCCCACTGACCCGATGTCTGCAAGGATACCCGCGATTGTCCCGATGTCTGCAAGGATACCCGCGATTGTCTCATCTCCCCGTTCTGCCTAGTGACACTGTCACTGATCTCTGCTCAATGTGATCGGGAGCGGCGAAACACTCCCTAGGACACACTTAACCTCTACAGTCCCACCTAGTGGTTAACCCCTTCACTGCCAGTGACATTTTTACAGTAATCCATGCAATTTTTTAGCATTGTTCGCTGTATTAATGCCAATGGTCCCAAAAATGTGCCAAAATTGTCCGATGTGTCCGCCATAGTGTCAGTCACGATAAAATCGCTGATCGCGCCACTACTAGTAAAAAAAAAATTATCAATAAAAATGCCATAAAACTATCCCCTATTTTGTAGACACTATAACTTTTGCGCAAAAATTAATCCACCGCTTATTGCGATATTTTTTGAAAAAAAAAAAAAAAAAAAAAAATGTAGAAGATTACGTATCTGCCTAAACTGAGGAGAAAAATGTTTTTTTAAATATTTTTTGGGGATATTTATTATAGTAAAAAATAATGCTTTTTTTTTTTTTTTTTTGGAAAATTGACGCTATTTTTTTGTTTATAGCGCAACAAATACAAAACGCAGAGGTGATTAAATACCACCAAAAGAAAGCTCTATTTGTGGGGAAAAAAAGGACGTCAATTTTTTGTTTGGGAGCCACGTCGCACGATCGTGCAGTTTTAAGTTAAAGCGACGCAGTGCTGAATCGCAAAAAACACTCTGGTCAGGAAGGGGGTAAATTCTTCCGGGGCTGAGGTGGTTAAAGTGTATTTTTCCGGAAAATTTGCGTTTGATAAACAGCTGCACAAATATTGTGTGACAATAAAAAATTTGCAGCAATGACCATTCTATTCTCCAGGCCCTTTGCTTTCAGACAATATGTTTGGGAGTTCTATGAAAGTTTTCTAGCAAAAAATGTAGATTTTTACATGTATGTAAAGAAAGGTTATGGAAGCAGTGGACAAGAAATGTGAATTATTTTTAATGCTTATGTACTGGTAGGCCCTGCAATGCAACCTGTTGCTTATATGGTAAACTGTAAGAGCCCTGTGGTCTGGACCTTGGTTCTGTTTACATGGACTCTTCTGTCCTCCAGTGCTTGGAACATCTTCCAAATGTCCTACAGTATTGAGTGAATGGCCTTGAGGATTTGCTGTGACCGATGTACAGATTAAGCCTTCTGTCTCTTCAGAAGCATTGATTTCTCTGTCTCAAATACTGGTCTGCTGAACAGGATGACCTCTCATTGGCAAACATGGACTCCTTTATCAAGGAGGTTACCAGTGGAAACAGTATGCTTTTGCCTAGCAAACTGAAAACGATCCTCAAGTGGGGAGACATCTGCTGGCTTTCTCAGGCCCCTGGGTTAGGGATGTTATCCTTAAAGAGGGTACAGGCTGGAGTTCACTCACTTCCTCCTTCCCAGTTCATGTATTTCAATCTTCCTTTTTTTGAAGTGGTTGGAGGATCTGCATATCAGTAATTGCTCACCTTGCAGGTCCTTGTTCCTGTCCCTTTTAGGGTTTTTACTCCAACCTGTTCAGTTCTGAAAGCCAACCTGAAGTGTCTTAAATGTCTTCCTTTCGTATGCAGATGTTTCAGATGGAATTGGAAAGGTCAGTTATTGCCTCTCATTTTTTTTTTTCCTGCACCAGTGATTTTATGTTTTCTGGTGGGTGACCTTTTCAGTTTGTGACTCTGTCATTTGGCTTCTCCACTGCTCTGCAGATCTTCACGAAAGACCTGGCCTCTGTTCTGTTTGGCTCTGTGTCCATGTTGTGGGCTACCTGGATGACCTGATATTGAGGGATTGCTTCATCTAGGCCTTGAATGACAGCATACAGTGGACTGTGCAGACACAGCAAAACTTTCGGAGGATCTGCACCCTTCGGAGGTGTGCTTTTGATCCAGGCTCCGCATCTGGAATACGCAGGATTTCTGCTGGACACGAACCAAGCCCATGTCTTTTTTTTTTTTTTGCCTCAGAAAAGATAGGTCCCTCTGCAATCCAGCAAGGTTACTCCTATCAAGATGTCACCCCTCAGTTTGCTTTTGCATGAGAGTACTGGAAGAGATGATGGCCTCAAAGCAGAAACTTATGCCCAATTCTGCTCTAGGCTGCTGTACCTCCGCATCCCGTCTGCATGGGACAAACTGACTCAGTCTCTGGACTGTTTGTTTGCCTGAGCCTGCCTCTCCCTGAATTTGTGGTATCTAGTCAGGTAAGTTATCAAAACTTCCCAGAAACTTTCTGATACTCAGAGCAGATTAATTGTCCCTTCAGCACTGTATGTCTCTTTAGGGGCTGTGGAGCATCAAGGAGGCACTAGAAGTCAAGCAGCCTAGAAAAAAGCTGAATTGATTCTGACCCAGCTGGAGCATCCTGTTCTGTCCTTGACCGCAGTACATTTTCCAGCATAGCTGTCTTCCAGTAACCTTTAGCTTTTCAGTCCCTGCCTATTGTACAGGGGATTGCTCATTTAGCTCCTTTTAGAGGTTCTCCAGTGCCACCGTGAGACCTCCATCTAATGTTGTCACCGCCTCAAAAGTCTCCCTTTTTTGAGCCTGTTCAGGATCTTTCCTTTTGCTGAACCTACTTGCAAGATGATTTTCCTTGTTGCTATAATTTCTGCCAGGCAAGTATCAGAGCTGATGGCCTTATTTTGTAAGGAGCGCTTCCTGGAGTTGCACAAGGTTGTCCTAAAGGCTTTTTTTTTTTTTTTTCTTTTGTCCAAAGTGGTCTCCTAACCCCTTAACCAGGATGATGTCCTACCATCTTTCTGTCCTGTTCCTAAGCACCCAACAGAGTTCTTTCTTCACCATTTGGATGTGGTTCCTGCTGTATCTGTTTACCTTTCAGCTACAGCAGGGCTCAAAATTTCAAGTCCTAAACTACTAGCCAGGCCTCAAGGGTTACTTGCCACCAGTTGCCCTGCCCTTATGCCGCCCCTAAACACGCCCTCATAATTTATTTCATAAAATAAAACTTAAATGTTTTATGCACAATTAAGTTAAACAAACATTACCAAATCAGTGCTGCCTTGCCTGTGCCCATCAATGCCTCTTTGCTTGTGCCCATCCATGCCCGCTACCAGTGCAGGGAAAGAGGAAAGCAGACAGCCGGATTATCAGAGAGCAGGGACATCACTGTAACAGCTTACATTTCAATTGCCTTGTGTTCTTGCCGTCACATACAGCCCCGCCTCCTGGCCTGGGGACTTTGACATACGTCACACGTCCTGGGATAGGATGGGTGTTCTGTCTATCAAAGTATCTGGGGGGCCAGGAGGCGGGGCTGTATGTGACTGAGTGCGGGAAACACATGGCAATTGAAATGTTAGCTGTTACAGCGATGTCCCCGCTCTCTGATAATGTGGCCACCTGCTCTCCTTTCTCTTCCCCTCTGTGATCACTGGGAAAACAGCTCCCATTCAACCCTGCATGCCAGCTTCATGGGCCCCCTCCCAGGCAGCCCATGCTTGCCAGCCCTCATTCGAGAAAAATTTAGGGCTGAGCTACAGCCTCCTTTTTAGATGTACATATTCTTTGTTCTTCCTGAAGGCTCTCACCATAGTAGTAATAATGCATTATGATGGCTTGTTATTATTGCATTAATACCAAATGTAATACCAGAGTATGTATGTAGGACAATAGTTTTCAAAAAAAATAAAATGCAATTTAGCTAGTTTTATGTTAAAGGCAGTAAGAGGAGATGAAATATCACTTGCATGTGCTTAACATTAGATTATAAAAGTAAATTGTAGTTTATATAAAAAAAAAACTAGGACGCTCAACCATCTCCCTATTGGTTTTCAAATAATAAAATAATTAAGTTGGATGAAAATATATTGAATACACTGGTCTCATTACACTCCCTTACTTTTCACTGCCATGATAACTAATGCAGGTGCGGTTAATGTCTCCACCAATGCAGGAGGGGGGTGGGGGTAATAGCACTGACACTGGTGCTGGGGGTTGCTATTGCATCCACTGACACCAGTGTTGGGGGTTATAATTGCATCAACAGACACCCATGCTGGGGGTTAATAGTGGTACTATTGTTACCACTGTCATCAATGGTAAGGGTTATCTTTGCATCCATTGACACCTATGCTGGGGGTTATTATTGTATCTACTGACATCAATGCTGGGGGTTATTGCATCCATTCACATGAATGTTGGAGGTTATTATTGGGTCCATTGATGTCAGTGATGGGGGTTGTTATTACTGTCAGTGACACCAATGCTGGGGTTTTTGTAGTCCCAACTTCTTCAGTGTGCATTGGTATGTACTACAAAAAATACAGCAAGACCAACATTTTTAGCCAATGAGGTGCGTAAAAGCACATTCGTTTTTGAATGGGCCGCATAATGAAGCAATGGAAACAAATGTGCTGTTAGTGTGCAACCATCTGGAAGTGTTGGTGGCCTCACTTGAGATCCGCTATAATTTTCAAGTTGACCACCAGTGATATAGGGGTTTTCATTGCTGATATCTCTTGAAAATGCAAGTTGCTTGGCTGCTGTGCTGACCCACGAACTTAAATGCATGCTGATTCACCAACCTGTAATAAGCACTTCGATCAGTAAATCGGAAGTCCCTGTAACCACCATATAACCCTGTCCTAAACACTCCTTCAGGGGCACACCCACTGTGACGAGTGAAGCGGAGGCCATCATGAAGATTAAGATAAGACTTTTTTCCTGTGTATTTACACAGCTTACACTGGCTCTTACTAACCTACCCCACAGTGTGTAGTGTTATTCGGTTCTATAGGCAGAGGATTTGGATGATGATCACTTTATTTCGTGACCCCCTACCATATTCTCTCATTTATCTTGGTGCAAGCAATTTCAACTTTTGTGTTTTTTTGTGTTTTTTTGTTTTTTTTGTTTTTCTTCCCCCTCATTCATTCATTGACAGACACAGACCTTCTATCTTTATAACGATAGGGTTGTATCACCTCCGCAGGAGTAGGACTAGGCAAAACAAAAAAAAAAACACTTGGCCACTCCCATGGGCCGTCCACAGTCAGTATATAACCCCCTCCCTAAGTGTTTATTATTTATTTTTTATTTTTTTCTACCTGGTCAGGAGTACTGACTTAGTTCCCTGCTGAGATCGCTAGTCCTGGCAATTTTTTGCTTTTCCTGGATTTTTTTTCCAGGGAGATCTCCAATCAACTGCCGGGCTGGGCGACGGCCTGGACACTTGGTCCAGGGGTCACCCCAGTCTGGCCAGCGTGTGCAGACCGCAGCTACACACTAGGTCGGCCTCAACATAGCCCCACGAGTTAAACCTCTCGCGAGGTTGCATTCGACCGGGTCTTGGCCTGTGTTGCAGCGTTCCTCATGGCCGACATCCCCCCACTTCAGTGGCGAGGAGAATCTGTCGGGAGCATTACCCGCGCATTTCGCTGGAGATGTAAGTAGTTCCCTCCTCTCCTTCCCCGGAGAGGTGTGGGGCGTGGGTACTCCCTGGGGTGGTCAGTCCCTCCTGGGGTTCTCCCCCCCCCCTTTCCCGGATGAGGCCCAGGCTTCTGGCCTAGGGACTTTTTGGGACACACGGCCCTTTTTTCCACCCTCTGGTTTTGTATTGGGGGGATATCTGGTGGTTAGGCCTGGGCGGAGGGTGCTCGGGGGTACTGGGACTTATTTAGGTCACGGCTTTGCGGCCTACCAGCTAGGATTGGTCCGGTCCCCCACACTCGTGGCCGGCAGGCAAAAATTTAGGCCCCGGCTTTGCAGCCTACCGGCCAAGCGTCCATCCAGGGCTCAGGGTCGGTCCGGTCCCCCTACGGGCCCTGTGCTTGCGGTGGGCGTCCAAAAATTTGGATGGCTTTTGCGGCTTACCGGCTCTCGTTGGTCCGGTCGGGTGGCCAGAATTTTAGCCCGCTGCCTACTAGGCCTCGTGGCAGCCCCCCCTTTCCTGAGTGGTAGCGCTTCGGGGGGGGTTTGTGCTCCCTGTGAGGGGCCACAGTCTCTGTCCCCTGTGAGGGGCCTCAGTCGACACCCTCTAGGTGGACCTTGGAGGGTTCCAGTGCCCCAGTTGAAGACCTTTTGTTGTCGAAACGCGCTGGGCCAGCATTTCTATTTCTCCCACATTGCTTTTAGATGTTTTTTATTGATTTTTGTGATCACCTTTATACTCTATCTTGCATATCATTGTAAGATTTTTTTTTTTTACATTTGAATAAACCATCCCTGGTTGACCTGCACCATATGGAGCCCTCTTCTATTTTTTTTCTTCTATTTTGGGGTCGTGCTGATTACTCACTCACCTACTTCCTGGGTTGTCCTGGACCCATCTGGCTGCGGGGCGTCTATCGCCTGTCGTTCACACGGCTTGGAGCTGTATATCCTTCATTGCATCCAGCGTGACATCTCCTAGAACTGAGGATTTTCGAGCCTGTTTTGACTCGCTGACATATGGTATTTGGGTCCACCATCTCCGGTAAGGGTACCTCATCTTTTATGTGAACCGTACAAGTATCCATAGGCATATTATCCGGTTTATTGGGATTATACACCCCAGCCCATTTAGGAATGGGGGATTAACATCTTTCTCCACTTCTCATGGACTTGTCTCCTTTGGACTGTGATCCAACACTCCATTGTGTTGTACTCGGTACACTTTGAATCACTTCACAGATTCATTTTTCATTATTGTATATTGATCTCACGTGCATGTTTTCACGAGCACTAATAACTTTAGTGTTCCAGTTTTTGATATTTATACAATTGCATGTATTGATAGTACTTTCACCAGGTCACTCTGTTTAGTGCTACACATTATCTTTGCACGAAAGATGTAACTTAACCTTTAACCACTAGTACTGATTATTATCTTATTGCCTCATTATCGGCCGATTCAAAATCAATCAAAATAAATCAAAAAGGTGGGTGTTACTGACCATTTTCCACCAATTAGGTGTACATGTTCTGACACGTTTTCTTTTAACATACATTTAACCAATCAGTCATTAACTTTGTTTTTTGGGGGGTTTTTTTGGTACAACTAGTCTGATTTTTTTACATGCGCTTAGCTGCTAGCAGTAATCGTGTTCTGCTGGCTGGAAAGGTCCCTCCCCAGTTGGCAGAACACATAATAGTGTGGCAGGAGCCGTTGCCCCATCAACATTGACTATTGATGGGGGAATCAAGCGATTTTCTTAGGAATCGTCTGAGCTGCTTTAGAATCGCTCTAAAGCACAGCTATGAGGCTGTAGGCACAGACGTGCTTCGCCATGCTCACATGCCAGGAAGTGCACTACTTCATGCAAAAAGGTACATTTTTCTTTTTCATACATCATGGGACATAGTCGGGCTAATATTCATTACCTGCTAGGTTATACTTCATCATTAGCTGAATGGTCACTGGTAGACCAAAGGTCTTCAGACAGGAAGTGTTCCCCATATTTAACCCCTTCCATACAGGAAGTACTTTAGGGTTTTTTTCTTACCAGTGTCTGGACGGCACGGTTTGTTTTGAGCTCTCTAGTCCCACAAAGGGTTCCAAAATTAATCGAGGGATTGACCGATCGGATCCATTTGACACAGGCTTTTATGCTTAGAATAATGGTACCCGAGCCTCACAAAGGAGTCTCAAGATCCTGCGAGGTTTTGCCTGTAATGTGGCCTCCGGGCGCTGGACCCTACGGAGTGGAAATCCTGGACACTACAGCGCTAAAACTGAAGATGTTGGAAAAAAATAGAGATTTTCTGCCAGGTGCTGTACAGGTCCAAGGGAGTGGACCCTAAACATGAAAGGATACCCAGTCCTTGAAGGTCCAAGTGACAGGAACCCACCGTGAAGATTGGGCCCTTAGTTTCTAAGTGGCCCTGCGCCTGGACGGGTAACTGAAACCAATTTTTGTTATTGTGGTGTGTCTCAGTGATTGTAACAATCAAGCTAGCTAAAAGCTGGACATCTGTGTGTGGTGACTAGAGATGAGCCAAACACCCCCTGGTTCGGTTTGCAGCAGAACATGTGAACAAGTGAACCCTGTTAAAATCTATGGGACCCGAACGTGAAAAATCAAAAGTGCAAATTTTAAAGGCTAATATGGAAGTTATTGTCATAAAAAGTGTTTGGGGACCCAGGTCCTGCCCCAGGGGACATGTATCAATGCAAAAAAAAAGTTTTAAAAAGGCTGTTTTTTTGGGAGCAGTGATTTTAATAATGCTTAAAGTGAAACAGTAAAAGTGTAATATTCCTTTAAATATCGTGCCTGGGGGTTGTCTATAGGATGCCTGTAAAGTGACACATTTTTCCCATGTTTAGAACAGTCCCTGCACAAAATGACATTTTTAAAGGGAAAAAAAAAGTCATAAAACTGCTTGCGGCTGAAATGTAATGTTCCTCCCACCCATTACCGGGCCCTTTGGGTCTGGTATGGATATTAAGGGGATCCCCGCACACAAATTTTTTTTTTTTTTAAAGTGTGGGGCCCCCAGACCCTATATACTCTGAACAGATAGGGACTGTAGGTTTGATAAGTTGAATCTGTTTGTAATTTGGAACAGATACATTTTTTTTTAAGTGTAGCTCCAGCCCAAAAATCTATTTTTAAGATTTGTGGATAATATAGAGCAGGGTTATCACCCCTGTAACTTTTTTTTTTTGCTGTCTGTGCCCCTGTTCAGAAGATTTCACCTCACTTTCTGTCCCAATGACAATTGGATTTTGAAAATTTTGGGTTATTAGGGAAACAAGGATTGGTGGTAAAGCATCAGTGGAGACACCTTTTTTCCCATATTAACTCTTACAGAAGAAAATTTCCCTTCCTAGGGTAGATTTCCTCTCACTTCCTGTTGTCTCCCTTTGTTTGAAAATAGGAGTCGTTTGTAAGTCGGATGTTTGAAAATAGAGGACCGCCTGTATATACTATACGGCCTGCCCTATACACTCTGCAGAACATTGGGCCTTAGGTGTTGGTGGTACCAGAACACTGTAAGCCCTCACATTTAGTCTTGGGCGCTGGAACGGGCCCTGCTGTGAAATATATATCAAGAATTGTAATTACATGCCCTGGTTTAAACAGGGGCAGAAAAATTGGACCTTAGGCGGTGGTGGTGGCACAACACTGTAAAGCCTCACAGATACTTTAGTTGAGCGCAGGAACAGGCCCTGCTGTGCAATATTAGATCAAAAATTGTAATTACGTGCCCCTGTTAAACAGGGGCAGAAAAATTGGGCCTTAGGTAGTGGTGCCCTGAACCGAAAATATTCTTAGAAGATTGAGGAGGAATAGAATAGTCACTTGGCATATGCAGTCTTCAAGGGATCCCACATCCATAGAAAAATCAATTGGATACATAAGGTGCTTGGTAGCTGGTGATCCAAGACTGATTCATTTTTATGAATGTGAGCCAATCAACAGTCTGTGGACAGGCGCACTCTGTGATCGGTTACAATGCCTCCAGCAGCACTGAATGTGCATTCAGAAAGAACGCTGGATACAGGAAAGGCCAGTAGATCAATTGCATATTGAGCAAGCTCTGGCCAGTGGTCCATCCTCAAGACCCAGTAACCCAGTGGATGTTCTGGTGGAAAGGTCTCCAAGTCTGATCTTGCCCCTAGATATTCCTGCACCATGTAATTCAGACGCTGGCAATGGTTGCTGGAAACGATCAGACCTAGGCGCTGAGGACTGAAGAATTGCCTGAAGCCATCGGTCAGCCGGCCACCTTCTCCACTGCTCTTTCTGTGACTAACTGAAGCCTCAGCAACACATTGTCCAGCACCAGGAAATTGTAACCTCCCAGGCTCTGGAAACGCATTGCACAAACCTTTCTGCAAGGCCTCCCGAAGATGTTTTATCCTCTCTGAAGGCTGGATAAGTTCTGCAACCTTACCCTTGTAACGTGGATCAAGAAGGGCTGTGGACCAGTAATGATCCCTCTCCTTGATGCCATGAATCCCAGGTCCTTTCGCAGGCTTTGCAGGATCGGTTTGCAGAGGCATTCGATCCTGAGTCCTCTGGGTCACTAAGGATCACATGATCCTCAACCACCTCCTCCCAGCCACGTATAACTCCATGGGTTTCTGTGGACTGAAAATGACCCCTTGAAGACTGATGCTGAGTGTTATCCACCTCCATGCTGACACAATCCACCTCCTCCTTCCTGTGTGATCGGCGGGCCTGCAGGAATACTAGTATCTGGATAAAGGGGGCCTTGAGAGGTAAGGGAGTCCTCCTCTTCCTCCCGCTGTTCTGTCTCAAGTGCCCTGTCCAATATTCCATGAAGCGTGTGCTCCAACAGGAAGACAAGAGGGACAGTATCACTGATGCATGCACGGTTACTGCTCACCATCCTCGTGGCCTCAAATGGTGACAGGACAGTGCATGCATCCTTGATCAGTAGCCACTGGCGTGGCAAAAAAAACTGCCACTGAGGTACCGCACATTCCACAAATTTTTGAAAGGGGGCAGAGTACCAGCTGAACTAGCATTCAGCCGCTGAGCATGTGGATGGCTGGGACAGAATTTCTTTCACCGGTTTAGCAACTGGGGTAGGGAAATTTGCCTGCTAAAATGAGATGGAGGTGTACTGATGGCAGATTGGCTGCAAGTACTTCGGGCACCTATTGCTATACCTTCATTCCTCTCAGTGCAAGTTTCTGAGAGGACTGGAGGTATAGTGGCGTTGAAGAACCCAGCTGATGAGGAGCAAGGAGAGGTCCACCTTGTTCTTTGATTTGGGTCTTTTAAGTGCTGTTGCCAACGGACTGCATGGGAGGTCGTCATATGTCTGGTCAAGCATGTGGTGCCCAAGCAGCTGCTGTTTTGGCCACGCTTGATACGCTTCAGACATATGTTGCAAAACGGCAACGGTGTGATCTGCTGCACACGTGTCAAAAAAAGCCCACACCATAGAACTTTTCAAAATATGTGGGGAGTCAGCAGCGCCCTGCACCTGCTTAGCTCTGCGGTGTGATGCAATAGGGTGGCTGCCCCCTAGAGGGCATCCTACCTCGGAGATGTTCCTCCTCCCCCCTCCTCCTCCTCCTCCCTTAGCTGAGGGCGCTGTGATTGGCCAAAGCATGCAGGTCATGGTGCATGCTCTAGCCAATCATATTACAGCAATGCAGTGCATTATGGGCCGTTACGCGCTGCTCGAATTTGGCGCGAACGGCCCATAATGTTTGCTTTTCGTCAAACGGGTGAGCAGCCAATATTCGAGTCAAACTCCTGTTCGCCTCGAACAGAAAGCTCATCCCTAAGGGTGACCATACGGGGGAGTTTTGGGCTAGATGTGGGTATTTGCAAAGTGTACCTTCTTTCTTCCTTTTTTTTTTTTTTTTCCTCTTGTGGCTTGTCTGGCTGTTTTTTACCTGTATGATGGCGTACGACTGTGCACCGTTTCGCCATTGCGCAGGAGCGCCGCTGGGCTAGGCAGTTTGGCAGCCATAGCACGCAGCTTTGCCGCACATGCGCCGTAGCCTTTATTTGGGCGCACGAAGATTTGCATCGTATGTGAATACAGTCTCGCCCGTTCGCAGGGACCATGCACAAGCGTGCACATGCACAGAACGTTCTGGCGCACATCCAGCTTATTTAAGCTGTGTAGGCCAAGCATGTGGTGCTTACAGAAGGCAGCTGTGGAACACAGCAGGCTCTGAACAGACACTTGCAATGGTTCATTTTTTCCTTACCTGGGTCACTTGAGTCACCAGGTGTTGCTTGGCAGGCTAAAGGTGCTTAGCAGGATTGTTGCATAGGGGCCTGGTGCGCCCTATTAAAGTAAAGGTTTTCCCTTCTGAGGTGTTTTAATACTACACCCAAGTACTCTTTGTTTGTGGCTATTAAACGTCTTCCGAAAGGAGGAGTGGGACTAACACCACAGCGAAGGACACACCTATGTCATCAGTAGTTCCTGATGAACCTAGTCGTATCCTTATGCCCTGTACACACTATAGGATTTTCCGATGGAAAATGTGTGATACGACCTTGTTGTCGGAAATTCCGACTGTGTGTAGGCTCCATCACACGTTTTTCATAGGAATTTCCGACACACAAAGTTTGAGAGTTTGCTATAAAATTTTCCGACAACAAAATCCTTTGTCGGGCATTCCAATCGTGTGTACACAAAGTGCCAAGCATGCTCAGAATAAATTAAGAGATGAAAGCTATTGGCTACTGCCCCGTTTATAGTCCCGACGTACGTGTTTTACATCACTGCGTTCAGTACGATCAGATTTTCTGACAACTTTGTGCGACCGTGTGTATGCAAGACAAGTTTAAGCCAACATCTGTCGGAAAAAATCCATGGATTTTGTTGTCGGAATGTCCGATCAATGGCTGACCGTGTGTACAGGGCAATAGTGTTGTATCCCCTGAAGGACCAGAGGCTTCCGGGCAATCTGAGCTACTGCGCCTATTTGGTATTGTGCCTACAGTCAACGCTGCTGCTTCACCCATTATTACAAAGGATGAACTATTCTCAGCCCTAGCCGGGTTAGAGCACAGGATTGCTGGCATGATTGCCTCCACCCTGCAGGGTGTCAGGAAGCATGACAGATCCCCCCTCCCCGGAGTCTGGCGAAGGAATGGATTGAGGATGGGGGAGAGCTTAAAGCTCAGGATTCGGTGGAGTGTCTGGCAGATGTGTCTGCTTCTGAGCAATCTGGACAAGAAGATATCCAGTCGATGTCTGTCTCTCAGTCGCAGAGGCTTTTGATCCTGACTCTGACCGAAATGGTTCGTTCTTCCTTTAAGTTGCCTCTTGCAGAGGTGACTGAGCCCCCCTGGTCCTCTTTGGGATCTCTGAGGCCTCCTCAGGTCGCACATACTTTTCCTTTACACCCCCTGTTGGAACGGTCCATGGACGCTTCCACGTTGCACCGATCTGTCTCAAGGTCCTATATTCCACCCCAATCTCTAAATTTGACGGCATGGTTATTGAAGCCAGGGTGTTAAAGGACCGTGGCATCTTGGACCAGTGGTGTCTACCCTAGTGAATGCTAGAAAAGCTGTCACTAGGAAGATTTATTGTAAGGTCTGGAAGACTTGTATTGCTCGGTGTGAAGCCAGAAAATGGCATCCTCAGAAATATCTGATTTGGAGAATCCTCTTTTCTACAGTCAGCTGTGGAAAACAAATTGGCTTTGAGTACAATCAGAGGTCAAGTTTTGGCCCTATCATATTCTTCCAAAGGCCTTTAGCCTCCAATTTGCTGATCCGAACCTTTATGCAAGGGGCAACTTGTTTGCTCCCCCCTATTAGGTCACCTATGTGTCCTTGGGACTTGAACTTTGTGCTGTCTGTGTTACAGAAACAACCATTTGAACTTATTAAGGAAATTCCATTAGACTTGCTTTTACGCAAGCTAGCCTTCCTGATGGCTATCACCTCGGCTAGAAGGGTGTCTGAGTTGGCGGCCCTTTAATGCAGGGAACCGTATTTGATCCTTCACCATGACAGTCATGTTACGACCTGTTCCATCCTTTTTGCCAAAAGTGGTGTTGGCCTTTTATTTAAATCAGGACATTATTTTGCTTTCTTTTCTCTCAGCCTCGTTCGATGGAAAAGAGACGACCTGCATGCAGTCAAGGTTTATTTGTCCAGATCTGCGGAGATCCGAGCATCAGACTTTTTTTTTTTTTTTTTGTTTTACCTAAAGGTCCCAAGAAGGGAAGGCAGCTTCCAAAGCTAACATCGCCAATTGGGTCCGTCAAGTGGTCATTCAGGCCTACGGTCTGAAACATAAAGCTCCTCCCTTTAGGGTGTGAGCTTATTCTATCAGGGGTGTAGGAACCTCCTGGGCTTTTTGCCATCCGGTATCTGTGGCTCAGGTTTGTAAGAATGCTACCTGGTCTTCAGTGCATACATTCACAAAATTTTATCTAGTGCATGTTCAAGCAGCCGAGGATTCAGCTTTCGGCCGCAGTGTACTGTGGGCTGCCGTATAAGGTCTGATGGCTATTGTTTGGCAGGGTGTCTCCCTCCCCTCAAAGCTATTGCTCTGGGTTGTCCCAGCAGGTAATGAATATTAGCCTGACTCTTTGTCCCATGATGTATGAAAAAAGAAAATAGGATTTTTGCGTCATACTTACCTGTACAATCATTTTCTTTGAGTACATCATGAGACACAGAGGCCCCTCACCTCTTTTTTGAGGTTTAGTGCTTGCTACAAAACTAAAGTACTTCCTGTATGCGAGAGGTTATATAGGGGATCACTTCCTGTCTGAAGACCTTTGGTCTACCAGTGTCCATTCACCTAATGATGAAGTATAACCCAGTAGGTAATTAATATTAGCCTGACTCTGTCCCATGATGTAATCAAAGTCATGAATTCCCATAGGGTCCAGACAACCCATTGCATTTCAGGACACAAATGTCCCTTCATCATGGGAAAAACGTCAGGAAGGAATTACACTGTGTAGAAATCAAATAAATAATTTCTGTAATTACTGTTTCTCATTTATTTGCATCATGGAACATACAGCATGAAATTAGCATAAAGGCATACCCTGAATGGTCATCATGTAGTTACACTGCTGGACCGGGGGCGAAAAAGGCATCACAGACATACACCGAAGATGTCACAGATGTACCGAGTGGGCCACCAAACATCCACACAAGTCCCACAATAGGGCAGCAAGAAGTGGTGCATGTGAAAATGTGAATCTCAGAGTTTATAGAAAAACGCTCCAAAGTGAACAGCCTGAAACAATAATAAATAAATATATATATATATATTATATATAATGAGTTTATTAAACTGCACCATGTCTGGAAAAAATTAGTCCCTTTTTATATAGAGCAGCAGTACCTTACTGTAGTCCACAATGGGAGTGAGGCAGAAGAGCCACAGTGGTCAAAGGCGAAGAACACATATATCAATCTTCAAGTTTGAGTATGAATTTATAAAGCTATATAAAGAGAAATATCTCATAGTAACCAAACAATATTAAATGCAGATCATGTCCGAGGAATTCATCCTCTGCAGACATGAAATCTGCTAGAAAGGTAAAGAAAAAGCTCAACAAGAGCTTAGTAGAGCAGACAACATACCTTGAAGGGTTTTCGTCAAGCTTAAAATGACTCACTCTGGGTGGATCGTAGAGCATCAGATGCATGCTCCCCTCATTATACACAGTGACAGGGCATGCACAGCTGAGGACGGCTTTATACAGGATGACAGGTGCGGCGTTTGGTCGTGATGACGTCATTGCGCATTGCATCACCATAGCTTCGAGCGCAACAACACCCAGATGTTAGACGTGATGAAGTCACGTGCATCACTTCACCATAGCAACAGATGTGACACCAGCCAGCGGCCAGGCCTCAATGTTCTAACAGCGCAGGTGCGTGAAAAAATACCGGAAGACTGTGCATGACGGTTGCGATAGCAACCGGTAAACAAAGGAGCCATCAGCAATAATAAAAAAAGGGGGGGGGAAGGAGGCTGAGACCGGGACCATGCTATGCGCATGCCAGGGAGGTATGTAAACAATACGGGGGGCCTGTCCCAACACCTAACAGGCAAAAGTGCACCAGAAGTTACCACCATGAGGACCCTGGGTGATAGCTGCAAGGGTGCCCCCCACACAGCTGGCCCCAGAGGGGACCGCTCTGCGAAAACGGCGTCCTGCAGGTACCACCCACTGGCACAAAGAGCGGCCCATGGCAGCAGACAAAGCGCCAGAAAGGCCAAAGACGCGAGGCCGCAAGGCGGGCCACAAACTGAGGTCCCCCACACCCAAAAGCATGGGGGCCCCCATGCGCCGGGTGGGATGAAAAGGAGACCCACAGAGGAGTGCAAGGATCCACGACACCTGCCGCCAGTCCAGATGAAAACCCACATGAAGGCGGGAAATTGAAAAAAGCACGTTATGCATAAAAAACAACCCCAATGGACATTGTACATGTAGACACCCCAATACACACATCAGATCAGAAGAGACCAAATGCTGACAACATAACATATTAGATGTGTCCAGGAAGACAGAGTTGAAAATAAAACAAATGCAATATCCCTACGTCCACATAACATGAAAAAATATAATAATAAAGGGTCACACCCAACCAAAAGGGTGGAGAGAATAATGGAAAGATAACTGATCAAAGGACGCAAGGATGAACGATTAATGCGTCATTCCTTCTCACAACCACCCGAGGAAAAGCCCTCAAAGGGTCTAAAACTAAGGTGTTCGTTGAGTCCGGGGGGTTAGGTGGCCCCAAGGTCGGCAATCCAATGAGCCTCCCGTTGGAGGAGGACCTTGTTCCAATCCCCACCCCTCGGACTCGGATGAATCCTATCCAAAATCAAAAATTAGAATTTTGGGAAATCTGCCCTGATGTCTATCAGTGACGTGTCTCCCCAACGGGAGCATAGGATTAGCAGTCTTCATCGAAGTTACGTCTCTCGATGCTCTGATATAAAATTTCAACTTAGTTTTGCCAACATAAAATTGATGGCACTGACATGTCAAAAGGTACACCACCCCCTCAGTTTTGCAATTGAAGAAATGGTGTGGTCCATTCGGGAGTGTTGCATCCTGCCTGGCATTCATGTATTGACATATGGAACAGCCGCTACATGTAAAAGTCCCCAACCTCTTTCAGGGGTCCTTGCGGAACTCCCCTACAAACTCACTTTGGACCAATAGGTCCTTCAGTGAGGCGGCCCTTCGATATGTGATAGCTGGGCTTTCAGACGCATAGGGACTCGGTAACAGGTCTCTGCGTAAAAGATGCCAAAACCTGCCGATAATTTGCCTGACTGCTTTATGTTGATTACTATATTTAGTAATCACTCTGATGACTTGTGAATCATTGGTTTTTGTCTTGTGCCAAATAAAAGCTCTCGTCTAGACTGTCCCATGGGCTGTTTGAAGGCCCTTTTTTCTTTTTTTTAATTGGGAAAACCAACTTTTATTCAACGTAAATATACAGGTATACAACAAGTATTTGACATTTGCATTTATCAGGGTGTAACATAATACAGTGCAGAATCAGACTTTGTTAATGAACCTTTGGTGGGATTTCCAGATTATTCCTGGACCACTATTGTTTATGAATAAAAATCTACACAACCCCCATATTTCACATGCTCACCATGACTCTTATAATGGATTCAGTAATATTTATCATCATCTATGTACAGGTCTCTCCATCTTCCAGCCATCTGTCCCAGACCTTTGAATACTTTTGTGGGCATCCTCTATGTATGTATATCAATTTTTTATACGGAAGAGTACTGTTTATGTCCCTTTTCCAGCTCGATAACGTAGGAGTTATGGCTTGCATCCAGATTCGAGCTACAACTTTCCTGGCCATAAATAAAGTTTCGTGGATGAAAGTGGCGTGAAACTTGTCTATATCTGTGTCTGGTAAAAGGCCCAAGATACATAGTTTTGGATCCAGTACGACTGGAGAGCCCATTTTATCATGCAGGAATTTGATCACTTTTGCCCAATATGTTTGCAAAATGGGACATTCTCATATCAGGTGATAAAAAGGGGCCTGGCCCACAAGTACATAGAGGACATGATGGACTACATGAAGACTGGAACCTGGCCAGACTTTATGGTGTCATGTATGCTTGGTGAATAATATACAGCTGTGTCAATCTGTCTGAAAGCTTAGGCGACGTCGTTTTAACATTTTCTAGTATTTCGTCCCAGTGTCACTGATATCTCCCACGTCCTTTTCCCACCCTGTTTTAGCCCTTTGAATTACAGTCATTATCCTGAGGAGTTGAATGGTGTACAGATTTTAAATAAATTTTTGAGGTTCGGGCCCCATAATCACATCTAGGACCTGAGGGTGATCCAGAGTACTGGCATTATCTCTAAATTGAAAGCGCAAAGCATGGCGGAGCTGCAAGTATCTAAACATCATGTGTTGTGGAATAGAGTATTCGTCCTTGAGGGATTGGAAAGATTTAGGCCGCGCATCAGTCATAACCTGGTGAAGGTATAAAATTCTGTATCTGGCCCATATTCCCGGGTCTGGCACATTTTTAGGTTCCAGCAGGTGGTCATTAAACCACAGGGGGGTATGGGAATGTATATGTCCCATTTTGAGCTTTTTTAAAGTTATTTCCCATATTTTTTGATGGTGAGTCAGCATACCCATATTGTATCGGGGAAGTCTTTTACGCGTCTGCCCTCCTCTAAAAATAGCTTGTAGGGGAGATGCCAATAAATTCCTTGTATCTTCGCACACTAACACTCTGTATCGCTGCATTTCAGTCTTGTTGAAATAATACATGTGAGACAATTGTTCTGCTATGTAATATTCCTGCAAGTCCGGAAGTGCAGTTCCCCCCATGGAAGCGGGATTTTTAAGAACGTGCCAGGCCAGTTTATGTCTTCCGTGTCCCCAAACAAATGAATTGAGGATGGCTTCCATCTTTTTAAAGATCTTGAGTGGAATATATAGGGGTGCATGCCAAACCAAGATGTCATCTATGTAGCGGAACCAAGCCGCTACATGATGCGTATGTGACTTGTAGGATTCATCGGCCAAAAAAGACTTCTCCCACTCCCCCAGGTACAGGTTGGTGTAAGATGGGGCACAGGCTGTCCCCATCGCTACCCCCTGCATCTGGAGGAAGTGGGAGCCATCAAAAGAAAAAACGTTATGGAATAATATGAATTCCAAAGCCATGATGATAAATTCATGCAGCTTCTTATCTCTATATGATTGTGAGATCACCTGTCTGATGGCCGTCAGTCCCAGATGATGAGGGATCGAGCTATAGAGAGCTTCTATGTCAATGGCTACCAATAAAGCGTTTTGGCATATATAAAGGCCTTCCAGGTTCTGTAAAAGATGTATAGTGTCTTGCACATAGAATGGTAGACTAACCACAAAGGGTCTCAGATGGGTATCCAAATACATACTTAGGTTTATCGTGATCGCCCCATTGCCAGAGACAATGGGTCCTTGTGGACCTTTGGGTAAACAGTAAAATGTAGGGGTCTTTGGATATTTGGTCCGTAAGAATTCCCAGGGATCTTGATCCACAATACCTTGTGCAAAGGCACCATCAATTAGTGCACAGACTTTGACCTCAAATTTAGAGATACTGGCTCTTGAGATTGGTTTATACCAATCTTGATTAGATAGAATTTTGTTGCACATCGTTCTGTACTGATCGCTGGACATTATTACAATGTTACCCCCTTTGTCAGAAGGTTTAATTGTAAGGGGGTAGCATTTCTTTAAATTTTCAAGAGCCAGTCTCTCAGGTTGGTTCAAATTACCCGATACTCTATGTATTTTTAATTTTTGCCGTTACTGAAGCGACAAAGGTTGCCAGGTTAGGGTTGGAATTTAAAGGGGGAAATTTATCAGATTTATTCTTCAATTTAACTGGTTGGGGAAGGGGTCCCTCCACAGTGGCATGTTCTTGCAAAAGTGCATCTAAATCTAAGGTGTCAATTAGATCCAATGGACCCTGCTCGTCCAATAGGGACAGCAGGTCATCCAGATACTTATCATGTTGTACAGTATTGTCTTCTTTCTTCTCCTTTAGAATAAAGACTTTTGAAAAGTACTTTCCTTGCAAATAGGTTCACATCCTTGATTGCCTCAAAGGCATCAAGGTTGGAATCGGGGCAAAAACTCAAACCCTTAGATAATAGCCTCTTCTCATTGGAGAGTACATGATTAGACAAATTGATAATGTCCATGTTGTTCTCCGTTTGAAGGTCATCAAACAGTACCGTTTCTAAAGCCCGAATTGGGCCCTGTGGAAACCCCCCCCCCCCCCCTCGCCCAGTAACAGTGCCACTATTTTGAGTCAAAGATATACCAACGTGCTGAGCGGAAACAGGACCTCCACCCATAGTACCAGAGAAAGAAGTAGAGATCACCTCGTGTATCAGTTTTAGTGTGGTTACCCAACATCCCAGATACAGATGGAGTGGAGGCCGTATCCGTGATTCGTTTTTTCTGCATCTTGGATCATCGCCAGATAATGGACGCTTTGCTTGTTTTTGTCTAGGCCTGCTGTATTTACGGGAGGAGGAAGAAACAGAAGAGAATGGTCCACCCTGACCAGTGGGGGTTTAGGTCAGGCAGGGGGACAGACATAAACATACGCAGACTTCTGACGCATATAGACAGTGCTCCGGAGGACAGCCCGGGGGTGGTGGTGTCTTTGGACGCCGAAAAAGCATTTTATTCGGTTGAATGGGAGTACCTCTGGGCTCTCCTTCGGAAGTTTGGGTTCGGGCCAACATTTATCAAGTGGCTGAGACTGATGTATGCTTCCCCAAAAGCTAAGGTGCACACTAACAATTCGCTCTCGGGGGGATTTCCCATTAGGCAGGGGTGCCCACTGTCACCTGGCTTGTTTACTCTGGAAGTGCAGTCCCTGGCATCGAGGATCCGGGCTGAGCCTGCAATCCGGGGAATCCAGATGGGAGTGGTGGAGGAGAAAATATCCTTATATGCAGATGACACAATCCTGTATTTGAATGATGTCTCCTCCTCACTCCCAGTTGCCTTGCAACTGATCAACGAATTTGGGTCATACTCAGGAGTTAGGGTGAATTGGGGGAAATCTCTGATCTACCCCTTGAACCCTTCCGGGCCTAGACTGCCTATTCAGAGTCAGTTGGTTTGGGTGGACCAATTTAAGTACCTGGGGATTCGCATGGGGGGGCCGGTGGCCAAGTATATGGATCTCAATATCAACGCCCTGCTAGTGCAGTTTTCAAAGCTTTGCACAGACTGGAGGTCACTCCCTCTGTCCCCGGTGGGGAGAGTTAATTTAATCAAGATGGTCTATCTCCCAAAGTTCCTCTATCTGTTTAGGAATAGCCCAATATTGATCCTGGCGTCTTATTTCAACAAATTAAAATCTATAATCGCCTCCTTTCTGTGGTTGGGTAAAGTGCCAAGACTGGCAATGTCAACACTGCAGTTGGCTGTGGGGCAGGGAGGATTGGCCCTCCCTAACTTTCAGTAATATTATTGGGCAGCCATACTGGTGACAGCCCGGTGGTGGTTCTTGCAACCCAAGGACAACCCAGCAGTGACCCTCGAGGCAGCAATCCTAGGATCATATGCCGCACTTAGTAATTTGGTGTTTCGTGGAGTCAAGGCCTATCCCAATTTGACGACCCTAATGAGCACAACTATTACCATTTGGCACAAAGCCAGGGCAATCTATAGCTCCTCGGGAAAATTTCACCTCATACACCCTTATGGGGCAACCCTAATCTTTCCCATATGCGCAGTGTGCCTGACCTACAGGTATGGGCAGTTAGGGGTATAGTGGGGTTGAAGCACTTGGTGACTGAGGGCAGATTGAGTACATTCCCAGAACTCAAAGAAAAATACAACTTGCCCAATTGGATGTTCTTTCGCATTTTGCAAGTGAGACATACATTCCAACATCAGTTCCCTGGTGGTGTTACCCTTGAGTCTGACCCGGTAGAAAGATTGACCACCAAAGTATTGACAGCACCCCTTTCATCAATATACTTCTATATATCAGCCTCCATGCCCACAAAGCTTACTAAAGCCTTTGCAAAATTGAAACGAGATTTGCCATCCCTTGAAGAAGAGGACTGGGAGACCTGCGTCTCCTCATGTTTCTAACATGATCTCCGCTAGAGACCATTTCCTGCAACTAAAATTCTTGCACAGGGCCTATTTAAACTCCACATAAACTGGCTACTATCTACCCAGACAGGTCCCCAGCCTGCCCTAGATGCGGAGACTCAGAGGCTACCTTTATGCACATGACATGGTCATGCCCCCTATTGAGGGAGTTCTGGGAAAAGGTCCTGGTGGATGTTATTCAGGTGGCGGGGACCTCTATCCCACTGTGTCCCCAAGCCACGCTATTAAATGTGACCGCTGACCCAGGCATTGGGAAATACACTAAATTGTTTATAGGATACTCTACCTACTATGCCCATAGGGAAATTATGCTGAAATGGAAATTGGGAACACCGCCCACCATCCTCGCCTGGAGAAACACTCTAAACGTGGTACTACATCTATATAAGATAACATATATTAAAGTGGAGTTCCACCCAAAAGTGGAACTTCCACTCATTAGATTCCTCCCCCCCTCCGGTGACACAGTTGGCACCTTTCAGGGGGGAGGGGAGTACAGATACCTGTATATTACAGGTATCTGTACCCACTTCCGGCATAGATACCCGCAGAATCTGTGGGTATTTACGCCACTTCCTGCTCCCTCCCCGCTGCCTGCTGGGAAACACACGGGTCCCAGAGGCAGCAGGGACCATCCGGATTGCGCTGCGCGACTCGCGCATGCGCAGTAGGGAACCGGGAAGTGAAGCCGTACGGCTTCACTTCCTGATTCCCTTACCGAAGATGGAGGCGGCAGCACCCGAGGACGGAGAGACGCTTCGGCCTCGGGTGCCGACATCGCGGGCGCCCTGGACAGGTAAGTGTCCATGTTTTAAAAGTCAGCAGCTGCAGTATTTGTAGCTGCTGACTTTTAAAAAAAATTTTTTCGGTGGCGCTCCGCTTTAACAGGAATTGTCCAAGTAAATTTGACAAAATCTGGTCCTCATGGATAGACTCCTGGGGATCCCTGCTTTGGGGATCTCTCCACCCAGCCCAGGGGCTGGCCCTTAGTTTGGGTCCCTTTGGGAGGGGCGGACCATGGAACTGCAAGTGTTTGAGGGTGCTCCCCTCCCTTCCCTCCCCCTTCAGTTCCCTTCCCCTCTCTCCCTCCCCCCCCCTTTATATATCCTTTACACCAGGGGTCCTCAAACTACGGCCCGCGGGCCACATGCGGCCCGCCGAGGACATTTATCCGGCCCAATCCACCCAGGGCCGGATTCCCGACAATCCAGGCTCGGGCCGGGGCCAGGTCGGCTCGGCTTCGGCAGGGAGCATATCCGCTCCGCTTCGCTCAAGCCGCCTCCCCCACTGTAATGGAGGGCTCCGTGTGCCGCGCTGCATGCTGGGAAGTGTAGTTCCCAGCACAGTCCCGCACGGAGACAGGAGGCGCGAAGAGTAACAGAGAGAGCGGAGGCTTCAAGCAACAGCCTACGAACAAGTGAGGACCCCACTGTCCCCCTGTCCACCCCTCTGTCCCCCTGTCCACCCCACTGTCCACCCCACTGTCCCCCTGTCCACCCCTCTGTCCCCCTGTCCACCCCCCTATCCACCCCTCTGTCCTCTTGTCCACCCCACTGTCCCCCCTCTGTCCACCCCACTACCCCTCTGTCCCACTGTCCCCCTGTCCACCCCACTGTCCCCCTGTCCACCCCTCTGTTCCCCTGTCCACCCCACTGTCCCCCTGTCCACCCCTCTGTCCCCCTTCTGTCCACCCCTCTGTCCCTCTGTCCACCCCTCTGTCCCCCTGTCCGTCCCCCTGTCCACCCCACTGTCCCCCTGTCCACCCCTCTGTCCCCCTGTCCACCTCTCTGTCCTCCTGTCCCCCCTCTGTCCACCCCACTGTCCCCCTGTCCACCCTACTGTCCACCCCACTGTCCCACTCTCCACCCCACTGTCCATCCCACTGTCCCCCCTCTGTCCCCCTGTCCACCCCACTGTCCACCCCTCTCCATCCCACTGTCCCCCTGTCCATCCCACTGTCCCCCTGTCCACCCCACTGTCCCCCTGTCCATCCCTCTGTCCCCCTGTCCACCCCACTGTCCCACTATCCACCCCACTGTCCACCCCTCTGTCCCCCTGTCCATCCCTCTGTCCCCCTGTCCGTCCCCCTGTCCACCCCACTGTCCCCCTGTCCACCCCTCTGTCCACCCCACTGTCCCCCTGTCCACCCCACTGTCCCCCTGTCCACCCCCCTGTCCACCCCACTGTCCCCCTGTCCACCCCTCTGTCCCCCTGTCCACCCCTCTGTCCCCCTGTCCACCCCTCTGTCCTCTTGTCCACCCCCCTGTCCACCCCTCTGTCCCCCTGTCCACCCCACTGTCCCCCTGTCCACCCCCTCTGTCCCCCCCTGTCCACCCCACTGTCCCCCTGTCCACCCCTCTTTCCCGCTGTCCACCCCCTCTGTCCCCCTGTCCACCCCCTCTGTCCCCCTGTCCCCCCCCCTCTGTCCCCCTGTCCACCCCACTGTCCCCCTGTCCCCCCTCTGTCCACCCCACTGTCCCCCCTCTGTCCCCCTGTCCACCCCCTCTGTCCCCCTGTCCACCCCACTGTCCCCCTGTCCGTCCCCCTGTCCACCCCCCCTGTCCACTCCTCTGTCCCCCTGTCCACCCCTCTGTCCCCCTGTCCACCCCACTGTCCCCCCTCTGTCCACCCCACTGTCCCCCACTGTCCCCCCCTGTCCCCCTGTCCACTCCCTCTGTCCCCCTGTCCACCCCCTCTGTCCCCTTGTCCAGCCCACTGTCCCCCTGTCCACCCCTCTGTCCCCCTGTCCACCCCACTGTCCACCCACCGTCCCCCCACTGTCCACCCACCGTCCCCCCACTGTCCCCCTGTCCACCCCCTCTGTCCCACTGTCCACCCCACTGTCCCCCCTCTGTCCACCCCACTGTCCCCCCTCTGTCCACCCCACTGTCCCCCCTCTGTCCACCCCACTGTCCCCCTGTCCACCCCTCTGTCCCCCTGTCCACCCCACTGTCCCCCTGTCTGTCCCACTGTCCATCCCACTGTCCCCCCCTCTGTCCCCCTGTCCACCCCACTGTCCCCCTGTCCACCCCACTGTCCCCCCCTCTGTCCCCCTGTCCACCCCACTGTCCCTCTGTCCCCCTGTCCATCCCTCTGTCCACCCCACTGTCCCCCCCTCTGTCCCTCTGTCTAACCTACTGTCCCCCTGTCCACCCCACTGTCCACCCCACTGTCCCCCCCCTCTGTCCCCCTGTCCACCCCACTGTCCCCCTGTCCACCCCACTGTCCATCCCCCTGTCCATCCCTATGTCCCCCTGTCCATCCCTATGTCCCCCTGTCCATCCCTCTGTCCCCCTGTCCATCCATCTGTCCCTCTGTCCATCCCACTGTCCCCCTGTCCATCCCTCTGTCCCCCTGTCCATCCCCTATATATATTATTATTTATTATTCATTCTTTTATTCTTTTGCACTACAAAAAAGATGTGTGCATAGGAATTTAGGAATTAGTTCATATTTTTTTTAAACTATAGTGCGGCCCCACAACAGTCTGAGGGACCGTGAACTGGCCCCCTGTCTGAAAAGTTTGAGGACCCCTGCTTTACACCCAGTCTGACCTGGACTGCATCCCTCTTCTCCCCCTCCCTCCTCCCCTCTGCTCCCTTCCCCTTTGGGGATAACCCTCCTGTTATATTTAGAACTCACTGGTTCAGGTGAGGGAGTTCTCCTGGTAACGACTTACTAAATATAATACAGACTCTGTTGAGAATTTGGTAGTGAATGTCAATGCAGTTACCTGTAAATAACACTTCTGTAATCGTGCTAACTTCATGCTTCTGTACATTATGCTGTAAACTGACATGTGAACATTTTGATCGCAATAAACTTACCTTTTGTTAAAAATATAGTAATCAACATAAAGCAGTCAGGCAAATTATTAGCAGGTTCTGTCATCTTTTATGCAGAGATCCGTTACCGAGTCCCTATGTGTCTGAAAGCCCAGCTATCACATATCGAAGGGCCGCCTCACTGAAGGACCTATTGGTCCAAAGTGAGTTTGTAGGGGAGTTCCGCAAGGACCCCTGCAAGAGGTTAGGGACCTTTACATGTGGTGGCTGTTCCATATGTCAAGATATGAATACCAGGCAGGATGTAACACTCCCCAATGGATGGCCCTATAGACCACACCATTTCTTCAATTGCAAAACTGAGGGGGTGGTGAACCTTTTGACATATCAGTGCCATCAATTTTATGTTGGCAAAACTAAGTTGAAATTTTATATCAGAGCATCGAGACACGTAACTTCGATGAAGACTGCTAATCCTATGCTCCCGTTAGAGAGACACGTCACTGATAGACATCAGGGCAGATTTCCCAAAATTCAAATTTTTGATTTTGGATAGGATTCATCCGAGTCCGAGGGGTGGGGATTGGAACAAGGTCCTCCTCCAATGGGAGGCTCATTTAATTGCAGACCCTGGGGCCACCTAACCCCCCGGACTCAACGAACACCTTAGTTTTAGACCCTTTCTTGAGGGCTTTTCCTCGGGTGGTTGTGAGAAGGAATGACGCATTAGTCGTTCATCCTTGCATCCTTTGATCAGTTATCCTTCCATTATTCTCTCCTCCTTTTAGGTTGGGTGTGACCCTTTATTATTATATTTTTCCATGTTATGTGGACGTAGGGATGTTGGATTTGTTTTATTTTCAACTCTGTCTTCCTGGACAAATCATCTAATATGTTATGTTGTCAGCATTTGGTCTCTTCTGATCTGATGTATGTACTGAGGTGCCTACATGTACAATGTACATTGGGGTCGTTTTTTATGCATAACGTGATTTATTTTTTTTCAATTTCCCGCCTTCATGTGGGTTTTCATCTGGACTGGTGGCAGATATCGTGGATCCTTGCACTCCTCTGTGGGTCTCCTCTTCATCCCACCTGGCGCACGGGCCTTGTGGCCCGGCTTGCAGCCTCGCGTCTTTGGCCTTTCTGGCTCCTGGCGCTTTGTTTGCTGCCATGAGCCACTGCTTGTGCCAGTGGGTAGTACCTGCAGGATGCCGTTTTCGCAGAGCGGTCCCCTCTGGGGCCAGCTGTTCTGGGGTGCCCTTGCAGCTATCACCCAGGGTCCTCATGGTGGCAACTTCTGGTGCACTTTTGCCTGTTAGGTGTTGGGACAGGCCCCCCCGCATTGTTTACATGCCTTCCTTGCATGCGCATAGCATGGTCCCAGTCTCAGCCTCCTTCCCCTCTTCTTTTTTTTTTTTGTTTAATTATTTCTGATGGCTCCTTTGTTTACCAGTTGCTATCGCAACCGTCATGCACAGTCTTCCGGTATTTTTTCGCGCACCTGCGCTGTTAGAGCATTGAGGCCTGGCCGCTGGCTGGGTGGCGTTGCGTCCGTTGCTATGGTGACATGATGCACGTGACTTCATCACGCCTAACGTCTGGGCATCGTTGAGCCCGTTGCTATGGTGACGCGACGCGCGTTGACGTCATAACGCCAAACGCCGCACCTGTCATCTTGTATAAAGCCGTCCTCAGCTGTGCATGCCCTGTCACTGTGTATGATGGGGGGAGCATGCATCTGACGCTGTACGATCCACACGGATTGAGTCATTTTAGGCTTGACAAAAACCCTTCAAGGTATGTTGTCTGCTCTACTAAGCTCTTGTTGAGCTAACTTTTTCTTTACCTTTCTAGCAGATTTCATGTCTGCAGAGGATGAATTCCTCTGGCATGATCTGCATTTAATATTTGGTTACTATGAAATATTTCTCTTTATATATCTTTATAGATTCATACTCAAACTTGAAGATTGATATAGGTGTTCTTCACCTTTGACCACTGCGGCTCTTCTGCCTCACTCCCATTGTGGACTACAGTAAGGTACTGTTGCTCTATATAAAAGGGACTCATTTTTTCCGGACATGGTGCAGTTTGATAAACTCCATACATATATATATATATATATATACATATATATATATATATATATACATACATACAGTATATATATATATATATATAAAATATCGTTTTTATCTTTTTTTGTCAGGCTGTGCACTTTGGAGCATTTTTCTATAAACTGAGATTCACATTTTCATGTGCACCACTTCTTGCTGCCCTATTGTGGGACTTGTGTGGATGTTTGGTGGCCCACTCGGTACATCTGTGTCTATGTGACATCTTCGGTGTATGTCTGTGATGCCTTTTTTTGCCCCCAGTCCAGCTGTGTAACTACATGATGACCATTCAGGGTATGCCTTTATGCTAATTTCATGCTGTATGTCCCATGATGCAAATCATTTCTGTAATTACTGTTTCTCATTTATGTATTTGACTTCTACACAGTGTAATTCCTTCCTGACTTTTTGCCCCTGATGAAGGGACGTTTGTGTCCTGAAACACGTTGGGTTGTCTGGACTCTATGGGAATTCATCATTTTTTGTCATCTACTTTTTAGTGGATTGATTTTTTGTGAATATCTATATTCAATAAAATTTGTATATTTGTTGCCGCTAAAGTCCCAGTTCCTTGGGGGGTATCTCCTTCTCCATATTGACTACACAAGGGATGTTGGCAAGCTTTAGTGGTATGGTTGGATGTTCTCTCTTTTATGTCTGTTGCCACCTTTGAGGAGAGGACTAGACAGAACACACAAAAAACAAGCATAGGACCGCCCAGGGGGCGGTCATACTGGCTATAGCCCCTTTGAACGGGGTGGCTGGTGAGCTACATGCTCCGGGGCACACATATGAGCGGGCTACTGCTGTCTGGGTCACAGTGTTGTCATGGCCGACAGCCACTCCGTACTATGCGGGAGAAGGGTCTGTGCGTGGAATGCATCCAGCAGTCCCTGCAGGAGGGCTAAGTACATTTCCACCTGTTTAGGCACTCTCTGGAAGGTCGATTAGTGGGTCCCTCTCTCCCTTTCCTCTCTCCCTGCCTCTTTTCCTCCTCCCCATCCAAAGGGGGCGCTGTGTTCCTGGGCGTAGGGGGTGCAGAGCACTTACCTGGCCCAGGGATCCTCCGGGCGGTCTCTGGGTCCTGGCAGGGGGTTGTGCTCTTGTTTTTCGTTTGTTCCCCTCGTTTGTTCTCCTCGTTTGTTCCCTTCGTTTTTTCCACTCCTTTGTTCCCTTCGTTTTTTACCTCCATTTGCACCATGCGGGGGGGGGGGGGTGTATGGTCACCGCGGAAACCACAGTCATTTTCCCGGCGTTTTTGGGCAATTTTGTCTGAGGCGGCCGGCACCTATTTTCTTGTAGCCACGGGGGACGGTTTCTGTTAGTTCTCTAGCGCTGGGCAGCTGTTTAAGCCAGGACAGAGCAAAACTGACACAAAGCGCCTCATGGTTTGGACGCCGGCAGAGGGGAGAACAGACAGCAGCACAGCACAACACCTTGGTCAGGGTGGTGAGTCCTGGAGGGGGCCCCTCAGTCTGTGGCAGCTAGGAGGGTAGGCATTTTTTCCTCTTGCCTTAGGTCCCGGGTGACAGGCGAGAGTGGGTCAGACATGGCGTCAGATGCTGGTGCTTCTTCCCCAGACACCCCTGTTATAGCAACCGGTTCCCCTGCACCTGTGGTGCCCATGGACGTTCTGTCTGCAGTCCTGGAATCATTTGTTTCCAGGGTGGAAGCGGCGTGCGTGTGCAAGGTGGGTAAAAAACGCCCCCCGTCTTCCGGGGAAAGCTCTGATTCAGACTCGGGCCCCGCTGTGGCAGGCAGTCCCTGTTCTGACGCTTCAGAGGTCGCGGACCATGACCCTTCGGACAGTAAAGAGGAAGCCTCCGCGTCCGCTTCAGCGCAGGAAAAAGCACTAGCGGGGGCACTTATCATGGTGGGCCAGAATACCTTAAAGATAGAGGATACGGCTGGGGCATCTGCAGATGTGTCTATCCCTTTTGAGTCCCAAGGAGTGGGAATGAGCGCAGCGTGCCTTTTCAGTCCCGAGGCGAATGGCGGTGCGTTACCCCTTTGAGGAGAGTTTTCTGAATGGACATCTCCGGTTGTTGACCCCCCCGGTTTCTAGGTTAAATAAGGTGACCACAATTCCGGTGGAAGGGTCCCCCTCTTTCAAGGACCCTGCCAACAGAAGGGCCGAGGCAGTAGCCCGGTCCATGTTTATGATGGTGGGGTCGGTGCTTCGGCCGGTGTTAGCCACGGCTCTGGTGTTACAAACACTTACTGAATGGGCTAAGTTGTTGCACCATGAGTTGGGGAAGAAGCAGGTTTCCCCAGTCTGTGTGAAACTGGCAGACCAGTTGGTGCACGGCCTTAAGTGTACCAACTGGCCCTGGATACGGCCCCTTTGCTTTCTAGAGCCTCGGTATCAGCAGTGGTGTGCAGCGGCTGATTTGGCTCAAGTGTTGGTCTGCGGACCAGACATCTAAGAAAGCGCTGAAGGAGTTGCCCTTCCAAGGTTGGAGGCTGTTTGACGCCTCACTGAATGACATTATTAAAAATGTTACTGGGGGAAAGAGTACTTTGCTCCCACAGTCCAGAAAGGGTAAGGAGCCACGCCGTAGGCAGGGGCTTTTTTTTTTGCGCTCAGAAGCGGCTTTTTCATCTGCCCGTGCTGGCGGGTAAGCGTTCCCAGTCCGACAAGGTGCCTGCTGAGGGACAAAAGCGTCCCTGGTATTGCAAGCCGAACAAGCCAGCCAACAAATCTGTTTCCGCATGAAGGTTCATCCCCGCCCGACTCTCGGGTGGAGGGTCCCCTTCGGGAGTTTGCAGACCGGTGGACTTCTCTTCTCTCTGAACAGTGGGTCTGCAAGCTAGTTGCGTCAGGCTACAAGATAGTTTCTTTCTTGTCCGCCCGACAGGTTTTTTTCCCTCCAACCTTCATCTTCTTCAGGCTCGTCGGGAGGCTCTGTTTGGGCCAGTACAGGACTTACTACTGCGTGGGGTGATAGTTCCTGTACCAACGTTGGAAAGGTTTCAGGGATTCTACTCCAATCTGTTTGTAATCCCGAAGAAGGAAGGGGTCCGTCCAGTCCTGGATCTCAAGGCCCTCAATTGTTTTGTGAAGGTTCGGAGGTTCAGGATGGAATCGGTTCGTTCCGTGGTCACTGCACTTCATCGGGGATTTCCTGGTGTCTTTGGACATCAAGGTGCTGTCTCCGATTCTGGCGTTGCTGAGACAACAAGGGATCGCGAGTTACCTGGACAACTTCCTCCTGAGAGCAGCTTCTGCCTCAGAACTAAGGGAGGATGTGGCGATCACCATGCAGACTCTTCAAGCGTTTTGCTGGGTATTGAATCTCCAGAAGTCAGTTGCTGCTGACCCAGTGCCTGGAGTACTTTGGGTTGATTCTGGATGCCTCAAGGTCGAGAGTCTTTCTTCCTTCAAGCAAGCTGCAGACTCTCCAATCCGCGGTGAGGTTACTGATGTCCCGCAGGTGGTCGTCGCTGCGTTTTTGCATGCGAGTTCTGGGCCTCATGGTAGCCACTTTCAAGGCGGTACCGTATGCTCAATTCCACACTCGAGTCTTGCAGAAAGAGATCCTGTCCAAATGGGACAAGTCTCTGACATCCCTGGATTGTCAAATCCGGGTGAGCCAGCTAGCCAGGGCTTCGCTTCTCTGGTGGCTGAGGTCCCCCGGCCCTTTGGTTCGGAAAATCGTTCCTTCCTCTTCATTGGATGGTGATCACGATGGACACCAGACTGAGTGGCTGGGGGGGAATTTGGGGCATCCAGTCAGCCCAGGGTCGCTGGACGCAGGAAGAATCCCGCCTGCTGATCAATGTGCTGGAGCTGCGGGCGATCAGGCGGTGCCTCTCCACATGGTCGCAGAGGCTGCAGGGTCGTCCAGTCAGGATCCAGTCGGACAATGCCACGGCGGTGGCATATGTCAATCATCAGGGAGGGACAAGGAGCTCAGCAGCGTCACTGGAGGTCTCCCACATCCTACAGTGGGCAGAGCGGCACGTGCCGACTCTGTCAACCATGTTCATTCCGGGTGTAGAAAACTGGCAGGCGGACTACCTCAATCGTCGGTTGCTGGACCAGGGGGAATGGTCACTGCATCCGGAAGTGTTTCGGCTCATTTTCCTACAGTGGGGCATGCTGGATGTGGATCTCTTGGCTCAATCGGAAGGTGCAGAGGTTTGTGGCCAGGTCAAAGGATCCCTGGGCGGACGCGTCAGACACGTTGGTGGCCCCATGGGGGCATTATCAGCTAATTTATGCCTTTCCCCCTCTCAGGCTCCTCCCTCGTCTGCTGCGCAGAGTGGAGGCCGAGGGGATTCCGGTGATTCTGATTGCCCCAGACTGGCCTCGATGTCCTTGGTACACCGACATAGTACGAATGGTGGTGGATGTTTCTTGGTGGCTGCTGGTGCGGGAGGACCTTCTGTCTCAATGTCCGATTCTCCACCCTGCTTTACCGTCTCTGGCTTTAACGGCATGGCTGTTGAAAGCCAGGTGTTGAGGGACAGAGGGCTGTCAGCTTTGGTAATTTCCACTATGCTAAGGGCGCGAAAGTCTTCTTCCCGGAAGATTTATCATCGCACCTGGAAGGCCTACATCTCCCTGTGTGAGAAGGTGGGGTGGCATCCGCATTCATATTCGGTTTCCAGGACCCTGCTGTTTCTGCAGCGAGGAGTGGATCAGAAGCTTGCATTAAGCACCATTAAGGGGCAGATATCGGCTTTGGCTGTCTTTTTTCAGCGTCCCTTGGCGACTTACTCATTGGTGCGTACGTTTGTTCAGAGGGGTTTGGCATGTGGCCCCACCGGTGCGCCCGCCGCTGCCCCCGTGGGATCTGAATCTGGTGCTCTTGGTGCTTCAGAAACCGCCGTTTGAAAACATTAAGGAGATCCCTTTATTGACACTCTCTCAGAAAGTAGTCTTTCTAGTGGCTATTACATCTGCAAGGCGGGTTTCTGAGTTAGCGGCCTTGTCATGCAAGTCTACCTATTTCATCCTCCACAACGATAAGGCGGTGCTGCGTCCGCAGACCTTTTTTCTTCCGAAGGTTGTTTCGGCCTTTCATCTAAATGAGGAAATTGTGCTTCCATCCTTATGTCCTCGGCCGTCGCATCCCAAGGAGGTCGCTTTACATTCTTTGGATGTGGTCCGGGCTTTGCGGGTGTATCTGTCTGTCTGCTACGGCTCCTTTCCAGAGGTTGGACTCTGTCTCGGTGGCTGGTCCGAAGAAGGGCCTGGTGGTCTCGTCGACTGCCATTTCTCGGTGGATCAGACAGATTGTCGTTCAGGCTTATGCCATAAGGGGGCGGGCGCCTCCTTTTCCCGTTACGGCGCATTCTACCAGGGCAATTGGTGCTTCCTGGACTTTCCGGCATCAAGCATCCCTTTTACAGGTGTATAAGGCGGCTACCTGGTCGCCTGTACACACTTTCACCAAGTTTTACAAGGTCCATGTGGGCGCATCTTCGGATGCATGCTTCGGCCGCAAGGTTTTGCAGGCGGCCGTCTGAGGTTGCGGCTCCTCTGATGGGGAGTTTTTTGTTGTGGGTGGCGTTTATTTTCTCTGTTTTCCCACACCTTTTTTTTGGCACTGATTGGGGACGTCCCTAAGGTCAATATTAAAGTGCTGTGTCCGTCAATGAACGAAAGAGAAAATGGGGTTTTTGTACTTACCGTAAAATCCCTTTCTCTGAAGTTCATTGACGGACACAGCACCCACCCCTCCTATTTATGTTTGTACTGCTTTTTGATGAACTGAGCTGCTGGGAGCAGAGTGAGGAGTTATAGCCAGTAGGACTGCCCCCTGGGCGGTACTGTGCTTGTTTTTTTGTGTGTTCTGCCTAATCCTCTCCTAAAGGTGGCGATATAACCCTAAGGTCAAGATTAAAGTACTGTGTCTGTCAATGAACTTCAGAGAAAGGGATTTTACGGTAAGTACAAAAATCCAATTTTTCATTTTCTTTACATTTTCCAAAAACTTGTAGAAAAAAATGACATGTTCAAAAGACTAATTTTTGGGACGTTTCCATTGTCCTGGTGCTCCAGGGCCTTCAAAAGTGTAAGAGGTAGTCAAGAAATTGTATGTGTAATTTATGCTCCAAGAACGCTTGATGGCGCTCCCTGCATGTTGGGCCTCTGTATGTGGCCACGCTGTGTAAAAAGTCTCACATGTGGTATCGCCATACTCAGGAGGAGGAGTAGAATGTGTTTTGGGGTGTAATTTGTGGTATGCATATGCTGTGTGTGAGAAATAACCTGCTCGTATAACAATTTTGTGAACAAAAAAAAAAATAAAGAAAAAAAATCTTGAATTTGCAAAGAATTGTGGGAAAAAAATGCAACTTCAAAAAACTCACCATGCCTCTTACTAAATGCCTTGGAATGTCTATTTTCCAAAAAGGGGTAATTTGGAGGGTATTTGTACTTTCCTGGCTTGGTAGGGTCTCAAGAAATGAAATGGGCCGTCAGTGCAACAGGTGTGATCAATTTTCAGAGACTGGCAACATAGCTTGTAGACTCTATAACTTTCACAAAGACCAAATAATATACACCGATTTGGGTTATTTTTACCAAAGATATGTAGCAGTATAAATTTCTTTATCGTACATTACGGGACACAGAGCCACAGTAATAACTGTATGGGTTATATGGCACCTTCAGGTGATGGACACTGGCACACCCTAAACAGGAAGTTCAATTCCCCATATAACCCCTCCCCTTAGCGGGAGTACCTCAGTTTTTTTCGCCAGTGTCTTAGGTGTTGGTCACGAGTAAAGATGTGCTGTGCTGAGCTCCGCTGGAATAATCCTTACTGGGGCAAGCCATGCAACCAGATCCATTCAAAGTGTCTTTACCAGGCCGAATTGAATGGTACCCGCCCTCGTGTCCAAAGAAACAAGGTTTTACCTGTAACGCTTCTCTTGTTAGAGAGCTGGACCCCGGGATCCAGTATTTGGTTTATTAAGCCATATTCCTGCCAGGGTGCTTTACAGGCCCAGGATTGTGGATCCCCCGATAAAAAGGGGGCCCCAGCGCCTGAAGGTTTTCTAAACGCAGCCCACCATGAGAGGTGAAGATTGGGTCTGTTACCACAGAACCCTGCAGCTGGATAAGGTAAGGGAGATTCCTAAGGATTTTTTCTAATTCTTGTGGGTTTTCTCCTTTAAAGTAAATGTTGCTATGCCTATAGTCACCACTGGGGGCTGGCAAGAGCACCTACCTGTTCCATGCTTGTCAGTCTCACCTCTGTGTACAAGCTGCACGCTTCCTCCGGCCCAGGCTCCAGGTAAAGTCGTGGGAAAGGGGGGGTTTTCTATATCGTACATCATAGGACACAGAGCCTTAAGTATTTACTTAGTGGGTTATAGCTACCTTCAGGTGTTGACACTGGCACGCCCGATACAGGAAGATGACTCCCCTATATAACCCCTCCTCCTTTTTCGCCAGTGTCTAAAGGTGTTGGCACGAGTAAAGATGTGCTCTGCGGAGCTCCAGGAGGGATCCATGCTGGATTTAAAAAGCCTCCACAACCCGCCACTGCGGCTCCAGGATGGTACCCAGGCCTCGCATAGAAGAACAACGTTTTGCCTGTAATGCTCCTCTTTGAGGGCTGGACCCTAGGAACCAGGACTCTTTTTGGTCTTGCTACATTACCTAAAGCTGTCCTGAGGGGTACTATACATGGTCCAAAGGAGTGGAATCCCTATTAAAAGGGCCCCAGTCTTTGAAGGTTTAAACACGCTGCCCGCTGTGATGGGTGAAGTTTGGATCTCTCTGGTTACAGCAGTATCCAACAGCGACGAAAAGGTAAGAAGAAAACATAGGAACTGCAAAGTCCACCTATGACTTTTCTTTCAAATATATTGTAAAATGCCTTAAAAAACTCCTAGAGGGAGTAATAGTGTATAGACCCTGTTTAAATCTGTGCTAATACAGCGTGTGTCTCAGCAGCTGGAGGGGGGGTCTCCTCTCCCCCTAAATAGGGAAACTGAGTGGATAGGGATATATGTTATGTTTAAACAAGCATAAATCTGAAAAGCTGATAAAAATGCTGTGTAAATCCCCTTCCCACCTCCCCTCTGAGGTGACTCTATCTATGCGCCACACCCCTTACTGTGCTTTAGCAAATCAGGCTCACACCTGAAAAAGCTTAAAGCTGATACTCTGGGAAACAGGCAGTGTCTATCAGAGCAGCTGAAGCAAGGCTGCCACAGGACACTGAAGCACTGGTGCACACGAGGGGTTTACACAGGCATTTGCAGTACAGGATAAAACTTATAGTTTAGCATTAGATCATTCTATGCTACCACTGTTTTTCCTACTATTGTTCAAGTAAATAGAACAGTAAATAGAATAGCTTTTTGTGCTATGCACTATGGCTTCAAGGCTTACTACTAAGGCACTAAAGCCACCACCAGGCGCTGGGAACTCCAGACATGCCTCCACATTGTCATCTTCTCCGGAGATACCTGACATGGCAAGCCAGGGTGAGTCATTAGAAACAATTGGTGGTGCAACTGCTTCTCACACTTCAGCCCCTGTATACGTGACTGAAGATGCATTTTCCTCTGCCCTACAGGGCTTAGAAGGAAGATTAACGGCTTTAATCGCATCCTCCATTAAAGGGGATGAAAAGCGGGCTAGATCCCTCTCTCCCTCTCCAAACCCCTTACCAGGGGAACAGAGGGGACAGGATGAGGTATTACCCTCAAACGATCGGGAAAAACAAACCGATTACTCCGCTGCGGAGGAGACAACAGTTGACGTTTCAGCTTCACAATCTGAGGTACAAATCCTTATGGACATGGTTCGCTCCACTTTCATGCTACCCCTAACAGAGTCAGCTGAAAGTCTGGTTTCTTCTTTGGGTTCCTTGAAACCTTCACAACCATTGCATGCGTTTCCAGTCCACACATTACTAGAGAAGCTTATTTATACCGAATGGGATCATCCGGATAAGTATTTTCTCCCTCCAAAGGGTTTCTCAGTTCTCTATCCTATGGAGGAAAAATTCACCAAAAAATAGAAAGTTCCAGCAGTAGATGCTGCGATTTCCAGTGTGAATAAAAGTTTAACTTGTCCAGTGGACAATGCACAAATGCTAAAGGATCCACCAGCTCAAAAAGTTGTAATTCCTGTTAAAATCCTCTTTTTCTTTAGCAGCTACTGTTGCTCAGCCTGCAATTACAGCTATAGGCATCTGTCAGTCCTTAACTACTTCCATACAGGGCATTTTCACCCCCTTCCTGCCCAAGCCAATTTTCAGCTTTCAGCGCTGTCGCACTTTGAATAACAATTGTGCGGTCATACTACACTGCACCCAAATGAAATTTTTATCATTTTTTCCCCACTAATAGAGCTTTCTTTTGGTGGTATTTGATCACCCCTGCGGTTTTTATTTCTTGTGCTATAAACAAAACAAGAGTGACAAGTTTGAAAAAACACAATATTTTTTACTTTTTGCTATAAAAAGTATCCAATTTTTTTTTTTTTTTTAAACAAATTTTTTCCTCATTTTAGGCCGATACGTATTCTTCTACATATTTTTGGTAAAAAATATCGCAATAAGCGTATATTTATTGGTTTGCGCAAAAGTTATAGCGTCTACAAAATAAGGGGATAGATTTATAGCATTTTTATTATTTTTTTTTTTTTTACTAGTAATGGCGGCGATCTGCGATTTTTATTGTGACTGCGATATTGCGGCGGACACATTGGACAATTTTGACACATTTTTGGGACCATTCACATTTATACAGCGATCCATGCTATAAAAATGCATTGATTACTGTATAAATGTGACTGGCAATGAACGGGTTAACCAGGAGGGGGCGCTGTAGGGGTTAATGTGTTGCTAGGGAGTGATTCTAACTGTGTGGGGAGGGGATTCACAAGGGGAGGAGACCGATCGGTGTTCCTCTGTACAAGGAACACACCATCGGTCTCCTCCCATCTGACAGGACGTAGATCTGTGTGTTTACACTAGGGCTGCGCATCTTCACTGGTCTCACGATTCGATTCGATTACGATTATCTGGTCAACGATTCGATTCGATTCCGCGATGCATCACGATTACCGACGAGCTCCTACTTCCGCTTGGGCCGCCTAGGTGGCCCTTCCACCCTGCAATCTTCTGGGACACATCACAGTTCCCAAAAGATTGCCCGGCTATGCAGGACAGCGCAGTGAGACATGCGCACCTGGCTGTGAAGCTGCAAGCTGTCACAGCCGGATGCCCACAGTAGTATTGCCAGCGCTGTGGACAGGCGGGGGAGAGAAGGGAGGGTTTGGGTGGCCACGTCGCTGGATTGTGGGACAGGTGAGTGTCTTTTTATTAAAAGTCAGAAGATGCACTTTTTTTGTAGCTGCTGACTTCTAATAAACAAAAAATTGACTGGAACTCCGCTTTGAGTTAAAAATAACCTCACTCCCTAAAAAGTGCAGTAATTCGGTGCACTACAGGGTACAGAGATTCACACACACTGCTGCTGGGAGGTCAAAAGGGAAAGAATCCACAGATGACAAACAGCCCTGTGAAGTTCCCTGTACTGTCTCTGTGCTGACCAGTGGCGGCTGGTGCTCAAAATTTTTTTGGGGGGTGCAAACAAACTGAAAAATACTGAACCTCCCCCGTCAAACGCAGCCACCTGTGCCCGTCAAACGCAGCCACCTGTGCCCGTCAAACGCAGCCACCTGTGCCCGTCAAACGCAGCCACTGTGCCCAAACGCAGCCACTGTGCCCAAACGCAGCCATTTGTGCCCGCCAAACTCAGCCACCTGTGCCCAAACTCAGGCACTTGTGCCCAAACTCAGGCACTTGTGCCAGCCAAACTCAGCCACCTGTGCCAAAACACAGCCACTTTTGCCCGCCAAACGCAGCCACCTGTGCCAAAACGCAGCCACCTGTGCCAAAACGCAGCCACCTGTGCCAAAACGCAGCCACTTGTGCCCACCAAACTTAGCCACCTGTGCCAAAACGCAGCCACTTGTGCCCGCCAAACTCAGCCACCTGTGCCAAAACGCAGCCACTTTTGCCCGCCAAACTCAGCCACCTGTGCCCAAACGCAGCCACTTGTGCCCAAACGCAGCCACTTGTGCCCAAACGCAGCCACTTGTGCCCACCAAACTCAGTCACCTGTGCCCAAACTCGACCACTTGTGCCCAAACGCAGCCACTTGTGCCCGCCAAACTCAGCCACCTGTGCCAAAACGCAGCCACTTGTACCCGCCAAACTCAGCCACCTGTGCCAAAACGCAGCCACTTGTGCCCGCCAAACTCAGCCACCTGTGCCCAAACTCAGCCACCTGTGCCCAAATGCAGCCACCTGTGCCCAAACACAGCCACCTGTGCCCGCCAAACGCAGCCATCACTGACCCCCCCCCCCCCAATTACTTTCTTTTAATAATTATATTACAAAGGATGGTGTGCCCCCGCTGTATGTGCTTTTAAAAAACGATGTCACTTCATACCAAATTTCGCCGGTATACGATCATGTGACTCCCGGCCGTCCCGCCCCTCTCCGCTCTCCTCTTCCCTCTCCGCTCTCCGCTCACGTGTCTCCTGAGTCCTGACGTCAGCGGGGAATTCTCAGTCCCGCCCGCTGACTATAGTTATCGTATCAGAAGAGAGGCGGGCGGGACTGAGAAATCCCCGCTGACGTCAGGACTCAGGAGACGGAAGCGGAGAGCGAAGAAAAGAGCAGAGAGGGGCGGGGCGGGCCGGGAGTCACATGATCGTATACCGGCGAAGTTCGGTATGAAGTTAAATTGTTTTTTAAAAAAGCACATACAGCGGGGGCACAGTGCACACCATCCTTTGTAATATAATTATTAAAATAAAGACGGTTTAAAAATTTTCTCGAGCGCTTTCCCGGGAGGGGCGGGGCTACTAATGACGTCACCAAACATCGATTTTCGGGGTTTTATGCATCGATGCCGCATCGGGGACACCCGAATCGCGATGCATCGATGCAACGATTAATTTCAGCACCCCTAGTTTACACACACAGATCCACGGTCCTGCTCGGTTACTGGGCAATCGCGGGTGCCCGGCGGACACCGCACCGGGACCCGAGCGATGCGGCGGGCGCGCACCCCCTGGGCTGCCTGGTAGGCTGTGCCGTCATATGACGGCGGCCCAGGATAACAGCTGCACCGTCCCGCCGTCATATGACGGTGGGCGGGCAGCAAGTGGTTAAAAGACCAGTTCACAGAGGCCCTTAACGAGCTCCCTGCACAACAGGCCAGTGAGTTGGCCGATTTACCAAAAGCATTATGTTTTGCCATAGATGCTATAAAGGATTCTATTCACCAGGCGTCTCGCCTTGCACTTGTGCTAGTACACATTTGACTAAAGGGTTGGTCTGCCGAAGCACCCTGCTAAAACCTACTGTCTAGTTTCCCATTTCACGGGGAGCGACTATTTGGCGATGATTTGGATAAATACATCCAGACAATTTCCAGTGGAAATTGGCCAGTTTCCAGTGGACAATGGCTCTGCCATTGTAGTAAATATCTTACAAAACTGGAAAATACAGAGACCACCCATCAATCAACATCAAGGATCCATACCTGCATGTACCTGTTTTCCCCGCTCACCAGAAGTATCTGCGTTTCGAAGTAGAAGGACTTCAGTTTCAGTTTGTAGCCTTGCCTTTCGGTCTAGCTACTGCACCTCAGGTGTTTACAAAACATCTGGCTCTTCCCCTGGCCAGATTAAGGACTCAAGGTATAACAATAATAGCATACCTGGACGACCTGCTCTTAATAGACTGATCGGTAGTCTGCTTGGACCAAAGCGTGGTCACCACAGTCAACTACCTGGAATACCTAGGTTGGGTTATCAACCTAGAGAAATCTTCTTTAAAGCCAGTAAGAAGATTAGAGTACATGGGTCTGGTTAGATACAGCCCAGAAGAAGGTGCTTTTATCCCAGACAAAGATCATCGCCAAAAAAGGAGCTGGTCCAAGGGGTCAGGGCAAAGAAGGGTCCTTCCATTCGCCTTTTGTATGAGGTTGTTGGGGAAGATGGTGGCTTCATTCGAAGCAGTTCCCTATGCTCAGTTTCATTTGAGACTGTTGCAAAACAGTATCCTACCGGCCTGGAACAAGAAGATTCAGGCACTAGATTTTCCAATACGTTTGTCACCAAAAGTGCGCCAGAGCCTCAGTTGGTGGAGGATAGCCGAGAATCTGCGGAAGGGGAAATCCTTCTTACCAGTTACCTGGAAGGTGGTAACAGATGCCAGCCTTTCAGATTGGGGAGCAGTCCTGGAAGAAGCGCCTGTCTAAGGGAATTGGTCCAGAACCAAAAGGACCTTGCCCATCAACATTCTAGAAATTCAGGCAGGGCGTCTAGCTCTAAGGGCCTGGACATTCAGGTTGCAGAATTCTCCTGGCAGGATTCAATCCGACAATGCCACAGCAGTTTTTATATGGATGGATGGTGCAGCGCTAATCCTGTATGTAGACCTCTAGTGGTTTAAAATAGGTCTAAATGTAGTCTACTATAGTGTGTATAAATAGTCTAAAAAGCCAGTGACGTATAAGTGATATATCCCACTACACAAAAATAAATAAATGAAAAATATGGGTGTAAACAAATTATCAACCTAAAAAACTTAGATCATCATATCAGCCATAGATGACTATATCAGTGACTGGTTCAGCATAAGTGACAAAAAACAATTTTAAATATGGTGCAGCGTAAATTGTACTAAATAATTAACAATCCAAAATTGGCAAAGTGCATTGTGCAAAACACTGTGCAACATAAATAACTACATCACATATTGACTAATAGTGTTAGACAACAAATATTCCGTATAAAGTGCAAGTGTGCAAACAAGAGAAAAGAAACCAAAAAACTCCAAACTAAATAAGTATGAAATATAAGTGAATGTCCCAAAAAAATTATGATGCAAAAAAGGAAAATTCACACAGAAAAAACGTCCTTATTCATGATCTGTGACAATACAGTGCTGACATGCGCATGTAGCAGTTAAAGTGCCTGGTGACTCAAAATCTCATGCAGCTTCGTGTACAAACACCACAGTGGGTAGTGGCCCCTTACCTCAAAGTAATGGGGCAACAGCATATGACCAAACGGGTTCTTTATCTCTTCCACCTAGCGGCTCCTGCGTATTCCTCACCGTCCAGGGGTAAGGTTCACTCAGATGTGATGCAGGAAGATATTTATAAATAAAGTAGAGTAGAAAAGAACCCAATAGTGTAATTCCGTTTTTATAGGTAACTGGTTTATTAGGCAAAGAAACAGGTACTCACATTGGCAAAATTGATACAATGTTTGTATCCGACGAGCGGCGAGCTCGTAGCCTTCTCTCAGTGTATCCAGCCTATCCCGTCCCTACGCGTGACGTCACACCTCACGTGACTTCGTGTGCAGTGTTTGCACACGAAGCTGCATGAGATTTTGAGTCACCAGGCACTTTAACTGCTACATGCGCATGTCAGCACTGTATTGTCACAGATTTCATCATGAATAAGGACGTTTTTTTCTGTGTGAATTTTCCTTTTTTTGCATCATAATTTTTTTGGGACATTCACTTATATTTCATACTTATTTAGTTTGGAGTTTTTTGGTTTCTTTTCTCTTGTTTGCACACTTGCACTTTATATGGAATATTTGTTGTCTAACACTATTAGTCAATATGTGATGTAGTTATTTATGTTGCACAGTGTTTTGCACAATGCACTTTGCCAATTTTGGATTGTTAATTATTTAGTACAATTTACGCTGCACCATATTTAAAATTGTTTTTTGTCACTTATGCTGAACCAGTCACTGATATAGTCATCTATGGCTGATATGATGATCTAAGTTTTTTAGGTTGATAATTTGTTTACACCCATATTTTTCATTTATTTATTTTTGTGTAGTGGGATATATCACTTATACGTCACTGGCTTTTTAGACTATTTATACACACTATAGTGGACTACATTTAGACCTATTTTAAACCACTAGAGGTCTACATACAGGATTAGCGCTGCACCATCCATCCATATAATATCTATTTAGGTCAGGTGTTTACCTTAATAGGTGCATGCAGCTGTTCCACCCTTAGCCATCTCCATATTCGATAGCGCAGGAATACCTTTATTAAACAAATGCCACAGCAGTGGCTTATATCAATCATCCAAGGGGGCACCAGAAGTCAGGCAGCCCAGGGAGAGGTAAACCATATCCTAACCTGGGCAGAAAAACATGTGCTGTGTATTTCGGCAATCTTCATTCCAGGGGTAGAGAACTGGCAGGCAGAGTACTTATGTCGCCAGCAGTTGTTCCCAGGGGAATGATCCCTTCACCCCAACATCTTCCTGGCTATATGCCAAAGATGGAGGATCCTGGATGTAGATCTATTTGTGTCCAGGTTCAACAACAAAGTCAACAACTTTGTGTCAAGAACAAGGGATCTACCCGCATGTGGAACAGATGCATTGGTGACCCTGTGGGATCAGTTCTCACTGATTTATGCATTCCCTCCTATTTTGCTGCTACCTTGGAAGTCAATAGTTCTTGTGGCCCCAGTGTGGCCCAGAAGATCTTGGTATGCAGAAATAGTAAAGATGGTGGTAGGGGCCCCATGGCCCCTACCACCACGTCCAGACCTGCTATCGCAGGGACCAGTGTTCCATCCTGCTTTACAAATGCTAAATTTAACGGTTTGGCTATTGAAACCCACATTCTAAGGAATCGTGGGCTTTCAGGCTCAGTGATACCTACCTTGATTGATACAAGGAAGCCAGCTTCCAGAGTAATTTATTATAGAGTCTGGAAGGCATATGTTTCTTGGTGTGAATCCAGGGGTTGGCATCCTAGGAAGTATGTCATTGGTAGAATTCTTGTCTTTCTGCAAATGGGGCTAGAAATGAAACTGGCCTTGAGTACTATCAAGGGCCAGGTCTCGGCCTTATCAGTATTGTTTCAGCGTCCACTTGCTTCGCATTCTTTGAACCGAAGCTTTATACAGGGGGTAACGCGGCTTAATTCACCGGTTAGGGCACCCCTGAACCCTTGGGACTTGAATTTAGTTCTGTCGGCATTACAGAAACAGCCTTTTGAGCCGATATGACATATTCCTTTGGTCCTTTTGACAAGGAAGCTAGTTTTTCTGGTAGCCATTTCTTCTGCAAGAAGAGTATCAGAGTTGGCGGCTCTTTCTTGTAAAGAGTCATGTTTGATCATTCACAAGGATAGAGTAGTATTGCGTTCTCATCCTAGCTTTCACCTAAAACCAGGATATTGTTTTACCTTCATTTTTTCCAGAACCCTGTTCTAAGGAAGGGGGGTCACCACACTCTTTGGATGTAGTGAGAGCAGTCAAGATCTATTTGAAGACGACTGCTCAGATTCGAAAAACATGTTTTGTTTGTGTTGTCTGAAGGTCCTAGGGAAGGACAGGCAGCATCAAAATCCACTATTGCCAAATGGATTTGGCAGGTAATTATTCAAGCTTATGGCTGGAATAAGAAGGTTCCACCTTTTCAGGTCAAAGCGCACTCCACCAGGGCTGGTTAGTGCTTCCTGGGCAGTGCATCACCAAGCCTCCATGGCTCAAATCTGCAAGGCCGCAACCTTGTCTTCAGTCCATAGAATCTGGTGAATGTATCAGGTGGATGTAAGAAGGCATGAGGATATCACCTTTGGGCGCAGTGTGCTGCAGGCAGCAGTATAGGTCCTCAGGTCTGATTGCACCCTACTTTTGTTTGTGTCCCCTCCGCTCAGGTGGCATTGCTCTGGGACATCCCATGCAGTTATTACTGTGGCTCTGTGTCCCGTGTTGTACGATAAAGAAAATAGGATTTTTATAACAGCTTACCTGTAAAATCATTTTCTTGGAGTACATCATGGGACACAGAGGTCCCTCCCCTCTTTCTGGTTACACGTGTATTGCTTTGCTACAAAACTGAGGTACTCCCGGTAAGGGGAGGGGTTATATGGGGAGTTGAACTTCCTGTTTAGGGTGTGCCAGTGTCCATCACTTGAAGGTGCCATATAACCCATACAGTTATTACTGTGGCTCTGTGTCCCATGATGTACTCTAAGAAAAGGATTTTACAGGTAAGCTGTTATAAAAATCCTATTTTTGGCCAAAATATATAAAGAAAAGTTACTAATTTGCAACATTTTTTAACAGAAATGAAGAAAAATGCATTTTTTACAGAAGTTTCTGTCTTTTTTTTCTTTTATAGCGCAAAAAATAAAAAAAAAACAGCGCTGATTAAATACCACCAAAAGAAAGCTCTATTTGTGTGAAAAAAGGACAAAAATTTCATATAGGTACAGTGTTGCATGACTGCGTAATTGTCATTCAAAATGTGAGAGCACCGAAAGCTGAAAATCGTTCTGGTTAGGAAGGGGGTTTAAGTGCCCAGTGGTCAAGTGCTTAACCAGTTGCCGACCGCCGCACGACGATGTACGTCGACAAAGCGGCACGGGCAGGCAAAAGGGCTTACCTGTACGTCCCTGCCTGCCCGCGGGTGGGGGGTCCGATCGGACCCCCCCCGGTGCCTGCGGCGGTCGGCAAATGTCCCCCGGCGATCGGTGGTGAGGGGGAGGCCATCCATTCGTGGCCCCCCCCTCGCGATCGCTCCCAGCCAATGGGATCATTTCCCTGCCTCTGTATTGTACACAGAGGCAGAGGAAATGATGTCATCTCTCCTCGGCTCGGTATTTTCCGTTCCGGGCCGAGGAGAGAAGACTGAACTGTGAGTGCACCAAACACACACACACAGTAGAACATGCCAGGCACACATTACACCCTGATCCCCCCCCCCGATCACCCACCGATCACCCCCCCCCCTGTCACAAACTGACACCAAGCAGGTTTTTTTTTTTTTTTTTTTTCTGATTACTGTATTGGTGTCAGTTTGTGTCAGTTAGTGTGTTAGGGCAGTGAGTGTTAGGCCCCCTTTAGGTCTAGGGTACCCCCCTAACCCCCCTAATAAAGTTTTAACCCCTTGATCACCCCCTGTCACCAGTGTTGCTAAGCGATCATTTTTCTGATCGCTGTATTAGTGTCGCTGGTGACGCTAGTTAGGGACGGAAATATTTAGGTTCGCCGTCAGCGTTTTATAGCGACAGGGACCCCCCTATACTACCTAATAAATGTTTTAACCCCTTGATTGCCCCCTAGTTAACCCTTTCACCACTGATCACCGTATAACTGTTACGGGTGACGCTGGTTAGTTCGTTTATTTTTTATAGTGTCAGGGCACCCGCCGTTTATTACCGAATAAAGGTTTAGCCCCCCAATCGCCCGGCGGTGATATGCGTCGCCCCAGGCAGCGTCAGATTAGCGCCAGTACCGCTAACACCCACGCACGCAGCATACGCCTCCCTTAGTGGTATAGTATCTGTACGGATCAATATCTGATCTGATCAGATCTATACTAGCGTCCCCAGCAGTTTAGGGTTCCCAAAAACGCAGTGTTAGCGGGATCAGCCCAGATACCCGCTAGCACCTGCGTTTTGCCCCTCCGCCCGGCCCAGCCCAGCCCACCCAAGTGCAGTATCGATCGATCACTGTCACTTACAAAACACTAAACGCATAACTGCAGCGTTCGCAGAGTCAGGCCTGATCCCTGCGATCGCTAACAGGTTTTTTGGTAGCGTTTTGGTGAACTGGCAAGCACCAGCCCCAGGCGTCAGGTTAGCGCCAGTACCGCTAACACCCACGCACGCAGCATACACCTCCCTTAGTGGTATAGTATCTGATCGGATCAATACCTGATCCGATCAGATCTATACTGGCGTCCCCAGCAGTTTAGGGTTCCCAAAAACGCAGTGTTAGCGTGATCAGCCCAGATACCTGCTAGCACCTGCGTTTTGCCCCTCCGCCCGACCCAGCCCACCCAAGTGCAGTATCGATCGATCACTGTCACTTACAAAACACTAAACGGCCTGATCCCTGCGATCGCTAACAGTTTTTTTGGTAGCGTTTTGGGGAACTGGCAAGCACCAGCGACCTAGTACACCCCCGGTCGTAGTCAAACAAGCACTGCAGTAACACTTGGTGACGTGGCGAGTCCCATAAATGCAGTTCAAGCTGGTGAGGTGGCAAGCACAAGTAGTGTCCCGCTGCCACCAAAAAGACAAACACAGGCCCGTCGTGCCCATAATGCCCTTCCTGCTGCATTCGCCAATCCTAATTGGGAACCCACCGCTTCTGCAGCGCCCGTACTTCCCCCATTCACATCCCCAACCAAATTCAGTCAGCTGCATGAGAGGCAATTTCTTTATGTCCTCCCGAGTACCCCTACCCAACGAACGCCCCCAAAAAAGATGTTGTGTCTGCAGCAAACGCGGATATAGGCGTGACACCCACTATTATTGTCCCTCCTGTCCTGACAATCCTGGTCTTTGCATTGGTGAATGTTTTGAATGCTACCATGCACTAGTTGAGTATTAGCGTAGGGTACAGCATTGCACAGACTAGGCACACTTTCACAGGGTCTCCCAAGATGCCATCGCATTTTGAGAGACCCGAACCTGGAACCGGTTACAGTTATAAAAGTTAGTTACAAAAAAAAGTGAAAAAAAAAAAAAACACAAACAAAAATATAAAATAAAAAAAAAATAGTTGGCGTTTTATTGTTCTCTCTCTCTCTATTCTCTCTCTATTGTTCTGCTCTTTTTTACTGTATTCTATTCTGCAATGTTTTATTGTTATTATGTTTTATCATGTTTGCTTTTCAGGTATGCAATTTTTTATACCTTACCGTTTACTGTGCTTTATTGTTAACCATTTTTTTGTCTTCAGGTACGCCATTCACGACTTTGAGTGGTTATACCAGAATGATGCCTGCAGGTTTAGGTATCATCTTGGTATCATTCTTTTCAGCCAGCAGTCAGCTTTCATGTAAAAGCAATCCTAGCGGCTAATTAGCCTCTAGACTGCTTTTACAAGCAGTCGGAGGGAATGCCCCCCCCCCCCCAACGTCTTCCGTGTTTTTCTCTGGCTCTCCTGTCTCAACAGGGAACCTTAGATTGCAGCCGGTGATTCAGCCAGCTGACCATAGAGCTGATCAGAGACCAGAGTGGCTCCAAACATCTCTATGGCCTAAGAAACCGGAAGCTACGAGCATTTTATGACTTAGATTTCGCCGGATGTAAACAGCGCCATTGGGAAATTGGGAAAGCATTTTATCACACCGATCTTGGCGTGGTCAGATGCTTTCAGGGCAGAGGAGAAATCTAGGGTCTAATAGACCCCAATTTTTGCAAAAAAGAGTACCTGTCACTACCTATTGCTATGATAGGGGATATTTACATTCCCCGAGATAACAATAAAAATGATTTTAAAAAAAAAATGAAAGGAACAGTTTAAAAATAAGATAAAAAAATAATAATAATAATGAAAAAAAAAAAAAAAAAAAAAAAAAAAAGCACCCCTGTCCCCCCTGCTCTTGCGCTAAGGCGAACGCAAGCGTCGGTCTGGCGTCAAATGTAAACAGCAATTGCACCATGCATGTGAGGTATCACCGCGAAGGCCAGATCGAGGGCAGTAATTTTAGCAGTAGACCTCCTCTGTAAATCTAAAGTGGTAACCTGTAAAGGCTTTTAAAGGCTTTTAAAAATGTATTTAGTTTGTCGCCACTGCACGTTTGTGCGCAATTTTAAAGCATGTCATGTTTGGTATCCATGTACTCGGCCTAAGATCATCTTTTTTATTTCACCAAACATTTGGGCAATATAGTGTGTTTTAGTGCATTAAAATGTAAAAAAGTGTGTTTTCCCCCAAAAAATGCGTTTGAAAAATCGCTGCGCAAATACTGTGTGAAAAAAAAAAATGAAACACCCACCATTTTCATCTGTAGGGCATTTGCTTTAAAAAAAAAAATAATGTTTGGGGGTTCAAAGTAATTTTCTTGCAAAAAAAAATTATTTTTTTATGTAAACAATAAGTGTCAGAAAGGGCTTTGTCTTCAAGTGGTTAGAAGAGTGGGTGATGTGTGACATAAGCCTCTAGATGTTGTGCATAAAATGCCAGGACAGTTCAAAACCCCCCCAAATGACCCCATTTTGGAAAGTAGACACCCCAAGCTATTTGCTGAGAGGCATGTCGAGTCCATGGAATATTTTATATTGTGACACAAGTTGCGGGAAAGAGACAATTTTTTATTTTTTTTATTTTTTTTTGCGCAAAGTTGTCACTAAATGATATTTTGCTCAAACATGCCATGGGAATATGTGAAATTACACCCCAAAATACATTCTGCTGCTTCTCCTGAGTACGGGGATACCACATGTGTGAGACTTTTTGGGAGCCTAGCCGCGTACGGGACCCCAAAAACCAAGCACCGCCTTCAGGCTTTCTAAGGCCGTAAATTTTTGATTTCACTCTTCACTGCCTATCACAGTTTCGGAGGCCATGGAATGCCCAGGTGGCAAAAAACCCCCCCAAATGACCCCATTTTGGAAAGTAGACACCCCAAGCTATTTCTTGAGTGGTATAGTGAGTATTTTGCAGACCTCAGTTTTTGTCACAAAGTTTTGAAAATTGAAAAAAGAAAAAAAAAAAATTTTTTTCTCGTCTTTCTTTATTTTCAAAAACAAATGAGAGCTGCAAAATACTCACCATGCCTCTCAGCAAATAGCTTGGGGTGTCTACTTTCCAAAATGGGGTCATTTGGGGGGGGGGGTTGTGCCACCTGGGCATTCCATGGCCTCCGAAACTGTGATAGGCAGTGAGGAGTAAAATCAAAAATGTACGCCCTTAGAAATCCTGAAGGCAGTGATTGGTTTTCGGGGCCCCGTACGCGGCTAGGCTCCCAAAAAGTCTCACATGTGGTATCCCCATACTCAGGAGAAGCAGCTAAATGTATTTTGGGGTGCAATTCCATATATGCCCATGGCCTGTGTGAGCAATATATCATTTAGTGACAACTTTGTGCAAAAAAAAAAAAAAAAAAAAAAAATTTGTCACTTTCCCGCAACTTGTGTCAAAATATAAAACATTCCATGGACTCAACATGCCTCAAAGCAAATAGCTTGGGGTGTCTACTTTCCAAAATGGGGTCATTTGGGGGGGTTTTATGCCATCTGGGCATTTTATGGCCTTCAAAACTGTGATAGGTAGTGAGGAGTAAAATCAAAAATGTACGCCCTTAGAAATCCTGAAGGCAGTGATTGGTTTTCGGGGCCCCGTACGCGGCTAGGCTCCCAAAAAGTCCCACACATGTGGTATCCCCATACTCGGGAGAAGCAGCTAAATGTATTTTGGGGTGCAATTCCACATATGCCCATGGCCTGTGTGAGCAATATATCATTTAGTGACAACTTTTTGTAATTTTTTTTTTTTTTTTTTTTTTTTTGTCATTATTCAATCACTTGGGACAAAAAAAATGAATATTCAATGGGCTCAACATGCCTCTCAGCAAATTCCTTGGGGTGTCTACTTTCCAAAATGGGGTCATTTGTGGGGGTTTTGTACTGCCCTGCCATTTTAGCACCTCAAGAAACGACATAGGCAGTCATAAACTAAAAGCTGTGTAAATTACAGAAAATGTACCCTAGTTTGTAGGCACTATAACTTTTGCGCAAACCAATAAATATACACTTATTGACATTTTTTTTACCAAAGACATGTGGCCGAATACATTTTGGCCTAAATGTATGACTAAAATTGAGTTTATTGGATTTTTTTTAGAACAAAAAGTAGAAAATATCATTTTTTTTCAAAATTTTCTGTCTTTTTCCGTGTATAGCGCAAAAAATAAAAACGGCAGAGGTGATCAAATATCATCAAAAGAAAGCTCTATTTGTGAGAAGAAAAGGACGCAAATTTCGTTTGGGTAGAGCATTGCATGACCGCGCAATTAGCAGTTAAAGCGACGCAGTGCTGAATTGTAAAAAGTGCTCTGGTCAGGAAGGGGGTAAAACCTTCCGGGGCTGAAGTGGTTAAAGATATGCAAAGGGGGAATTAGGGATCACTCAGGTATGATAATCCTGAGAACTAAATTGTTATATATTTGGGAGGGGGAAGTTGGGGTATGTACATGGGGGGGGGTGGAGTGTGCGCTATACAGGAATTAAGGCACAAATGGGGCACTGCCAGATGAGGCACTTTATATTGTCACTACCCCACCCAATACGGGCAATTAAAAATGTACTCCCCTTTGAGCAGTTGACGGTTTGCCCCTATGCATTGTATTTTCCAGTTTTGTAAGATATTTACTACAATGGCAGAGCCAAGAATGCCACCATATAGAGAAATAGGGGTATGTCTGAGTAAGCACAACAGAAAGGGAAAGTGCCGACACTGGCACATGGCTCCTCAATGGATATAAACCCTAGATATGAACTTTAAATGTTTGGCAAGGTGGTATATTGCACCCACAAGAGAGTACAAATTATCAACCTGTAAAAAGCAGCCGCATTCTATTTGTTGATACTTCCTTTTTTCTCAATGTAGGTATCAATGTTAGGAGTTGTCAAACCATGGAAACAAAATCTTAAAGTTCCCCTGTTATCATAGCACAGTGTGTGCCTAGTTCGTTTGGATCAGCAGCTGGTAAAGCCACACCAATAAATGGACTCTGTGCCTTATGCTGGATTCACACCTATGCAGTTTTAGTGCATTTTTCAGATTTGCACTACAGAACGTGTTCCATAGGAAACCATGTTAAATGGACTGTAGTGCAAATCTGCAAAATGCAAAAAGTACTAAAACTGCATATGTGTGAATCCAGCCTTAGGGAAGGAGCTGTTGCAGTAGTCTGACCTTGCAGTAAGTGGCATAAAGCCCAGCTAATGACCTTTTCAGCCTCAGCTGTATAAAGACTTGTTACTTTCCCACAGGTGTAGTAATGCAAAGGAGGGCTGGGTAGGCTAGGATGAATTTTATCAGTTTGTGCACCAAAAGTTAACAAACACCAATAAAGGCCTTATTTTGGCTGGCCACCCCAGATTAATGATCCGAAAAGTCCATCAGCTTGTAATTGTGTGCAAAACTCAGGAATTCTAACATTAAGGCTAGGTTCACATCTCTGTGCGGAGCGGCTTACAGCAGGGGTCCGGCGCATCCCTGTTCACCGTTTCAGGTCCGATTTCGGTCGGAATTTTTGGCAGAATTTGTACCCGAATCGAACCAGAAGAGGCACAGGACTCCTGTGCAATTTGCTCCGCAGCCGTCCCAGGGCTGTGTGAACCGGGTACATTGAGAGCCAGAGAAAACTACATCCAGTTCGCAATAGTGTGAACCCAGCCTTAATCTACTGGAACAGCAAAATGTTTTTCTTATAAACAAAATATATCTACTGTATTTAGAAACAAAAACAATAAAAATATTTAGAAACAATACAAAAAAGTACATAAAAACTAATTTATATTAGAAAATAAGTTCTCAGTGTATTTATATTTTTACCATCTATTGTTGAGTGTTTGCTTGTTTTATATGGCAGTACAGTTGCTCTGGATCAAAAGTTCCAGCCATTTAGGGAATGGGACCATAATTGCACTATTCTGGCAATAAGACAATATCCACTGTCGATTTCTTTTCCAGAAAAAGGTCTTTAAAAAAACCCCAAAAAACACTGAAAATGTATAGTTACTTTTGGCGACAAAGGAGCTAAGCTTCCCTGAAATGTAGTCTCAGGAATCTGTATCTCATTATTATTGCACAGGGTATGGTCAGGTGTCTGTCAATGGGGGAAGCAGAAGACTAGCAGAGTGGCATGTGTGCTCCAATTTTGGCGTATTCCTAACACCAGACCCTTAGCTCCCTTTGACAGACCAAACTGGGACAAAGGCTTATGGAGTCGACTAGGGGCTAGCCTCCTAACCACTGATTATGACCTATGGAGGAGACCAGGGATTTTGTCTGCTTTCGGTCAGAGCATGAGAGAGCTCAGTTCAGCCTCTGATCCCAGGCAGAGTAGGTCATTCTCTAATGATAGACAACAACATGATGAACGCTGAGAGCGAGGCTTGGATTAATTCTCTGAATAAGGACAATAAGGCTTCACTTCTGGAGTAGGTGGAAAGGTGTCATTTTAATATTGTACAGGTTAATGCTCAGAGGAAATATCTGGTGGCCCTTCTGCAGACCGAGTTGGAGAAGCCCCTCCACTTGGGAATTTTTTTTATCAACAATCTCCATCAACAAATCTATGAAGATAAATTCCACTTTTTCAGACTGCTGGAACGTTGTATGAGCTTTGTCTCATAGACTGGTGCTGGACAGTCTGAGGTGGGGTGGGATCCCTGAATAATAAAAGCATTGTCTGTGTGGGCAGTGACTTGAATTACCTAGGCTTGTCTAGGTGATTAGTTGTTAATTAGATCACTGTTAGGTGTTGGGTGTACCTTATATGTGCTAATGATACTACTGTTTACAGTTTGCATTGTGATCAGGCTCTTACCTGATTTTGTGTGGTATAAATTCTGTGTGAATTTACAACAAAGTTAGTTCCAATGTGCACCTAAGCTAGTGTTATCTGGTTCTTGGGTGACATGATCAGTTACAGCTTCCTCCACTCAGAAACCAGGTATTGTATCTTGACTGAGGCACCCAAGCTGGGTGCTGGACAGTCTGTCACACTCCCCTTCAAGGCAAAAACCATTAGGCATTTCATCTAGAACTTGATTGACATTTACGTGGCTTATCTTTGAAAAATCCCACACAGGTTGATGAGGTTTAATATAGAGAATTATACCTTTCTATGACAGAGATGAGAACTAGAAATATAAAATCACTATCTCATGTGCAAAACAGTAACAGTCATATTGTTTTGTTGAAATAGTAACTGGAAAAGGGTAACAAATGCCTGGAGCACTAAAAATATTTTATTAAACAATAGCATTTTTGAAGCATTATACATAACATTTGGGGTAGCAATACTAAAATATATAGCAACATATGCAAGGAGAAACAAGTGTGAAAGCATTTGTTTCAAAGAATCATATTTACTGTCTTCACAAGGCAGATACTGTAAGGATGCCAAGGTACCAGTTTATAAAGAAGTGTACTAGCAGCTGGATATAAAAGAAGCTAGCACAGATACAAAGCATCTTCATTATGGATTAATTATTGCTGTATATCCTGTATGGGGAGAAAAAAAAATAGTTACAATTAAAATTGATAATGTTAAACTATGTTTTGCGCAAAGATATGTTTGCTGATGTAGTCACCATTTCACAACTATGGCTGTAGGTTACTTCAAATAAATCTTTTCATGCGGTTCAAAATGGTATCAGGAAAGCTATAAAAAAAAAAAAAACATACAGACCAGGGGTCTTCAAACTCTCTAAACAATTGGCCATTCCCTAGCCTTCAAATTTTAGGGGGGGCTGGACTGTGACCAGTGATAGTAATGCCCTAGCATCAGTGATGGTAAAAAATCCCCCTGGCTAGATGGTCTATTGGAATAAAAAATTATCTGGTATCTGTGTTCAGTGGATGAAGGAATACAACCCCAGTACCAAAAAGGTTGGGACGCTATGTAAAATATTATACAGGATTAGGATAGTGCCAACAGTTTACACAGCACTTTACACAGACAGTGCAATTGCAATATAATTTAATACAGTGGGAAACAGAGGGCCCTGCTTATTAGAGTTTATATAAAAACAGAATGCAATGATCTGCAGATCTCCTAAACCCATATTTTATTCAAAATAGAAAAGAGCAACTGGCCACCTCAGTTTCCAGAGTGTTGTTACAAGAAGAGGGGATGCTACACAATGGTAACCATGGCCCTGTCCCAACTTTTTTGAGATGCGCTGCTTCCATAAATTTCAAAATGTTTATTTTTTTCTCAAAATGGTACGTTTTCTCAGTTTAAACAGTTGATATGTTTTCTATTGTGAATAAAATATGGGTTTATGAGATTAGTAAATCATTGCATTCTGTCTTTATGTAGAATTAACACAGCGACCCAACTTTTTTGGAATTGGGTTTGTAATATCCAATGCTTGGTATTTGGAAGGGGCATTGCTTCACTGTTGGTGTCATTGGTAGAAAAAGTGCCCCATCATTGATGTCATTTGTGCCCATTGTTGTGGGAGAAATAGTTCCCCAATAGTTGGGTAAAGGCAGGCCAAGGGCTGCATTGGCCCATGGGCCACAGTTAGGGGACCACAGATCTAGACCATATTTGGCGTAATTACTGTATTTTGAAAGGTTAATATATTATACGCTATATTTTGCTTTTCTAATAGGGTACTCTATAGCAGGCATATGCAATTAGCGGACCTCCAGCTTTTGCAGAACTACAAGTCCCATGAGGCATAGCAAGACTCTGACAGCCACAAGCATGACACCCAGAGGCAGAGGCATGATGGCACTTGTAGTTTTGCAACAGCTGGAGGTCCGCTAATTGCATACCCCTGCTCTATAGGTAGACAAAACAAGTCTGATATAAAGATTTCAAGACAAGTCTCGGAAGCTTACAAAACAGAACATTTCTATCAAACACTTACCGTAATTTTCCTTTCGTGATGCACTCCATGGCAGCCTACGTGTGGGTTAATCCTGCCCCCTTATACCTCATAGGACCCTTCTCCCATAAATCTTTGTTCCGGGACAGAAGCTGTGTTCTATAATTTAGCCTACTCCAGCCACTGGGAGGGAACTCCTGCTGCCATGGAGTCCATCAGGAAAGGAAAATTACAGTAAGAATTTGATAGAAATTTTAAGTTTTCCTGACAGAGTCCATGGCAGCCTACGTGTGGGCAATAACTAGCCATACACACCCACGTGGGCAAAGTGCTGGACAAAAAAAAGGTTTAATTGGCACCATCAACAGACAAGATACATAAATCAAATTTAACAGAAAATAATGAGTCTCACACTACGCAGTAGTGCGCCATGAACGTGTGAATTGAAGACCACGAGGCCGCTTTGCAAATAACTTCTGGAGCCACGTGATGTGAAGCTGTCCATGATGGAGATACGTTTCTGGTTAAGTGAGTGGTCACCGCTTCTGGAGGCACCAAGCCCTTAGCATTGTAGGCCCACTGAATGATCCATGCTGCAATAGATCTGGAAGAGGCACACATTCCCTTATTCTTTACATAAAAAAAGAACGAACAGGTAGTCGGACTGACGGAACGGAGCTGTAGTTTCTAGATACTCAGGGCTTTCCCACATCTAGGGGATGAACACTGGAATCTCCGGTAGATCTAAACGTTGGAAGAGCAATCTCCTGCTTGTCTTGAAACACAGAGGAAACTTAGGGGTTTGAACCCAACATAAGAATCAAAACTACCCGATCAGGAAAAAAGGTTAGAAATGGCTCCTTGCATCCCAGAGAGCTGATTTCGGAGACCCTCTTGGCCGATGTTTATAGCCACTAGGAAGGCAACTTTTAGAGAAAGTTCCTTAATAGAGGACTGATCTGCATGTTCCACCTCTCTTCCTGAGAAGAAATCCAGGATGAGGGGAAGATCCCACTTAGAAATTCTTGGCTTTTTCTGAGGTCTGAGCGTTACTGCTCCTCTGAAGAACTGCTGAGTAAGGCTGTATTCACACCTATGCATTTTTAGTGCTTTTTGCAGATTTGCAGATTCAACATGGTTTCCTATGGAACACATTCTATAGTGCACATATGCAAAAAGCACTAAAAATGCATAGGTATGAATCCAGCCTAAGAGGGGGTCTAGCCCAGGAAACGCCCCTAAAAGGCAGAAATTGCAGAGACTTGAACCTGCAGCAAGCTGACTGACAGGGCGAGATCTAAGCCCAATTCTAAGAAGTCCAGGATATCATGTATCTTTGGGTTATTGCAAGACCCTGCAGTGCAAGAGGTGCAATTGTTTTCCAAATTCTCTGGTAGACCCTGTTGATGCCTGCTCTTCTGGCATTCAATAATGTGGAGATGGCCCTACTTGGACAGCCTGGGGCCTCCAGCCTTCCCCTCTCAAAAACCAGACCATCAGATATAGAAGGGCCGGGCATGGATGTAGAGTTGCCCTGTGTGATAGGAGATCTGGTCTGGAGGGCAGAGGAACTGGGTCCAGAAAGCTGAGTTGCATCAGCAGGGGCAAACCATGGCATGTTTGGCCAGTATGCGACTATTGCCACTATCTCTGCTTCTTCCATCCTGAGCCTTGACAGAAACCGGAGAATGACAGGAACCAGGGGAAAGGCATAGGCCCTGTAGAATCGCCAATGGTCTGTCAGAGCATCTACCCCAAAAGCCTGGGGATAATGAGACCTCCTGTAGTATTTCTCTAGTCTGAAGTTGCACGGGGAGGCGAACAAGTCTTCTGGAATGACTCCCAAGGACAGGACCCACTTAAAGACTTCGGGGTGGAGAGTCCACTTGTCTAGAGAAACTCTCGACAGAAAATCTGCCTGAATGTTCTGGGCTCCAGAGAGATAGACAGCTGTTAGGTTGGCCAGGTTCTTCTGGGCCCAGGTCATGATGGGCTCTACTTCCTTCAGCAGGGAGAGACTGCCGTTACATTGTCCAGTCTTAGGAGTACTGAGGTTCCTGCCAATAAGTGGTGAAAGGCCTGTAGAGCGCAGAACGCTGCCCAGAGTTCCATAACATTGGAGACTATCCTGTGAGAAGGAAAACTCCATATGCCTTGTGCTACCTCTGACAAGCAAAGAGCGCCCCAGCCCCTGTTGCTGGCATCTGTTGATTGTGATCCAAGACACAGGTGCAATGTAATGACAATTGAGGAGGTTCCTCCTCTAACCACCAAGGAAGGCTCCCCTGCATGGATAAGGTTATTCGGATAGAGTGATCCAGAAGCCCTGCATTCCAGGAAACCCCTCTGGAAGGGCCGCATTTTCCACTGAGCCCACTTTACTATGGGTGCTGTTGCTACCATGGTGCCGATGATTTTTAGGCATTGTGAGGCTTGGAGATGAGAGGAGGGCATGGCAAACCAAACTCTGTCCCAGATCACTGGGATTTTTTTTAGGGGTAAGGAGATGGTGCTCTTGATTGTGTCGAATTGTGCCCAGAGGAATACCAGGGACTGCGTAGGATCTAGGTGGCTCTTTTCCATGTTCAGTAGCCAACCGAACTCGAGTAGAGTGGAGATGACTTGGGATCTTTGGATTAGCAACTGCTCCCTGTCCCGAGATTAACAGCAGGTCGTCCAGATAATGATACAGACCGATACCTCTGGTCCTGATCAGTGCCACGACAGCCAACAAGAGTTTTGAAAACACACGAGGCAATGTCATAAGCCCAAAGGGGAGACAGGTGAACTGCAGATAGATTTGATCGACAGCAAAGCGAAGGTATTTCTGGAACTCTGGCGCTATCGGGACATGAAAGTAAGCGTCCTTCAGGTCTATAGACATGAGCCAATCACCTGGCTACATTGCTTGACGGATCGTGAGCAGTGTCTCCATCTTGAACTTCTCCTTCTTGATAAAAGAATTCAAGTGGGTTAGGTCTATAACTGGCCTCCAGGAGCCATTTTTCTTCAACACCATGAAGAGGGGCGAGTAGAGCCCTTGAAACCTTTTGTGGACTGGAACAGATATTACAGCGCCCTGAGCCACAAGAGAGTCTGCATAGGACAGGAGAATTTTCTTTTTCTCTTCCAAGAGAGGCAAGGATGTGGATATGAATCAGAGAATGGGTGGGCTGTTGAATGTCCAGGCATGGCCTGATGAGACTGTTTTGATCGAGGCTGCCCAGACGTGTTGAAAACCATGAAAGTGAGCTCCGACTCGCTCTGTCTGGGCAAGCGCAATAAGAAAGAGACTTTGGGGCTTCTCGTCCACAGGAGGATGCCCCTTTTGAAAACTTCTGGCCTGAAGGCTGTTTTTTTCTTCCAGGTCTTCCTGAACTCACAGCCAGGTCTATAGCAGCGAGCATCCCTCTCAGTCTGAACCTTGCCTGGGCTGTGTTCTCTTCTGGTTTAGCAGACAGCGATCCTGGGGAAGGAATCCTGACTTGCTCCCTGTGACATGGGTGATGGCACTGTCCAATTTGTTCCCAAAGAGGGACGAAACCTCAAAGGGAATCCTACACCGTGCCTGCTTGGAGGCAGGGTCAGCTACCCACGGGTACAGCCACAAGGCATGCTTAGCCGTGACAGATGACAGCATGATCCGAGCCACCAGGCAAATTATGTCCAGGGAAGCCTCCCCCAGAAAAGCCGCCGCCATCCTTAGTTCATGAATAGGTGAGCTCCTAGCCATTTCTTCTAAGATGCTCCTCAGAGAAGCATCTATGTCGTCCGTCCAGACTTGCATCGCTTTAGAAGAGCTGTGAGAGCTAGAGCTGGTTTGCAGGTCATACCCGCTGTAATGTAGATCTGCTTGAGGTTGGTATCAATTTTCCTCTCCAGGCCATCCCTAAAGGATACAGTATCCTCCAGTGGAAGTGTGACGTGCCTCACCAATCAATCTCATTAGGGCTGTGTCAATGAGGGGAGCCGACTCCAGATGTTTCACATCCTCGCTTTTAAATGGGTACATCTTTGATACCTTCGTAAACAGGAAATTCTTCCTTTCAACACCACCCCATTCATCGGTAATTATTTCGCCGTTCACCCAAAAAGGGGAAATTAGGATGTTCTTTTTTGAGGTGTTTAAAATACTTCCTCTGTTTGGAGGGTACCTCCACTGGCTTTTCCCATCTCAAAGCTTCTTTGACAGCTTTGACCAGCTGTGGTACTAATGCAAATTCAAAACCTGCACCAGGGTCATCTACCTCCACCTCACTGTCCGAGGCTTCAATTGAGGAATGGCTTGGCTATGAAGGGCCTGAAGCCTCCGGATCATCCCTAATAGGGACTGACATGGTGTCGCCAGCAGGGTTGTGGGTTTGATCAGAATCCACTTTTACTCAAGGACTCTCGGACCTCCTTTCTGACCAGTGCTTCCACTTGTTGGTCTCCACCCTCTCTTTCTCTTGCGGCTTTAGAAAAGCATCGCTCGCAGAGTGACTTGCCTTCGGGAACCTGGGCCCTGCATCACCAGCAGGCTTTCCTCTCAGAGCGGCTGGAGTGGCGGTGAGTGTGTCGCTCAGAGGTGGTTTTAGACTCCTCTCTGTGGTGCCCTGTGGTGATCTGGAGGGTGATCTATGGCATCTGGAGCTTGAAGAGGAGTGATGACGTTGAGACCTAGGACAGTCTTTGTCTTCGCGTGCCGTGTTTTGGTGTTCAGACCTAGAAGGTCTGAGCGGAAAAGAAAGGGATAAGAGCTCCTGAATGAGTGAACCCAAGCATCACAAGAAGAAAGAAAAAAAACTTAATCCTACCTGCAGTGCAAGGGTTGGCCACAGGGGGGGTGGTGACAGATCCATGGCAAGGCAGCTTGGAACTGAAAATGAATCATTAATGACTATGAGAAACAGGAGTGACAACAGGCATGAGCAAGCACATAAACATAGCCAGCAGCCAGGATTCAGGGAGCCTGCAGCAAGTAATTTACCTTGAGAACCAGAGATCAGTGCCTGGGGAAACCACTGCACAAGCCCGCAAGTCATCCCAAGGAATAGCTGCTTTGACAGCTATTTAAACCCGCCGCCGTCGATGACGACACCACACCCCGCAGCGTGCCTGTGCTGGAAAACGTCACCACATGGCGCCTGTGCACATGTACGACCGTCGCCATTTTTCGGGACCGTGCCTGCACGAACCAAGCTCAGTTTTGTTTGCGGCTTGCAGATGCGCAGACAGGTCCCGGCGACTTCCTGAAATGGCGAGCTGGGATGCAGATGCGCTCCAGCCGCGATGGCCACGACTACTAGAGCTTGAAAGCTACGTAGAGACAAACACAAAGAAATGGCTCCCATTTAAAATGAGTGTCTTTGTACTTTACCACCACCACGGCACAATCTGGACCAGACTTGGGACTGGGAGCTGCTGCTCGACCAGGGCATTTACAAGAGTTCCCACTAATAGCTGGAATGTTTGGCCATATTGCCGCTTGCCTGCCAATGGCCAGGCTAGTAAGCTCTTCATGGCATCGCATTATGTCGCCCATGTCCACCTGCTAATAGCGAGGATTGCTGGACTTCAGAGAGGATCACCGTTAACCACCAAAGTATCGCTGTGCACAACGCCAGGCCTGGAAGACTTCACGAAAGGTCCTGGGAGAACAAAAAAGGAACACGGCCTCTGGCCGGAACAAGGATTTATGGGAAAAGGGTCGTATGAGGGGGCGGGATTAACCCACACGTAGGCTGCCATTTCAGGAAAGAAATTTTCCCTGAGCAAGTGTTACAAGGGCCATCGCTGACTTAAAGGCTAAATCCTGTAGCACAGTTATCATTTAAAATCTAAACAAAAACAATGTAATATATTGCAGCTTGCGAGTCCATAGATAAGGTAGCTTTGTTAATTTTCTTTTTTTTTTCAGGCTACTTTTCCTTTACAGTATATGTGGTAATTCTGCAAATAAAGAAAAACTCCTGTCCCTGGGTGGCAGCTGCAGGCATCATCCCGGTACCGTTTTTTTTTTGGAGACAACGATCATCTTTCTTGTAAAAGCAATCCTCCCGCAGCTTTTTGTGACTTTACCGTGATCTCCCGTCCCACTGGAGATCCCGATTGACGCCAATTTGTGGTGAAACGTACGTTGGGAGGTTGACGCTCTGACGTCATCGCCATCCTACTGTGGACGGGTGCTCGCTATGCCAGCCGGCTTTCTGCTGTTTTTATACCTTGTTATGTAAGTTTTCTACCTCTTTTTAATAAATATCCTGCCAGATTTACACTATGGCTAGTTTCCTTTCATTTACATGCCTCTGAGACAAGTGTTTGGGGTTCCTGTGGTATCTTCCTAGCCATCTTGAGACGGATTACAGGCTATTTTTTGCTTGCTTTGTGGTAAGCGCAAAATCTGTGTGGTGGGGGATCACGGAGTGGGGTGTCTTTTCCATCTTCACCAAGTTTTACTGTGTTCATCTATGGGCTTTCCTCTGGAACTGTTTCTGATAACATCATATATAAGGATTCCCATGTAATCTTATGGACACTACTGTTTTCATACACATTCACAAATTCATATATATGGACATTTTAATTATTATTATGGTTTATGAATTTCCCAGGAGGAGTTCTTGGGATAGGATTGCATGATCATTTTTTAGGTAATTTAGCGCAGTTTTTTCTTTTTACTTTTGACATTTTTGGTGCACATCTCACTGTTTAACTGGTGCTTTTTTGGGGGGGTTTTATAGATTTAGTGGTAGCGCAGTATTTTTCTTGTTTTATTTGTTAAAAATGCTAAAATGGTCACTCACATTTGAGAAGAAATTAAATGCATGGATAAAATCAAAGCAACGCAGTGGTATAAGGAATCCCCAGAGGGCTCTACTAATGCCACTGCGTTGCTTTGATTTTATCCATGCATTTAATTTCTTCTCAATTGTGAGTGACCATTTTAGCATTTTTAATAAATGTTTTACATCTAAACGGAATCATACTATGTGGCCCAATTTTTTCTCCTTTTGCTATATGTCACACTGAGAGGAACTGCTCACGAATTCCAGTTGCTATTTATATGGTGGACACTCACTGATGTCATAATCGTCACGGAACCACATCCGATTCGGTATAAATTGGAAGTTGTGGTTGCTGTACCTCCTTGGGTGTGTTACACCAAAAGCTTGGTTGACTCATCAGGCATACAACTTGTTAGGTTCAAACTGTCTGGTAAGCCTCTTTCCTTATGGTGGTGGATTATCTACAGACAACCAGTTCACACTCATTTATAGTCACCATTTTGATGTCCTACATGGACTATATGCACTTTATATACACTATAACTGTTGATCTACACTTCAACAATATTGTGGTTTAATAATTTTACTGTATTTGCACTTATATATATATATACCCCAATTTCCCATTGGGATAACTTCACTGTTTTTTTCATTGCAATAGCGCTGCACTATACTATCTTATTTGGTTTACTTTTTCACAGACTATCTGAAGTGCTGGCAGCTACTATTTTTTGTTTAAGACAGCGTGGTTTCTTTCACATTTTTTTTATATACAAATGATTATTCACTGATTTATAAGATTGTTGCACTACTTGTCCTACTTTTATCAAATTCTTGTAAAAATATCTTTCTAATACTGAGCTCAGTACTATCTCCTGCAACAAAATTAAAGAGTGATCCTGTCTAGGGCTGCAACTAACGATTATTTTCATAATCGATTAGTTGGTCGATTATTGTTTCGATTAATCGATTAATCGGTTGATAACCTTTAAAAAAAAAAAGTGTGGTGTATAATTTAGTTAATATGTAAAGTTTTAAAAGGCAATTTATTCTTAAATATCTATATGCAGTGGTAAATATAAATAACCAACTATATGGTTAGGGAGCAAAATATCTAATATACTCTGAGAATAACAGACAGAAGAGATATACTGAATATACTATTAGAGGAGATATACTGTGTATATACTATAGGAGAGATATACTGTATATACTTTTAGAGGATATATACTATTAAAGGATGAATCTGGTATATATCATCAGACTCAGAGATCAAATGTTGTTCATTTAAAGAACAAACAATGTCTTCCTTCAAAAAAAAAAATATAATTTTAAGAACGTTCGTTCGATTTTCTAATCGTTAGTGGGGTCAAATCGACGTTCATTTTCAACCACAGTGATGGGAAAATTTGGAAATAGAAAACTTCTTGGTGAAAGGAATTTTCAGACAGTGGATGTGGTTTTCGTTCAGAAATTACATTTGTTTTAAAAACAGAATGTTTGTTAAAAACAAGTGAAAATTTCGAACATTCTTTCAGCGAATGTACAAAGATTTTTTGTCTGAATATTCTCGTCTGAAAATTGATCCGTGTGGTCAGCATAAGACTCGGTACACACCTATGCAGTTTGCTTTTGATCTGTTTCTGCAGTGCTTTTTGCTGTGCGTTTTGATTTTTGCGCATATGATTTTGCTGCAATTTGCGTTTTTGCATTTTTTTTTTGCCAATTTGTTGTTGGGCAGATTAAAAAACGCAAATTGCTGCAAAAACGTATTACATGCTTTTCTGCAGATTCTCCATTGAAGTATATTGAACCAAAAAAGCACCGTTTTGCGTTAAAAAGTCCCTGACCCTTTCCAAATACGCAGCGGCTGAAAAAAACACAGATGTGACCGTGTCCCGTAGGAAACCATATAAATGAACTGTAGTCCGTTTCTGCAAAAAGCACCAAAAAACACAGATGTGAACCAGGTCTAAGATGTTTAGTAACATAATGGGGTTAAAAAAAAATAGCCCTTTATAGTACAAAAAAGCAGATAATCACTACTGTAAGGGGTTCATTTTTTTACTGTAGAACTGTGAAAGTAATATTTACAGTAGCGATTTTTTGCTTTTTGTACTATAAAGGGCTCATTTTAGTTTTTTTTTTTTTAACCCCATTATGTTACTGGCCGATTAATCGATTATGAAAATAGTAATCGATTAATTTCATAATCGATTAGTTGTCGATTAATCGATTAGTTGTTTCAGCCCTAATCCTGTCGCTAGGAGATTTTCTTCTCCATCCAAATTTCCAGTGTAGCCCTTGCCTCTAAATGAAATATGTTCTCATTGTTCATAGCAATGGTTTATTATCAATTTAAATTAACCCGACCAGATATTTAAAGCACATATAAAGGACACTTGCTACACAGTAGGGATGAGCTTCGAGTACGAGTCGAACTCATGTTCGACTCGAACATCGGCTGTTCGCCAGTTCGCCGAACAGCGAACAATTTGGGGTGTTCAAATTTGCAAATTTGAAAGCCCCGGAACACCCTTTAAAAGCCTATGGGAGAAATCAAAAGTGCTAATTTTAAAGGCTTATATGCATGGTATTGTCATAAAAAGTGTTTGGGGACCTGGGTCCTGCCCCAGGGGACATGGATCAATGCAAAAAAAAAGTTTTAAAAATGGCTGTTTTTTCGGGAGCAGTGATTTTAATAATGCTTAACGTGAAACAATAAAAGTTTAATATTCCTTTAAATTTTCGTACCTGGGGGGTGTCTATAGTATGCCTGTAAAGGGGCGCATGTTTCCCGTGTTTAGAACAGTCTGACAGCAAAATGACATTTCGAAGGAAAAAAAGTCATTTAAAAGTACTCGCGGCTATTAATGAATTGCCGGTCCGACAATACACATAAAAGTTCATTGATAAAAACGGCATGGGAATTCCCCACAGGGGAACCATGAACCAAAATTTTTTTTTAAAATGGCGTGGGGGGTCCCCGTCCGGGTGACCCCGCCTCCCTCTGAGATCACGGGGAATGCCACAGGGAAGTCCCCGTCAAGTCCCTGTGCGTCAGAGGGGGGTGGGGTTACCGGATGGCCCCGCCCTCCATTTAAGAACCGTCAGAAGATGAGAAGCGTCACACAGCAGGAGCCTCGCATCATGCATGCGGAGCGGCCCGAGAAGAAGAAGGGAAGAAGACAACGCGGAGGAAGATGCTGGACGAGAACACCGGAGGAAGAACCGGAAGAACCAGAAGAAGAAGATGAAGGAAGAAACCGAAGGAAGATAGAAGAAAGAAGAAGCATTTAAATAAAGAAATAGTCAAAAACTGTCTCTTGTCATTTTTAGCACTTTTTTTGTGAAATGGTGGGGGTACTTTTGTACCCCCTTACCATTTCACACAGGGGGGGGCGGGATCTGGGGGTCCCCTTGTTAAAGGGGGCTTCCAGATTCCGATAAGCCCCCTGCCCGCAGACCCCCACAACCAGCGGGCAAGGGTTGTGGGTATGAGGCCCTTGTCCCCATCAACATGGGGACAAGGTGCTTTGGGGGGCTACCCCAAAGCACCCTCCCAATGTTGAGGGAATGTGGCCTGGTACCGTTCAGGAGCGGGGGCGCTCTCTCGTCCCCCCTCTTTTCCTGCGGCCTGCCAGGTTTCGTGCTTGGATAAGGGTCTGGTATGGATTTTGGGGGGGACCCCACGCCATTTTTTTTTTTTTTGGCGCGGGGTTCCCCTTAAAATCCATACCAGACCTGAAGGGCCTGGTATGGAATTTAGGGGGACCCCCACGCCATTTTTTTTTTTTTAATTGGTTCGGGGTTCCCCTGTGCGGAATTTCCATGACGTTTTTATCAATTAACTTTTATGTGTATTGTCGGACCGGCAATTCATTAATAGCCGCAAGTAGTTTTAAATGACTTTTTTTTCCTTTGAAATGTCATTTTGCTGTCAGACTGTTCCTAACACGGGAAACTTTTTTTTGCATTGATCCATGTCCCCAAACACTTTTTATGACAATAACTTGCATATAAGCCTTTAAAATTAGCACTTTTGATTATTCATGTTCGTGTCCCATGGACTTTAACGGTGTTCGCATGTTCGAACAAATTTTTTGCATGTTCTGGTGCGAACCGAACAGGGGGTGTTCGGCTCATCACTACTACACAGTTGTACATCTCAGAACATTGATGGATGATGTATAACCTCTATAGAAACTACTGGGAACCTAGAACTCCAACTAGTAGTATATTGTGGATGTAAATCACCTGGAACAAAGGCCGGGTCACTTTCTCCTGATGGATTTACAGCGATAACTTGGAAGTTGCTGGATGTGAATGATGTTTGACAAGCCAGACCTGGTGTTGTACATATTGTATTACCATTATCCATCTCCACAACTCGGTACTCATTAGCATACGGTGTCCCCTCCCATGATATGAATATGGTTCCTGCACTTTCTACCAGTGGATTCACTTGTGGAGGACATGGAGCTGCAAAACAAAAAGGAAGATAATGCTACTAAATTTCTGGAAACAATAGTGACAAGGATGTTTTGTGAAATCAGTATATGTGCATATAAAATATAGACATAGACATATTTAAAAGGCTAGATTATGGTACAAGTATTTAAAATGACGGTACACTTAAAACTATTTGCATTGTTCCAAGTAGAGGTGTCTCAATATGGGTAGATTTGTCCTTTTAAAACCCACAGGATGGTGAATCTCCCCAATGAGGACCGACAGCAATAAAAACCTAATAAGTGTCCTAATCCATCTCCAAAAAAAAAAAAAAAAAAGTTTTGCCTTTAGTTATACAGTAAAATCTTGGATTGCGAGCATAATTCGTTCCGGAAACATGCCTGTAATCCAAAGCACTCGTATATAAAAGCAAATTTCCCCATAAGAAATAATGGAAACGCAGACAATTTGCTCCAAAACCGTTTATTCATAAATCCTTCAGTTTATGGTTCATATAAAAAGATTATAGCAATGTGGTTGGTTGTGTAACCATAAAATGTCCATCTACAAATGACAGCCTCCACTGGGGGATTAGAAGCAAAATCCAGCAGGATCTACAGAGTATAAAAGAGAATAGAGGTGTCTCTAAAGTTGCTTTCACAATGAGGCGCTTTACAGGCGCTACAGTGCTAAAAATAACACATGTAAAGTGAGGTATAGGGGGGGAGGTGCTGCGCTAACCAGAAGAAAGCTGTAAATCTCTGTGGTCAATTAATAAAATGAAATAAAATTGCATAATAAATCGTATAAATCGCATAAATAAGTGTTGACACTAAAAACATACAAGTCTTAATAATCAGCATCATGTGTATGTGAAAAAAGTGCATAAAAAATCCTTTTCAGTTGGTATATACTAAATGACAAAAAAAAAAAAAAAAATCGCATGTAAAATCGCATAAATAAGTGTTGACACTAAAAACATATAAATCTAGATAATCATGTGTAGGTGCACAAAGGGACATAAACACTACTTCATGTGAATAATTCTAAATAAAAATACATAGAATAAATCAGAAATAACCATCAAAAACATATCCTTATAAATGGTGCAAAACGTACAAAGTGCCAGTGCTTAAAGGTGATCTAGATATCGCAAATAAAACACATCAATCCAACGCAATATGGATAATAAATAATATAAATAAATGTCCCAATAATAGTGATATAAAATATATTGTGCTGGCCTGCAAAACAAATGACCAATGACATGCCAGTAAGTGCAGCAAACTTAAAGTGCCAGTGTAAAAGTCATTGAAGGTGCAAAAGCAAGTTCTGGTGTATTCAACAAAACAGTGGGGTGTCTGGGATGCAATTCACTCAGTGTCCTCTTCGTGCATAAAACACTAATGTAAGCAGTGGCCCCTTACCTAGCGGTGCTAGGTCAACCGCATGAATTGTAGCTAAAACGCCAGGTCCTGAGCCTCCATCGCGTCTCTATATCCACGCTTGCCGGTGTTGGGTTATCCTAATGGCAGCTAATTACAAGTGGCTATGGTCCTATCAGGGGTCCTGGACCAGCGGGGAAGAAGTCACGTGATCGGTGATGACACGCGTAGGGACGGAATAGTTTCACATTGCTAGACACGTTGTACGTTTTGCACCATTTATAAGGATATGTTTTTGATGGTTATTTCTGATTTATTCTATGTATTTTTATTTAGAATTATTCACATGAAGTAGTGTTTATGTCCCTTTGTGCACCTACACATGATTATCTAGATTTATGTTTTTAGTGTCAACACTTATTTATGCGATTTTTACATGCGATTTTTTTTTTTTGTCATTTAGTATATACCAACTGAAAAGGATATGCTTTTAATTTCATCCATGAGAGGGAAGGTGAGACCCTCTCTCTTCCTGTTATTGAAATAGTTTCATCAGCGGCTCCTCGATTTCATCTTCCTATTGTAAGGCCTCCCTGACATCCTTAAGGAAGGGCTGTACCAGGTTGAAATCAAACCCTTCATAACCTGCATCCCCTTCCTTACCAGACGAGTCTTCGGATGCTGATCTGGGTAGCGCCTGGGCCTCTTCAGCCCCAGATCTTAGCTGAGGCGTAGTCACAGAAGGGGCTTGCAGATGTAACAGCTGCAGCTGTTCCGCAAATGACTTTAGCGTATCTTTAAACGCTTCTTTCATAGGGGACACCATCTCCTCCTTCCCTGCTTCCTTATCCTTGGTTACCTCCTTAAGGCAGGTTTCGCAAACTGTTTTGCCAGGAAGCGACTCCTTTGGACAAGCCCAGCACATCTGGGGCCCAGGTTGAGAATGGTGAGATGGGCTTCGGGTCCTCACAGGGGAGCTATGGCGTCTGAACCTCGACCAATCATATCGGTCTCTTGACCTTTCTCTGCGCTGGCTACCCCTGGACCTAGAGCGGTACCCTTGTTGTGACCGGCTTCTCTCTGAGCGGGGAGACTAATTGTGTCTTGATTAGCTGGTAGAAAAAAATAATAATAAAAGATGTGTTTTTTTTTGTTTTTGTTTTTTATTAACACAAGTGCCAAAAATCGGAGCATGACCATTACACATAGCGGTGGGTGAGCCTCCTACCTTCTCGGCATATGCTGGTCTTTTGGGGTTGGCATTGTCTCATTTACAGCAATAGGAGATGCAGACTGTTAAGGAAGCACAGGAAGACAGGTCATCTATGGTTCACACAGCCCACAATCTCCACAGCAGGCAGCCCTGCCTACCTCACTCTCTTGCTTGCAATCACAGCAGCACTAGCACACTGTCTCTTGTGAGGCAGCATTATATTGAACCTTCACCAGTTTATATCCTGTAACAAGTTGTTTGGCCCTGCCCCAACAACCTCCGATTGGTCACTAACCTCACACATGCTCCGTCCACCCGACGGAAATACTGTGGAACACACCACTATTTTGCTAGGGTCGGAGTGCTTGATTGTAGCTGTACAGCGGGATCCCTGGGGCTCCATGGGCCGTTGAACGTCTGGGAGAGGAGAGACAATGCCACCCCTGCTGCAGACCCTTGGTCTGCTTCTCAATGCCCTGGAAACAGCAGTGGGGACCCCACACAGCCGATGCGTTTAGCGGGCATAACGGGGGCTACGTCCAGGAGGCCCACACTGGACGGATGGCCAGATCATTGATCCAGCAAGGTAGGAGACTGCACCAGGTCCTGACCACATAGAGGAAAGAAAAGGAACACTGTTCAGGGCGTGGAGGTCAAATTTATGAGTTTGAGTTAGGTCCTGATTGCATGGGGGTGGGCGGGGCCTTACCCGGTGGTGGCTGACATAGAGCTGTCAGGAAAACAAAATTTTATAACAGAAACAAAGAAACTTTTTTTTAAAAAAAAATTTCGGTCTTTTTTAGCTTGTTTAGCAAAAAAAAAAAGCAGAGGTGATCAAATACCACCAAAAGAAAGCTCTATTTCTGGGAAGAAAATGATAAAAATGTAGTTTGGGTACAGTGTGGTATGACTGCGCAATCGTCATTCAAAATGTGACAGCACTAAAAGCTGAAAATTGTCCTGAGCAGAAAGAGGGGAAAGTGCCTGGTATTGAAGTGGTTAAACATTCTAGCTACAAAAATGATTAGTGACAAAAACGAGAGATTTCAGTTAAAAAGACTTTCCAACTTGAAAAAGCCATGTTCACACTTGCATTTGGGGGTCACACAATTGAGCGAAGTTTTAACTGCCACCCTTTAAGCTGCAAAGGCAGCAAACAGAGGTGTACACATGCAGCAAAAATGATCCTCTCTGTGGCATTCGGCGGACTGTACTATGTGCCAAACATGACCCGTTCAAATAAATCGTGGTGCTCGTTTTTAGACATTAAACTGCCAGGGCAGTTCTTATGTTCAATCCAATAGTGTCAAAGGCCAGAGTAGATTCATTGCCTACCCAATTAATAGCAGGTGGCAGAACTTCAGGGTCTGATCGACGAGCCGTGGAGACTGGCTCTTCGGAACATTCACCCAGCGTGTCATAAGTGAGTCTTTGTGGCGGGTGTACTCTCCGCCTCAACCTCATCGGCCCCAAATCCTCTTCCTGTTTGGTTAAATCCTCTACTTTGTCTTCCTCACTGATCGGAGCTTTGGGATCATCCAATGAGTCTTGTACTTCACTTTCTAAAGTCCATTGTGACTCTAACTTCTCCAAAGAAGACAATGCATCCTCAAGGAAATCTCTCAAATCTCCGGTTGGTTTTGTGATGTCCATGGCTTCAGACCTTACTGCTGCTGCTCCACCTTCTCCTCCATCCATAATTCCGCAGGTAAAGACACCACATCATCGACTAGTCCTACGTCTCCGCTTCCTGACAATGATCTTGAATTCGAGGCATTCCAGGGAAATCTCGGTGGGACCTCCATGAAGCGCCCTACTCCCGTAGGAGCGGCTGTTAGTTCGTTCTACCCTGGAGCTTGTTCCATCACCCCTACTCCTCAACCATATAGAACACACAGGCAGTCAAATGAAAGTGAACTATATACAAGTTTATTATAGATTCCATGTGAAAAGGCAGCATCAAGTTGAAAAGTCACTTTAAACATTGCAGCACTATACTGAAGAGTCACTCTGAATAACTCTCAGCAGGGTTAGATGATATGAATCACAATATTATCCTTGAATAGAATAAGCCCCGAATAGTAGACCTCCATCTTGAATAATATGCCCTTGTGCTGTGCAAGTTCCCTTCTTCCTCTTTACTAGCACTTCCCGTGCAGGTACATAATGAATAATAGTTCATTGCATTCAGATTTGTAAACGGTAAGCCCCTATTAGTAGGTTTCCATCTGATATCCATACTTTCAGTGCAAAGCGTGTTTCCTTCTTCCTCTTTACCACCACTTCCCGACTTTACAGCACATAAGATACCATCTTCTTGAATGATCACACAGATAACATTCAGAAGGTGACTTCTGGATTCCCCAAGGGTATCAGTGCTATACGTCCCAGCTCAATTACCCTGGCACCCGCACACCGATCCCTGTAAAGTCTCTCCTAGGTACTGGTTCCCTTTGGGTTACACTCACTGTGTTCCTGAGGTATGATCCATGTCGCACACGGAAGATCCTCACCCAATCCTGGTTGTCAGTATTGGCAGCATCTGGAAGAAGTACTTCAGCTCCTCTCCATCAGCATGGCAGTACAGTTCCTCTCCTCTCACTTAGGGAGAGAATCAATGCTATGTCCGTGTCTGAATCCTGTCTCCTGGGCCTCTTCTCCACCCATTCATATCCACACCGAGCACAGATCCCTCTTCCCCCTCCCGAGGGGGAAGAGCACATGTGGAAGCCTCTTGTCTCACATCCTATGCCAGGCTCCTCCCACTTCCCATGCAGAACAAGAACCCCCGGGAAGCATGTGACCAGGCCTTTTATACAAGTCCCGCCCCTGTCCCAACAAATTAACCATTGGTCCAGAGGCTTCTTCCCAAAAGCTACCTGTCACTCACACTCATATTCCTTCTGTTCTCTAGGCCAACCCCCAGAAAACAGAGGAAACTGTTCAAGCAGAGTGCAGGGGGTCACACCCTCCGCTACACTATTAAACCTCCCCAGCAATCAAACCCCACTAGAATACACTGCAGAGTGAGATTCTGGGAAGTTTAGCCTACTTTAACACTAAACTTACTATTGTAGCACTCACCCAAACTGATGGGCGCTACACAAACATAAGTCACCAATGAGGGAACAACAAGCTAATGAGGGAGAGACACAGGAAAGCCGGTAAATGTTTCCCTTCCCTGCTGTGTGCTACATAGAGATCCTGCTGCTGGAGAGTTCTTGCCAGGGACAGGATTGCATAAGTGACATTAGCATAAAGGTAGCTGTACGTATCCACATAATCATTCTGGTTCAGTGTCTCAGACTTTTAAAGCGGAGGTCCACCCTCACAAAAAAAATACATAAAAAGGCTCCTAAAAATGTGAAAAAAAAAATTTGAAAAAAAAAAATATTTTTTACTTACCAGAAATGGCTGTTGCTAGGCAGCTTGTCCTAATCTGCCACTTCCTATTTCACGGTAGTCTTCATTCTTCTCCTCCTCACGTTGTCTTCTGGGGAATGGGGTGCTCTGTCTTCTGGGACCTGTGTGTGTCTCAGAACACAGCTGGCCATTCACAAAGCCCCGAGCGACTCGCGCATGCGCAGTAGGAAACAGGCAGTGAAGCCGCAAGGCTCAACTGCCTGTTTCCCTTAGTTCGAATGGCGGTGCTGGGACCCGAACCGATGGACGTATCTGTCTCGGGCGTTCGACATGGTGGGCACCCTGGACAGGTAAGTGTGGTTATTAAAAGTCAGCAGCTACAGTGTTTGTAGCTGTTGACTTTTAAAAAAAAAAATTCAGCTGGAACACCGCTTTAAGGAAAGAGAATCAGGAGGACAACAAGTGCAGAATGCAAAACTCAACAATGGCAGCCACCATGCTTTCCTTAAGGCTGGTTCACAGCAGCCACTTCATTGCAAGCGCAGCAGCTGATGTACAGTGCAATCTGACTGGGATCAGCACAGTAATGATGAGCTCAGCAGATCACAATGTTTCATTTTTTTATTTTTAAATGAAATTTATTGAGATGTCACAAAGACATCACATAAAGTTCAATTGCCAGCCTCGCATTGCAAGGCAGTGGATTACCTCTCACCGCGCTGCACTGATAAGGAGTACTGCATGCCATACTTTTTGTTAGTGCAATGTGCCCTCACATCAATGCAACACAGTGGTGTGAACTGGGTACATAGGAGACAAGGCATTTTCTCTTGTCCATGCGTTGGAACTGCGCTGGAATAGCCGTCCAATGCAGTCCCACCGCATCTGGTGTGAATATACCCTAAACATTGCTTTTAAGCTAAAATATTAACATAGAACTAAAGGCAAAACTTTTTAAAAAAAAAATTCAGATAGAATAGGAAGGGGTTATAACCCGTCAGTTTTTACTTTGTTGCCATATGGCCCAATGGGAGATTTCCCAATGTCCTGTCTTTTACTCGCAACAGGAAGTGAGAGGAAATCTCTCCAGAGTGGCGGAAATCCCTGGTTATCACCAGGATCACCAGAACTAGTGCCCCCCCCCCCCCTTCCAGTAGTGACAACCAAATTTGGGATTTTCTATCACATTCAGTCTTGATGATAATGGTCACAAGCATGAATAGGGAGGGCGAATTTCCCTAACGAGGACACAGACTGCAATAAAAACCTGGCAGAGCTTCTATTCCCTCTCCACTCTATACAAAACTGAAAAGGGCTTTGTCTTTAGTTATACTTTAATATAAATGTTGCAATAGGAATTTGTTGTGTAAATTCATGCACTGACCTGTGTAACCTGTAATAGGTGTGCTAGGAGAGCTTGATCCTGCTAGGTTGTGAGCAGTTACTGTAACATTGTAAAATGAGCTGCAGGGTACTGGAATGTAGAAGTCCATGTATGATGTCCAGTATGAATTCAGAGTAAAGGAGGACTCTGGATCATATCCGATTTGTCCTTGGACTGTGGCCATGTAATCTGTACCACAATGACTTCCATTCCAGGATATCTCCACTTCCTGTGGCTTCACATCTCCATGATAAATTGAAGTTTCCACTTCATCAGGGGGGCAAGGGACTGTAATAAACATCAAAACACAACAATAGTTTGTACAAATGAAAAGGTTGTCTGTGTGACAATTATACTTTCCAATCCCACTGCTTTTGCCGGAATGTGCTAATTACAGAGATTTCCAACTTTCAGAACAATTTAAAGATGATATGCATATTTTATACATATTTACATTGGTTCATACCTGCCCAATGTCCCTGGAAGCTGAAAATCACTGTAGTGTAGACATCACTACTACAGTAATTTCAAGTAGTTTCCATGATTTCACTGTCCTCTCCACCTTCTCCAATCAGAGAACACTTTGTATTCATTTAGAATGGTGCCTGTGATGAGGGGCTGAACTCCTGTGTTCAGAATGAAGCAGGGCAGACTCTCAGTACGGGACCCGGAAGCAAGTGGAGATTACTGGAATAGCGGTGTCTACTTCAGTGGTTCCCAGCTTCCATTGGCATTGCCCAGGTATGATATTTACATAGTAACATTGGTCCAAGCTCTTTTTGAACCATTCCTTGGTGGATTTGCTAGTGTGCTTCTGCTCATTATCATGTTAAAAGACTCATTTTCTGTTCCCTTTTATGTGATGTAGAATGTATAGTTGAATTGATGACTGAGAACTGCCATGGTACTGAAGCAGCAAAGCAAACCCAAATCATAATATTTCCACCACCATGCTTCACAGTTGGTATGAGGTTCTTCTGAAATACTGCCTTTGGTTTGCAGCTAACCTGTCTACCGTTACTGTGACCAAATAACTTTATCTTTGATTGATCAATATTCAGCACATTGCCCCAGAATGCCTGGTCTTTGCCTATATGTTCATTAAAAAAACTGTCATTTTGCACAAAAATTATTTTTGGACAGCAAAGACTTTTCTTAACACACCTCCCATACAGCTTGAAATTGTTCAATTTCTTTCTGATTGTAGGTGCATGTAATTTTACTCCAACTGTTGCAAGATTTAGTGGAACTTAACTCCCTTTAGCAACATTTTTCTTTTCGGTCCTCCACCTTCCCCATACAAAAAAACTTAAAAAGATTTTATTATGATTTGTACTTTTTGTACTGCAAGGCAGCACTTCCTGCTTTTTAGCCTGGGCTGGGCCCCACTTTGTCCTGGGATTACTAAGTCACAGCTGTCTCAGGAGGCATTACATACAAACATCGTTGGCAGTTTGGGTGCCCATACATTAGAAATGGCATCTATTGTGTGCATACACAAAAAAGCCGCCAAATGTGGTCTTTCCCAAATCCGAAATATCTAGTAGAAATTGGAATTGCATCTGCACAGGGGCCAAACCTTGCAAGATGGCAGCCCTGCAGTAAGGAATGAATACATTTGTAAAGTTCCACTTTAAGCTGCACTATGTTCCATCAAATCAGTCACCTTCCATAAATGCCTAGCACATGCTTTACAGAGACAGACAGAGACTTAAGCCCTGGTTCACACTGACTGCGGGAATGAAATCGTGCGAGTTCAGCTGAACTCGCACAATTTCATGCCCGCATGTCAGTCCCGACTTCGGGATGATTTCAGAGACATCTGTGCGGGTTTCTACACAGATCTCAATGGAAATCGCACCCCGAAATTGCAAAAAGTACTACAGGAACTACTGTTGGAAATCTGTGCGGCACCGCACCAATTTGGACGCTGCCATTGCCGTTGATTTGGCATGCGATTTGACATGTCAAATCGCATCAATGTGAACCAGGGCTGAATCTGTCAACTTTTGTTTTTGACGACTACTGACAAACTAACCTATTCAACTTTTAAATTGTAAGTTCATAAAACCATCAAATCTCAGTAAATCATTTTTATTATACCCCAATATATAAATACTTAGCAGACATTTGTATCTATAAAACTTACCCATACCAGACAGTACAGACTCAGTAAATGAACTGTTGCACTGCATGTCCATAGCCAGCACAGAGAAGGAGTAGACGCTGCCACAGCTTAGGTCTGGTACAATGCAGGTTGTGCCTTCAGTATTACAAAAGACAGAGTCTTGATCAGATACCACTTCGCCAACATAGTGCTGTGCCCCTCTGCTTTCCTCCCAAGACAAAATGGCTGAGTTATTTGTACAGTCCATGTGAACTTCCAAGTTCTTTGGCAGGCAGGGGGCTGTTAAACATAAACCACATTTTTTGATCTTTACTGCTTAAAAATACATACATGCTATAATTAGTCAGATGCATTTATAAATCAGCTTTATATAATTTATCATTAAACACTTATCACTATTATTTTTCTACATTAATGTAAACAACCATTCCCATTAAAAAAGGCTGACTTGAAATATAAGACATTTCTATATAAACCCTACTGTAAAACAATGAGCTTACTTTATAGATCCTTGTAAACTTACTTTATGTATCTTTATAACATTGTATACTCAATAAACTTCTTTTGACAAGGAAATATAAGACATTTATATCTGAAGCCTTTAAGAAGTATATAGGCAAGAGAAAACAACAGAATAGGGTCTTGAAGAGGTTCCCTTTACTGTACTGAATGCAGCAAATTACATAAAGAACTCTATAAGGCTCCAGCAACACATTACAATAATTGCACATGTAACTTAATTTTGCTTGAAATTTAATCTGGCAGCAAAATCCCAGAGCTAGCAAAGCATCTTTAACTTTTAGTGAGGTTTGAAAAGCTCAAACATGCATTGGGAGACACCTTTAAGAGTAATAGGCACCACAAATGTCAAGCCAAAGATGAAAATGGCCATTATTCTATAGCATCTACATGTACATTCACTAGTTTTCAAATCTTGATGGAAGAGTTAAACACTGTGTCAACCTTTGGCATTTAAGAAAGTATGCACTGCCAGTTTGGCTCATCTAGGTTATGTACTAACGAACACTAAAAAGTTTGTAACAATTACCTGTGTCCAGAAGCACCAATGAGCTCCCATTGCTGCTACATTTCTGGCCTACAGCCACTACTTGGACATTATAGGACAAGCCACAGTCTAGACCTGATAATGAGCAGCTGGTACTGGAGCTATTACAATGACTTTCTAGTCCTCCAGGTGCACTGGCTGATACATGATAATCAATAGCTCCTCCGCTTGCAGACCATGTCACGAGGGCCATTGTGGTAGGACACTTGGTTGTGTATTGCACATCAAGTGGTACACAGGGTGCTGGGAAAACAGGAAATATCAGAGATTATTTCATTTCTACAATAAGTATTATTGTTGCCACTTAAAAACATTGTCTTGAAAATAGTACAATGCAATTAATTGATTGAAAGCTTACAAAATGGTGAATTATTAAGATTATGAAAGAGAAATTGTCACTACCTGAGTTTTCATAAAGCGTCACACTCTTGGAACTGTTACATGTTTCACCAATTGCCATAATGGTAAATCCATATGTCTTGCTGCATGACAAAACCTCAGAGCTAAAGAAGAGACTGGTTGTAGTGTATGAGTTTAGTTCACCAATGCTGCTTTCAATGTCCACACGGTATAGCTGTGCTCCAATACTCTCTTCCCACAACATGGAAACAGTCTGGTTGCTGCAGTCAAGGTCAATGCTGAAACCTTGGGGCTGACAAGGAGCTGAACAAAATAAATATAGTTAACTATGTAGGATTTGTCATTGAAAAAGAACTGTACATAAAAAAAAATACATTACCTAGATGTCCTTGCCAAAAGGAATGACTACACAGAAATCATCTTATACACAATAATCTAATACAACTCGCATAAAATTAAAAAAGAGAAGTTCAGTAATTTTTTTTTTTTTTAGAGAATCATACTTACCTAGGTGGATGCAGCATCGGTCCAATGCTGCATCTGTCCCTGCCGACTCTAATGCCCCGTACACACGGTCGGATTTTCTGATGGAAAATGTAAGATAGGACCTTGTTGTCGGAAATTCCGACCGTGTGTGGGCTCCATCACACATTTTCCATCGGATTTTCCGACACACAAAGTTTGAGAGCAGGATATAAAATTTTCCGATAACAAAATCCGTTGTCGGAAATTCCGATCGTGTGTACACAAATCCGACGGACAAAGTGCCACGCATGCTCAGAATAAATAAAGAGATGAAAGCTATTGGCCACTGCCCTGTTTATAGTCCCGACGTACGTGTTTTACATCACCGCGTTTAGAATGATCGGATTTTCCGACAACTTTGTGTGACCGTGTGTATGCAAGACAAGTTTGAGCCAACATCCGTCAGAAAAAATCCTAGGATTTTGTTGTCGGAATGTCCGAACAAAGTCCGACCGTGTGTACGGGGCATTAGACTGAGAACCAAGAGATCAAACACCGCTGATCGCGCTGTGAGCAGAGAGCTGGTGACTGCCAGTCACCACTGTCTGTTCTGCCCCCTGCGCTCACTGGAGTGCTGGGCTGTGGAGGGGGCTGGAGCGGCTGGCTCAGGCTCTCAGTGGCTCATTGAGAGGCTGAGCCAGGTGCCAGTCCAGGGTTGTGGGCCAATCCCGACCATATTGTTCCAATCTTGCCCCAGCCTGAGCCGTCTCTGTGATGTCAGCTGACAGCGGGCTTCAGCCCGCTGTCTGCTGAAAACAGGTCACAGGAGTGCAGAACAAACTGCATTCCTGTGATCCACAGGAGAAATACAGCTAAATGAGTTTTGGCTGTACTTCTCCTTTTGAAGTGTGCATGAAGCCTCTTTTCACAGTTTTCCTCACTGAGAGGTTTCCCCTTTACTTCTTTTTCTGTGAGTTCTCAAAATTGTTGATGTCCTATTATTGTAATAAAGGTAATGGTCACCAAGATCAAGAATTAGTGGGGACACCGACAGCAATGAAACTTGAAAGGGGTTTTAACCCTTCTTTATGCTATCCAAAATAAAAAAAAAAATGTTGACTTTTCATAGACCTTAAGACCAAAGTAAACCAAATAGGATATTAGGCAGGTCATATTAAAATATGAATTTACTATTGTCAGCCGGGATGAGGTTTTGACCTGCTTCTGCCATGATTTTACAGAGAATCCCTGGGATTCAAAAAGTTTGCAAATCACAAACATTTGCAAAAACCTTGCAGATTCACCACCAGAAATAAGGAACAACCTAAAATGCAATGCATAGCCTTTGCTCCTTGTCAGCTACAAATGGCAATAATTTGAAGGAATGGATAATCCAACCCATTTCTACAAAAGGATTGGATCACAGCAGCCATATTTTAAGTGTGTATATAGTATATACTGTATATATTTTTTTTTCACTGTCACATGTCCTTCATGGCAGCGCCTGTTTTAATATGCCTTGTGTTTGACAATATATTTCTTATTAGCCTTACATATGTCCAAAATAGAATAACAAGATTTGCCCCAATAGACTTCAATGGGGTTTGCTCCAAAGACTTCAAGAAAGATTTGTGACACTGTGACACTAGTGGAAAGACATAATAGGCTTCATGTACACTGCTGCTGGTAAAAGGGCGTTTAGGAGCAGTTGGGGTTTTTTTTCAGCTGCCTCTGAACTCTCCTCTGTTATCTTAGCAGTACATGTACACAGGGTCCTATAGTCATTTCTAGGCAGTTGAGTTTAGAAGCATTTTTTGGAAAGCAAAAAATGCATTCAGGACAGATGTTCAGAGCCATTTGAAACGCCAAATGCTGTAACAACTTGTAAACGCGTGTAAACGTGGTAACTCGTGTTTAGCTGTTTTTAATGGAGATACATTTTTGACTATTTGAAAAAAAAAAAAAAGCTTCTAAACGCAAACGCGGCTAAACGTGACATGTAAACGTGGCAAAATGGACGGTTTTTAAATGTCGGTTACTATCTGTCAATTAAAATCATTCAGGAGAGGTTTCAAAACGCCCCATGTACATTAAGCCTTAGAGCCACACAAAAGACGTTAAATACCCAGAAAAAGCAGCTTGCACAACACGAGAAACAGTGTAAAACAAACTAAAAACAAAATATGCAGCACTATTTCTAAACAAAACCAAAAACAAACCATATGTGATCAGATTAAAAATGAAGATAGTGTCCAGAAATGCAGTACATGCCCAGTGCATATAACATAAAAAAAACATGTTTACATGATACAAGTGACTAGCATACAGTGAATCAAAAATCACAAAACACAAATCAAGTCCCATGAAGTGCCAGTGAAACTTCTGTGTTCTCCTTTGTAAGTACAATCCTCCTAGTGAATGACCCCCAAAAGATTGAATGTTCATATGCAGTTTAGTAACACCAGCACGCTCTCCAAGGGATACAGCAAAATCATATTGGCAGAAACGGTAATCGCAACATTTATAGGTTTTATGAACCCTTTTTAAATAGTTATGTACTGTACATTACCTAAAACAAATGCATTTCAATTGGAAACTACTTAATTCAATGAGACTGTGGAACTGTGGCTTCCATTTGCAGTCAAACACTTGCTCGAAACTGAATCAAGCATGTGTTTAATAAAAGCTCAGAAGAATCACTAACATCCTGCTAAATCAAATAGCTGAAATACCAATTTGTTTATCAATATATTACATGAACTTACATGCATTTAATTACTGTAGTTACTTGACTGTGTCATGGTTCCATTGTTTCAAGCACCAACTTCTGAACATTTGTTAAAGGGGTTGTAAACCCTCCTGTTTTTTCACCTTAATGTATCCTGACACTGACCGGCCCCCCCAGCCCCCCGTTTTACTCACTTGAGCCCTTTGTTCCCTCAGTGGAGACGCGCTGTACCTCTCTGCCCGGGGTTCTTGGCTCTTGATTGGACAGATTGATAGCAGCACAGCCATTTGCTCCCGCTGCTGTTAATCAAATCCAATGATGCGGGCACCAGGGGGCAGGGCCGAGTCCAAGATTCTGTGTCTATAGACACAAATGCTGGGCTTGGGAGCGCACCCGCAAGGAAACCCCCCCAGCGCTTTTCCCAGGGGGTTTACCGATGCAAGGAGGAGCCGCGAGAGCCACAGAGGGACCCCAGAAGATGATGATCGGGGCCACACTGTGCAAAACGAACTGCCCAGTGGAGGTAAGTATAACGTTTGTTAATTAAAAATAAATAAATAAAAAAACAAGGGTTTACAAACACTTTAATGTTAGTGATGTCAGGACTCTGGAACTTTATTGCACTGTGGACAGTGACCACTTTGCAAGGCAATTTAAAGTGGTTGTAAACCACAGACATGAAATATGAACAAAGTATACCCCTCTATAGTGTGTACTTGTCTCAATTAGGAGCACTAAGTGTCATTTCTGTCTGCTGCTTCATTCCTCTGCTATCAGCATGAATCACTTCTAACAAGTTTTCCTGACACCAAGAGAAAAAAGGTGACAGGGGAGGGACCTCCAGCTGATTGACAGCCTCAGCTCTATTTCTGTGTGCTGTGTGAAGGTGTCCCTTCCCTCCATTTAGCTCTCAGTGCTCTCTTCACCAAGCTCTGCAGAGGTCTCCGACAGCTCAGACAAGCTTTATAAATGCTGGACTTTGAACAGATTAACAGGTATAACTTTTAGGAGGATTTGTTTCATATTTGTGTATCACCTAAGGCCAGTTACAGTGGGGACGGAAAGTATTCAGACCCCCTTAAATTTTTCACTCTTTGCAGGGGCGGACTGACAACTCATGGGGCCCCTGGGCAATAGGAGATTATGGGGCCCCCCAGGCAATAGGAGAAGATAATGGGGCCCCGGGCAATAGGAGATTATGGGGCCCCCAGGCAATAGGAAATTATGGGGCCCCAGGCAATAAATTATGGGGCCACACAGTATACACACACACATACAGTATACACATACAGACACACAATATACACACACAGTATACACACACAGAATACACATACACACACTGAAAAGGTACTGGAGAGGCGGGGCAGCTATAATCTTGGGATTTTTTAAAAAAACACAGATTTTTACATACAGTCCCTGGTTTTATGGAGGCTGGCAACCCTGATGGGGCCCCTTAGTGGCATGGGGCCCTCGGGCAGTGCCCGAGTGCCCGAATGGTCAGTCCGCCCCTGACTCTTTGTTATATTGCAGCCATTTGCTAAAATCATTTAAGTTCATTTTTTTTCCTCATTAATGTACACACAGCACCATATATTGACAGAAAAACACAGAGTTGTTGACATTTTGGAGATTTATTCAAAAAAAAAAACTGAAATATCACATGGTCCTAAGTATTCAGACCCTTTGCTCAGTATTTATTAGATGCACCCTTTTGATCTAATACAGCCATGAGTCTTTTTGGGAAAGATGCAACAAGTTTTTCACACCTGGATTTGGGGATCCTCCTTGCAGATCCTCTCCAGTTCTGTCGGGTTGGATGGTAAACGTTGGTGGACAGCCATTTTTAGGTCTCTCCAGAGATGCTCAATTGGGTTTAAGTCAGGGCTCTGGCTGGGCCATTCAAGAACAGTCACGGAGTTGTTGTGAAGCCACTCCTTCATTATTTTAGCTGTGTGCTTAGGGTCATTGTCTTGTTGGAAGGTAAACCTTCGGCCCAGTCTGAGGTCCTGAGCACTCTGGAGAAGGTTTTCGTCCAGGATATCCCTGTACTTGGCTGCAATAATTTTTCTCTCGACTGCAACCAGTCCTCCTGTCCCTGTAGCTGAAAAACACCCCCACAGCATGATGCTGCCACCACCATGCTTCACTGTTGGGACTGTATTGGACAGGTGATGAGCAGTCCCTGGTTTTCTCCACACATACCGCTTAGAATTAAGGCCAAAAGTTCTATCTTGGTCTCATCAGACCAGAGAATCTTATTTCTCACCATCTTGGAGTCCTTCAGGTGTTTTTTAGCAAACTCCATGCGGGATTTCATGTGTCTTGCACTGAGGAGAGGCTTCCATTGGCCACTCTGCCATAAAGCCCCGACTGGTGGAGGGCTGCAGTGATGGTTGACTTTCTACAACTTTCTCCCATCTCCCGACTGCATCTCTGGAGCTCAGCCACAGTGATCTTTAGGTTCTTCTTTACCTCTCTCATCAAGGCTCTTCTCCCCCGAAAGCTCAGTTTGGCCAGACAACCAGCTTTAGGAAGGGTTCTGGTCGTCCCAAACGTCTTCCATTTAGGGATTATGGAGGCCACTGTGCTCTTAGGAAGCTTAAGTGCAGCAGACATTTTTTTGTAACCTTGGCCAGATCAGTGCCTTGCCACAATTCTGTCTCTGAGCTCTTCAGGCAGTTCCTGTGACCTCATGATTCTCATTTGCTCTGACATGCACTGTGAGCTGTAAGGTCTTATATAGACAGGTGTGTGGCTTTCCTAATCAAGTCCAATCAGTATAATCAAACACAGCTGGACTCAAATGAAGGTGTGGAGCCATTTCAAGGATGATCAGAAGAAAAAGACAGCACCTGAGTTAAATACATGAGTGTCACAGCAAAGGGTCTGAATACTTAGGACCATGTGATATGTGATTCAGTTTTTCTTTTTTAATAAATCTGCAAAAATGTCAACAATTCTGTGTTTTTCTGTCAATATGGGGTGCTGTGTGTACATTAATGAGGAAAAAAATTTACTTAAATGATTTTAGCAAATGGCTGCAATATAACAATCAGTGAAAAATTTAAGGGGGTCTGAATACTTTCCGTCCCCACTGTATGTCACTGGGTAAATGCAAGGGTTTACAACCACTTTAATTGGAACTCAGTAAGTGCTGTTTTTTAAAAAAAAAACAAGTGCTTTGAAAACAGTTTCCTGTTTCTGTATACTCTGACATGTTAGAAATTTGTGCTGTTGCTTTATACCATTTCTAAAGTACACAAAAAATAATGTTTTCTACAAAACTATTGGAAAAGTTCATATGGGCAAAAATGTTTTTTATTTACCTGTTGGAAATGTACTGATGGCAGACAATACACTGGCACATTTGTCATCCATGGCAATTACATTTACACTGTAACTCTGGCTGCATTGTAATCCATTAAATGAACAGGTAGTATCTGTGGTGTTACAGTTCAGAGTTGATCCATTTCCAGTTAGTGTTGCCATGTAATGTATTGCCCCTCTGCTCTCCGCCCAGGATATAATTCCAGCATTGTTTTCACAATGTACATTTGTTATAACATCTATGGGCTGACAAGGGGCTGTTAAAAAGAAAAAAAAATTATATTAGATAATTTTGTGGAATAAAAAAGTGATTTACTTTATTAAGCTCCTGGTACTTACTGATGTTTGCCTTTCCAAGGCCAACATATACAGGTATTTGATATTAATTTTTCATTTTAAGTGACCCCTTTTGCATTGCTTGTGCCTTGCATTTAATGCATTCGCTATGAATTTATACTGACTTGTATTTGGGAGTAAGAGAAAGCACAGCCTGCCTCAAGATGACTAATTATTCCCAAAAGCCGGTGTATATTAGCACTTAGTTAGACAGTGATAGGCTATTTTACAGAAAATACTACAGATCAAACCCTAATCCAACTCAACCAAAATTTAAAGAAGATAATTAAACTGGACTCCAGTATTTGACTGGAACCAATCCAGCAACAAGAATAGCCAATCCCCGCAAAACAAACGTTTTTGATTTGAGTCGGTGATGGTGGATTGAATCAATCAAGGGGTCTTAGGTTCAGGCTGAAAAATTTCATATAGTAGGTTACATAGTAGGTGAGTTGGAAAAAGACACAAGTCCAAGTCCAACCTATGTGTGTGATTATATGTTAGTATTACATTGTATATCCCTGTATGCTGCAGTTGTTTATGTGCTTATCTAATAGTTTTTTAAAACTATCGATGCCCTTTGCTGAGACCACCGCCTGTGGAAGGGAATTCCACAGCCTTGCCGCTCTAATGCCCCGCACACGCGGTCGGATTTTCAGACGGAAAATGTTCGATGGGAGCCTTTTGTTGGAAATTCGGACCGTGTGTAGGCTCCATCGGACAGTTTCCATCGGAATTTCCGTCGCACAAAATTTGAGAGCTGGTTCTCAAATTTTCCGACAACAAAAAGCGTTCGCGCAAATTCCGATCGTGTGTACACAATTCCCACACACAAAGTGCCACACATGCTCAGAATCAAGCAAAAGAGCCACACTGGCTATTGAACTTCATTTTTCTCAGCTCGTCGTACGTGTTGTACGTCACCACATTCTTGACGTTCGGAATTTCCGACCAACTTTGTGTGTCCGTGTGTATGCAAGACAAGTTTGAGCCAACATCCGTCGGAAAAAAAACATGGATTTTGTTGTCAGAATATCCGATCGTGTGTACGAGGCATTGCAGTAGGGAACCCCCTACGTAGTTTAAGGTTAAACCTCTTTTCTTCTAATTTTAATGAGCGGCCACGTGTCTTGTTAAACTCAATTTCTTCACATGGATTTGTATATTGCCCTTTTCCCACATTGCTATACGAAGTGTGTCACTATCTTATAGCTAGATTCTAGACTATCTTGCTTATTCAACATTATAGAGAAATTGCTGGGGAATGTGACACAATCAACTTGTAATGGTGGCTGGGTGGAACTGGAAAGTGGAACATTTTCACAATTGGTTTCCCTGAGAGTCATAAAATTCCGAGGAGCATCTATGCAAAACTAAATTAGAACTGGGTGGATGGGTGGACTTTTTTTAATCCAAAAGAGTTATTAGTAATGAGCAAAATAACAGCGTCAATACTGACAAAGTCATGCACCCACTGTATGTTGTACATATGCAGACAAATGAATAGAGAAAACAAGGTATCTGCAATATAGCATACACAGAATGAATGTATTATACAGACAATTGACAAATTATCAATTTGCTGAAGACAAATTAAATGAGACACCTTATCACAGACTGTTTGCAGGAATAAATGCAAAATAATCTCTCTCTCTCTCTCTCTCTCTCTCTCTCTCTCTGCCCACTACATACCCCAAATTTTCTGAATTTTTTTTTTTGGGCAACCTTTGTGGTTTCTCTGATCAGTTTCTTATATGGGAGCCTTTAATTAATCTCTGCTTTGCATTGTTGTAAGCTAGGCACCACAGCTTGGATGGATGGATACTTTCAATGCTAGATTTTACCAGTGGAAAAAAGTAGGACTCATCACAAGCTAAGGGTTTTCCTGAACCAATCAAAGTAACATAGGCAGCAAGGTGGCACTCAATAAGGCTATATAAAGACATCAGTAAGGATCCCCAGCTTCCCAGGATGCTATATATCTTCCAAAAACAGAGGACCTATACAACTAATAGATTTATTTAGATTTTACTTACAGTGGCTTGCGAAAGTATTCGGCCCCCTTGAACTTTTCAACCTTTTGCCACATTTCAGGCTTCAAACATAAAGATATAAAATTTTTATTTTTTGTGAGGAATCAGCAACAAGTGGGACACAATTGTGAAGTGGAACGAAATCTTTTGGATTTTTGAAACTTTTTTAACTAATAAAAAAATGAAAAGTGGTCAGAGCGGTATTCTTTGACTTCATTTGGGCCCATAAAAGACCTAGACTGAACAGACGACAGATTATGTTACCTAAGCAATATGGGGGTCTAGCAGTCCCAGATCTTCGTAAATATCACCATGCAACTCACCTAACAAGACTGATTGACTGGAACCGACACCGATCCACGAAATTATGGACCTCTCTAGAACAGACTCAATGCGAGATACCATTAAATAGAGCCCCCTGGTGTCATAATTCTCTACCAAGAGACGTTAAAAACCACCCACTAATAGGCACTACCACTCAAATATGCGCTGCTCTTTTTAAGCGCGCAGACCTGGTGTCATTGAGGTCTCCTCTTCATCCGATATTGGGTAACCCAGAATTTGTCCCCGGTTATACAGATCCTGTCTTCCGGGCATTGAGAGCTGCGGGTCGCTCCCAAGCATCCCACTTTGGGATCAATGGTAGATGGCCGACGCGGTTAGAACTCACAGATTTAAACGGCCCCTTCCACCTAGATTTCTGGAGAGCTCATCAGCTCAGTCACTTTCTTAAAACACTACCTCCCCCAAGCAGCTCTGACCAAAACTTGACCACCTTAGAGACTTACTGCACAGAAGAGGGTGCCACGGCCCATATGCTGTCAGCCACATATCAAATGCTAATTACCCCATCAGATGGTCATCGCCTTCGTTGCCTGGACAAATGGGAAAGAGACCTACACTGCACTCTGTCCACACGACAAAAACAAAATATCCTCCAATTTACTTTCAAATCTTCGATCTGCCCGAAAACGCAAGAGACTAACTATAAAATAGTTACTAGGTGGTACAACACCCCGGCAAAGCTACAAAAAATATTTCCCGATGCCACGAACCAGTGCTGGAGATGTCAGAGAGAATGTGGAACGATTCTCCACATCTTCTGGTCCTGCCCTCTGTTGGAGGGGTTCTGGAAAACCATTCAGCAGACGTTGCAGAAATTCACCGAATACCCAATTCAGGCAGACCCAGCATTGTTTCTGTTACATGCAACTGACAAATCTCAGAAAACATACAAACGATCGTTGATACCCCATTTGCTTGACGCAGCGAAAGCCTGCATCCCCTTGTACTGGAAATCCACACAACCCCCTCCTATCAGTTTATGGGTTAGGAAAGTAGAAGAAATCAAAACAATGGAGGACCTAATACTTTCAGCCCGTCACCAGAATGAACGCTTCACCAAGAAATGGTCCATTTGGAACGTTTTCTTCTTTTCAGACGAAGGCCAGACACTTCTGGGGAACTGATATAATTTTACTTTGCTATACAAATATACTACCCTAATAAGGTCGATTGGCTTTGCCATCCTGCTTTCCAACTCGCGGGGGAGCACGCGTGCTGCCTCGGTGTGTTACGGTGGTCCCGCGCCCTCCCCTCCCCTTGTTCCTCTCTCTTTTATTTTATTCCCTTCCACCCCCGTCCCCCCCTTTACGTTTTCCCCCTCCCCTTCCTCTTTCTCGCTTTCTACACTTTCCTCTCTCTGTTCTTAGTGGGGCCGCGGTGGTTGTAAGGGGTAACTATCAGTGCCCCGCAACCTATGCGGCCCTACCTTTTTATTAAACCAGAAAATTAGGAGCAAGACTTGCGGAACTTTCCGACAGTTTTAATGCAGCCTAAAAGTGGGTTGCATTCATACTCCGACTGAGGTCATGATCAGATACAGTCCTAATGTCAGGATAGCAGTTATCCACTTACTGTTGAGCTGAACATGACAAGGGGCTACGTTTATACCACTGTATGTTTTCATATGTATGTATGATTTCGAGATGTTACATTTCACTTTGCTTGTCTTGTATCCTTTCATTAAATAAAGAATTTGAAAAAAAAAAAAAAATTAAAAGTGGGGCGTGCAAAATTATTCGGCCCCCTTGCGTTAATACTTTGTAGAGCCACCTTTTGCTGCGATTACAGCTGAAGTCGCTTGGGGTATGTCTATCAGTTTTGCACATCGAGAGACTGGAATTCTTGCCCATTCTTCCTTGCAAAACAGCTCGAGCTCAGTGAGGTTGGATGGAGAGCGTTTGTGAACAGCAGTTTTCAGCTCTCTCCACAGATTCTCGATTGGATTCAGGTCTGGACTTTTACTTGGCCATTCTAACACCTGGATACGTTTATTTGTGAACCATTCCTTTGTAGATTTTGCTGTATGTTTGGGATCATTGTCTTGTTGGAAGATAAATCTCCGTCCCAGTTTCAGGTCTTTTGCAGACTCCAACAGGTTTTCATCCAGAATGGTCCTGTATTTGGCTGCATCCATCTTCCCCTCAATTTTAACCATCTTCCCTGTCCCTGCTGAAGAAAAGCAGGCCCAAACCATGATGCTGCCACCACCATGTTTGACAGTGGGGATGGTGTGTTGAGTGTGATGAGCTGTGTTGCTTTTACGCCAAACATATCGTTTTGCATTGTGGCCAAAAAGTTCGATTTTGGTTTCATCGGACCAGAGCACCTTCTTCCACATGTTTGGTGTGTCTCCCAGGTGGCTTGTGGCAAACTTTAGACAAGACTTTTTATGGATATCTTTGAGAAATGGCTTTCTTCTTGCCACTCTTCCATAAAGGCCAGATTTATGCAGTGTACGACTGATTGTTGTCCTATGGACAGACTCTCCCACCTCAGCTGTAGTTCTCTGCAGTTCATCCAGAGTGATCATGGGCCTCTTGGCTGCATCTCTGATCAGTCTTCTCCTTGTCTGAGCTGAAAGTTTAGAGGGACAGCCAGGTCTTGGTAGATTTGCAGTGGTCTGATACTCCTTCCATTTCAAAATGATCGCTTGCACAGTGCTCCTTGGGATGTTTAAAGCTTGGGAAATCTTTTTGTATCCAAATCCGGCTTTAAACTTCTCCACAACAGTATTACGGACCTGCCTGGTGTGTTCCTTGGTCTTCATGATGCACTCTGCGCTTTCAACAGAACCCTGAGACTATCACAGAGCAGGTGCATTTATACAGAGACTTGATTACACACAGGTGGATTCTATTTATCACCATCAGTCATTTAGGACAACATTGGATCATTCAGAGATCCTCGCTGAACTTCTGGAGTGAGTTTGCTGCACTGAAAGTAAAGGGGCCGAATAATTTTGCACGCACCACTTTTCAGTTTTTTAATTGCTAAAAAAGTTTAAAATATCCAATAGATTTCGTTCCACTTCACAATTGTGTCCCACTTGTTGGTGATTCTTCACAAAAAATTAAAATTTTATATCTTTATGTTTGAAGCCTGAAATGTGGCAAAAGGTTGAAAAGTTCAAGGGGGCCGAATACTTTCGCAAGCCACTGTATATAGTATTTGTATGCCCCACAATTCTTGCACAAATGTTGACCAAGATGCAAATTTTGCCGTAAAAATTACATTAAAAATAATTTAGTTCACACAAGCACAATACAATTTTCAACATTTCTATTGAATAAGAAATATAAGACTGTGCCATCGTAAAATCTTTTTAGGCTCTGGCACATTGTATAGATACATAGGTGGCACCGCTTTTTCCTACAGAAGCTTTACAGCTTTGTCTCCCATTTGCTCCTTCACAAGCACATTGATAGTTCAAACCAGTAAGAAATGAAATCTACAGAATAGACTGCAAACTCATTGTTAAGTTGTCTCTCCTTGGGACATTCTTCGTTAGTTCCAGAGTACTTTGGTTTTGGTGACAGACCAGATTACTATTTTGCTGAAATAATGATTCTCTGATACTGGATAGTTTAACTCAATGTTTCTCAACTCCGGTCCTCAAGGCACCCCAACAGGTCATGTTTTCAGGCACTATATTACCGTATATACTCGAGTATAAGTCGTTCCGAGTATAAGTCGAGGCCCTAATTTACCACAAAAAAATGGGAAAAACTTATTGACCCGAGTATAAGACGAGGGTGAGAAATGCACAGCTACTGTAAGTGGAAAAGAGGGTCAACAATGCCCATTTGCATGCCTCACTGTGTCCATTTGCAGCCATAGGTCCCCCGAACTTCAAACTCAGTAGTTAAGTGTTCCTAGATGCCCCCTAGCTGCAGCCAAAATTTGGGGTCTCTGAACCCAAAGTGTCCCGAAATGACATTGCTACAGATGGACACAGTTGACCGAATTTGGGGCCCTGTATCTCGGGGCCACTTAGTGCTAGGAACCCCAAATTTGGTGTGCAAACCCAGTGGAACTAGCACCATAAAATATCCAAAGCTGGGATTTCTAGAACCAAGTGGCCCCGAGATACAGGACCCCAAATATTGGTTCAGAAATTGTCAAGCACTTTTCTGCAGCAGAGAATGACATTTTCCGAACCGATTTTGGGGCCCCGTATCTCAGGGCCACTTAGGGCTAGGAACTCTTTGGATATGTTATGGTACCAGGTCCACTTGGTTTGCACACGAAATTTGGGGTTTCTAGCACTAAGTGGCCCTGAGATACGGGGCCCCAAAGTCGCTTCGGAAAATGAAATTTTTTGCTGCAGAAAAGTGCTTGACTCGAGTATAAGTCGAGGGGGGCACTTTCAGCACAAAAAAAGGTGCTGAAAAATTTGACTTATACTCGAGTATATACGGTATTTAGTATGAGTGATTTGATCAGTCTCACTGCCTTAGTATTTACCATAGCCGTTTAATCTGAAAACATGACCTGTTGGGGCACCTTGAGGACTGAAGGTGAGAAACACTGGTTTAACTAACACCATAGTATTTGTGGTGAGTTTTGCTTAAAAAAAATATGATTATTTGCAATAATTCCTTTGGCACATAATTATGCACTGGTAATATCTATCATGTAGATTACAGCACTAACCTGTCTTAGATATGTAGGCCGAACTATTTAATGAGCTGCAGTCATGGTTAGAAGAATGCACCTGGAAGCTGTATTTAAGGCCACACTCCAGACCGGATATGGAACAGGAATGATTAAACTCAGAACAAGACAGTTCTTTTCCCAGGGGATCTGTAGCCACTGCTGTATGGTAGATGGGATGGGTATTGTTTTCTTTCCAGGACACGAGAGCTTCATTTGTAAAACAGTCAATTTGCACCTCAACTATGTCCGGAGTGCATGGAACTAAAAATAAAGATACATTTGGTTAAGAAGCCACAGGTAAACGAGAAAAAGCATAGCATGCCAACTCCAGCCAAAACTTTTTATGCATAGTGGATAGTTTTACGTGGGCTTAAAATATCTGTCAGGCTCTTATTTTTTTTCTGTGACTCCTTTGGGGAAATCTCGCCACATACAGTATATACTTGCGACACCAGGACAAAACAAGGAGAATTGAGGTCACCAGGATAGCAATTTCCAACATCAATAAAAAAAGTCAGTGGTTCTATACTTTTCCCACTATACTAAAATATGTTAAGTCTAATCTATACATTTGATGTTGATGATAGTAGAATATGTAATAACTGCTAGTACATACAGTCTTAACTGCCTACAACCACAAAACACAAGCAGCTAAGTAAAAGGAGCCCATAAGGAAATACAGGAGATACCATTGGTGACTTGTATGTGAAGCAAACATTTTTAAGTCTAGCCTAGGGAAGGTAAGAGGTTTGCTTGACAGAAGGCTCCACAAGCAATTTATACTCATCTTCCTCTCATTTACCCTAATCCACCACTAAAGCACCCAAAAATGTCCTGTGTAGGTTTAAAAAGATTGAAGCTGCTCAGAGATATGTGTATTTCCCCCCCCCCCCACCCTTTCCCAGCAGCCAGATCTTGAGATGGACTGCACAGGCACTGAATACTGCATTAGTGGAAGCAGAGGGAAGAGACTTGTTTGCCAACCCAATATTGACCAAAATTTGGAGGAGCTGTGGTGATGCATTTGGGTAGCATGAGAAAGGTAAGTATGAGCTCCTCGAAGTTCATATTTTAGTGCAAATAAATAATCTTTTTATTAATAGATATAAGCCAAACTATATTCTGCTATATTTCATTGGCAAAAAATATGTGGGGGATTAGGGAATAGGGAGAGATTTTTTTCTAGGAAAGACAGATTTAGGGTGGGGGTGGATTGGTGCTGGGAGGGGGAGTTGTGCTAGAAGGGGTAATGTGGGGGAGAGGATTTGTTCTAGGAGGGTGGATATGGGGGAGAAGGTTTGTGCTAGGAAGAGGATTTGGGGAGGAGAGGATATGTTCCAGGAGAGGGTATTTGAGGGGTACGCTGGGAGGGGGATTGAGAGGAAGGATTTGTACTGGGAAGGGGGGTTTTGGGAGAGGGGAGGATTTGTGCTATGAAGCAGAAATTTGGAGGCAAAAGGATTTGTGCTAGGAGGGGCCATTGGGTTATTGGGGGGAGGCTGTGCTTGGAGGAGATTGGGTATTGGGGAGGTCAAAGATTTGTGTTCGAAGGAGGGATTTTTGCATTTCTGCTTGGAGAGAATTTTGGTTTGCAAAGGGAATTTATGCTTTCACGGGTTGAGCATGCAAATTAGTGCTGGTATTTTTTTTGGGGGGGGGGGATTTTTGCTGATGCGTTATGCTCATACTTCATGGGGGATGGGGCGCAGTTTGGCATCTTTACCCTGGGTGCTAGATGACCTTGTCTCAGCACTCACTGTATATGATCCTTTTATGAACAATTTAGGACTATTTCACCATTGGTTTGGCGCTTGTGATGTATGTACATCTTTATGAACACTACTTTTATTTTCTGTTTCAATCGTTTTTATTGGTATTTTGAAAAATGCAGAGTAAATGAACACTGTGCAGAGCAGCAAACAATCCTCGCATGCTCTGAATCATACAGCAAGAATTGGTACAAAAATGAGGGGAGGAGAGTAGAAAATCATCAGGGGAAGATCTTGGTAAACCAGGTAGGTCTTCATTAAGGCCACGGTGGAACATATGGGTATCAACATAAATAAACAAGGAAAATAAGCTTTCGTTTATGAACATAGTACATTAAGAAGACATTATTAACCCTGAGAGGTAGCAGTCAGGATTATTGCCCTGTGTATCAAAATAAGAATCATTAAGGGCAGGAAGATCCCAAGGTTGAGACCTTACCAGGCATGTACTGGCCATCGGAACTACTAGGAGTTTCCCGGTGGGCCGATGGCTCAGTGGGCCAATTTGAGTGACAGCCTGTCAAAGTAATGGCTCCAACAGTATCACAGGAGGCCCCATGATACTCTCCTTCCCCCCCCCCATGCTGTCCCCCTCTGTCCTCCACCTCCCACTGTGTCCTCCACCCCCCTGTGTCCTTCACCCCCCACTGTGTCCAACTGTGCCCTCCACCCCCCACAGTGTCCAACTATGTCCTCCACCCCCCCATGGTGTCCAACTGTGTCCTCCACCCCCCCACGGTGTCCCCCAGTGTCCTCTACCACCCACGCTGTCCCTCTGTGTCCTCCACCCCACCCCCCAACAGTATATATACTTTTTTTGTGCGTGTTTGCAAAATTAAAGTGGCCCGGTCTGGATGAAGTCCAGGGCCAAATTTTTGTCCCAGTCCAGCCCTGGAACTTACTGAAACATATTCACTGTGAGTAGGCCCTCAAAAATAATAAAGAGGGTTCTAGTCTAGTGACCGCATCTCTCTAAATATTTTCCCCCATTTCCCCTGTAGGGTGATCCAATCCCTGAACTGTAACAAAAAATCGTTTGAGTAGGAAGAGAGGAAGAGAACAGAAACAGAAAAAAGAAAAAAAGGGGGGGGGGAAGGGAAAGAGCAGTTAAAACAATAATCCCAGATCGGTTGGGGTCACAGGAAGAAATGGTAAAGAAAGAAAGAGGGGAAAAAAGAAGTGAGTCCATCCAGGTATCCTCCAGTCATTATCAGTTTCAGTTCCCTGGAGCTGCAAATAATCCAGCCAAGGAGACCAAATTTTGTCAAAAGTTGGTTGCTTATCTCGTAAGATACTCACTACCTTTTCATTCAACATGATCCACGTAAGTTTCCATTTCATTAAGGCTATATCTATGACAGAGCTTTTCCATGCTGTTGCTATAGTGATTTTAGCCACTAAGAACATAAAATAAATTAGGGTCTGGGTATACCAAGGGATATTTTCAACAGGTTTATTTAATAAGGCTATACTCGCTTATTTAGGGATATTGACCATCGTGACCGAGAAAATAAGTGAGTGAACCCTTATCCAAAAACAGCAAACCCTAGGGCACGCCCACCACACACGTAATCGTGTGCCTATTTGACCACAATCCCCAAAGCATACGGCGGAGGTGCCTGGATACATTTTTGACAAATGCTCTGGCACCAACTACCACCTGGCGTGGACTTTGAATCCGCATGCTCCATTTACGCCAGTCTTCCGCCTCAGAGGTTATGGACAGATCCCTTTCTCATGCCACCTGGTAGGGTAATCTGTCATTTGTGTTGATGAACAGTTGATATAATAGCGAGATGCTCCCCCGCAGAGCAGCATCCTACACCTGTTTTCAAACACAGTATGGACTGCCACATCAGAGCTACCCTTCTGCAGGGATTGGAGAAAGTGATAAATTTGTTGCAAGTGGAAGCTTTCTGCAGGGGGGCATCTCCAGACTTCCTGTGAAATATGAGGCAGGGCGTATGCCTCTGTGATCAAAATAGTCACCTATACGGTACATTCCATTATTCAGCCACCAACCATACCTGCCAGGATGCATACATGGTGGAAACGGGGTTGCTGAAAAGGGGAGCTACTGGGGTATACGATGAACGCAGACTCCATCTCCTGCAGCTTGTGTCCCATATCTGTAGTAAATAGGAGAGCGTTGGACTCTGTATAGCCCTTCGATGTTTCGGGGGGACCCAAAGGACATGATCTATTGCAAGTGGGCATCGATGGTAACCGAATCTTGTTGGTAATGTTTGCTATGGAGTTGGCCTAGTTGAGCGGGCTGTGCTGCCACGTACTATTTCCTATAGTCTGGCACTCCTAGTCTGCCAATATCCTTAGGAGCACATATTGTGGCCCTTGCTATTCTGGGGCCTTTGGTACCCCTGATAAATCAGTGTATTTTGGATTGGAACCATTGAGTGGCGCTAACAGTGACCTGGATCGGCAAAGTGCGGAAAAAATATAGTAACCTGGGCAGGATTGTCATTTTCACAGAGGCAATCCTACCCATCCATGATAAACTTACGTCTGACCATGTCTGCATGTCTTCTAATAGCTTAGCAAATAGAGTAGGATAGTTGGCCTTGTAGAGGGAGGAAACACGGGGGGTCAGTTGGATTCCTAAAAAGGAGAGGGAAGTCCGCTGACACTGAAATGAGTATTGAGATTGGATACTCTGTAGTGTCGGAATTGGCAGATTGACATTTATCGCCTCTGATTTATCATGGTTAACTATGAGCCCAGAAACTCTCCCAAAGCGGCCCAGAGGGAAAAGTAAGTTTGGCTGAGTAGTGTGGGGTGCAGGGCCAGATTAACATAGGGGCTGTTGGAGCTGCAGCTCCAGGCCCCTTACTTTAAGATAGGCCCATTTAAAAAAAAAAATCCCCCCAAAAAAAAACGATTGAGGGTTATGGCTCGGAGACCAGGGGTCACATAGAGCCCAAATTTAGGGGGTAGGTAGCTGAAGGTCTACCTACCCCACGACTGGTCAAAATTGTGGGCTCAAATATAGGCAAACACAAACACTCAGAAATCTCCCCCAATGCCCCTTTATGGTTAAATCCCAATCTACCACATATATACAAGCTCACAGACCCCCAGGTTTGGACCAAGTATGTTATTAAATTGGTATCACAGGTTGTGTCACAGACGTATTTACTTTCTTTCTCCCAGCTCTCCTCTATGTACAACTTACCGAAACACTATCAGTTCCGCTATTTCCAGCTAGAACCTGCATTCGGCTCAATTTCCTCACTCCTCCTGCATCCTGACTCAATCCGAGCTGGAGAAGACGCTTAGGTCTGGTTGCGCTGAGAAGCCTACATCGAGTTTATACGCGCACCTAGTCTATGTGTCCCTACCACCTCTGGATGGGCTCTGGTCCCGTTGGCAATGCGATATCCCTGCGTTGGACAATGACGATTGGGATGATGTTTGGGACTTTCCTTTCCGGTCACTGGTCTCCATGAGGGACAGGGTAGTGCAATTTAAAATTGTGCATATAACTTATTTCACCCCTCACAGACTCCACATGATGAAACCTGACCATTCCTCGGAATGCTGGAGATGTGGTATCTCTCCAGGGGACTTCGCACACATCTTCTGGCATTGTTCTAAAATACAGCAATATTGGAGAGAGGTGCTTGACTTAACCAACAAAGTTGCATCAACCAATTTACCACTGTCGATGGAAATATGCATACTGGGTCTAATAGAAAATATTGTTCCAACAATAGCCAAATGCACGATGACTGGGTTACTACTCTTCTATGCTAGGAAAAATATTGCAATACAGTGGAAAAAACCTAACCCCCCCTCAACTAAACAGTGGAAGCGTTTGGTTAACGATAGCCTCCCGTTATATAAAGATACATATGCAAATAGAGGATGCCCTTTGAAATTTGACAAAGTCTGGCATAAATGGATGGAAAAAATGAACATTGCAAAATGAATATAGATTTATAATAGAAATCTAGTTACAGGGTTGTACATTATATTGGTTCCTTAGGCTCAGCCAAAGGTAATTTCAGGCTCAATATATTGCTGAATGTATGTGTATAACTCTTTTGGAGGAGGACTGTGTACATTACTCTGATGCTGTCATTTATATGGGCAATTCAAGCTAATCAATGTTCATGTATTCTGTCGTGGTACCGATGAACTGTTGCAACCAAGTTTTATTGTATTGTTTGTCTCAAAAATCTGAAATAAAAAAAATTTTTCAAAATAACCTATGGTCCTGGAGATACGGGGCTCCTTGTGCAGCCTGTCAGAAGCTACATACGAAGCGGCCAGTTTAAATACAAGCTGGCACACTCTGTTTGCAGCAGACTGAGAGGATGAGCTCACAATGCCTCTCCTCACTTCTTGTCAGACGCACTGAGCTCAATGGACAGCTTGGAGCCTGCAGAGATTGACAGGCAGCACCGCTTGTCAAACTCGCTCGCAGTAGCAGCATAGCCCAACAATGTAAAATTGGCATTCAGCAATGTAAAAAAAAAAAAAGGAGGCAGCAGTAGCACCTCATGAATGCCTGTCAGCTGCTGCTTTACCACTCGTTGAAAAGCAATACACCACAGATCACTTTTCTGAGGGCTGTAAGCATTACTGCAAATGTGAAAGAAACTTGAAACACATCATCCATTTCACACTCACCACCAACCAGGTCACTCCCCAGCCACTTCCCATGTTAGCCTCCTCCCTTCAACTTATATCACAGGTGACCATTTCCCAACCTGCAGATGACACACCCTACTCCAAAAGATATCACTCCCAGTTACCCCCCCACCCGCTGATTGATATCCCTCCATGACCATCTCACACCCCCCTGCTAACAGACCTCTCTCCCCAGCCTGTCCCCACACACCTTCTCACCTGCTGACCTGTGCATGGGGGAATCACTCCCGCAGTGTTATTGTGTTCTGCCAGTGGGGAGCCTTCCCAACCCACAGAATACAATGATCAGTGTTGCTAACTATAACTGGCAGCACTGATTGCTTTGGGAAAAACCTGACAGGCTGGTTGTACTCAAGTCGATTAATAGATTGACTTGTGTACAACCAGCTAGCCCATACATAGATCGACTATAGCTGGTCTCTGCTTAATTGGCTTAATTTCAATTCATGTATGGCCCGCTTAACCACTACGCAGTCCCTAAGCATCCTTCCACAAACCTTTACATTTTTCCTTCCCAGATTCCTTCATCCTCCTCACCTGTACATAGTGCCCACTGTCATACCCTCCACACTCCTCTCCTATACATAGTGCCTACTGTCATACCCTCCACACTCCTCTCCTATACATACTGCTCACTGTCATACCCTTCACACTCCTCTCCTGTACATACTGCTCACTGTCATGCCCTCCACATTCCTCTCCTGTACATACTGCCCACTGTCATACCCTCCACACTCCTCTCCTATACATAGTGCCCACTGTCATACCCTCCACACTCCTCTCCTATACATAGTGCCCACTGTCATACCCTCCACACTCCTCTCCTATACATAGTGCCCACTGTCATACCCTCCACACTCCTCTCCTATACATACTGCTTACTGTCATACCCTTCACACTCCTCTCCTGTACATACTGCTCACTGTCATGCCCTCCACATTCCTCTCCTGTACATACTGCCCACTGTCATACCCTCCACACTCCTCTCCTATACATAGTGCCCACTGTCATACCCTCCACACTCCTCTCCTATACATACTGCTTACTGTCATACCCTCCACACTCCTCTCCTGTACATACTGCTCACTGTCATACCCTCCACACTCCTCTCCTGTACATACTTGGAGCTGCAGCTCCAGGCCCCTTACTTTAAGATAGGCCCATTTAAAAAAAAAAATCCCCCCCAAAAAAAACGATTGAGGGTTATGGCTCGGAGACCAGGGGTCACATAGAGCCCAAATTTAGGGGGTAGGTAGCTGAAGGTCTACCTACCCCACGACTGGTCAAAATTGTGGGCTCAAATATAGGCAAACACAAACACTCCTATACATACTGCTTACTGTCATACCCTCCACACTCCTCTCCTGTACATACTGCTCACTGTCATACCCTCCACACTCCTCTCCTGTACATACTGCTCACTGTCATGCCCTCCACATTCCTCTCCTGTACATACTGCTTACTGTCATACTCTCCACACTCCTCTCCTGTACATACTGCCCACGGTCATACCCTCCACACTCCTCTCCTGTACATACTGCCCACGGTCATACCCTCCACACTCCTCTCCTGTACATACTGCCCACTGTCATACCCTCCACACTCCTCTCCTGTACATACTGTCCACTGTCATACCCTCCACACTCCTCATGTACATACTGCCCACGGTCATACCATCCACACTCCTCTCCTGTACAATACCACCCTCATAATACCTTCCACACTCCTCTGCTGTACATACTGCCCCTATCATACCCTCCACACTCCTTCCCTGTACATACTGCCCCCATCATACCCTCCACATTCATCTCCTGTACATACTGCCCCTATCATACCCTCCACACTCCTCTCCTGTATATACTGCCCCCCTCATATCCTCCACACTCATTTCCTCTACATACTGCCCACTGGCATACCCTCCACACTCCTCTCCTGTGCATAGTGTCCACTGTTATACCCACCACATTCCTCTTCCTCACCTGCACCTACTTCCCACTTTTATACCATCCATACTCCTCCCCTATGCCTCTTACACACAAAAACAGTGCTTTAAAATTATATTGAATATCTTCAATGTTACCAGCTCTAGAATGGGCACACTTTTGTTCCATCTTCACCCTGTCTTCCTTCCGGGTTCTGTGCCTTCGGTCACTTGCCTTGGCCGGGCTGTGTTGCTGTCACTTCCACGCATGCTCATTCGCATCCTCTCTCTCTCTCTAATCCCCCCTTTATCTCTCATCCTCCCTCCCTTACCCCTCACCCCTCTTTCATCCCCTTTCTCTCTCTCTCATCCTCCCTCTCTCTATTTAATTTAATTTGTTATAACAAATAATTGTTTGCATTTTTAATTATTTATTTATTTAAATACAAAGCCCCACCATAATCCTCAGTACCAGGCCCATAATGTTCTTAATCCGGCCCTGGTGGGGTGAGGTGATGAACAACAACAACAAGTCATCAGCGAATAGAGCACACCTATGGCTCCTCCCCCCACTTACTATCCCTAACATGTCTGGGTTCTGCTGTATCGCTATTACGAGAGTTTCGATGGCTATGACGAACAGTATAGGAGATAACAGGCATGCATACTGAGTGCCCGATGAGATGGGTATCTGGTCCGATCTCTGGCTCCTCAGAACTATCTGAGCCGTGGGTAAGCTATATATTGAGTGCAGCGAGGTCAGGAACTTAGGACCGAAGTTCCATCTCGACAGCACCCAGAAAAGAAAACGCCATGAGAGGGAATCAAAAGCTTTACGGATGTCAAGGGACAGCAGCATCCCGGTCCTATTTTTTCCGCCATCCCAATACTAATGTAGTACGGAAATAAGGTCAATTGCTCTATGGACCTGGTTGGCAGCCTGTCTGTGTGGCAGAAATCCTACTTGGTCAGAGTGTATGTAGCTAGCTAAAAATGACTATTTTTCTAAATAGTTTCAAGTCAGTATTAATTAAGGATATTGGGCAGTAGTTAGCTACATCGCTATAGTCTTTGTTGGGGCTTAGGAACGAGGACAATAAATGCTCTATTAGAGTCCATGTCAATTGGATCGCCCTTTTGGATGGCTTCAAAGAATAGCGCTAAAGACGCAGTCAAAAAAGGAGCAAACTTTTTATAGTATAGGGTTGTGAACCCATCTGGTCCCGGCGCTTTGCCCAGTGGGGCTTGTTTTATGGCCGACAATACCTCCTCCACTGTAATACGAACGTGACTTTTATTTTGTTGGCACTCATCTGTATTTACATGTTCTCTTTTTCCATTCCTCAAATATGCCTAGCTCATATCAGTGTAGGGCTGATGGTATTGCAGTCAGTCAGTGTTATAGATAGAGTTGCACCAATACCACTTTTTTAAGACCGAGTACAAGTACTGATACTTTCAAGTACTCACTGATACTTTTTTTTATGTCATGTAACAGTGGCACATGTGTCAGTATTTTTTTTTAATTATTTTTTAGAATGTAATTATTTTTTTGTTGTTTTTCTTTTTTTGGGGGGGGGGGGGGCGGTGTCAGTGTCTGTTTTTTTTTTTTTTTTTACAATTTAACATTGAAATATTTATTAAAAATTTTACTTTTTTTTATTATTATTTTTATTTTTTATCAGCCCTTTTGGGGGGGGCTTTGGTGAGATATTGGGGGTCTAAACAGACCCCTAATATCACACCTTTGAGACAGGGAAAGGGACTGAGGATAGAGATTCCCCAGTCCCTTTCTCTTCAGCCTCAGCTGCAGTGGAGATGAGGCTTCTCTCCATTAATAAATAGAAGCATCGTAAACACAGGCTACAATGTTTCAGTTATAAATGGACAGAGTCAATGATCACTGACTCTGCATTCATAAAAGGAAGGAGCCGGTAAATTACAGATTTACCGGCTCCTTCCTCCGCACTCCAGCCGGTGAGGATGCAGGGGGACCTGGAGGAGGGCACAGAGGGGGACCCGGAGGACAAAACGGATCGGGACCCAGAGGGGGACACAGGAGGACCCGGGGAGCACAGAGGGGGACAGCCGGGAGTGATTGGTGCAGAGGTGGGGGCAATTACAAGCATGGATCTCCCTGACAGCCGCGGGCGGGAGAGGAGCTAAAGTGGCTGTCAGAACAGCTATACAGGGAGATAGGTGCTTGTAACTTCACCCACCGCTGCACCGATCATCCCTGAGGCTGCCCAAGTATCGGGTCAAGCATTGGAGCATTCGCACAAGTACAAGTACTAATGCAAATGCTCGGTATCGGTGCAACCCTAGTTATAGATTTGTTAATTTTTTTTTTTTAATTCAAACGTTTTTATTTCCCCCCCAAAAAATTGTACAATTTTCCAATGCACAAACATTATGTCTTTTGTTCAGCATAATTATTATACATATTACTCACGTAGGTGATAGCCAGAAGTCTCTAGTCAATTATAAAGACTGTTACAATGTGGCAATACGGTAGATCTTTTGGGGTATCAATATATCATTTGCTATTATACAGATTTGAAGAGAATGAGCTGTATGGTACAGGTCCAGTAGGGTGGTACGTTAAAGAAGGAGATGTGCTCTGCAGTGCTACACACATGTGTCAGTTGTATTAAGCCAATGGTCCCAGACTTTGTTATATTTTGCAGAGCACCCTCTATTAATGTAGACACATTTTTTTATAGGGCAATGTGCTATTAACGTCAGTTTTCCAGTCAGAAAATCTAGGGGGAACCTGTCTCATCCAGAGTTTAGCAATAGTTTTCCGGGCAGAAAATAGGGTCCCCTGCATAAAAGTTTCGGTGTATTTGTCAGTGTCAGCGTCTGGGAAAATACCCAGTAGGCATGGTTTGGGGTCTAGGGTCAGCGGAGATCCCATATTGTCATGAAGAAAATCTACCACTTGTTTCCAGAAGCCCTGTATGTAGGGGCAAGACCACAGGAGGTGGTAGAATGTGCCTCTTTCTCGACTACATAATAGACACGTGGAGGGTTGTCCCTGGGTGAATTTTGCTATTCTTATAGGTGTGAGGTATGCGCGTGTAGGATGTATGTTTGGGTCAGTCTGTCAAATAGCTTGGTTGAGACAGCTTTGTAATGCGTCCAATGTTTCACTCCAGTCAGATTTGTTAATATTTAAAAAAACAGACAGTTATAAGATATTCTGACAACAATAGAATAGAAAGTGAAAATTGTATTACCCGTCTCAATAACTCCTACGAAGACAGTGTCGCTGCTGCAGTCTATGCTCCACGCTGTAACTGAGATTGAATAAATGTCTCCACAGTGCACGTCTTTGATATCACATGTACTTGTTGTTGTACCACATGAAAGAGTGTGCCCATCATCTCCTTTTGCTGTCACTACATAGGACATGGCTCCTTTGCTGGGAGCCCAGGTGACATTTATAAGGTTTGCTGAAGAACAGTCTATGGTGGCTTCGGCATTAGTTGGGTTACACGGCACTGTTAATACATGAAATGAACGTCAGCGTGGACAAAGATACAATTCTGAAAGTAACATAATCTTCCACCAGCCATATCAATTTAGGGTACCTGGACAAACCACGATTTAGGCCTAAACTGCCCATACATAACCTGTTCCCCATTAGTCATTCACTATGCATTTATATGGTAATTAGACAAATATGTATAAAGTCCAGTCATATCTTTGTATTCCTTAGCATACGTATAACCATCAACCTGCAGCTGTGTAGCACTTTGTTGGAATATACTCAGCACTGAAGCTGCACACCTGGCTTCTGTCAGCACCGCTCACATCTGGATCACTATACTCTAGTCAGTGTTTTTAATCAAAGTTTCTTTATCCTGACCTGTTAGCCTAGTTTTATGAGTTGCAGACCTGTTTTCATGTTTGATAGACTTGCCTTTTGCCTCTGTTTCTGACAAGCACTTAGCTACCCGTATTTATCGGCGTATAACACGCACAGGTGTATAACACGCACATTAACTTTAAGAGGGAAGTTTCAGGGAAAAAAATTAAATTTTAAAAAAGGAACTTTGAAGCAAAATAAGGGTCAGTGCCCATCTGCAGTCTCACCATTGCCACCAATCAATGCCCATCTGCGGTCTCACAAGTGCCATCAATGCAACCTCATCAGTCCACATGAATGCAGCAGCCTCACCATTGCCATCAATGCAGCAGCCTCACCATTGCCATCAGTGCAGCCTGATTGATGCCCATTTGCAGCCTAGAGGGAACAGGGAGGGGGGCGGGACGAGCGCCTAAAGATTATATACAGTGAGAATCTCCTATGATAGACAGAACAGTGGTCCAATGGCGGCCCAGGAGACAGGACTTCCTATTACAGAGGCCGCCAAGTAAACAGGAGATTCTCACTGTATATAATCTGACAGCGCTCATCCCGCCCCCCTCCCTGTCCCCTCCGAGGCATCTAAAATTGAAGTATTGGCGTATAACACGCACATGCTATTTGCACCCAATTTTTAGGGTGAAAAAGTGAGTGTTATACGCCAATAAATACAGTAATTATTGGATGTCTGGTACTCTGGTTTACTGGTTACAACTTAGATTGTTTTTGGTCTCTTTATGTTTGCTGCCTGCCTTGATCTTGTGAATGTTTTTTGACTATGCTTGCCTGCTGCCAAAATTAAATTGGTTGTAAACATCAGGCATGAAATATGAAAAAGCCGATTCCCTCTGTTGTGTGTACTTGTCTCAATTAAGAGCACTAAGTGTCTTCAACTGCTTTATTCATCTGCTATCAGCATGAATCACTTCTGACACCAAGAGAAATAAGGTGACAGAGGAAGGAGCTCCAGCTGATTGACAGCCTCAGCTCCGTTCCTGTATGCTGTATGAAAGGGGAGGAGTCTTCCCCTCCAATCAGCTCTCAGAGCTCTCCTCACTGAGCTCTGCAAAGTGTAATTTCAGCTTTCTGCCCTGTTTAGTCTGACATTCAGACAAGTTTTATCAACTCTGGATTTGGGCAGATTTAGAGAAGAGAAGATTGCAGATAAACAGGTACAACTTGTAGGAGGATGTGTTTCATCTGTGTGTATCACCTGAGGCCAGTCACTTCACTGGGTATATTTAAGGGTTTACCACTTTAACCTCCAGCCTGCTCTGACCTCATCTCTGCTCAATGATTTGGTACTTTGTTCCATTACTGTTTGCTATCATCTTCTAAGCAACCCTGACATTTGTACTCTAATATCTGTCTGCAGCACAACTATCACATTACCACCAGCTCTGGAGAAGATCAGACTGTTCTAAATCCTGCACCTTTAAAGAGATTCATGTGCTCCCGGTTGGTGACACAGAACAGTATATGTTACAATATGCTGTTATCACAATTCTTCGACTCAACACTTCCAGGAGTTTGCTTTAGCCAGCCAGAAGTACTATTTGAAAATATGTAGAGTATACTGTAGACCATGGGTGCTAAACCTGTGGCCATGCAGCTGTTGCATAATTACAATTCCCATCATGCCTCTGCCTTTGGGAGTCATGCTTGTAACTTTTCAGCCTTGAAATGCCTGATGGGACTTGTAGTTCCATAACAGCTGGAGGGCCACAGGTTGAGCACCCATGCTGTAGACTCTATATGTTAGAGATATGTGCATGTTAGGTTTTGGAGCCAAACACATGAGTATGTGATTCTTACAATGTATAGGCAACTTTAGAAAAAATGTTGACATACTGTAAGTGCACCATATGATCTATAGTTATTTTTCCATAAATAAATATTTCATTTAAAATAATTGGTATCTTTCAGAAAATATTATAATTTGCCTAAAGCTGGTTATATACAGGCCAACCACTCTAATGCCCCGTACACACGGTCGGACTTTGTTCGGACATTCCGACAACAAAATCCTAGGATTTTTTCCGACGGATGTTGGCTCAAACTTGTCTTGCATACACACGGTCACACAAAGTTGTCGGAAAATCCGATCGTTCTGAACGCGGTGACGTAAAACACGTACGTCTGGACTATAAACGGGGCAGTGGCCAATAGCTTTCATCTCTTTATTTATTCTGAGCATGCGTGGCACTTTGTCCGTCGGCTTTGTGTACACACGATCGGAATTTCCGACAACGGATTTTGTTGTCCGAAAATTTTATCTCCTGCTCTCCAACTTTGTGTGTCGGAAAATCCGATGGAAAATGTCCGATGGAGCCCACACACGGTCGGAATTTCCGACAACACGCTCCGATCGGACATTTTCCATCGGAAAATCCGACCGTGTGTATGGGGCATAATACTGATGCAAGATGGGAAATGTTCCCATTGTTGTAAAAATCAGATCTTACCACAACTCCTATACCAACATTTACCGTTGTGATCATATGATCACATTGTCATTTGCAAACATATTTTTACACGTTTAAATGATCACATCATGCTTGAATCTGTTTTATCACTTTTAACTGACCCATATTGTAAATATGGTTGTAAGTCATATATCTCAATTAATTATTATACTATCTTTACCTTGAGGCTAAAACAAACCATGCAGAAATGCATATTACCTGCACTAATGATGGTAGTATTTGATGATATGCCATGGCAACTGTTATCAAAGGCTGTGACAGTTACACTGTAATTTTCTCCACAGTGCAATCCAGAAACAGAACAAGACATGTTTGTTGATGTACAGGAAACCTCATGTCCATCTGCAGAAAATAATACAATATATGCCATGGCTCCAGTACTTGGTTCCCAGATGGCTGTGGCTCCATTAACATTACAGTCCATGATAGCTATAACATGCATGGGACTGCAAGGGACTAGAAAAAGCATAAAATACAAATTAGGATGTGTAAACAGAATTTATGTTCAGTTTCTCTGGGTTGTACTAATTTGTATGGAGCATGCTGGAAAGTTTGTGCAAAGTCCCTAAAAAGCATACAGTACATGAACAGACTGAAACTTTCAGCCTCTCCAAGCCAATTGTCTTAAACCTCCCTCTATGATTGTCTTGTGGCGGTCACCCCATTTTTTAAACAGAAGATCCACAGCATCATAGTAGTTAATTAAAAAATCAGCATATGACAATCACAGACACACATTCTGAAAAAAACATTGCTGAACTACCGTATAATATCATGTATGATGGGTTCTTAGCCCACTTTGCCAAAGTTTAGGAATAGGATCACACAGGATCATAATAAAAATAAAAGGTATATGCGGACAAATGTGTTCCTGAAAATGATGGGTATTGAGACATATACCAGTCTTCTGTATTATTACCTGCCCCAGAAAGAAGGTGCATACACTCAGTTATCACCTTCCTTCCTTCTTTAAGAGGCATTTAGAAAATCTAAGGTAAGTTCCTGCATCAGAAGTGAACATTATTGTACTCTATTGCAGTCCTGAATGGGATGAATATTACCTGGGGACAGGAATGGCTAAACTGAATTTAAAATAACTTGTCTATTTTTTCAAAATGAACATTGTTTACAATGTAAAAATGCAGAGAACAGCAGAGTATAACCAACGCTGACCAAAAGTATAGCAACCTATCTCAGCCAGTCAGAAATCAACTTCCTGCTGTCAGACTACATAAGCTAAAGTTTTATTGGTTGGTATGGCTTTTGGTTTTTGTAAACAAGCATATTTATTCAAATAATGAAAAATCCTCTGTCTATAACTAAACAAATATACAGGTTTGATATTTGTAACTACTGTTGAGACTCACCAGATGTGATTTCCAATCCAGTACTCTCAGCACTCTTACACTCATCATTGAAGGCCAGAACAGTTAGGCTGTACACCTCTCCACATTGTAGGCCAGACAAGAGACAGGTGGGATCCTGGACATCTACGGTAATAGTCTGACCCTGACTTCCTACAGCGTTAGCAAAATAGGCGGTAGCTCCAGAGCTGGCATCCCAAGATACACTGAGTGAATTCTCCTGGCATAGTAATGTGGAGTTCACATTCTGAGGAATACATGGCACTAGAAGTAAAGATAATATTACAGTTGAGTCAGTTTTCACACCAAACACACTTTCAAGTAGTAATTACTGTCTGCAAAAACGAATGATGTCCCAGGTACAGAAGAACTATGTTTTCTATTGTAAAGGATTCACCCACCCTCTGTCACCAGCTTCAGCATACTACTTGAGAAAACATAGGTGTCTAGTTTGCTTAGGGAAAGTGCATACAGTTTTTTAGAGCATATCTATGGTCAAAATCATATACCGGTATTTATTTCTTCATTGTATTTCAGTCATTTCTAGCTTACTCATATTAATCTGTATGATTGAATTTGTAAACTTTGTAAAAAAATCCCCACAAATTACTTTAAATTACTTGATTTCCATGACATGTATTCCCTATGCCCTGTGAGTGAGCACTGCTGTGTCACACATTTCACAGAGCCTGCCTTCTGAACTACACAGTTGCTGAGAGGAGGAGTCAGTACAGGAATTACTGCTTGCAGGCAGCAAGCTACCATGGGGTATATAGTCCTTCGAAATGAAAGTACTGTATACAGCAGAGGAGAAGCTGCAAAGCATGCAGAGAATACAGGAAGTTGTGGAAAGAGACGGCCAGCAGACAGTGAGCACTCACAATATGAAAAGAGATTGTCAAGTAGGCTTACATTGGATTGCTTGTATTGCTATTACAATGCTGTGACGATTATTATAAAATAAAAAGTGCATGTGGATTTCCTTTAATCATAACAAATGGCCTAAAATGTCTGGGTCCTTTGACAATGATAATGGTTGTCAAGAAGTGAAAATATTTTTAGATTAAACCTGTAGTTGGTGAAGAATGTATGGGCATGTTTGTTGCCAAATCACAAAGCTATAGTACAAGAGAGTAATACGCTTTATCAGGGAGTGCTACATATAACAAACACGCATTATATATAAAATACATAAATCTGGTCCCCAATGTCACATGACTATCAGGAGATCAGCAGTGCATGCAGTTCCTATGGCCATGGGGCTACCTGATTGTACTGATGCTGAAGCTGTATCCCTGTTATTCAGCATGACAAGTGCCAAGACCTCTACTTATCCACTAAATGTCTGGCATTTGACATTTAAAAAACAGGTTTTCTGTGGTGTACAGTGGGGCAAAAAAGTATTTAGTCAGCCACCAATTGTGCAAGTTCTCCCACTTAAAAAGATGAGAGGCCTGTAATTGTCATCATAGGTATACCTCAACTATGAGAGACAAAATGTAAAAACAAATCCAGACAATCACATTGTCTGATTTTTGAAAGAATTTATTTGCAAATTATGGTGGAAAGTATTTGGTCACCTACAAACAAGATTTCTGGCTCTCACAGACCTGTATTTTCTTCTTTAAGAGGCTCCTCTGTCCTCCACTCATTACCTGTATTAATGGCACCTGTTTGAACTTGTTCTCAGTATAAAAGACACCTGTCCACAACCTCAAACAGTCACACTCCAAACTCCACTATGGTGAAGACCAAAGAGCTGTCGGAGTACACCAGAAACAAAATTGTAGACCTGCACCAGGCTGGGAAGACTGAATCTGCAACTAGATGTAACTGACTAAATACTTTTTTGCCCCACTGTAGGAGTGCTGGACCTTATGATGATTTGTTATAACATAATAGGTGGTGTGTGGTACTGGAGGCTGCTTGACAGCAAATGTGGTGTCCTTCTGGACCCTCTGGAGAGTTTGCTAAAGCGTTAAAAGGATGGGAGAGCCATAATCCCCCTTCTTTAGAGCTAAAAACCAGCCAAAAAAGAAAATACCACAATTTCTAAAAACATGTTAAAAAAAAAAATATATATATATATATATATATATATATATATATTGTAGCGGGGTGCCTGTGATTGATAGGATATATGTTGCGCCACGGATTCTTAGATTTTCAATCTAAGATAATACCAGCAAAGACTTCAGGGAAAAGAAGGATAGTTCTTTACCCTTTATTGGTAAAGTCCGTTCCGGGGCTGGTTTTATTGGGTGTCTAATAGGGATCTGGGTGGGACAGGCTACCAAGTCCATGGACCGCAGTTTAATGTTTTCTTTTCAGGTCTTAATTAAGGCAGCTGGTCCTAGCTCTCAGAGAGAGAGTGTGTGTCTCCATGTGAGGAGGCAACTAGGATCATGTCTGCTTATCCCTGACTTTGGATACATTTGCGTTTGTAAGGACACTAAGACCCCTTCCACACTGTGCCGCCACCAGCGTCAGCGGTAAAGCGGCGCTATTTTTAGCGGCACTTTACCGTCGTTTTAGCAGAGCTATTTGCTCCGGCTGCGTTTTGCAGGCGGATTTAACCCCTTTTCGGCCGCTAGCAGGGGGTTAAAACTGCCGCGTTTTGCCAGTGGTATCGCAGCGGTGGAGGAGCAGTGAGTTCACCGCTCCTTCACCGCTCCAAAGAAGCTGCTGGCAGGACTTTTTCTGACGCCCTGCCAGCGCACTGCTCCAGTGTGAAAGCCCTCGGGCTTTCACACTGGAGTGAATGGAGCAGCTGTTTTAGGGCAGTTTGCAGGCGCTATTTTTAACGCTATAGTGCCTACAAAACGCTCCAGTGTGAAAGCGGTCTTACTACAAAACCAAGGACTGGTCAGACTACAGACACAGTAAGGCTCGGTAGAGGAGAAGTTTATTTTTGTTTGATTGATGGCAAGTTCCTTTTTTTCTTCTGTTTGGGAATATCCTGTGGATTAAACATGATGTTTTCCTAAAGAAACTGTGAGTTTGTCCCTGCATTGAGTCTGATCCCCTACAAATTGGTGGAGAATGCAGGCACAAGACCCAGAGACTGTACCTCTTGCAGCAGCATTAAAAAAAAAAAAAAAAAGAAGATTTTTGAATTCACTGGTACCAGTTAACCGGTAGGAAAATGGAGGAACTAATCAGACAGCTTGTACAAGCACACAGACCAACAAGAAACGAACCGCTTGTTGATAACTGCTACCCAAGTGACCATGTAGGAGCAGAAGGAGTTCAATAAGCTCATACAGAGTCAGGTACAGTCTCTGACTGATAAGGTCCTACGTGTGGACAATCTTACAGATTTACGCAAGCGAGTGCAGGCTGCACTACAGAAAAAGACGGCTGAGGATGACGTGGAGGCTTTCCTCATGGTTTTTGAAAGGGTGGCAGAGCGTGAAGGGCTACCCCCAGGACCAATGGGTTAAGGTCCTTCCCCCCTTTTGGCCGGGGACCCACAGAAGGCCTAATTTGATCTGAATGCTGCTGAGGCCCGGCAATATAAAACTCTGAAAAATTAGATTCTGGCCCGCCTTGGCGTAACAATGACTGTGAGAGCTCAACGCGCCTATGCTTGGCATTTTAAGGTGGACCAACCTGCAAGGTCCCAGATGTATGACCTCATTCACCTCACACGGATGTGGTTACAGCCAGAGGTCGCCACCCCAGCCCAAATCGTGGAGAGAGAGTCGTAATGGACCGCTTTGTGAGAGCCTTTCCAAGCTCTATACAGCAGTTTGCCGGGAGAGTTGATCCTAGAGATGCCAATGAGTTGGTGGCCCTCGTTGAGCGGTACTTGTGTACTGAGGATTTTCTTCAGGGGTAGTACCCAAAGAATCCTTCTCCAAGAGACAGAAGCCCACCAACCCAGGAAAAGTCGATCCCGCCCTAAAGTGGGGGAAAAAGGAGGTAAATGCGATTTAGGTTCCTGAGGCGCAAGGTGTGAAGAGGCTCAATCACCAAAGGGAGACCCGCCAGGACCGGGGTCCTATAGTGTGCTTGCATTGCCAAGAACCGGGGGAACTTGGCCGCCAGTTGTCCACTAAATCAGGAATCTATGGATTACCGTATGACCCAGCAAAGCTCTTTTGTTGCTACACCAGGAGGCACTGAGAAATAGATATGTGTCATTAAAGTGGACGGTTGCCAGATGACTGCCTTGCTGGATTCTCACAGTCTAGTAACTCTAGTGAATGCCAGTCTCATGAACCCCCAAAAGTTGCAACGACAGCTAATGGGCATTGTTTGTATTCATGGGGATACCAAGTGCTACCCAACGGCCATTGTATCTATCAAATCTCTCTGTGGCACCATGGACCATGAGGTTGGAGTAGTCCCAAATCTCATGTATAATACTGTCCTCGGACGAGACTTCCCTTTTTTCTGTGACTTATGTGGAAAACGCTCAGGGTGCAGGGCCCCCAGCTGTTATGGATTCCTACTTCCCGAAACCGCTGAAGGGGTAGAACTAAGAGAAAGAGTCTGCAAATTTTCCCTTGGAGGTCCTTGCAGGTGACACAGAGAACCCCCCTCCGGAGTTAGACCTGCCGGACCTGCTCATGACCCGAGAAAAGTTTGGCATGGCCCAGCTTAGGGACCCCACTTTAACTAGGGCAAGGGAACAGGTAGAAGTGGTATATGGGGTACCCCAAGAGCCAGGGGAAGAGGCTCTATTCCCACATTTTGCTATGGAAAATGACCTGTTGTACAGAGTCGATGAAATACGAGAAGAGAGACTGGAACAGTTGCTAGTACCTCAACCTCATAGACGCATGGTACTAGACCTGGCACATTCTCATGTTCTTGGGGGGCATCTGGGGGTAGATAAAACTAAGGAGAGAGTATTGAAGCGGTTTTATTGGCCAGGCTTACACAAAGAGGTAAAATTTTACTGTGAATCTTGCCCAGTTTGTCAGCTCACCGCTCCGGTCTCACATTTCTGGAATCCATTGGTATCTTTACCCATCATTGAGGTGCCCTTTGACAGGATTGCCATGGATATCGCAGGTCCCTTGGTTAAGTCCGCTAGGGGGCACCAGTATATCCTAGTTGTCTTGGACTATGCCACCCAGTACCCAGAGGCAATCCTGTTAAGGAACCCCTCAGCTAAGAGTATTGCTAAAGAGCTTATTGTTTTCACGTGTGGGTATTCCTCGGGAGCTGTTAACTGACCAGGGCAAGCCCTTCATGTCGAAAGGTTACTAAAGAGTTGTGTAAATTGTTTAAAATGAATCACTTACGCACTTCTGTGTACCACCCACAAACAGATGGTCTAGTGGAAAGGTTCAACAAAACACTGAAAGGAATGTTAAAGCGAATGGTAGCGGCAGATGGTAGGGACTGGGACTGCCTCTTGCCCTATCTCTTGTTTGCTATAGGGGAGGTACCCCAAGCCTCCACCGGCTTTTCCCCTTTTGACATCCGAGGGGCCTATTAGATATAGCAAAAGAGACCTGGGAACAAGAGGCAACCCCACTCGAAAGTGTAGTGGAACATATTGCTCAAATGCAAGACCGGATTGGAAAAGTCATGTCCATTGTTAAATCCCACTTGCAACAGGCTCAGCAGGCTCAGGCTAGAGTCTATAACCGTTCAGCCAAGATCCGAACCTTTAACCCCGTTGACAGACTTCTTGTGCTGGTACCTACGGTGGAGAGCAAATTTCTGGCGAAATGGCAAGGACCATACGAGGTTGTAGAACAGGTGGGGAAGTTAACTATAGAGTACATCAGCCTGGCAAAAGGAAGGCTTACCAAATCTACCATGTCAATCTATTGAAGCCCTGGAAATACAGAGAATCCCTTATGGTCCAAGCACCCTTGGCAATGACTACCGCAGGTCCTTCTACTGTGCCTGGGGTAGAGATCACTGAGGCCCTGTCCGTAAGCCAGAAACAAGAGACCAAAGAACTTCTGCTAAGAAATAGGGAGTTCTTCTCTGATCTTCCCAGGGTTACTTCAAATAATAAGGGATGATATTGTGACCGAGCCAGGAGTGAAAGTTAACTTAAAACCTTTTCGCATACCAGAAGCTTGGTGCCAAGTAGTCTCAGAGGAAATAAGGAGGATGTTGGAGCTTAATATAATAGAAGAATCCCATAGTGAGTGGTATAGTCCAATCGTCCTTATTCCCAAGCCAGATGGAAGCATCTGATTTTGTAATGACTTTCGAAAGCTGAAAAAAGTGTCAAAATTTGACGCTTATCCAATGCCCAGGGTAGATGAGCTAATTGAGCGTTTAGGACATGCTCGATATATAACCACCCTGAACCTTACGAATGGGTACTGGCAAATACCACTTACAGAACGCGCGAAAGAGAAGACAGCCTTTTCCACTCCTGAAGGGCACTGGCAATATAAGAGGATGCCATTTGGCCTACAGGGGTCCCCCGGCCACTTTTCAGCAGATGATGGATCGCATCCTTAAACCCCACCAAGACTATGCATCTGCGTATATTTAGACGACGTGGTAATTTTTAGTGCACACTGGCGAGAGCCACTTACCTAAAGTGCAGGCTGTTATTAACACCCTCCTTTGTGAGGGTCTGACAGCCAATCCTAAGAAGTGTGCTTTGGGATTAGAGGAGGCCCGGTATTTAGGGTACATTATTTGCAGGGGGTAGTAAAACCCCAAGTCACAAAAGTCCAGGCAATCCAAAGTTGGCCAAGACCCCTTAATAAAAAACAGGTCGGGGCTTTTTTTGGGTTAGTAGGCTACTACAGAAGGTTTGTCCCCAATTTTGCTACGTTGGCCGCTCCCCTTACAGATCTTTCCAAGGGGGGGAAGTCCACAGGGGTAACTTTGTCCCCAGAAGCTGAGAAAGCTTTCCAGAACCTAGAGACATCCCTGTGTAATAGGCCTGTCTTAATCATCCCCGATTTCACACAGGAATTTGTGCAGTGTTGTCCCAAGTGGTGAATGGGGAGGAACACCGACTGCATTTGGTGGGCACTGCACTGATGAGGCTGCATTTGGTGGGCACTGCATTGATGAAGCTGCATTTGGTGGGCAATGCATTGATGAGGCTGCATGTGGTGAACACTGCACTGGTAGGCTTCATGTGCGTGCATGTGTCTACTTGTGTGTTAATTCTGGACTATGTGCGTGTGTCTGCAAGTGTGTTAAATTGGAATTCTGCGTGTTTGTGTGTCTGCCAGTGTGTTAATTTAGGATTATATGTGTGTCTGCCAGTGTGTTAATTTAGGATTAGGTGTGCGTGTCTGCAAGTGTGCTAATTTGAGATTACGTGTATATCTCTAAATGTGTTAATGTGGGGTTATGTGTGTCTGCCAGTGTGTTAATTTGGCAATGTGGGTATTTGTGTGTCTGCAAGTGTGTTAGTTTAGGGTTGTGTGTGTGTGTGTTAATGTGTTAATTTGGGATTGTATGTGTGGGTGTCATTGTGTTCATTTGTGATTGTGTGTGTTTATCTATCAGTATATATGTGTGTGTGTGTGTGTGTGTGTGTGTGTGTGTGTATCTGTCATTGCAGCATGCACACATAGAATGATATTGCACACGAACAAAAACCATCACAAACACACTCAGAAATCATCAAATCATCAAACACATACTGACATTATACACACACAGAAACCATGACACCTAAATGACAGAAATTACTTTCTCGAGAGGGGGGAACTTAGGAAATATTTTTTTAGACCTGCAGGGGTACTTCACCGTAAAAGGTTGAGAAATACTGATCTGAACCAAATAAGTTTATCTTGGTTTCATCAGACCACAGGACATGGTTCCAGTAATCCATGTCCTTGGTCTGCTTGTCTTCAGCAAACTGTTTGCGGGCTTTCTTGTACATCATCTTTAGAAGAGGCTTTCTTCTCGGATGACAGCCATGCAGATCAATTTGATGCAGTGTGTGGCTTATGGTCTGAGCACTGATAGGCTGACCCCCCACCCCTTCAACCTCTGCAGCAATACTGGCAGCACTTATACGTCTATTTCCCAAAGACAACCTCTGGATATGACACTGAGAATGTGCACTCAACTTCTTTAGTTGACCATGGTGAGGTCTGTTCTGAGTGGAACCTGTCCTGTTAAACTACTGTGTGGTCTTGGCCACCGTGCTGCAGCTCAGTTTCAGGGTCTTGGCAATCTTCTTGTAGCCTAGGCCATCTTTATGTAGAGGTGCCATGTTGAACTTTCGGTGACCAGCATGAGAGAGTGAGAGCGATGACACCAAATTTAACACACCTGCTCCCCATTCACACCTGAGACCCTGTAACACTAACGAGTCACATGACACCGGGGAGGGAAAATTGCTAATTGGGCCCAATTTGGACATTTACACTTAGGGGTGTACTCACTTTTGTTGCCAGCGGTTTAGACATTAATGGCTGTGTGTTGAGTTATTTTGAGGGAAAAGCAAATTTACACTGTTATACAAGCTGTACACTCACTACTTTACACTGTAGCAAAGTGTCATTTCTTCAGTGTTGTCACATGAAAAGATATAATAAAATATTTACAAAAATGTGAGGAGTGTACTTTTGTGAGATACTGTGTATGTGTATGTAATGCATTCTTATTGAAACAAAACACACTATTGAGAAGTATAAATTATAGTTAATACAATTTGCTCCACTGCTGAATCACACCAACAAAAAAACATGCATGTACATAGGTACAGTGAGCAACACTTATAACATACAGCTGATGTTCAGAAATATATACAGGAGTTCAGTACCCAGAATAGAATAATGAAAAGGATATCTAAGCCAGACCGTTGTGAAAAGAGAGAGGAGCAGGAAAAACCAAAATTTCAGGGATGTAAGAACCCCCATTCTCAAGAACCTCCTCTCTGGTTTTTCCTGCCTCACTACCCCCTTTCAGCTGTAATTTCTACAGTACAAGCACTGCATCCTCATTGCTCCCAGTCTGGCCTGCCTCTCCTCTATTCCAGTGTTCTTCTCCTCTCCGATGCAGCCTCTCCTCTCTGCATCACTCCCCTCTCCCTTTTATCTGTAAGTTCTTCTACACATATTCTATCCTCACTGCTCTCAGTCAGACCCGCTTCTCAGTTGCAGCCAACACAAATTTCCTGTCCCTCTCCTCTCTGCCGCACTCCCCTCTCTAGCTGTCAATTCCTCACACTCCATCCACACTTCTCACAGCCTCTGCTCCAGTGTTCTCTCATTCCAGCTGCAGCCCACTTACATTTTGGGTCCCTATCTTTCATAACAGACCTATTTGTAAGAATACCAAATCGGTTATGAATTGCATGAGCTCTATTTTATACTTCTCAATTGTGTTTTTTTTCCTTGTTTTAATAAGAATCATTGCAGTAATTAAATTCAATAGTTTTTATTTAAAGCGGACCTTCACTGCATCTGAGCACCACAAACCAAAAAAAAAAATGATTTAAAGCGGAGTTCTGCCGAATTTTTTTTTTTTAAAAGTCAGCAGCTACAAATACTGCAGCTGCTGACTTTTAAAATAAGGACACTTACCTGTCCAGGGCACCCGCAATGTCGGCACCCGAAGCCGATCTCTCCCTCGGCTCTCAGATGCTGCCGCTGCCTGGTTACCGCCTGGTTCCCTACTGCGCATGCGCTATCCCACTGGTCCCTCCTGTCTTCTGGGACCTGTGTGTCTCCTAGAAGACAGCGGGGGGGGGGGGGGGGAGTGGCGTAGATACCTGCGGGTGGCTCGGGTATCTATGCCCGCAAGTGGGAGCAAAATACCTGTATTAAACAGGTATCTGCAACCCCCTCCCCCCTGAAAAGTGCCAAATGTGACACCGGAGGGGGGAGGATTCTGAAAAACAGAAGTTCCATTTTTAGGTGGAACTCCACTTTAACTCATTTTTAATATTCAAAGCAAACTCCCCCATCCATCTAAGTCTCCATTCTTTTATTTGTTGAGAAATCATTTTAAAAAACACACCCCTAGCATTTCTGGCTGTGGCCATCTTGAGTAAGGGCAAATGTAGCATTTACTTCCTGGTATCGATCTGCCCTCAGCTCAAGCATGAATGCTGGAAAGTATGCTTAGCTGGAAAAAAAAAAAAAAAGGTACAGTAACCGAAGAAATGTAAAAAAAAAAAAAGTTTAAAACAACTAAATATGGTATACTTTTCTATTAAACAAGCATGAGGATTAAAAATAATCAATGTTGATTTGGAGAATGATGTTCCACTTTAAAGTAAGAAGCAAATACAATTTGGTGATATCCAATAATCAAGAAGAATTGTAAAAAGACAATACTCATATTACTGAATAGTACTTTGATACAATGGTATATCTATTGACAGAAGGCATAAGACATATCAGCTGACACAAATTTGAAAATATACTATGACTGTTCATAATGAGCATAACAAAACAAACTTAAAGAAAAAAGTTTGAAACAGGAAATATAAACCACCACACCATATATTGCTCTATCTGCATAATATATTAATGGATGACTACCGGAGCGACCACATTTTTTTAAGTAAGCCTTAATTATTGAATAAAAGGAAGGTTATAGGATTGTAACCATTATTCCCAGATTGATCTCAATGTAGTGTTTTGTTGGTAATTGCATGCCAGAATCATTGAGGTAATTATACTCTTATACTTATATACTGTGTATATATATAGTTTTTTTAGTAAGTTTATTTTCTTACTGTCTAGTTTTTAGCTCTGATGATGATGAAGGGGGAAAGCTGATGTGAAATAACATTTTTCATACAACAGGGGCATGGCTTAACAAAGAAGGGGCAGGTAAAATCTATACAAAATCTAGACCTAGGGAGTTCCCACAGATGTGTCTATTAACTGCTAAAAATTTAACATTCCACCCACCTGTTTTAAATGTCATTTTAGAACTAGCTCTTCCTTTGCACGTTCCATCCTCCGCCCAGACAGTCGCTGTGTAATTCTGTCCACATGCCAGCTCTGGAATCTCACAAGTGGTGTCAGAGGTATTGCAGGACAAGCGATTTGCTCCTTCCACTACAGCCACATATGACTTGGCGTTCTGGCTGCTATCCCAGAGTATTATTCCTGAATTATTCTCACAAGATGCATAGGCAGACAGAATGTGAGGAGGACATGGAACTATAAAAACACCATTAAAGAAAAAAAGTGTTAGTTTACCCATCTATAACGGTTCTTTTTGTGATGATTCTCCCCTGAACAACGTTTATTTTGACTCTTTGTTACTTTTCACCCTCCCATGATCTCCCAAGGAAATTGGGTTAAATATATATAAATTGTGAAATCTAAGGCTATTGTAATTGACATATACACTAAACTTGTGCCATAACGTGAAAATATATTTTACCTTTACCAAGAAGCTGATTGTGTTTCTGTGTTCTTTTTATATTTCTGTTTTTCTGCTAGATCAACACTGGTACCAATCTCCTTTCAATACCATTGTTTTTTGCATTAGATGGCCATCATAAGCTATAGCCCCTACATAACTGTAAATAATGTTTTAAAATAATATTTCAGGGTACGCTTCATATGAACTGATATTGTTGTCCTGCACAAGACTTTTTTTTAGGAGGTTGTAAAGTATTGTATACCCAATCATGACATTCAATATGAATATAAATATACAGTATGTTTATCAAATCTCGATTTATTAATTATTAGCTTAAAGGACAACCACGAGCCTAGCAAACTCATTAAGTCAGCCATATACAGTGCCTTAAAGTATTCATACCCCTTGACATTTTCCACAAATGTATTTTATTGGGATTTTATGTGATAGACCAACACAAAGTGGCACATAATTATGAAGTGGAAGGGAAATGATAAATGGTTTTCAAAATTTTTACAAAAAAAATTTGAAAAATGTGGCGTGCATTTGTATTTATCCCCTTTACTCTGATAACCCAACTAAATTCTAGTGGAACCAATTGCCTTTAGAAGTCACCTAATTAGTAAATAGAGTCCACCTGTGTTTTTTTAATCTCACTATAAATACAACTGCTCTGTGAAGCCCCCAGAGGTTTGTTAGAGAACCTTAGTGAACAAACAGCATCATGAATGCCAAGGAACAAACCAGGTCAGGGATAAAGTTGTGGAGAAGTTTGAAACAGGGTTAGGTTATAAAAAAAATATCCCAGGCTTTGAACATCTCACAGAGTATTGTTCAATTCATCATCTGAAAATGGAAAGAGTATGGAACAACTGCAAACCCAACAATACATGGCCATCCGCCTAAACTGACAGGCTGGGCAAGGAGAGCAATAATCAGATAAGTAGCCGAGGCCCATGGTAACTCTGGAGGAGCTTCAGAGATCCACAGCTCAGGTGGGAGAATCACAGGACAACTATTACTCATGCACTCCACAAATCTGAAGAGTGGCAAGAAGAAAGCCTTTGTTGAAAGAAAGCCATAAGAAGTCCAATTTGCAGTGGGGGACACAGCAAACATGTGGAAGAAGGTGCTCTGGTTAGATGAGACCAAAATTAATTTTTTTGGCCTAAAAGCAAAACGCTATGCAAACATGATGGTGGCAGCATCATGTTGTGGGGATGCTTTTCTTCAGCAGGGACAAGGAAGCTGGTCAGAGTTGATGGGAAGATGAATGGAGCCAAATACAGGACAATCTTAGAAGAAAACCTGTTAGAGTCTGCAAAAGACTTAAGACTGGGGTGGAGGTTCACCTTCCAGCAGGACAATGACCCTAAACATACAGCCAGAGCTACAATGGACTGGTTTAGGCCAAGCATATTCATGTGTTAGAATGGCCCAGTCAAAGTTCAGACCTAAATCCAATTGAGAATCTGTGGCAAGACTTGAAAATTGGTGTTCACAGATGCTCTCCATCCAATCTGACAGAGCTTGAGCTATTTTGCATAGAAGAATGGGCAAAAATGTCACTCTCTAGATGTGCAAAGCTGGTAGAGACATCCCCAAAAAAGACTTGCAGCTGTAATTGCAGCGAAAGGTGGTGCCCAACATGCCCCAGCTGGTCATTTATTGCACCAAAGCAAGACAGATACAACATGTTCCAATGTTTATATCCTTAACCCTCATAGATTTCTATAGGGCAATTCCTTGAGCTCCAGGCTTGGGAGACAGTCCTACATGTGTAATCTGTGAGGGCTAACTGTGCAGGTGCAGCCAGTGGTCAGGAAAATTTTATCTGGAAAATATAGACCACAGAGCTGACTGCGGCTCATCTGCTCAGGTAAGTAAGCAGTTCCTGTAGTGGGGAGGTTTGGATGGTTTAGGTCAAGAATGCTAGAAAGTATGGATAAGTGTAGTTGTAATAAATTCACACTGACCTTTTAAGTACAGTGCCTTAAAAAAGTATTCATACCCCTTGAAATTTTCCACATTTTGTCATGTTACAACCAAAAACGTAAATGTATTTTATTGGGATGTTATGTGATAGACCAACACTAAGTGGGTCATCATTGTGAAATGGAAGGAAAATTATAAATTGTTTTTCAAAATTCTTTACAAATAATATGTGAAAAGTGTGGTGTGCATTTGTATTCAGCCCCCTTTATTCTGAAACCCCTAACTACATTCTAGTGGAACCAATTGCCTTCACAAGTCACCTAATTAGTAAATAGAGTCCACATGTGTGTAATGTAATACAGCAGGGTTAGGTTATAAAAAAAATCTCAGGCTTTGAACACCTCAAAGAGTACTGTTCAATCCATCATCTGAAAATGGAAAGAGTATGGCACAACTGCAAATCTACCAAGACATGGCTATCCACCTAAACCGACAGACCGGGCAAGGAGAGCATTAATCAGAGAAGCAGCCAAAAGGCCCGTGGTAACTCTTGGCTGCTTGAGTTGCAGAGATTCACAGCTCAGGTGGGAGAATCTGTCCACAGGACAACTATTAGTCGTGCACTTCACAAATCTGGCCTTTATGGAAGAGTGGAAAGAAGAAAGCTATTGTTGAAAGAAAGCCATAAAAAGTCCCGTTTGCAGTTTGCGAGACTTGAAAACTGCTGTTCACAGATGCTCTTCATCCAATCTGACAGAGCTTGAGCTATTTTGCAAAGAAGAATGGGCAAAAATGTCACTCTCTAGATGTGCAAAGCTGGTAGAGATATCCCCAAAAAACACTTGCAGCTGTAATTGCAGCGAAAGGTGGCTCTACAAAGTATTGGCTTAGGGGGGCTGAATATAAATGCACGCCACACTTTTCACATATTTGTTTGTAAAAAAACTTGAAAAACATTTATCATTTTCTTTCCACTTCACAATGATGTGCCACTTTGTGTTGGTCTATTACATAAAATCCCAATAAAATACATTTACGTTTTTGGTTGTAACATGATTAAATGTGGAAATTTTCAAGGGGTATGAATACTTTTTCAAGGCACTGTATATAGGAGTATCCATTCAGTTGACTGATAATGTATAGAACATTTCATCACACCCTTACAGCCCACAGAAACCATTTATAGCTGTCATTCAACTTTTTTCCAATTTTCCCCTTAACATTCATTTAAGTATAGAATGTGTGGAAAGAATAATAATCTATACACAGTGTGACAGTGTGAGGCCCTGCCACTGTGAAAGTGTAGCAGAAAATATCACAGGATTCACATTCTTAATGCGGGGTTCCAGACTATCGTTTCTGAGCAGAGAAAGCTGTGTTTTTGGTTTTCTCTGGATTCTGTACACATAAATTGGGGCCTGGAGCCTAAAGGTACTAAAGTGTCTTGGGTGAGATGGAACCTTCAATCCTGTGAGCCAGTTTAGACATTGGTGCCTGCAGCCTGTGTGAGTACGCAGGTGTGCAGGGTCAATTATATACTCAAGCCTGAGGATAGCACATGGCTCCCAGTTTGAAAACACCTTCCATAATAAAGACAGGACGACTCAACCAGGGGTCAGAGGGGCCTCAGCCAGGAGTCAGGAGACAGGAGGTCTAAACCAGGGGTCAGAGGTGCGCAGCTAGCAGCGTTGAGACAGGAGGTCTCAACCCAGGAGTCAGTTGGGGTTCCTATTGAGGTATTAGAACCCCTATTTAGAGGCCAAGAGTGGGCCGTGCAGCAAGGCACTGCGACTAAAGGCTAAGTGAGCCAAGGGAACCAGGAGAACTGGGCAACAGAGTCAGAGGGACTGGCAAGGAGAGCTGCAGTGCTGCTGACAAGAAGGCCAGGTTGCTCTGTATTTTCCATTGAATTTTCATGTTGATGGTGGAAACCCCTGTGTGGGAAACTAATTGCTATGTGAACTGTTCAGGTTAATAAAAGTGGGCTGCCATGCCCTAAAATGCAGTTTGGACTGGCATAACTCATTGAAAAAGGCATCTGCCACATGAGCCGAATCACCCCAACACCAAAATAGGTAAATATTTACTATCTGGTAGCAAGTTGATTGACCGGGGTAGGAATTATTCATTCAGTTGTATAGATGAAGAACTATTGTACTGTATTGTGCTGAACCAGGGATGTTTAATACAGAATTAGCTAGACCTATAATTAAATATATAGGATTATGCAGAAGATCAAATAATAAGGCATCTAAAGCAGAGAATTTTTCAAAGACAGAAATTGCATGGACAAATTTAGAATTCCAGGGACTGTCCCTAGAAATTAGGAACAGTTAGTGGGTATGCATGTTACACGAAAACTATTGTCATACTTACTTGTTTTAACATGAAGTGAACTGTTTCCTTGACTATTGCAACTGTCAGAAGTGCTGCTTGCTGTAATTTCATAAACCCTGTCACATAACAAGTTTGTAAATTCATAAGATGTGTTTGTGGTTATGAAAGAAGTCTCATGTAGGCCACTAATAGCTGTCAATGAATATGCTGCAGCTCCTGGGGCAACTTCCCATGATACAGTCACAGACTGCGTGTCACAGTCCACAGAGCTACTCAGATTAGTTGGGACACAAGGCGCTGAAAGAAAATGCCCAAAATTATGTTACTAAAGTTTGTCAGCTTAAACTTTATATCAGGAATGAAAGGTTTATTTTTAATATAGATGAAAACACAGTAGGAAATATATATTTCATTTTTTTACACCTTCCGTTGGAAAACTGCAAGCAAAATTGTGTTCTAGGAAAGGCGTACAGAACTGATCTGAAAGTCTGACAGATTGGTACAGTCATTGCTAACATAAGCATTATTATTAGTAGTAGTAATAATAATAATAATAATAATAATAATAGCACCCCTGCCTCCTCATTCGCCCCAAACTTTTCCGGGGCCTCTATTATGTTGTATTTAAAAGAGACGTATGGCCAATGTTTTTCTTGTGGGTAAAGGAGTACATTTACTTTTGTATTCCTGTGACCCAGAATCAGCTTATAGCGGGCTCTTTTCCAATTTCTACTAGCTTATGAGGCAGAGCTGTGCCAAGCTCAGGAAGGATCCCGTCAATATTGCTATGTCTACAGGACTGGAAGTGACGGGAACTCTATGGAATGGCAAATAGATGTCAAACACCCTGATCATTCCCTACTCTATCCAAAATGAAAAAGAAAAGTTTTGATCTTGGCTATATTTTTACCTAGACGAGAATAATTGGACTTTTGTATGTGGATTTTGTGATCCAGAGGCTTTTGGAGTGGACTGAATGCCAGCCTCTTGCCTACTGACTATGAGCCCTGGCTTTTAAGAGAATACTACTCTTTGTGAGGCATATGCCTGGGGACCCTTGGAGTGATGTTACTTTGGCTTTCAAGTCCATGTCTCCCCAAGACACACAGACTCTGGGATCCATGTTAAAGGCCTAGCTGCCTCATTAAAAATAGTGACTGCTCCACACTGTGGGACTCATAGCAGATGCTGATGTCATCAGCAAGCCATCTATCTGGGGCCCCTGGCGATAATGTGTCTATTGAAAGTAGATCTCCTGCTATTGTTTGAAGGTTTGCTGTGTTTTAATTATGATAATGTGTATTGTACCTTCTGAGCTTGGAGCCACAAAGTCTCACCTGCAATGAGACATCTGAGTCATCCAGGTGATTAATTAAGGATCCTCTGTGATGGGATTAGCCATGAGTCAGCTGTACCTCGTTAGCTAAATTATTGTGTGATGATTTGGGTCATTGTTAATATGTTTGGTGACCTCCTTCTCAAGTGTATAAAAGCCTGTATTCTTGTTCAAATAAACAGTTCTTGTTCTGGTTTACTCTAAAACTAGTGTTGCCTAGTTATTGGGGTAACTAAATCCAGATTTGCTGGTCCCGTGTTCCAGAGCTTAGGAAGCAGCTTCTTGGCAGGGATACCCAGTCAGGGTGTTCAGATTCTGTTACATTTGGTTGGCAGCAGTGAGATGCTTCCTGCAGTCTGGGACACCCAAACTTCCATCCGGATCCAAGGTCCGGATAGCAGGAGAGGAGAGGTACAGATACCAACCACCATGGAAGAGGAATTCGAAAGGAGGTTGCGAGAGATGTTGATACAGCACAGAGGACCAGTGTCAGAGCAGGTCCTGCTATGATGGTATGATTATGTCCACTGGGAACTCTGGAAGGAAGTGCTAGCCCATGAGCAGCGACACCAGGGAAAGATTCTCTCCTCCTTTCAGGAAAGGTACTGGTCGCAGTACGAAGTGCAAATGGTGTTTTTGGGGAAACAACCACACAAGGAATGGAAAGCTAAATTAAGCAGGCTGGTTGAGGCGGAGATGCGGAGCCCTCCGCTGGTATGTGGCGTTTGGAAGAAATCTTGGAATACAGAGAATGGATGCTGAATGTCTCAGAAGTTCCCTGGGCACTGGAAGATTTGGAGTTTCTAGGCAATCAGGAATGGGAGTTGGAGATCGCCTACAGACGGCTGCTTGATTCTGCTCAGCAGCAGGTCTAGTCTCCCTTTGCCTGGGACTATCCAGAGGTACCCATGGCAGTTTCGGAGGCTCGAGGTGAGAAGGTGGTGATTCTGCTTCCCCAGTGGATTTCAGAGATGCAGGGAGGGGAAGCAGCCACTCCCACTCCCCAACAAGGATTTGTGCACCTGGGAGACAGTACCAGAGAATGGGCATTCCTGCAGCAGACGGCACCCCAGAATTATGACACCAACCCAGCTGAAGCGCTGACAACAGAGAGTCCAAGATCTCTGCCCTACACCTGCGGCAATTCTGGAGGCCTAGGGTGAGAAGGTGGCGGTCACTCCTGAGAAGCAGATCAGGATCCAGGGGGGGAAGCGAGAGGAGGTTGTCGTCTTCCTTCCCCAACCGTCAGCCAGAGTGGAGGAAACTGTCTTCCCTCCCCAACAGTTAGCCGGAGCGGATGATGAAAAACACCGAAGCGCTAACAGGGCAGAACACTACTGGCCTTTGCACACAACAATCCACTCCGCATGAGCTCAAGGGAGAGAATGCAATCGGCACCTCACAACTGCAGCTTGAGATGGTGTCGGTGGATGGGCCTGCGGCCTCCACTAACAGGAACCCAGCAAAAGTGCTGACAACAGGGCAGAGTGCTACCAACCTCTGCCCAGCACCAGCAACTACTGCAGAGTTCCAGGTAGCCAAGACAGTCTGCCTCCCTCCCCATCGACAAGCTGATGTAGTTAAGCTTCTACTCCCAGCTGAACTGCTGACAACAGGACAGAGCGCCACTGGCTTCTGCCCAGCACCTACAGTGCCTCCACAGCTTCAGGGAGCTAGGGCAAATGACCCCTCTCGTCAGCAGCAGACCAAGCCTCGGCTGAAGCGCTGGCAGCTGGACAGAGAGTCAATGACCTCTGCCCCACACCTACTGATGACAACTATTGACAACTATTCCTTGCAGGCAAGAATGGAGATCTTGCGGACTGACTATGTGAATTCACTCTGCCAAACTAACGCATGTCCAGACCAGGTGGAGGTCTGGGACCTTGTTAATCGACTGTTTATGGGGGAGAAATGTTATAGACTCACCAGGGACAGAGGCTTGTGGAGGGGACTGAATGCTAGCCTCTTGCCTACTGACTATGGATCCTGGCTTTTAAGGGAACACTACTGTTTGTGAGATGTAGTCCTGGGGACCCTTGGATGTTTATTTTCAGGTGTGGGAGTCCTCCACCACATCATACATAGAAAAAAAAAACAAGTTATGGATATGGGCTCCCTACTTCATTTATGTGACTATCTCAAAAAATCAATCTGAATAGAGAAATGTTTGGACCATATTGGAAAGTCCTGCACCTAATTCCTGATTATGGGCCCTGGCTTTTAAGGGAACACTACTCTTTGTGAGGCGTAGTCCTGGGGACCCTTGGATTCAAGTCCATGTCTCTCCAAGACACACAGACTCTGGGATCCATGTTAAAGGTCTAGCTGCCTCATTAAAAATAGTGACTGCTCCACACTGTGGGACTCATAGCAGATGGTGTGTTTATAATTATGATAATGTGTATTGTACCTTCTGAGCTTGGAGCCACAAAGTCTCACCTGCAATGAGACATCTGAGTCATCCAGGTGATTAATTAAGAATCCTCTGTGATGGGATTATCCACGAGTCAGCTGTACCTTGTTAGCTAAACCATTGTATGATGTTTTGGGTAAATATTTAGGTCATTGTTAATGTTGTGAGTGACTTCCTTCTCAAGTGTATAAAAGCCTGTATTCTTATTCTGGTTTACTCTTAAACTGGTGTTGCCTAGTTCTTTGGGTAACTACAGACAGATTTGCTGATCTTGCGTTCCAGAGCTTAGGAAGCAGCTTCTTGGCAGAGATACCCAGTCACTGTGTCTGGATTTCGTCACACAGAGAGCAATCTTTTTTTTCTACAAATAGTTGCATAGACTTATATAGCAAAGACAGCGGCTGCTCATAATACCAGTAATAATTTTTTGGTTACCCAGGTGCGGGTGCTTTATCTTTACTTCTATAGACATTTTTGCTTGTTAAACCAAAAACATATTTTTTTGCACATAGCAAAGGTAGAAAAACTGATTTGGAGCAGAATTTATGTATTAGAGGTAAATGACTACTTCAAAATTACTTGTCAATACAGAAATTATTATTAATGCATTAATGTAAAGTTTCTAAATGCATCACTTTGAAATCACAGTGAACAAAATCTGCAAAAACTAGAGAGAAAAAAAAGAAATAAAGACTGCAAGCAGCAATCAACTCAATGTTTACAGTGCTGATTCTATAGTAATGCATACCTGTGGACAGCAAGGTGGGTAGACTCTTTCCACTATTACACTGCTCATTATAGGCTGTTAAGGTTACATTGTAGGTGTCCCCACATTGTACACCTTTGATGTCACAGGTCTGATCTGAAGTATGACAAGTCAGTGTCTCCCCATTCTGATCTGTTAGCGTTCCAACATAATAATCTGCTCCCAAGGTAGTGACCCATGATAGTGTTAAGAAGTCTAAAGTACAGGAAGGTATCACCTCCAGTACATACAGAATACATGGACCTGAAGGAGTGAACACATTTAAAAATCACCTTAACAGTATTAGCAGGAGCAACATACCAGTAGTAATAACAATCTGCATATAACTCAATAATAAGCATTTGCAACACTTTTCTGGTGCTTTGGCCATATTACAAAGTAGAAAAGACCCACAGCTAGTCCTACTAGGTCTGTCTTTTACAGTTTACAGTTTATTTTCTGGTGGGGGAGCACTCCACAACATCATACATAGAAAAAAAACAGGTTATGGATATGGGCTCTACCCTTACCCTACTTAGTTTATGTGACTATCTCAAAAAATCAATCTGAACAGAGAAATGTTTGAAACATATTGGAAAGTCCTGCACCTAATTCATGTAAGCTTGCTATTTCTGATCCACAGCAAATTGACATGTGACACTTGTGACAATGTGACACTTTTACATAATGGTGTTGTGGCTGCTACATATTAATTAGAAAACATCATCATATTGGTGGTAAGGATAGTGGAAGTGGTGGAAGTGAAAATTGTGTCATGCATGTATGTAGGCAGGTGCAGCCTGCTGTCTTCACTGCAGGTGGCGGTCAACCACAACGGCAGTACAGAGGGAGAGGAAGTCACAAGGAACTTGGTTCCTCTATGGTTTCCTGAGTCACTGGGGCAGTGATCTGATTGGTTGCTGGCCGTCCATGTGACTCTGATGACCATCTTAGGTGTGGTAGAGTCCATATAAAGACACTGGCCCCTGGGTTTGGTGTGTATTTTGTGAGTGGGTAGTGTAGGGAAAGGTACCCAGTCTGTTAGGGACAGTACTAGTGGTAAGGAAAGGATCCCGACAAGAAGGGAAAGCATAGGATTCACAACCTCTCTGGACCTCTGCCTGTTTGGGCTCAAGACAACCAGGCCACATTCTGCCTCTCTCTACAGACACTCTACAGTGTCTGTACACTCCACACTGGAGACAATGCTGCAGCTGTTTGAGGGTGGATTGCAGGCGCTATTTTTAACGCTATAGCGCCTGCAAAACGCCCTCAGTGTGAAAGGGGTCTTATGGTGACACTAATGCCGCGTAGACACGATCGGAATTTCGGACAGCAAAAGACCGATGAGAGCTTTTGGTCGGAAAATGCGACTGTGTGTATGCTCCATCGGACTTTTGCTGGCCAAATTCCAGCCAGCAAAAGATGTTCTCAATTTTTTGGTCGGAAAAAGTTACTATCCGAAAATGCGATCGTCTGTAGCAATTCCGACATGCAAAATTCCTACGCATGCTCGGAAACAATTCGACGCATGCTCGGAAGCATTAAGCTTCATTTTCTCGGCTCGTTGTAGTGTTGTACGTCACCCCATTCTTGACGATCGAAAGTTCAGCAAGCTTTTGTGTGACCGTGTGAAAGCAAGGCAAGCTTGAGCGGAATCCCGTCGGAAAAGCACTTATATCTTTTTCTGACCAAAATCCCGTTTGTGTGTACGTGGTATAAGACTTTTGTGGTGGTCATTGGGGACACTGAGACTGGCTGCACTTTTAGGGCACATTCTCATGTGATGTTAGGTGTAGTAAAACCTTGTGGTTGAGCCCAGTTTTACCACCCCCTCTTCCTCTTTTGGTTACGGAGTCAGCGGGCAGGAGTTTACACATGCTGCGGATGCAATGTTTTGCTTTGCAGCCATGGCAGCAATTATATACTCCCTTTTGGCAGGTAAAGTGCCTGCTGATCGCAACCCATTCAAGTGAATGTGAGTGAGTGCTTGTGCAGGATTCATGAGGTTAAAACAGGCAGAAAGGAGGTGATACAATACCTCCTTACTGCCTGTCGCTATCTGAAGTGCGATCCGAACATGGATTGCTCTTCAGAGAGCACTGAGGAGATAATACGGTGCACCTCTGACCAATATGCCTGTATTAGTGGGCAATCCCACCAGATATGTAATGTGGAGCCCACGTCTGTGCCACATCTCCAGGTTGAAGGCTAAGGTAGAGAACTTGTGGACCCTCGTTGGTTATTTTTTAATTTTTTTACATATATATCTTTGTTTACATACAGTATATGATTACTATAATTAGTCCTGTACCAGGTCATGTGATCCTCTGTGTCTTAGGGACACAATGATCACCAGGCTTCCTCTTTAAGCTGCACATATGTCTCTAATGTGAGAGGATGTATGGGAACTCCCACACACATCAGCGCTGCTCTTGTCCATCCATTAATCTCATGGGCCGGACAGGAAGCAGTGGAAGAATATGTTACCCCCCAACATTTCATATTCCTGATATGTATCTGTTGTAACATGTACTTGTCTTAAAAAGTATCCTGTTCTCTTTGCATTACTTCCTTTGTGTGAAATACTTAGTGATCCTGCCAGTTCCCCTGCTTCCCTATTTCAAACTGACCGTGTTAGGCATGAGAGCACATCCATTCCCCCGTGGTCAGTTTTCTGACTGTGCTGGGGGAACAGCCTGCCTATGCTCCAATGGCAAAACAAGCTGACGCCCCCCCACCCCCTACACAGTAATTCACTGTGAAGATCAGTATACTGCTGTTATGCCGTATACTGCACCTTTCCAAGTCCCTTATTAAAAAAGGGTATCTATAATGTTTTTATATAAATACATACAAATGTTTTGCCTTTCACTTCTATTTTAAACTGGTTGTTTTACAAGGTAAGGGTTCACATACTTTAATTTTAGCAGGGATGCCACAAGACCTGAAAAATACAATTCAATTCAATGATTCCTCTTGGGTAAAAAAAAAGGTTGAGAAAGGCTGGGTTAGAAAGTGCAGGGATAATGCTCTGCCATTACAAGACGGAATCAATAATACATGTATTTTTTACATTTTCATTACAATTCTCACCACGGTGTGGGAGTTAGTATGAAAGGCATAGTTGCCAATAGTCCCGAATTTCATGGGACATTCCCAGGATTTAGACCCTTTTCCCGATTTTAGTGTTTCCTGGGAAATCCCTTTTTTCCCGCCGCCGCTGCTAGAGGTCCGCGGCCGGCAGAGATAATGCCTTCGCCGGTCGCCATTTCCGAGAAGACCAGACGACGGAGGCAGCAGAGCGGCCGGGGGCGGGGCACCGGGCAGCTAATCGCACGAGGACAGGGGTTTCAAAATGTCTCCGCCTGCAGAGCCGCGTGCACTGGGCATAGAGATTTGGCGCCAAGTGGGGGCGGGGTGCGGAGCGGGGAGTCATGTGACTGGGGCCATGATAAACACACCGAGCTCCTCCTACTTCCCCGCCCCCTCTGATGAGTCAAGTCTGCCGGCTGCCATGTTGTGTCACCCGGAGGAGAGTGTACGCCCTATGTGTCACCAACACCCACATTACCCATAATAGTAACAAAGAAAATGTCCAGTTCAACTTCGAACTCCATTATACACCCGGATAGTGACTGCAATACATGCAATGTAGAGTTATGGACACCCTGTGACACCTGAGATGTAAGGAGGCACTCCGCTGGGGACAGTGACACCTGAGATGTAAGGAAGCACTCCACTGGCTGGGGACAGTGACACCTGAGATGTAAGGAGGCACTCTGCTGGGGACAGTGACACCTGAGATGTAAGCAAGCACTCCGCTGGCTGGGGACAGTGACACTTGAGATGTAAGGAAACACTCCGCTGGCTGGGGACAGTGACACCTGAGATGTAAGGAAGCACTCTGCTGGCTGGGGACAGTGACACCTGAGATGTAAGGAAGCACTCCGCTGGCTGGGGACAGTGACACCTGAGATGTAAGGAAGCACTCCGCTGGCTGGGGACAGTGACAAATGAGATGTAAGGAAGCACTCCGCTGGCTGGGGACACTGACATCTGAGATGTAAGGAAGCACTTCGCTGAGGACACCTGAGATGTAAGGAAGCACTCCGCTGGCTGGGGACAGTGACACCTGAGATGTAAAGAAGCACTCCGCTATCTGGAGACAGTGACACCTGAGATGTAAGGAAGCACTCCGCTGGCTGGGGACAGTGACACCTGAGATGTAAGGAAGCACTCTGCTGGCTGGGGACAGTGACGCCTGAGATGTATGTAAGTAGGCACTCCGCTGAGGACACCTGAGATGTATGGAATAACTCCGCTGAGGACACCTGAGATGTAAGGAAGCACTCTGCTGGCTGGGGACAGTGACGCCTGAGATGTATGTAAGTAGGCACTCCGCTGAGGACACCTGAGATGTATGGAATAACTCCGCTGAGGACACCTGAGATGTAAGGAAGCACTCTGCTGAGGACACGTGAGATGTAAGGAGGCATTCTGCTGGGGACACCTGAGATGTAAGGAAGCACTCTGCTGGGGACACCTGAGATGTAAGGAAGCACTCTGCTGGGGACACCTGAGATGTAAGGAAGCACTCTGCTGGGGACACCTGAGATGTAAGGAGGCACTCCGCTGGGGACACCTGAGATGTAAGGAGGGACTCTACTGGGGACACCTGAGATGTAAGGAGGGACTCTACTGGGGACACCTGATGGCAAGTGACATGCTCGGGGCTCCCACTGATTCTGCATTATGGTGAGTTGAACTATTTCATTTTATATTACAATGTAAAAATAGAAATAATGCACTTCAATGACCCTGACACCATAACAGCCATGGTGCCGGGATGATTGAAGCGCTAACACGTTTGGAGTATCTTTATCTGCTGATTGTTAAACTCTCTGGAATACACATATTTCTATTGTAGGATCTGGGCCTGCTGTCCCTCTATTCCTCTTTTTTTCCTTTCTTCTCTCACTCTCTCTTTCTTTGTTTCGCCCTCCATCCCTCGTTATCTCAGACTCTAACCACACCCCTTTGTCACGCCCATTTAAGCCATGCCCAATATTACACTTAAACCATGCCCATTTTTCACCACGCCCCGCTCAACGCATTTTCCTTTCCCCACTAGGCCACACCTACAAACGAAGGTCCGCCCCCTAATTATAATAAGACTCCGCCCACAGACAAAAAAAAAGTGTCCCTATACATTTTTTTACAATGTTGGCAACTACGGAAAGAGTATCTTAATTTAATGTTTAATGCAGCTTCATGTTATCCATGAATGCTGTCCATACTATTTACCTACATTGTGACACTTTGATGGACACAAATTATTATACAAATACTTTTCTTAACTACTTGTCTCCCACCCACAGTAGTTATACTGCTGGTGAACAACACTGGAAGTCCAGACAACAAACCTGTACATTGCCACCTGTCTGCCTGGTTTGAGGCACGTGCCCCCTGCCGACCCGTGCTGTGAATGGACACAGCATGAATTTTGCAACAGATTTCAGCCAATGATTTTGGTTGAAATCAGCTGATCAGCTGTGTCCAATCACAGACAAAAACACAGAACTCTGTGTGCATAGGAATATTGATCAAGCTGTTTCTTCTCCCTGCAAAGCAGGGAGAAAAAAACAGCTAGATCAAAAAATAAAGCAGCACATATTACACACATTACATATTGTTAGCCACACAGTTACCCCTCGATTGACCTTAGATGTTAACCCCTTCCCAGCCAGTGTCATTAGTACAGTGTCAGTGTACAGTATTGTCACTGATCATTGTATTATAGGGCGTACACACGGTCAGGCTTTGTTCGGACATTCCGACAACAAAATCCTAGGATTTTTTTCGACGGATGTTGGCTCAAACTTTTTTTGTCTACACACGGTCGCACAAAGTTGTCGGAAAATCCGATCGTTCTAAACGCGGTGTTGTAAAACACGTACGTCGGGACTATAAACGGGGCAGTGGCCAATAGCTTTCCGACAACGGATTTTGTTGTCGGAAAATTTTATCTCCTGCTCTCCAACTTTGTGTGTCGGAAAATCCGATGGAAAATGTCCGATGGAGCCCACAGACGGTCGGAATTTCCGACAACACGATCCGATCGGACATTTTCCATCGGAAAATCCGACCGTGTGTACGGGGCATAAGTGTCGCTAGTGATGTCAGTGTCAGTTAGTGACCCTCCCAGATAGTGTTAGTTAGCACCAGATTGTCCCCTACACTATTACAGTCGCACTACAAGTTGCTCGTCCTTGCTACAGTATAGCGTCTATAGCTGTGTAAATTCCAGTATACAGTATATGCCATCGTTTTTAGATGTTATCACTTTCACACAAACCAATTATTATACTTATTGAGATTTTTTTTTTTTTACCAAAGACATGTAGCAGAATACATTTTGGCTTCGATTTATGAAGAAATTAGATTTTTTTTTTATTGGATATGCTTTATAACAGAATGTAGAAAATATCGTTTTTTTGTGGTTTTTTTTTCAAAATATTTAGTTTTTTTCCTTTTTATAATAAAAACGAATAAAACCCAGTGGTAATCTAATACCACCAAAAGAAAAGCTTTATTTGTGTGTGGGGGGGGGGGGGGGGAAATGATATAAATTTAATAATTTGCGTACAGTGTTCCATGATGGTGCAATTGGCAGTTAAAGTTGCACAGTGCTGAATAGCAAAAATTGCCCTGATCATGAATGGAAGAAGTTAAACCTTCCAGAGGTCAAGGGGTTAAAGTGGATCCCTCAAAACAAAACACAAAAAATGCACTGTTGAAAAAACATTGCAATGAATATATTGTAACTCTAATTTTAAAACAATTGCTTGTATTTTTTCCCCGATAATCTTGTGTTGGCTAGGCACCTTTCACGCAATCTCTACCAAAGCATAGGTCATGTGGTCTGCGCAGATGACAAGCCTTGTAGGAAACAATGTCAGCAGGGTGATATTAGCTCTGTAATCTCATTTACAAAATAGGATGCCAACTCTCTGCAGGCAAAACAGCACTGCTGATACTATTCAGAGCTACAAAGGGAAGCATCGTAAGAAGCGTACTAAAAGAGCTAAAATAGCCCGTTTGCTAAATATTTGTTTTTAAATTCCAAGCTGCATATTATTTTTCACAGAAATAGATGCTTTCCCCTCTTTAATGTATTATCACTAAATGCACTCTTCCATAACTGAGAGAGGCCAATAAGCACAGAAATTTGAGTCTGGTTCAAGTGGTCGTGTTATTGTAGTAAATAATTCCTTTCACATCCTGATTTTAGGTTTTAATTGGGTGCAACTGGAATTTCACATGTTGAGGACAGCAAAACAGAGCAAGGAAGGGTTAGACCATCTGAAAAGTTTTAACTGATGTCTGTGTCCCCAATGGAGATATTCACCCCCTCTGTTTGCTCTGGTGACCATTGTCACCAAGAGAGAAAGTGAGGGAAACCCACAATTTTAGAGTTACCACCAGAATAAGACGTAAGGTAAATCATCCAAAGGGGGTGATAATCACTTTTCTCCAGGACAAAACCTGATGAGAAATCTCCCCAGTGGGACACAAAAATCAGAAAGAGCTGTTAGGGGTTTAACCCTTCCCTACTCTATCCAAAACTGAAAAATGGCTTGGCTTTATATACACTTTACATTATTGCTCTGCTGTGATTGTAAGCTCTAACAAGCAGGGCCCTTTGATTCCTCCTGTATTGAATTGTATTGTACCTGTACTGTCTGCCCTCATGTTGTAAAGCGCTGCAAACTGTTGGGGATATACAAATCTGGTATAATAATAATAAATACATAGCTCCCAACTGTCCCTGATTTAGAGGGACTGTCCCTGATTTGGAACAATGTCCCTCTGTCCCTCATTCCTCCTCATTTGGCCCTCATTTGGTTCTGATCTATATAGATGTATATAAAATGCACTTTTTATCTATCAAAGGTGTTTTACAGCGCTAAACCTTTCATCTGATTTCTAAATTGCTGCATTTGTGAATTCCAAAAGCCAATATAAAGGAAAAGTAGTGGTTAAAAAAGCACTTGTGGGTTAAACCAATCTTGTTTTTTGTACAAGTCTCCTTTAAGGGGGCGAGGCAATGGGGTATGTCCAATTCCTGCATGCTTTTGCTGATAGGTGTCCCTCTTTCCCATCTCAAAAAGTTGGGAGGTATGTAAATATACATTAATTAAATTAATAATAATAATTCAAATTATACATAATAAATTAAATATAATAATAATTACTCTTTGTGCTGTGTCACAGAAAAATTACATTTATATTCAGTGATCAGAAATTGGGTCTGGTTTGTTCCAAAAGGAATTTGCAGTTTATCCATCCACCCCTAATCACCCCTAATCTACTGATATAATCTACTGATATAATCTAGCCATACTGTGGAAATCTGATATACGAGGAATATATTGTACTAATGTACATACCTGTGCGGAATTCAACAATGGTACTTTTACTGTCACACTGTTCTCCATGTGCAGTCACTATAACAGTATAGTTCCCACCACATTCTAAAGAGTCGATTCTACATGTGGTTTCCTCTGTACTGCAAAAATAAGTATTTCCACCATGATCTCGCACAGTTGCTGTGTAGTTCCTGGCTCCTGGTGTTCTGTCCCATGACACATCTGTTATATTTGTTCCACAGATAACCTCTGTTCTCACATTTTGTGGAATACAAGGAGCTAGAGAATCAAAAGACAAAAAATGTTAAATGATAGTGTAACTACAGAAAAAAAAAAAATTTTGGTTGGAATACAGTATGGAAGGTTGAAGTCTTCTGTCAGGTTTTCTATTGCTGTTTGTGTGCCTGTTTGGAACATTACCCCTCACTATGGGGGAGATTTTCTAAAACTGGTACACACAGAATCTGGTACAGCTATGCAGAGTAACCAATCAGCTTTTTAACTTAAGTTTGTTCAATTAAGCTTTGACATTAAGCCCTCGTTCACACTGAACATGGCTTTGAAATCATGCGAGTTCAAAGACGCATTTCAGTCTCACTTCAGAGGCGATTGAAAGACATCGGTGTGGGTCCATGCACAAATGTCTGTTAAAATGGCCCCCAAAGTCGGCAAAAGTAGCGCAGGGACTACTTTTGGAAATCGGTGCAGCGCTGCAAAGTCGGCGTTGCACCGATTGGGACACTCCTATTGCCAGCAATAGGCTGCGATTTCACAGGCAATCTCACCTGTCAAATCACATGTCAAATTGCGCCGATGTGAACGGGGACTAAAACCTAGAACCTGGATTGGTTATTATTCTCAGCTGCACCACATTCTGTTTGCCCCAGTGTTAGTAAATCTCCCCCTATCTGTCTTAGAGATAGGTGTAAATTGGACGGAAAGTAAAGGTGATTCTCTCCCACAGAGAAATAGACTCTGGGTCTTTGGGAGAGTGTTTAGGGCACGCAGACACTGAGCAGCACTGCATTATATGGAGGAAGGGAGTATGTGGCATGTTACCTAGAAATAACAGTTTTTTTCGGGGGCTCAGATGAAGCGTGGGGAAAGCAAATTTAGTCACCTTATGTTATCTGCTTTTCAGAAACTTGTCACCCCACCTATTAGAGACAAAGTACAGGGTTGCTTTAAAACCTGTGCCATCAGGTTTTTACTTTCTGGCTTAGTGATGGGTGTCAGTGGAACAAGAAGTGAGGAAATCTCCCAAACAAGGACACAGGCAGCAATACAAATCCAGCAGAGGCACTAAGCCTTACCTACTCTAAAATAACAAAAGATTTGTCTGGATTTAAGCTTCAACTAAGAAATTATAATGTACATGTGAGAAGAGTGAGGTGACTAATACATAGAGAATGTCATTCCTAACCTTGAATTTCAAGAATAAGGTTGGTTTGCAGTTCAAGCAATGTGCTCCCATTCCCATATACTGTGATTTGCAGAGTATTTTAAATATTCTCAGTGATGTTTAGCCCTGGTTTCACACTGGTGAGGTTTTGAAATCGCACTACTTCAGCGTGATTTGAAAGCTGGAGATCGGTGCGATTTGCACCTCTGATTTCATTGGGGCTTGCGACTTCCTTTAACAGAAGTCTAGAGATTGCTCAAATGAACTTTTTGTGAGCAGTCTTCTCCAGGTCCCTGGAAGTATATACTGTATAATATCCTGACTTCCCTCTGACTTTACTAATGTGCATGCTTTGTGTCGCAAAGTATTCAGTCCACACAAAGTCAGTCCACACAAAAGTAATGCTTTTCCAGAGAGAAAAGATTAAAGAACATCAAGTCAGACAACATCAAGCCAGAATACTGGGCATGTAATGATTATCAAATTGTCATATTATTCAAAATAATCTGTATTTTAAAGATTTATATGACATGCAGTGGCGACTGGTGCTCAAAATTTTTGGCGGGGCGCAAACAAACTGAAAAATTCTGAAAAAAACCCCATCAATTGCAGCCACTGTGCCATCAAACGCAGCCACTGTGCCCATCAATTGTCGCCACTGTACCATCAAACGCAGCCACTGTGCCCATCAATTGCCACCACTGTGCCATCAAACGCAGCCACTGTGCCATCAAACGCAGCAACTGTGCCCATCAATTGCCGTCACTGTACCATCAAACACAGCCACTGTGCCATCAAACGCAGCCACTGTGCCAAACGCAGCCACTGTGCCATCAAACGCAGCCACTGTGCCATCAAACGCAGCCACTGTGCCCATCAATGGCCGCCACTGTACCATCAAACACAGCCACTGTTCCGATCAATTGCCACCACTGTGCCATCAAACGCAGCCACTGTGCCCATCAAACGCAGCCACTGTGCCCATCAAACGCAGCCACTGTGCCCATCAAACGCAGCCACTGTGCCCATCAAACGCAGCTACTGTGCCCATCAAACGCAGCCACTGTGCCATCAAATGCTGCCACTGTGCCCCATCAAATACAGCTACTGTGCCCATCTTCTGCAGCCACTGTGCCCATCTTATGCAGCCACTGTGCCCATCTTATGCAGCCTCACTGTGCCCCATCAAATGCAGCCTCACTGTGCCCCATCAAATGCAGCCTCACTGTGCCCCATCAAATGCAGCCTCACTGTGCCCCATCAAATGCAGCCTCACTGTGCCCCATTAAATGCAGCCTCACTGTGCCCCATCAAATGCAGCCTCACTGTGCCCCATCAAACGCAGCTTCACTGTGCCCCATCAAACGCAGCTTCACTGTGCCCCATCAAATGCAGCCTCACTGTGCCCCGTCAAATGCAGCCTCACTGAGTCTCATACTTACCGTACAAGCAGCTCCGCTCGGGCCGTGCGTTCCGTGGAGCTGCAAACATCACTACCAGTTTCCCTGTGGAACAGGGAAACCGGAAGTAACCTCTTAACTTGAACAACAAAGCTCCTGTCCGTAGTAATACTATGGGTGGATGTTGCTCGACACTTTGGAATGCGCCACAAAGCAGGTCAAAAGCCTGCAAATAAAGTGCCTCCTCGGCAATCTAGTGATTGCATTGACATGGTGCTTCCTACAGTGTACTGTGTCCGGCACCCGAACACAGTGCACTTAAAGAACATTTTTTTTTTTCTTTTTTAAAGGGGCCTTTTAAAAATTTTTTTTTTTTTTGTGACTGCTTTTGGACGGGCCGCCACTGATGACATGTAGTAACAATAATACACTGTTTCTCTAGCAGGTCTTACCACTGTAGATATCGGTAGCGTTGGACATGCTGTTACAGTCAGAGTTAGATGCTATTAGTGATACGCTGTACATTTGTCCACACTCCAAGGCATAAATATCACATGTTGTGCTATTTGATGAACACACGTCATTCCAACCATTTATGCCAGTCACAAGAGCCACATATGAAGTAGCTCCTTGGGAAGGATCCCATAATAAAGACGCCATGTTGGTTCCACATTGAAACTGCGCTCTTATATTTGAAGCAATACATGGTGCTGTGAAACACAAAAAGTTGAATAAACATTGATATTTCATAGAGTAATATACTCAACATGTAATTCACAGGGTAATATCCTCGAAATGCAATCAAAGTAACCCTGTAAAATATACAGCATTTCACAAAAGTGAGTACACCTCTCACATTTTTGTAAATATTTTATTATATCTTTTCATGTAACAACACTGAAGAAATGAAACTGAAATAATGGTGGCCACACAAAATATTGACACTTTGGGCCCAATTTGGACATTAGATTAGAGGACAAGCGTGTTAAATTATCACATTTATCAGATTCTATTTAACCTATTCCTCTTAAGCCACTCACACTGTGCTATTTCTACATGCCGACCACTCATCTTGGTATGGTAATCCCTCTTTTTTTTAGTGTGCCACTGGGTGCCTGCCCTAGAGTCTGTATTTACTTTTCCTAGCTAAAAAGCAATGACAGGAGTGTCAGGGACCTATCTGTGGTAAATAATCTCACAGCTCCAGACGTCTAGTCTATAGTAATTGCAGGCTGCTGGGACTCAGGGCTGCCAATACTGCCATGGTTGCCAGAATAATATGAAAAAAGCATATGCTTCTGGGGGGGGGAGTGGTCTGGAAGAGCTTGTGGCACTGGCATTGGACAGTGCACTGGACTACATGGCCTGCTTTCAGTGTGTGAGTCTTTAGATAGTTCTCTGGCTTCTTTGTTATCATAAAAAACCTATAAACCATGCGCTTACTCCAAAAAAGTCATAGATGTAAGCAGCTAACACAACAAATAGAAAATAAAATATAAATCATATGTAACCAAGTGTAGCGCTAAAAAATGAGAAAGAAAATATTGCTATACCACATATAATAGCAAAATGAATTGTGAAAAGATAGTGTTTTGTATACTTTATGAACATTCATACATATAGAACACATATTATAAAGCCTTAGGGTCACCAAAAGTGATAACAGGATGTAAAAATGGCAACAAAGTCCAAAACTGAATATGCAGATACGATGAACATAAATTTTGCAATGGTGATAAGTTCCAAAACATATACTCGTGAGAGATTTCTGTACGTAATCCAACATGTGCTAACAGACACTTGTGCGAAACCGCCACCTAGGATGACTGGAGGCTTACCAGAAAGTTGGGACCCACCTAGCATACGCTATATGGGTCAAACAGGCTTGGATTGCTCACTGGCAATGAAGGTAGGGAACCAAGGGCTGGTGAATGGTGAAGTTGTAACGTTGCTATCCCAAAGAGGTCTTCTTCATATGGAAGCTCGGACACCAACGGACATTACCCACATGTAATGAAGAAGGGGCTCATAGCGTAATTCCGTAAACCATAAAAAATGTATTAAAACGAAAAACACTTACATTTCAGAATAAAAAGCGCTTGCAAGTAAAATGGCGGCAGTGGAGTCCTCCCGACGTGTTTCGTCATACAAGACTTCATCTGGGGTACTTGCCCACTGCAGCCAGACTCCTTTATATAGGGACAAGGAACCCTCTGATGAGAATCCAGCTCCCAGGCTTGTTTGCATTGGCACTTCCGGGGTCATCCAAAATGGCGGACCAGAGTGCTATCCAAGCCTCTCTTTCATGTAATTCAATTCCCATAGGTCTAATGGTGTCATGTGTTTCAAGAGAAGACGTGGTGCTGAGTGCCTTCCAAGCCTCTCTTTCACATGATTCCATTCCCATAGGTCTAATGGTATCATGTGTTTCAGGAGGAGACATGATGCTGAATGCCTTCGAAACCTCTCTTTCAAATGATTCCATTCCCATAGGTCTAATGGTGTCATGTGCTTCAGGAGGAGACATGATGCTGAGTGCCTTCCAAGCCTCTCTTTCAAATGATTCCATTCTCATAGGTCTAATGGTGTCATGTGCTTCAGGAGGAGACATGATGCTGAGTGCCTTCCAAGCCTCTCTTTCAAATGATTCCATTCCCATAGGTCTAATGGTGTCATGTGCTTCAGGAGGAGACATGATGCAGAGTCCCGGCGTCCAGAACCTCCCACTTCCACTTGTTACTACCCCTTATGACCTCTTAGTGGGTGTATGGAGGGGGAGACCGTGACTCTGCATCACCACATCAGTGACATCCCCCCTAACGTATATTACGATAAAAAACCATGCTCGCGCATGCGCGCGGCGTAGTTCAGCGCGGTGACATCAATGAAGGGCGAGGCCGCAACTGTGCGTCTCAACCTCAATCACATCCCCATAGTCTAATAGAGACCTCACTCGCGCATGCGCGCGGCGTGGTCCAGCGCGGTGACGTCATCAAAAAACGACGCGTGCGTACATCACCTCCGGTCTCCGTTTGATCACACCAGGAAGTGACCTGCAAAGAGGGGAAAAGGGCCGGAAATGATGTTGTAATCCCCAGACCGGCCTTCAAAGTGTAGGCAATGAGTGTGCATTAATGGGTGACCTAAACACGATCAGGACTTCATTCAAAGATGATAGATGAGTCCATGAAAACGAAGAAGAAAAAAAAATGAAAAAAATGTGAAGAAGATGGATTCTCAGCAGGAGAGGGAAGAGATGGACAATTAATTATTCCATCTCTTGACTCACTCTATGTCCCCATATAGCTCATATTGTATTACTTCAAAAATGACAATACTTTAATAATAACTACCCAATTGTCAAAATAAAGTAAATATAATCATAATAATAATAAAATAATGTGTAACAGATGGAAAGGCACATGCATGTAAAAAATATCAGACATAATATACACCCTAGATATTAGTACTCCTAAACGGAAGTTAGTGTTTCTTATCTCATGATAAATCTGTCAAGACTCGTTTATAAAGGCATTAACATCTACTTCCACATTCATGCCTTGAGGAAAAAAGGTCTGTAGTTCATACGCCCAGAACATTTCAAGGCGAGAGACCCCTCTGATTTTGGCCCCCCCCTCCACGGCGGGACGTATTTGTCTATAATGACAAATTGTGAACCAGTGGGGTTACTATTATGATATTGCTTGTAATGTCTGGGTACCGTATGCTTAGAGTCCCTGCCTTTGATTAGAGCAATGTGTTCCCCTACCCTTGTTGTAAACGTTCTGGTGGTACGACCAATGTATTGTCTACGACAAGGGCATGTGATAAGATATACTATGTATTTGGTACTACACGTGCAAAAAGATTTCACTGTATATCTTTTCCCCGTGACTGTGGATGTGAATTCTGTGACTACGTCCTTCCAGGTTATTGTGCAAACATACCACACATTTTCTACACGGGTAAAAGCCTGTCATGTTATGGAAAAAAGAAGGCCGGGATGGTGGATTTATAACATTGGGGGCTATCTGACCCTGTAGAGATGGTGCTCCCCTAAATATAATCTTGGCCTCTTCTGGCAATGACCCGCCCAGAATGTTATCATGTCTCAAGACATCCCAGTGTTTTTTTACAATGCTTTTAATTTGTTTGTGCTGGGTTGAGAAAGATGTTATCATTGCCCATTTAAACTTTTTATCCGGTTCTTTTTTTGGCTTTACCTCGAGTAAAGTTTTCCTTTCAATATTCATGGCTCTCTGGATCTCAAAATCCAGGTTGGCGTTGTCATACCCTTTGTCTATAAATTTTTGTTTAAGGACACCTGCTTGTGTGATAAATAATTCCGTGTCCGTGCAGTTCCTACGGAGCCTGAGAAATTGGCTGCGAGGAACAGCACTTAACCAGGATCTATGATGGCAACTGGTGGAGGGAATAAAACCATTGCGGTCAGTGGGCTTAAAGTAGGTGTTAAATTTACATTTTCTGTCTACTATTTCTATCTCCAAGTCCAGGAAATGTATCTTGGTCCTGCTGGCCTCATATGAAAGGGTCCTTGTCCCTATATAAAGGAGTCTGGCTGCAGTGGGCAAGTACCCCAGACGAAGTCTTGTATGACGAAACGCGTCGGGAGGACTCCACTGCCGCCATTTTACTTGCAAGCGCTTTTTATTCTGAAATGTAAGTGTTTTTCCTTTTAATAAATTTTTTATGGTTTACGGAATTACGCTATGAGCCCCTTCTTCATTACATGTGGGTAATGTCCGTTGGTGTCCGAGCTTCCATATGAAGAAGACCTCTTTGGGATAGCAACGTTACAACTTCACCATTCACCAGCCCTTGGTTCCCTATCTTCATTGCCAGTGAGCAATCCAAGCCTGTTTGACCCATATAGCGTATGCTAGGTGGGTCCCAACTTTCTGGTAAGCCTCCAGTCATCCTAGGTGGCGGTTTCGCACAAGTGTCTGTTAGCACATGTTGGATTACGTACAGAAATCTCTCACGAGTATATGTTTTGGAACTTATCACCATTGCAAAATTTATGTTCATCGTATCTGCATATTCAGTTTTGGACTTTGTTGCCATTTTTACATCCTGTTATCACTTTTGGTGACCCTAAGGCTTTATAATATAAGTGTTCTATATGTATGAATGTTCACAAAGTATACAAAACACTATCTTTTCACAATTCATTTTGCTATTATATGTGGTATAGCAATATTTTATTTCTCATTTTTTAGCGCTACACTTGGTTACATATTCTTTGTTATCATGTGATCAAGATTTGGTTAACACAGTTGCGCAGAAACATATAAACCTTGGTAGGTGAAACTATCACTGAAAGGGGTTTATTATTTTTATATTATGTACAAAGTGAAAATGGCACAGCAACTTTCATCTGTCCTTCTGCATATTTATTGTGCAATACTACCTCCGGTATCATTGAGTGTATATGCGAGGCGATATAGACACTTCAGATACATCCGGCTGGAGTGCAGGACTTTGGAGGGGGCAGCATGCTGAGAGGCTGAGCTAGCTGCTGGTTAGGCATCTGGGCGGATCCTGAAATTAAAGTGGATATCCCTCCAGATTCTGGACCGGCTAAGTGATGTCAGCCAACAGCCGAGAGCTTTGGCCAAACTTGTCCCTTAACCGATTCAGCCCCGGAAGATTTTACCCCCTTCCTGACCAGAGCACTTTTTGCGATTCGGCACTGCGTCGCTTTAACTGACAATTGTGCGGTCCTGCTTGTTGAACCCAAACAAAATTGACGTCCTTTTTTTCCCACAAATAGAGCTTTCTTTTGGTGGTATTTGATCACCTCTGCGGATTTTATTTTTTTGCGCTATAAACAAAAAAGAGCGACAATTTTGAAAAAAAAAAACGCATTATTTTTTACTTTTTACTATTTACTATAATAAATATCCCCCAAAAATATATAAAAAAAACTATTTTTTTCTTCTTATTCTTCTACATATTTTTGGTAAAAAAAAAATCGCAATAAGCGTATATTGATTGGTTTGCGCAAAAGTTATAGCGTCTACAAAATAGGGGATAGTTTTATGGCATTGTTACTATTAATTTTTTTTATTAGTAATGGCGGTGATCTGCGATTTTTATCAGGACTGCGACATTATGGTGGACACATCGGACATTTTTTAAACTATTTTGGGACCATTGTCATTTATACAGCGATCAGTGCTATAAAAATGCATTGATTACTGTGTAAATGACACTGGCAGTGAAGCGGTTAACCACTAGGGGGCGATGAAGGGGTTAAGTGTGTCCTAGGGAGTGATTCTAACTGTGGGGGGGATGGGCTTCAATTTTCATGACAGCGATCACTGCTCTCGATGACAGAGAGCAGTGATCTCTGTCATGACACAAGCCAGAACTGGGAAATTCCTTGTTTACATAGGCACTTCCCCGTTCTGAGGCTCCGTGGCACAATCGCCGAAAGTGACGTAATGTGTTGAAAAGTTTTGTATGTATTCTTTCCTTTCTGAGCATGCGTAGTCTTGCTCTTACGATTTTTTTCGTACGAAAACCGTACTAATGAATCGAAAATCGGACGTTGAGTGCACATCGGACAAAAATGTTATAGTCTGCACATCCAGCTTTTGTCTGACGAAAAAACGCAATCGGCTGTCGAAAGCACCGTACTAATGATCCGAAAATCTGCAGACAGCCTGTCGTACAAATTTTTCCATCACTCTCCTATTCCGCAAGGGAGGGAATAGCAGAAGTTTTCCAGTGATGGAGTATAACCATCCTGGATATCCTTCTTGGCGGACTTGATAAGTCCCAGGAATTTGGGTCACCATAAGCTTACATTGGAGGATTTGTGTCCAAAACACTTGTAATGGTGGAGAATTATGCCTTTGGTGCTGCACCTCCAACACAGGCGTGCCTGGGCACACCCTAATCACTGTGTGCTATGCAGATTCCCCTATTGCCTGGGCTTCCCCCAAGTTTCGGAATGGAGAGTGGGGGAAGGTTCTGGTAAATATGTGATTTACCGGCCCCTTCCTTTTCTAAATGAACACATTGAACACACTCACTCACTGTGTTCATTCATAAACGAAACATAGGAAACTGTGTTTCCTATGCTTCAGTTTGTGAATGAACAGGAAGTCGCTCAGCACAGAGCACTTTTCCGTTCATTCACTGTCCAGTGCAGCTGAGGCTGCAGAGACAGGCATGTGTGTTTGAGCTTTGGGGTGCGCACCCTAATGCAATAGGCTTAGCACACCTATGACCTCCAACAAAGATCCAAAACTGAAAGGTCAAACTATTGGAGGGTGGAGTGGCATCTGTAACACTTAAGTCTCATACACACAATCGGATTTTCCACATACAAAACCTCAGACTTTTGTCCAAAGGGCGTTGGCCAGGAACTTGTCTTGCATACAAACAGCAAGGAATTGTCGGCCAACAAGTTCAATTGTCATGCCCCACCCTTTGGGCTCCTTCTGCTAATTTTGTGTTAATAGAAGTTTGGTGAGTGTTGATTTTGCGCTTTTCATTTTGCGCTTTTTAGTTCGTTTCCGAACGGCCCTTCATCAGCCAGCCATGTTGCGGAATCGGAGGAGATAATGTGTTATTTATTATTGGCCTTGGAGTTATTGCTTTGACCCAAGTCCAGCCCAGGAACAGGAGGAGGAGAATTTCTTGGACCTAAAATTGGTTGCTTTATTAATCGTTACCAATTATGTCATGTGCCTTTGCTGCGGGAGCTCCAGAAGAATAATCCGGATGATTTTTGGAATTATCTCTGGATGACAGACCCCTGCTTTCACCAACTCTTGGCATTGTTGACCCCCTATATTAAGAAGCAGGACACATACATGAGGCTTTTATTTTATTTTTTGGTTGAATAATGATTTGATTTGGTATATTTTCTATATTTTTGGATGCATAAAATGCACTTTTTGGTTAAGTTCTATTGGCAGATAGCATGTCTAATTTTCTTTGTTTTCTTTTTTTAATGCACAATAAAAAAATTGTGTAGAATAATACTTGGCTATGCGTTTTACTTCAAATGACAGTTTGGGAGTAGGCAGTTACATTTTAAAAAATACAATGTAAAATTAACAAGGGACACCAACATAGTTGTTTCTTTGATATAAAAAACTACGGGATAATGGTGTTGTAGTAACTTGACCAAAAAAATAAAAAAACATAATAATATTATTTTTAATATCACTTTTTAAATGCGTTTGGCAGAACTTCATCAGTATCATCAGCAAATCAGCTTCATTATTATCCCATTAAAGAAGAGAATTGTGCGCTGCATTTCAAGATTTCATAATTTGCTGCGTCAAGAATGTGAATTCTCCATTACGAACGCTAGTTTTACTAGAATGACCGCTTCCGGCTCGTCCTTGCTTCCGAGCATGCGTGTTTTTTTTTTTTTATTTTGTCTGACGGAAATCCGACAACAGACCGTTGTCCGCGGAAAATTTATAAACCTGCCATCCAACATTTGTCCATGGAAAGTTGGCCAACAATTGTCTGATGGAGCATACAAACGGTCGCATTTTCCGCCAACAGCCTGTCATCACACAATTGCATTGGAAAATCGGATTGTGTGTACGAAGCTTTAGAAATGTGTTTGAATCCCTTTTCCTGCACTTTTGTCACAATGGACAATTTGTGGGTCAGGATAAAACATTTTTCCCAGTCTGTCGGAGTAATAGAGGTCTGAAGTTCTTTTTCCCACATTAGTGTGTATAAAGGGGGGTCTGATGACCGTGCATATGCATATTTAAAATAAAACCTGCCTTGTTTCTCCCTCTTAGTGCTTAATCACATGGCAATACAGTGCCCAGATCAGTGTGTTTGCGATCAGCTGTGGCCACTTGACCTGTATAAATCAATCACATATAGGGATTACGTATGGTTAGGGAAAAATGGACGATGCAAATTGTCTGTTTACAGGGCCATTTTATTCGTCCCTAACTACATGTATATTTTGGGATGCCGGGGGATTTAAAAGTTGGTGGGAATGAGGAGGGAGGACATAGTGATGAACAATATATTATAGTAAACCAAGCTGACCAGCCAATATACAATATTTGCAGTTGTCTCTCAAATAAGGCGCTCTAATTTCTATTGCAAGATAAAACCTGCTTGGTCTTTTCTTTTATGGTCTAATCAAGCTGCATACTTACTGTCCACCCACTGAACATAAGTTGTGGCTTTGATCTCTCAGATAACACACTGCATTTTTTATTGCAAGTGTAGCCAGGTGCTGTCATAAAGTTCTTTGAGTAAAGACTGTTTGCATCAACCACTGTGGGATAGAAAGTCCCAGCATGTCCTCACATTAAGTTCCCTTTGACTTCCATTTTCCCCTTCTGATTGGCTTAGACCAGGTGCCAAGGGGAGGAGGGCGTTGAAGAGAGGATTTATGGGATATGTAGTTCTATTAGATCCAAATGGGACTATTTTCTGCTGAGAAAGAGACTACACTTCCCAGAAGGCCTCAAAATCCAAAGAGGAGGAGAGTGGGGGACCATTTAAAAAGCCACTGGGGTAAGTGGGAACATTTGGCGCTAGATCGGGGACAGAGACAGAAGAGAAAGCAGAGTGTGCACTGGAACCACACAGTAGAGTCACCGGTCAATCCTCACAGAAACACAGGGCACACCGATCAGGTCAGGGAACCATACTAAGTGTGCAGAAGACCCCAGCAAGTCCATCCAAATTCAGTGCATCAGCATATGAGGGGCCCCTCCACCAATAGGACCTACTGCTGAAGTACAGGAGCTGGTGAGAGGGCTAACTCATCCTTTCCTCTGCTTAGTAGACACTGGTGCTTTAGTCTACCACAATTTGCCTCTACCGCTTCTTCAAAACCCCCACAACCAATCACACCACTTGCAGACAATTGCATTGACTTTGTTAGTTCAGCACCTGAACTTTAATATCGTTATATGGATAATCTCCCTTTCTCCTTCTATCTGTCCTTTACACTGAACTTGCTATACTCCTGAATTTGACTTCAGTCATCTGTATAAGCACTTGATAGTTTATTCTTTGTAATGGCCCACTGACTTTGATTGGAAGGAAACCAGTGAACCCTATCATAAATGCATCACCGTAAGGGCCCCAAACAAGCCTGCAAATGATAAGGCTTGTCCTCTATGACAATACATTTTTTTTCCATTTGAGGATATTATCAACTACCGGTATCCTTACACGGGGAATCCTTTATCACTGACATTGCAAAGACCTGCAGGCAGACTTGGACTTATCAGGGTCATGTTTGGGTCACCTGGCGACAGCATAGTCAAAAGAAAGGGGTCTTGTTGCTATAATCCAGCCATCACCACTGTGCCCTTAGGGTCCCTGCTAAAGTTTAGCTGATTTAATAATTGGTTAAAAAAAAAGAAAATTCTGGGCCCGGTTGTTCCTTCCCTCTCCCGTCACTGTTCGTATAGTAGTTCCCTGTATAGAGTTAGGGGTATTGTATTTTACTGTTTCTTGCTGGATGGTTATTCTGGTTTAAGCTGTCCTTTGGGAATATAATCACAGCTTCACTTAAGTTGGTGTCGTTTAATTGCTTGTCAGGGGTGTATCAGAGTGGTTGATGCAGTAATATTGGGTGTCCCCCCCCCCCCTGAGTCAGATTCAGAGGGTGTAATCATTCTGTGGCTCCTTCGGGGGTGCACTACGCAATATATAATCTGCCTCTTCTCCTTATATTTGAGCCTAACAAAGCTGCTTTTATACTGCCCAGCCACCAATAGCAGCCATGAGCTTGCTTTAAACCATTATTTACTATGCTATTAAACTTGTGACAATTTCACTTTAAATAATTCTTTAGTTAATAAAAAAAGTGTTATACAAAGAACTTAGAATGAAACAATTATATATTGTACTGTATTACAGGGGGTCCCCGGGTTACAAACAAGTTAGGGACTGTAGGTTTGTTCTTAAGTTGAATCTGTTTGTAAGTCGGAACAGGTACATTTTTTAAGTGTAGCTCCAGCCAAAAAAACTATTTTTAAGCTTTTTGGATAGCATAGGGAAGGGTTATCATCCCTGTAACATTTGTTCTGCTGTCTGTGCACCTTTTCAGAAGATTTCACCTCACTTTCTGTCCCAATGACAATTGGATTTTGAAAATTTTGGGTTGTTGTGGCAACAAGCCTTGGTGATAAAGCATCAGTGGAAGTACCTTTTCCCCATAATAACTCTTACAGGAGTGAATTACCCTTCCTAGGGGTAGATTTCCTCTCACTTCCTGTTGTCTCCCTCCGTTTGTAAGTAGGAGTTGTTTGTAAGTCGGATGTTTGTAACTAGGGGACCCCCTGTACTGTGTTAGTTATACTGCAGTTATTGATATCAATTTCCCTCACAGTCTTCTAACTTTTAGGGCTGTAGATGTACAATGTTCCATAAATTCTTAATAAATAAAGAAATACCTGTTCGAAATGTCTGCACATCTAAGCTCACATTAGCTTGTTGAATATTGAAGACCGTGACAGTTGCACTATATGTTTCACCACACTGAAGTCCACTAATGTCACAGGTGTTGTTTGTTGTTTCACATGTATATTTCTCCCCAAGTGAGGATGTGACAAAGGACTTGTAAAGCACTGCGCCAATGGGCTCTGTCCAATGTAGCCTTACTGCATCAGAGGTACAAGGATTAAATATGGATATGTTTTGAGGTACACAAGAACCTAAATGATAAAAAAAAGAAATTAAATATTATCTGTTTTACTGCTAAAGAAAATAAATAATAAGTAAATGAAAAGCATCAAATTAATGACAGGATCATATGAAAACAATTATCAGCACAGGAGGCAAATCTTACATGCTTGAAGATCGGTGATGCTCTGCACCATACTGCTGCAGACTTCATTCTGTGCCTGCACTGCCACGGTGTATTTCTCCCCACATACTATGTCTGGAACCCAACATGATGTTTCTTGACTGCTACAATTGTATTTCTCTTCTTGTGGTCCAATCAGAATAGATGTATAATTTAAAGCTCCAAGGGACTGGCTCCATGAGACCAGTGCTGAGCCACTCACACAGTCCACGGCTGTGTTAATGTTTGTTGGAATGCAGGGGGCTGTAAATCACACAAAGAGAAACAAGTAACTATTTACGGAATCAAACTGTAGGGTTGATTTCTTAAAGCAAATTGACTTCGCAAGGACGTTTTCTCCAGAGCTTAGTAAATGAGGCGAAGCTCTGCTGACTTTCATCATCAAATCATGTGCAAGCAAAAAAATTTTTTTTTTAATTTTCGTTGCATGTGATTGGGTATTCTTTGCAAAGTGAAGCGTTACTTCATTTACTAGGCTCTGGAGCAAATGCCCTAACTGCACTTGCAAAGTACACAGTCTATTTGCCTTCAGTAAATTAACCCTATTGCTATCTATTATGCTTTCTGCATTTTTTCAGATTGTAGTTAAAGTGTTACTAAACCCACAACAGTAAAATCAGTCTGTATATGCAGTGAAGCATGCTTGTAATACTCACTCTGAAACCTAAGGGGTTAATCCTCTGCATTGTGTAAAAAGGCTGTTTAATCCCATCTTCTTTGATCCTCCCCTTCTTGCATTGTCTCCAAAACTTGTCCGGATAAGACAGAGTTACTGGAGTCAGGCTGCACATGCTCAGTTTGGTGTGTATTGCTAGAGAGTTTTTTTTTCTTGGGAGAGTGCATGTGATCAGCACAGGGCCAATCAGAATTGTCCAGACAGAGGGTCAGGGGTCCTGGATCCTGATAGGACAGCCAATGCACTGTGAAAACTCCTCAAACCAGCTTTAACCAGGAACTGGTAGAAGTCACAAGACTGCTATATACTGCTGATGAGAAAAGGTGTTTAGCAGTTTATATTTCCTAAAATTATTGCATTCCCATGTCCTGTGTACTGTGAGAGACCAGATATAGTGAATGCAGAGTCTTAGGTTTAGTAACACTTTAAATCTGGTTGTGTTGGCAAATATACCCTCAAATATTGCAACAGTGGATTATTTAGAGTGGGAAGCTGGAAAATTGAGTATTACAGGTAAGAGATCAATAATAAATGGCTGCCAAAACACAAATGGGATCTTTTAATGTAAAAAAAAAAACATTACAAATAAAGTAATGTAGGTTAATTTTTTTTTAAGTAACAACCATGTCATACTTACCTGCTCTGTGCAAGGATTTTGCACAGAGCGGCCCCGATCCTCCTTTTCTGTGGTCCCCTGGCGGCTCTCTTGGCTCTTCCTCTTCACCGAGAGCCCCCACGGAGAGACGCTTTCCATGGGGGCACCTGTGCGGGCGCACTCCCGAGTCCTGCTACTATGTCCATTAACACAGACAGCAGGACTCGGCCCTGCTCCAGGTCCCATGTCACTGGATTTGATTGACGGCAGTGGGAGCCAAAGGCTTCTGCTGCTATCAATCTATCCAATGAGGACCCGAGACAGCGGCTGGACTCGTTCTCATCGATGGAACGATGGGGTTCAGGTAAGAAAAAAGGGGGCTCTGGGAGGCAGCTGCAACACAGAAGGTTTTTCACCTTAATGTATAGAATGCATTAATGCATTAGGGTGAAAAACCACAAGACTTTACAACTTTACAACTTTACAACAAGACTTTACAACTCCTTTAACCACTTACCAGGCCACAACCAAATGACAGCTGCAGCACGGTCGAATAATTCTGGGAGAATGTACAATGATGTCCTTCCAGAATCGCGCTGCCGCACGCCCCCTGGGGCGCACACCGGGGAATGTCCATAACCGTTGGGTCTTCCAGACCCGGCGTGTCATGGATCGGGGTAAAGGGCCAATGACAGCGGCCCTTTACCACGTGATCACTCCGTCCAATGACAGAGTGATCACTTGTCAAGAAACTGGAGCATGTCCGGTTCAGCTCCTCCCCTCTCCTCGCACTGATCGGTATAGTGTGCGAGGAGAAGGAGGGAGGCAGTGCAGCGGAGCTGTAGGCTGGATCTGAAGTGCCCACAGCGCTGATCTGTGCCCATCTATGGCTCATCCATCCATCAAAATTCATGCTTGTCCATCCTCATTCATGCTCATCCATCCTCATTCATGCTCATCCATCCTCATCCATGGCTCATCCATCCTCATCCATCCCCAACCATGGCTCATCCATGGCTCATTCATCCCCATCCATGGCTCATTCATGCTCATCCATCCCCATCCATGGCTCATCCATGCCACATCAGTGCTCATCCGTGCCACATCCATGCCACATCAGTGCTCATCCGTGCCACATCAGTGCTCATCCATGCCACATAAATTCTCATCCGTGCCACATCCATGTCACATCAGTGCTCATCCGTACCACATCAGTGCTCATCCATGCCACATCCATGCCACATCAGTGCTCATCCGTGTCACATCCATGCCACATCAGTGCTCATCCATGCCACATCCATGCCACATCAGTGCTCATCTGTGCTACAACCATGCCACATCAATTCTCATCCGTGCCACATCCAACAATTGTGGGAAAAAATTACAACTTCAAAAAACTCACCATGCCTCCTACTAAATACCTTGGAATGTCTACAAACAGGGGTCATTTGGGGAGTATTTGTACCGTCCTGACTTTTCAGGTCCTCAAGAAATGAGATAGGCCGTCAGGTGTAATCAATTTTCAGTGACTGGCACCATAGCTTGTGGACTCTATAACTTTCACAAAGACCAAATAATGTACACTGATTTGGTTTATTTTTACCAAAGATATGTAGCAGTATAAATTTTGGCCAAAATTTATGAAGAAAAATTACTAATTTGCTACATTTTATAACAGAGGCAAAGAAAAATACAATTTTTTTACAAATGTTTTGGTCTTTTTTCATTTATAGCACAACAAAAAAAACTCAGTGGTGCTGATTTACCACAAATAGAAATCTCTATTTGTGTGAAAAAAAGAACAACAATTTCATATAGGTACAGTGTTACATAACTGAGTAATTGTCATTCAAAATGTGAGAGCACTGAAAGCTGAAAATTGGTCTGGTTAGGAAGGAGGTTTAAGTGCCCAGTGGGCAAGTGGTTAAGATATCGGCCATGTCCTCAAAGTGTTTATATTGAAGGGAACTCCAGCCAGGATTTTTGGGAAGATGGAAAAGAGTTAAAACTTATATCAGGTTTTAATTGCTGTCTGTGCACCCCACTGGAGATATTTTTCTTCACTTCTTGTCCTGTAGACATGTCAGGAAGTAAGAGAAAACCTCTCCAAACTTAGGGAAAATCCCACCAGCTAGCACCTGCAGTATTGCTATGCTTCTTCAACAGACTTAAAAGTACCTACAAGGTTTCTAACTAAGCAGAGCCTTGCTTGTAAATACAAAAATCTTTGTAATATAATATTTCTTCAATACTGTATCTATATAATCATATGCATAGTAATTGGAAAACTGGTAAAAGTGTTTGACAAATAAGCCTGTGCTTTTTTATATCACTAATTTGCATACTAACAAGTGTAATAATGTAAGGCATGCAAAACAACAAAAGGGGAAAAGCATGGAAAAAAGGGATTACTTTAGTAGTTATTTAGTATAATTTCCCTATACTAGCAATACCAGCTTCTGTTCGGTATACACTTTGTCTAAAATTGGATTAAAACGTTTTGGCCGCATTTACAAAATTAATAAACATGAACTAATAAAATGGGTTTTCTTGCTACATACCAGTCAAGATCTTTACAGCATTACTTAAAGGACCACGACACTGTCTGTTAGCGGCTGCCACAGTCACACTTAATTCATGTCCACATGGCAGGTTAGGGAAGGAGCAGTTTGGCAGTATGGAATTGCAAGTCCAGTTTCCAACATCAGAAGCCGTAAGATAGGAAATAAATGTTTCTACTTCTGACATCTGATTCCAGGAGATCTCCAAAGAGTTTGTGACACAGTCTATTTCAGCATGGACTTGTTCTGGAGCACAGGGAGCTATAGAGAAACACAATAGTCTTGTCAATGTGTTAGCAATTATAGGGGGAAATTCATTAACACTGGAGCACTCAGAATCTGGTGCAACAGTGCATGGTAGCCAATCAGCTTCTAACTTCAGCTTGTTCAATTAAGCTTTGACAATAAAACCTGGAAGCTGATTTTACATGCTGGTTTACATGCAGAGCTGCACCAGATTTTGCACTATGCAGTTTTAGTAAATAACCCCCATAGTGTCTAAGGCCAAGGCTTGGACAAGCTATAACTTTACAGCTTTATAACTTCAAATCCCACCATGCGCTGCTATCTGATGGATGTCAGTACCTGTTAGAACATATCCTTTATAAATAGCAAACAAGCCAATAGGTGGCAAAAATAAGATTAACATAATTTTGACCTTATTTCTAAACCCTTTAAAAAGCATTAAACATAATGTTGAAGGTCAGACAATGTACTGCATTACAAAGCCAATATACAGGGAGCTATAGAATACACTTGTTTCCAACCCAGTATATTAATACCCAATTGTTCCCACAAAATCACAGTACATAGAAGTACTATGAGTGATATCCCAGTTGTAACCTCCAACAGGTGTCCAGTGTTACCAGTATAGAGCTAGAAGAGTGCATTTATTATGCCAACATAGGAAGGGGCCAGGAGCGCCAGTGAGGGACCCAAGAAGAGGAGGTTTGGGGCTGCTCTGTGCAATTTCCTTGCACAGAGCAGGTAAATATAGTGATCTTTTTTTTTCCCTTTATGTTTCCTATATATCACTTTAATATACGAGGTGTGACCATTTAATTACCGGAATGCCCGCAGCGTAGCACTATGGTGGTGAGTTGCACAGCCATTCGCATTCGAGAGCATTCGGACATGTTCTAACTTGCATTCGCCTGGGTCGCAGACCAGTTGACTCGGTCTTGACGGAGTTGTAAAAGAAATAACATGTGTGTGCGTTGTGCTGTTGGCGGAAAAATGAGTGACAGGAATCTGGAGCAGCGGGTTAACATCAAATTTTGCGTAAAATTTGGCAAAAGTGCGAGTGAAATTTTAGCTCTGTTACAACAGGCTTAAGGTGAACATTCCATAAAGAAATCAAGTGTTTTTGAACAGCATAGGCGGTTTAGGGAGGGGCGGCAGGATGTCCACAATGACACAAAAAGTGGGCAGCCAGAAACACAAAGGATGGATGCAAACAGGGACAGAGTGTGAACCCTCATACACTCAGATTGAAAATTGAGTGTGCATATGATGACAGAATTGAACATGAACAGGGAAATAGTGCGGCAGATTCTAACGGAGGATTCAGGAATTAGAAAGATTTCTGCAAAGGTGGTGCCTCGAATCTTAACAGAAGATCAGATCCCATTCTGGGAATTAAATTGTCACACATCATATGTATATTATAGCTACTGAAATGCAGTCATACAGCATAGTGAGGCAGTTGATAACAATTATATTTCCTAATTTAGACATGCATACTATAAGGTAAAAAAAAATGCCAGAAAAACGCTGGATGAAAAATGCTGATAATAGCATTTTTGTGCCAGCTTCTAGTAGCATTTTAGTAGCTTTTAGGAGCAGTTAGGAGCATTAGGCATCTTGCTCACTGCAGCTTGAAAAAGCTTAGTACAGCTTTTTTTTTTACTGCGCTAAAATACAGCCCATTAATTGTAATGTGCCTATACATACAGGCACATAAACAAGCGGCGTGCATTCTTCAGTAAAAATAAAAATAGAAAAATTAGCTTTTTTGTTTTTGCACATTTGCACCCGGAAATGGGCAAACGCATATACGCAAAAATGCACATAAATTTGCGCAAATACATTCAAAAATAAAACGTCTGAAAAAGTAGATGCTCAAACAGGTGTATCATGTGCAAGAGGCCTTAGCATTTTATTGGCGTTTTTGCAGTACATGAAGAAAAAAAAAGAAAAAGCTCAAAAAAAGTTGTTAGTAGCATTTTAGTAGCAGCTAGGAGCAGTTAGGAGCAAGCATTCAGCATATTTTTCTGCTGGAAAAATGCTCCAAGAAACTCTACAAAAACTATTTATTTTCTGCTCCTAGAAGCTGAAGTTCAAAAATGCTAATAGCCTTAAGTAGTGTGCATGGACACATAGCATAACACTATTTAGCTTCTAGGAGCAGAAAAAATGCTAATAACAGCTTCTAGGAGCTTAAAATAAAACACTAGTGTGCATGGAGCCTAAATTTGGTGTTTGCTATATCAGGGTTTTATTGCATCTAATGTGAATTTAACAGAAATGATAAATATTGGTTGTATGTTATGTGTCCTCAGTACTTTTCAACATCATTGTAATGAAAATGATAAAAGGTAATACTTACAACCATAACATACCTGTGATAACCTGTATATCATTGCTACTTTGTCCTTGACACTGATCATTGAAAGCTGTAATAGTGACATTGTAAGTATGGCCACAGGGGAGATTAGTGATGGCACAGGAGGTAGATGTAGTGTTACATGTGTGCACCTCTGCATCTGTTGTAACCACCAGTGCTGTATAATTTTCAGATCCAAGAGCACTGCTCCAATTAAAGATTGCATTGTTCAGTTGACAGTCAATGTATGCAAAGAGGTTTTGGGGAACACAGGGCTCTAGAAGATGACAAAAAAAAGATTTTCACTGGGTATAATAGTATAATAGTTGTAATACAATACAATACAATGATAACATGTATCTGTACAGTAAGGTACACCCTACCGACAACCCCTACAAAACCACACCCTCATTTGTAGTAGCCACACCCACAAAATCATGCCCTCATTAGTTCATATGTTATGATTAGGTAACATACAAAGTTAAGAGGTCAGGATTAAGTAACACAGAGTTCAGGGGTCATGATTATGGCTTATACAAAGTTCAGGGGCCAGGATTAAGTAAGGCACAAAGTTCAGGGGTCAGAATTAAGTAACATACAGAGTTCAGGGATGAGGATTATTAAGTAACATGCAAAGTTCAGGGGTCAGGAGAAAGTAACATGCAGAGTTCAGTGGTCAGGATTAAGTAATGCACCAAATTCAGGGGTCAGGAATAAGTAACTCACAGAGTTCAGGGGTCAGGGCTAAGTAAGGCACAGAGTTCAGGCATTAGGATTAGGTATCATACAGAGTTACAGGTAAGGGGGCAGGATTAAAATGATTGTAAACCTTCCTGTTTTATTTTTTTAAAATAACAAACATGTCATACTTACCTCCACTGTGCAGCTCGTTTTGCACAGAGTGGCCCCGATCATCCTCTTCTGGGGTTCATCGGCGGCTCTCGCTGGTCCTCTCTGCATCAGATAACCCCCTAGGAAAAGCGCTCTCTCGGGGGGTTACCGTGCGGGCGCACTCCCAAGTCCAGCATTTGCGTCCATAGGCACGAATGCCAGACTCAGGCCCTCCCCCCCGGCACCCGCGTCATTGGATTTGATTGACAGCAGCGGGAGCCAATGGCTGCACTGCTATCAATCTATTTAATGAAGAGCCGGGACCCCGTGCAAAGAGGGATAGCGCACTTCTGCCGAGGGAATTACGTGGCACAGGTAAGTAAAACGGGGGGCTGGGGGGCCAGTCACTGCCAGAAGTATTTTTTCACCTTAATGCATAGGATGCATTAAGGTGAAAAAACACGAGGGTTTACAACCCCTTTAAGTAACACACAAAGTTCAGGGGTCAGGTGTAAGTAACACAAAGTTCAGGGGTCAGGAGTAAGTAACACAAAGTTCAGGGGTCAGGGTTAAGTAATATACAGAGTTAAGGGGTCAGGCATTAGGATTAGGTACAATACAGAGTTATAGGGCGTACACACGGTCGGACTTTGTTCGGACATTCCGACAACAAAATCCTAGGATTTTTTCAGACGGATGTTGGCTCAAACTTGTCTTGCATACACATGGTCACACAAAGTTGCGTCACGCGGTGACGTAAAACACGTACGTCGGGACTATAAACGGGGCAGTGGCCAATAGCTTTCATCTCTTTATTTATTCTGAGCACGCGTGGCACTTTGTCCGTCGGATTTGTGTACACACGATCGGAATTTCCGACAACGGATTTTGTTGTTGGAAAATTTTATCTCCTGCTCTCCAACTTTGTGTGTCGGAAAATCCGATGGAAAATGTCCGATGGAGCCCACACACGGTCGGAATTTCCGACAACACGCTCCGATCGGACATTTTCCATCGGAAAATCCGACCGTGTGTACGGGGCATTAGAGTTAAGGGGTCAGGATTAAGTAACACACAAAGTTCAAGGGTCAGGAGTAAGTAACACACAAAGTTCAGGGGTCAGGGTTAAGTAACATATAGACTTAAGGGGTCAGGATGAAGTAAAATACAGATTTAAGGGGCCAGAATTAAGTAACACACAAAGTTAATGGGTCAGGAGTAAGTAACACACAAAGTTAAGGGGTCAGGAGTAAGTAACACACAAATTTCAGGGGCCAGTAGTAAGTAACACACAAAGTTAAGGGGTCAGCAGCAAGTAACACACAAAGTTAAGGGGTCAGGAGTAAGTAACACACAAATTTCAGGGGCCAGTAGTAAGTAACACACAAAGTTCAGGGGCCAGGGTTAAGGAACGCATAAAGATCAAAAGTAAGTAACACACAGAGTTTAGGGTCAGGAATAAGTAATGCATAGAGATCAGGAGTCAGGATTAAGTAACACACAGAGTCCAGGGCTCAGAAGTAAGTAATACATAGAGTTCAGGGGTCAGGATTAAGTATCAGAAAAAATTAAGGGGTCAGGCATAAGTAACGCACAGAGCTCAGGAGTCAGGGCTAAGTAACACACAGAGTTCAAGGGTAGACTTAATCCAGACCGCTGAACTTTTCTTAATCCTGACTCCTCTACTTTGTCAATATCTAATCCTGACCCCTGAATTCTGTGTATTACTTAATCATTAAGTAACATACAGAGTTCAGGTATCAGAATTAAGTAACACACCTGTTCAGAGGTCTGGAGTAACAGTTCAGGGATCAGCCCAGCCAGCTGCAGTTATTCACAGTTTGGCGCATAGTCCTTGTGCAATACTTACACTTGATTAAGCATGCATACACTCAACATAAATTTGTGATTTAGATCTATTTTAGTAATTGAATAGTCATTGTACATTTAATCTAATTTAATAAATATTAGATATTAAATTGTATTGGGCAAGGGATAGACACACAGGTCTTGAAACATGTCCTTATCACCACCTTATTACTGCAGTAAGAGTGAATGGTGGGTAAACCAGGATACGGGCACTCATGTGCATATGAACATTGGAAAATATTCACTGTCGCATCAAAGAATGTTTGTAGGTATCTCCATGGCCCTGGTAAGCTAAAAACTGATTGTCTAATATGGGCATTTAAACTTTTAGCAGAGCACATTGCTCACATTTTTTTTTTACAGAAAAAAGGCTTTGCATGTAAAAGGACAAATTGCCCTCATCGTAGTGTCTACAATTTATTGGTTGCATCATAAATATCAAAGAAACCTTCACTTCAATGTCAGGTAGGTGGGTGATTCAGATTATGTATAAAGGTTTTGTTAATAAAACAATTTTGTGCCCATGTTCTGGAACGTATCCTATGTGCAGCATGGTGGGTTCATGGCAGAAGGGAAATATGGAAAGCATGAGAAGGGAATAAGATCTCCTATTTTGAGCAATTTAATTGGCGTATAATATTTGATTGGTATTTCTGATTTCAGTTTATCTAAAAAAAAAGATCACCTTGGACAAAAAGAATTCTGAGTTCCATTGTTTCCAATATAGGGGACGTACTAAACTGCATATTGGGATGATGGGATGATTGGATTATTGGCTGCAATACTGAGAACTCTCACTAGATGTCAGTGTACCATATACACATATAAATGGTAATGACTCTGTTGTTTCTCAAAATATGTTATTCTTTACTGCAGTGCTTGATACAATGTTGCAAGAAGCAGTTGCTAATGTTTAACTCTTCACTTGCTGATATATATGCAGCTGTACAACAGTTGCTGATATATATGCAGCTGTAAAACAGGTTACAGAAGTAATATGAAAATTACATTTGACCTGTTTTTGATGGGAATATGGGTAGAATTATTATTGCTCATGGGGATTATTGGAGGAATATCATGTTAACACCCGACAATGAACATATTTAATTAACAATAATAATATGCATATACTTTTTCTACATGTGGATTATGGGTGGAATATTGTTTATAAATATACATAGCAACATATTAAACCCATTTCTAAAGAGAATATGCATATAATGATTTTTCTACATGGGGATTATTGGTGGAATATTGTTTAAAAATATACATAGCAACATATTAAACCCATTTCTAATGAGAATATGCATATAATTATATTTCTACATGTGGATTATTGGTGGAATATTGTTTATAAATATACATAGCAACATATTAAACCCATTTCTGATGAGAAAATGCATATAATTATATTCCTACATGTGGATTATTGGTGGAATATTGTTTATAAATATACATAGCAACATATTAAACCCATTTCTGATGAGAAAATGCATATAATTATTTTTCTACATGGGGATTATTGGTGGAATATTGTTTACAAAATATACATAGCAACATATTAAACCCATTTCTGATGAGAAAATGCATATAATTATTTTTCTACATGGGGATTATTGGTGGAATATTGTTTAAAAATATACATAGCAACATATTAAACCCATTTCTAAAGAGAATATGCATATAATTATATTTCTACATGTGGATTATTGGTGGAATATTGTTTATAAATATACATAGCAACATATTAAAACCCATTTCTAAAGAGAATATGCATAGAATGATTTTTCTACATGGGGATTATTGGTGGAATATTGTTTAAAAATATACATAGCAACATATTAAACCCATTTCTAATGAGAATATGCATATAATTATATTTCTACATGTGGATTATTGGTGGAATATTGTTTATAAATATACATAGCAACATATTAAACCCATTTCTGATGAGAATATGCATGTAATTATTTTTCTACATGGGGATTATTGGTGGAATATTGTTTATAAATATACATAGCAACATATTAAACCCATTTCTGATGAGAAAATGCATATAATTATTTTTTTACATGGGGATTATTGGTGGAATATTGTTTAAAAATATACATAGCAACATATTAAACCCATTTCTGATGAGAAAATGCATGTAATTATTTTTCTACATGGGTATTATTGGTGGAATATTGTTTAAAAATATACATAGCAACATATTAAACCGATTTATGATATGAATATGCATGTAATTATTTTTCTACATGGGGATTATTGGTGGAATATTGTTTAAAAATATACATAGCAACATATTAAACCCATTTCCAATGAGAATATGCATATAATTATATTTCTACATGTGGATTATTGGTGAAATATTGTTTATAAATATACATAGCAACATATTAAACCCATTTCTAAAGAGAATATGCATATAATTATATTTCTACATGGGGATTATTGGTGGAATATTGTTTATAAATATACATAGCAACATATTAAACCCATTTCTGCTGAGAAAATGCATATAATTATTTTTCTACATGATGATTATTTGTGGAATATTGTTTAAAAATATACATAGCGGGGGGCGTGGCCTGGCTATGGAGGAGTGAGGACGCGTGTTCCCTCAGCTCCCGATACACCGCCGCATTACAAGCCGCACAGAGGGGAGTTATCGCCTCCGGAACACCGGAGAACATGTCGCAAGGACGGAGGGCTCTCTCACAGCACTCGAGAGCGGAGAGCTCACGGCAGGAGCAGCTGGAGACATATTTCGGCCCGAACGCCGGGCCCGGACACGAGGCCTCCAAGATGGCGCCGACGCCGAAGGCTAGCAAGACCACAAAATCCACACAGAAGGCCCTGGCTCAGCAGCAGCAACAGCAGCAGCAGCACCAGCACTCCCAGATTTCTTCCCCGCGGTTGGTGAGTGATACAGCCCCTCCACTCTCCCCGGGATCCTCTGCCTCCCATGATCAGGGCCCTGACATGGCGGATTTTTTAGGGGAAGGAGACATAAAGCGCCATATTTGGTCCCTCCCCACCAAGGAAGACCTAGAGAGATTCACTGCCAGGGTTGAGAAGGCCTTCAGGGAAGATATAGCCCAGCTCAAGACAGACACTACTCACTTGGGAAACAGGGTGGAAACTGTGGAGCAGAGGCTGGATGAGGTGCTGCCGACTATTGTTAAACTACAAGACAGATGCAACTCTCAGGATCAGAAAATAGAAGCCCTATTGTGTCAGTTAGATGACTTTGAAAACCGCAGCAGGAGAGCAAATATACGCATACGCGGTTTACCAGAGGCCACGGCACCAAAGGATATTATTCCCACGCTAGAAGACGTCTTCCGAGAAATACTGGGATTACCGGCCACGGCTCCTGTGGAGATAGACAGAGCCCATAGGGCCCTCAGACCACCCTCCCAAGATGCAGATAACCCAAGGGATATCATCTGCAAGCTTCACAAATATACACTAAAAGACAGAATTATGCAGAAAATGCGTGGGAAGCAATACTTTGATTTTGATGGAGCGCACCTGTACTTTTACCAGGACATATCAAGACGCACGCTCATGCAACGCAGAGCCCTGCGGCCCCTGCTTGAGGCCCTTCAGAAGGCAGGTCTACCCTACCACTGGGGCTTCCATTTCTATCTACAAGCAACCAAAGAGGGGAAGAATGTCACGTTACGCACCAAGGACGACCTTCCATTTTTTCTAGAGACCCTGGGTCTGGAGCCGGTGGACTTCCCAGACTGGAGAGGTCCGAGTGATCATCCTCACATACAGCTACCCCAGCCTTGGCTCACGGCCAACCGTAGGAACCGCAGGCGAGACCGCAGACGTCCTGCATCCACCTCTCCCATGGGACCTGTGTCACCAAGGCACTAAAGGAAGCTGTCCTACCTTTGATCTGCATTCCGAGAGAAACATTCTCCTTGTATGTTACAGAACCTCATCTGATTGTCCACTTTTTGTGAAGGGCCCCTGACCACTAACACAGACATGCCGCCTGCAATTGGGACAGAGGCACGTATGCACACGAAGCTGCGCGCGACCACCTATCCTGGGATGAATGCCCCTGATCAGGAACTTGGCTTTGAACTTGTGAGAATATCCCAGGAGAAGATACGGAAGCCATAGCTCTGAACTTGCCAAGTCAGACTGATTCTGGACGCCCTGCTTACCCAGTTCTCTGTTTAGCACTTTTTTCTCTTTTTTTGTGGTCCCCCCCCTCCCCCTATTTTTCAGATTTATCTTTTTGAATTTTTCTCCTCATCTCAAGATAGAGCTGCGAACTTTTGTTTTTGTTATTATAGAAACTCCCCCCCTCCCATACACTGTATAATGTGTACTGCCTATTGATCAGGAGAGGGTGGTGGATTGGGGCTGGTCCTTGCTCCCCTCCCTCTCGTGATGGTCCACGTCCCCCACGTAGGCCATACCTTTTTAGGTATATATTTCCTATATTTGGAAATAGAGACGGGTCTCGGGCATCTTTCCCTAACGGGGGGAGGCCTGATATCTGGCTCACAGGTATACCACGTTGTGGTAATGTTCATATTAATGTACCTTGCAATTTGTCTTACTTACTTTAACTTTGTCTTCTTCCTTCCCTTCTGTTTACTCTCTTCTACTGTATACTCTTTTTTGTAGGGACTGCCTCCGGCTCCGCCTCCCGTTCTGTGCCCACTAGATCACTGCGAAAACTACTCATCCCGAGCTCTTCCTATGGCATCACTTAAGGTAATTTCATACAACGTGCGAGGTCTCTGCTCCCCATCCAAACGTAGTAGATTGTGGTGGGAACTTAAGCGATCAGGGGCTCAGGTGGTTCTTTTACAGGAGACGCATTTCACTCCACACTCACTGCCCAAACTGCCCAATCACATATACACCCAATGGTTCCTGTCAGAGACTATACTCACCGAGGCCGAGATGCCAAGAGCGGCTCGCCCTTACGACCACGCGCACCCGACCCCTGGAGGTGATACAGGGAGTTGGGGGCACGCGGAGGCACGGGCTTCCGGTGGTGACTGGATCTCTGAAGGAAGTCCGTGTGGCCGCTGGGCACTGGAGAAGCTGCAAGACAAGTGGTTAAATGGATCAGGGTATCAGCTCGGGCAAGTCCGTTAGTCAGGCAAGGACCAGGGGTCTCAGGCAGGCAAAGAGAGTAAACGTGGAACAAGCAAGGATCCGGGGTAACTGGCAGGCAAGAACAGTCCGTGATAACAAGCAGAGGTCTGGGTATCAAGCAGGCAAGAGGATAGTCCGTTATACAGGCAGTGGTCTGGGGTATCAGGCAGGCAAAGAGAATAGTCCGTTATACAAGCCGTGGTCAGGGGTATCAGGCAGGCAAAGAGGATAGTCCGTTATACAGGCAGAGGTCCGGGTAACAGGCAGGCAAGGAGTAATCCGTTAATACAGGCAGGGGTCAATATAGGCAACTTTCTGAGAACAGGGAAAATGACAGGCACAAGGAGCAGGGTACAGCTGACGACAAACCAGCAACCCGACTGGGTGCTGGAGCCGTCAGAAGTAGCCCTGCGGCGAGCGCGTCACCGTGACGCGCCGCCGTGCACCCGCACGGTCACGGCGCGCACACGGGGACCGCCGTGCACCCGCGCGCGCCGCACCATTGGGCCGCGAACGGGTGTACGGCGCAGCGTGAGTCCTCCGCGCATGCGCCGTGGAGCCCGGCGGACGGAGGCGGCTTGTGCCTCCTGACAGTGCCCCCCTCCTAAGGGCGGACACTGGACGCCCAGACTGGACATCACCTCCGGGTGGTCTCGGTGAAAGGCTTGAATTAAGCGTGGTGCATGTAGATTCTTCGCGGGTTCCCAAGAGTTGTCCTCAGGTGGATAACCCTTCCACTGGATCAGATACTGCAGTTGTCTGCCCTTCTTCCTACAGTTAAGGATGGACTCCACCTCAAACTCATTCTCCCCATCCACCCTAACTGGTGGCGGGGGAGGCTCCCCTCTTTCCGGGAAAGTGCTGTCCACTACGGGTTTCAGTAACGACACGTGGAAAACAGGATGGATCTTGTACGTCTTTGGTAGTGCTAGCTCCATAGCCACAGGGTTGATAATTCTTTTGATGGGGAAAGGACCTATGAACTTTGGTCCCAATTTCCGCGAAGGCACAGATAATTTAAGATTGGTAGTGGATAGCCAGACCTCATCTCCTAGTTTAAAGGTAGGATTTTCTCTCCTGCCCCGATCATACTGTTCCTTGTAATCCATTTGAGCCCTTTGTAACATATCTTGAATCCTTTGGAAATTTGTTTGTAAAGAGGCTATTCTGTCCTGCACTGCAGGGACTGCTATCTCAGGAACATCGTTGGTCAGAAAGGTGGGATGGAAACCACAATTCGCCCAGAAGGGCGTTTGGTTAGTAGCAGCGTGAACAGAATTGTTATACGCGAACTCTGCGTAAGGGAGAAGACTTGCCCAATCATCTTGAGATCCCGAGCAAAAACACCGTAGGTATTGCTCTAGAGTCTGGTTCGTCCTTTCCGTTTGGCCGTTACTCTGGGGGTGATAGGCTGATGAGAGGCAGACTTGGATATTCAAGGCTTTGCAGAGCTCCCTCCAAAATTTGGACGTAAATTGTACACCCCTGTCCGATACGATGTTCTTTGGTACTCCATGGAGTCTGATGATCTCCTTCAAAAAAATATTGGCAGTCTCTAAGGCCGAGGGGGTGCCCTTCATGGGCAAAAAATGGGCCATCTTGGAGAGACGGTCAACCACGACAAAAATAGTGGTAAAACCCCCCGAGGCTGGCAGGTCCACTATAAAATCCATAGAGACGTCGGACCATGGTCGTTCGGGAATAGGTAGAGGCCTTAGTAAGCCCCAAGACTTGGCGTTTCGACCCTTGTTCCTCTGACACAAAGGACAGGATGTCACGTATTCTTTGCAATCCCGTCTCCACCCAGGCCACCAAAAGGAACGAGAGACTAGTTCGGACGTTTTCCTTATTCCAAAATGCCCTGCGAGCTTATGGTCATGACACATCTTGAGAGTTAGCGCCCGTGTCTCCTGTGGCACAAAGATCTTTCCCCGGATCCAAAAGAAATTACCGTTTCTTTTTAAGGATTGCACCTCTGGTTCCATGCAAGCGTTAGACGCTGTTTTAATGGATGACATCAGATCCACTTGTGTTATCCCAAGGAAGTTTTGGGACGAGAGGATTGTTCCAGGTTCTGAAGCTTGGGACTCTGCTGAGAACATCCGTGAGAGTGCGTCTGCCTTTCCGTTCTTTGAGCCAGGTCTATAGGATATGTGGAAGTTGAAGCGAGAGAAAAAGAGAGCCCAGCGGGCTTGTCTGGGTCTTAGTCGTTTTGCCGTCCGTAGATATTCGAGGTTTTTATGATCTGTAAAGATCATCACCGGATGTAATGCACCCTCGAGCAGATACCTCCATTCTTCTAAGGCAAACTTTATGGCCAGCAGCTCTCTGTCACCCACGTCGTAGTTTAACTCTGGCGGGCTAAGTTTCCGAGAAGCGAAAGCAACGGGGTGAAGGATGGCTTTGGGCCCCTGTCTCTGAGAGAGAATGGCCCCTGTGGCAATTTCCGAGGCATCCACCTCCAAAACATATGGCTGAGAAGGATCGGGGTGGCGAAGAATTGGAGCCGAACTAAACAGATCCTTTAATTTTAGAAAGGCTTCTTGTGCGGCCTCACTCCACCGGAAAGGGTTGTGTTGACGAGTTAGCTGGGTGATAGGTGCTACAATGGTCGAGAATCCGATAATGAACTTCCGATAAAAATTAGCAAATCCTATGAATCGTTGGACCCCTTTTTTATCAGATGGAGCTGGCCAATCCTGGATAGCTTGTATCTTTTGGGGATCCATTGCGATCCCGCCGGCCGATATGATAAACCCCAGAAATTGGACCACTGACCTCTCGAATTCACACTTCTCCACTTTCAGATAAAGCTTGTGTTGTCTTAATATAGCGAGGACTCTTTTGACATGCTTCTTGTGTAGTTCCATCGTGGGAGAAAAAATGAGTATGTCATCTAGGTAGACAACAAGGAAGTCATCCAGGTATTCTCGGAAGATGTCATTAACTAAGTGTTGGAAAGTTGCTGGAGCATTGCATAGCCCAAATGGCATCACCAGGTACTCGAAGTGCCCAAATCTGGACCTGAACGCTGTTTTCCATTCATCTCCGGCTCTGATTCTAATAAGGTTATAGGCACCCCGCAGGTCAAGTTTGGAAAAGACCTTGGCAGATCGGAATCGTTGAAATAACTCCGGAATGAGTGGTAGTGGGTACCTGTTTTTAATAGTAATATTGTTGAGCTGCCGGTAGTCCACACAAGGTCTAAGGGACCCATCTTTTTTCCCAACGAAGAATATCCCTGCTCCCGCAGGTGAGGACGAAGGACGGATAAACCCCTTTTCCAGGTTCTCATCGATGTATTGTCTGAGCGCCTCCAGTTCGGTCTCGGAGAGAGGGAATATACGACCGAACGGGATCACTGATCCTGGTAACAGGTCGATCGGACAGTCATAAGGCCGATGAGGTGGTAGGCGATCAGCCATTTGTTTATTAAAGACCTCCTGGAACTCCAGATATTCAAAGGGAATCTGCGGCAGTTTGTCGGACGGGGTAGTAATTGTAGCACAAACCTTCGAGTTTAGAGGGAGGCAATGCTCCGAGCAGTATGGAGAGGAGAAGGACACCTCCTTGGTGCTCCATTGGATCTGCGGGTCATGAGCTTGTAACCAGGGCAGGCCGAGGATGACTGGGAAGATAGGAGACTGGATGAGGTCGAGCCGTAGTAGTTCTTGATGCCCGGAGTCGGTGGTTACTAGGATGGGCTGGGTCTCTTGGGTAATGGGACCGGACCTCGGAAGCGACCCGTCAGCTAGATGCACCTGTAACCCTTGGGTCTTGGTTTGCAAGGGAATGCGGAGGCTGTGGGCCAAGGTTGCATCCATGAAGCAGCTACAGGCCCCCGAATCAATGATGGCGGGTAGGCGAGACTCCCCTTCCGGTAGCTGCAAGGAAACAGACAACATCACATAAGACTTTGGAGCATCATTATCCTGGTAATTCATCAATTTAGGCTGGAAGGACTTACTGGGCCTTATTGGACAACCGCGCAGAAAGTGTCCCGCTCCCCCGCAGTACAGACACAAATTGGATTGCCGTCTGCGTTGTCTCTCCTCTGATGTTAGCGGGGCCCGGACCAGACCTAGCTGCATGGGTTCGGCTTCAGGAGGAGGTAGACGGCATGGATGGGGCTCTGAATGGCGTCCACGAAGGGCGTGGACCCTGAAACCGCTCGGAGCGGCGTTCTCGCAAGCGCCTGTCTAACTGCGTGGCTGCCTGAATGAGGTCTTCCAAAGTCTCTGGGGTCTCCATCCTGGCTAGCTCATCCTTAAGGAGTTCAGACAAGCCTTGACGATACTGGTAGCGAAGAGCCGGCTCGTTCCAGTTCGTGTCGGCCGCCCATTTACGGAATTCGACCGTGTAGTCTTCAATGGGCCTCCTTCCCTGGGACAAGTGGTGTAAAGTGGCTTCAGCAGTAGCCTTCCGTTGGGGGTCATCATAAAGTTTGGACATACCTTCAAAGAAGGTGTCAATGGAATTTAGCACGGGACTTCCTTGTTCCATTAAGCCGTGGGCCCAAGCCTGAGGTTCCTCTGACAGCAATGAGATAGCGAACCCCACCTTGACGATCTCTGATGCAAATGTCCGGGGCTGGAGGGCAAAGTAAAGAGAACATGCGTTCTTGAAAGCTCTGAATCTCTTACGGTCCCCTGAAAACCGTTCGGGCGTAGGGACCCTAGGCTCGGGAAGCGCCATGACGACCGTAGGGCTGGCGGAGGCCTGGGGAAGCGGACCTTCATTGCCGGGTGCCGGAGCTGCAGCGGCGGAGGGAAGTATTCCAGCAATCTGTTGGAGGCGGTTGTCAACCTGAACATACCCCTCTTGTAACTTCTGGACTGAATCGGCCAAAGTGGAGACCTGTTGACATAGGATCTCCAGAGGAGAGCGCGCTCTGTCGGCCTCGGACATCTGGCTGGTTTGTACTGTCAGAGACTATACTCACCGAGGCCGAGATGCCAAGAGCGGCTCGCCCTTACGACCACGCGCACCCGACCCCTGGAGGTGATACAGGGAGTTGGGGGCACGCGGAGGCACGGGCTTCCGGTGGTGACTGGATCTCTGAAGGAAGTCCGTGTGGCCGCTGGGCACTGGAGAAGCTGCAAGACAAGTGGTTAAATGGATCAGGGTATCAGCTCGGGCAAGTCCGTTAGTCAGGCAAGGACCAGGGGTCTCAGGCAGGCAAAGAGAGTAAACGTGGAACAAGCAAGGATCCGGGGTAACTGGCAGGCAAGAACAGTCCGTGATAACAAGCAGAGGTCTGGGTATCAAGCAGGCAAGAGGATAGTCCGTTATACAGGCAGTGGTCTGGGGTATCAGGCAGGCAAAGAGAATAGTCCGTTATACAAGCCGTGGTCAGGGGTATCAGGCAGGCAAAGAGGATAGTCCGTTATACAGGCAGAGGTCCGGGTAACAGGCAGGCAAGGAGTAATCCGTTAATACAGGCAGGGGTCAATATAGGCAACTTTCTGAGAACAGGGTAAATGACAGGCACAAGGAGCAGGGTACAGCTGACGACAAACCAGCAACCCGACTGGGTGCTGGAGCCGTCAGAAGTAGCCCTGCGGCGAGCGCGTCACCGTGACGCGCCGCCGTGCACCCGCACGGTCACGGCGCGCACACGGGGACCGCCGTGCACCCGCGCGCGCCGCACCATTGGGCCGCGAACGGGTGTACGGCGCAGCGTGAGTCCTCCGCGCATGCGCCGTGGAGCCCGGCGGACGGAGGCGGCTTGTGCCTCCTGACATTCCTCAGCAATTCGCCTACTGCGAAATCAAGAGGTACGGCTATTGCCATACATAAGTCTTGCCCCCTCCAAGTAATTGACACTGAGGTAGACTCCTTGGGGAGATATGTCTTTCTTAGGGGGATCATAGCTGGGCAGAAGATCACAGTTGCTACGATCTATGCCCCTAATTCAAACCAACTCACCTTCATAGACAATACACTTGATAGACTGGCAAAATTTAGAGAGGGCCCTCTGATCTTGGGAGGCGATTTTAATATCAGCCTGGACCCACAACTAGACACCTCGCACAAGCGCCCTTCTCACTCACACGCTTTTTTAAAACATTTTCGTAAAACCCTGCAAACACACCGACTCTTAGATAGTTGGCGAATTCTTCACCCGGTTGACAGAGACTACAGCTACTATTCAAAAACACATGACGTCTATACCCGTATAGACCTGATCTGTGTAGATCACGTGGCCCTAGAGCTGCTGCAGTCCTCGTCCATCGGAAATATAACGATCTCTGACCATGCCCAAGTAATGGCCTCCCTGGTTTTGCCACAGAGTAGCCGTAGGACTTGGTCGTGGCGCTTGAACGAATCTCTGTTGGACGATGCTGTAGCGGTTTCTGAGGTCAAAAAGGTCCTGTCCCATTACTTTAAAGAAAACACTACAGAGGGGCTGAGTAAGGGGACTGTGTGGGAGGGCCACAAAGCAGTGGTGAGAGGCAAACTGATCTCCCAGGGATCTAGATTGAAGAAAGCTAGGCAAGCAGATTTTGACAGGGTACTCCAAGCGCTTCAGCAAGCGGAACTTAGACACAAACAGAACAGCGACCCGGAGGCTCTGAGGGCTTTGATAGACTTGAGAGAATTGTTCTCTCGACTACTGGACAGACAGGCAGGCAGGCGAACGCGATACCTATCGCATAAATACTATGAACATGGCAACAAATGCGGCCGTATGCTGGCTAGAGCCCTCAGAAAAAAACGAGCGCTTATGCATGTGCATAAGTTACGCCTCCCCACAAGTGAGTACACAGTTAGACCCTCCCAGATAGCCTCTGGATTCCGGGACTATTACAACACATTATATAACCTAAATTCGACACAGACCCCAGAGACCCAGGCCATACGGAAAACAGCCATCCAAACATATTTGACCGCTTCTGGACTGCCAGCACTGACAGATGAACAATGTTCTGCATTAGAAGCACCCATCACTGTCACTGAGATAGAAGCCACGGTGAACTCTCTACCCAACGGGAGGAGCCCAGGCCCTGAGGGGTTCTCCAAGGCCTATTACAAGATGTTTTTACCTCTGCTATCTGAATCAATGTGTAGCTACTTTAATTCCATAGCAGACGGCGCAGCTATCCCTAATGAAGCCTTACTAGCTCACATTTCAGTAATACCTAAAGAAGGGAAAGACCCCACTATGCCCCAGAGCTACAGACCCATATCTCTTCTCAACGTAGATATTAAAATACTAGCCAAGATCCTAGCGACCAGACTAAAACAACTAATCCCACTAATAGTCCACCCCGATCAAACAGGGTTCATTACCGCCAGGGAAGCTAGGGACAACTCAATTAGAGCAATCCACCTAATCCATTGGGCCCGAACATCTCACGCGCCCCCCCCTTACTTGATCTTATCCACCAATGCGGAGAAAGCCTTCGATCGGGTGGACTGGACTTTTTTACGGGCTACGTTGGAATCTTTGGGCCTTCGCTCCCATATGCTTACTTGGATAATGGCCCTATACTCAGACCCGCATGCTCAAGTAAAAGTGAATGGTTCCCTCTCTACGAGGTTCCCGATCAGAAATGGCACGAGGCAGGGGTGTCCCCTATCCCCACTCTTGTTCGCCCTTGTGCTGGAACCATTCCTGCGCACTGTTAGGGCAAATCCAAACATTAAGGGGCTTACTGTAGGTCCCACAGAACATAAACTTTCGGCCTACGCTGATGATGTGCTATTCCACATCACAGAGCCTCTGGTCTCGTTGCCTAATCTGATGCGGGAACTTCAAAATTTTGGAGAGTTGTCTAATTTCAAAATTAACTACACGAAGTCAGAGATATTACCCATTCAAATGACATCCTCCCTGACAGACCGACTAAAAACTGCTTTCCCGTTTACTTGGACTAAATCATCCCTAAAATATTTAGGTATAAGACTGACAGATAGATTTGAAACCTTATTCACCACTAACTTCCCTTCCTTAATAACAAATGTGAGGAAAGACCTGACTCAGTGGGCTAAGACAGCCTTCACTTGGACTGGAAGGCTTAATATTATTAAAATGAATGTCTTACCCCGGGTACTGTTTTACATGCAGATGATACCTGTGGCCTTACCTAAGAGTTTTTTTACTCAATTAACCAGTACAATATCCACCTTTGTGTGGAACAATAAGAGACCGAGAATCGCCATTAGATTACTGAAGCGCCACAGGGATATGGGGGGCCTGAGCCTTCCAGACGCACAAAAATATTATCGAGCTATGGTCTTACAAAGGATACTAAATTGCACACACACTCCAAAATATGGGTCTCATTGGAAAAATATATAGCGGGAAGAAATCTGGCATATGCCCCGTGGTTGGCCCGGGAGCACAGGGGATTATCAATCTATGCGTCTCCATTGACGACCCAGCTTTTGAAAGCCTGGGACCGACTCAATACTAATTTTGACTTGGCGCCCCCCGTGTCACCTCTGGCCCCGCTGGGAGGATACCAATGGTTCCTGCCTGGGGAACAGATAGGATTTTTTGGCTCCTGGGTGGATGACAGTAATGCCTGCTGTGGTAAATTGATGGAAAGTGGTAAATTAGTCTCACTAGAAGCCCTCAGATCCCGGTCAGGGAGTTTCCCTATGGACTTTTGGCAATATAGGCAACTTCATCACTTTTTTAAACAACACGGAAGCTCTATAAGAGATACTTCCTCCCTTACACCGTTTGAACGCCTACTCATAGACGAAGAGCCGATTCCACATATGATCTCGGGACTGTATCAGTTGCTCAGCTTTGCTACCCCAACAGTGAAACCACCATACATCAGGATGTGGGAACGAGACCTGGGGGTAGTCTTTACTTCTGCCCAGCTATCTGCCCTTTATCAACTCACTCGGTCTAGTTCCATTGATTCTAAGACGCAAGAAATGAATTACAAAATAATGATGCGCTGGTACCGGGTACCGGCAGGGTTAGCGAAAATATATCCAGCAACGTCGGAACTATGTTGGAGAGGTTGTGGTCACAAAGGCACTCTCCTCCATATTTGGTAGGATTGTCCTGCAATTAAATGCTACTGGGAGGATATTAAATCACAAATTACAGATATCATGGACATCGAAATTCCTCTCTCTCCGGAACATTTTCTGCTACACATCCCTCCCATGCCAATACGCCAGTATAAAAAAAGTATACTGCCCCACTTGCTCAATGCGGCAAAGCGGCTTCTCCCTATATACTGGAAGAGGTCGCAAGTCCCATCCAGAGAGGAATGGTATCGCAAAGTGGGAGATATCTGTGAGGCAGAGGACTGGATTGCCACATGTAAAGGAGTTAGAGACCGCTTCACAGCGATGTGGCAACCCTGGACAATATATACCTCAGACTTAAGTCACATTCCTTCTAGCCTAGACATAGCCCTTCTTGAGCTAGCTGACCCATCCTTGAAAGGACGCCTTATTGACCCACAGAGGGAGCAGAGAACCAAGACCCGAGATAAACTAAGGTGACAAACACTTAGGGGACATGTGTTCCCTTCTACTGTACTAATTTTTAGTAAGTATGGTACTGTCGGGAGGGCCTCGACAGGGGGCGGAGCTGGACGCAGGTTCCCAGGTACGTTCCAGACTATTTTTTCTTCTCTTTTCTTCTCTCCTCTTTCCTAAATACTCTATTGAGCTTTAACTAGTTATGGTTACCCGTTTAAAAACAAAATAATATGTTTGTTGCCAGGTGACGAATAAGAAATGACTAAGCAAAGGAGCCGGATGGTCCTTGGAGATTTATGGCCACGAGACACCCTGGACAGGGGGTGTTCTAGCGTCATTATGCTGATATGGCTTTGTCGGGTGATTTTGGGGGGGGCTGGGGGGTGGGGAGCGCGGAGAGAGGTTAGTTGGAGGCGTATGTTGCCCCCCTCTCTCCGCGTGACCCCGCTCGGCCCACCTTATAAATTGTTTGCACAACTGAACTTAGCCTAAACCCTGGGAAAGCTTTTATAGCTATATTTCTACATGAGGATTATTGGTGGAATATTGTTTATAAATATACATAGCAACATTTATGCATATTCTCATCAGAAATGAGTTTAATATGTTGCTATGTATATTTATAAACAATATTCCACCAATAATCCCCATGTAGAAAAATAATTATATGCATATTCATATCATAAATGGGTTAAATATGTTGCTATGTATATTTATAAACAATATTCCACCAATAATCTCCATGTTGAAAAATAATTATATGCATTTTCTCATCAGAAATGGGTTTAATATGTTGCTATGTATATTTATAAGCAATATTCCCCCAATAATCCCCATGAAGAATTATAATTGTATGCATATTCTCATTAGAAATGGGTTTAATATGTTGCTATGTATATTTTTAAACACTATTCCACCAATAATCCCCATGTAGAAAAATAATTATATGCATATTCTCATCAGAAATGGGTTTAATATGTTGCTATGTATATTTATAAACAATATTCCACCAATAATCCCCATGTAGAAATATAATTATATGCATATTCTCTTTAGAAATGGGTTTAATATGTTGCTATGTATATTTATAAACAATATTCCACCAATAATCCCCATGTAGAAATATAATTCTATGCATTATCTCATCAGAAATGGGTTTAATATGTTGCCATGTATATTTATAAACAGTATTCCACCAATAATCCCCATGTAGAAAAATAATTACATGCATATTCATATCATAAATGTGTTTAATATGTTGCTATGTATATTTATAAACAATATTCCACCAATAATCCCCATGTAGAAATATAATTATATGCATATTCTCATTAGAAATGGGTTTAATATGTTGCTATGTATATTTATAAACAATATTCCACCAATAATCCCCATGTAGAAAAATAATTACATGCATCTTCATATCATAATTGGGTTAAATATGTTGCTATGTATATTTATAAGCAATATTCCCCCAATAATCCCCATGAAGAATTATAATTGTATGCATATTCTCATTAGAAATGGGTTTAATATGTTGCTATGTATATTTTTAAACACTATTCCACCAATAATCCCCATGTAGAAAAATAATTATATGCATATTCTCTTTAGAAATGGGTTTAATATGTTGCTATGTATATTTATAAACAATATTCCACCAATAATCCCCATGTAGAAAAATAATTACATGCATATTCTCATCAGAAATGGGTTTAATATGTTGTTATGTATATTTATAAACAATATTCCACCAATAATCCAAATGTAGAAATATAATTATATGCATATTCTCATTAGAAATAGGTTTAATATGTTGCTATGTATATTTATAAACAATATTCCACCAATAATCCACATGTAGAAAAATAATAATATGCATATTCTCTTTAGAAATGGGTTTAATATGTTGCTATGTATATTTATAAACAATATTCCACCAATAATCCACATGTAGAAAAATAATTATATGCATTTTCTCATCAAAAATGGGTTTAATATGTTGTTATGTATATTTATAAACAATATTCCACCAATAATCCACATGTAGAAATATAATTATATGCATATTCTCATTAGAAATGGTTTTAATATGTTGCTATGTATATTTATAAACAATATTCCACCAATAATCCCCATGTAGAAAAATAATTATATGCATATTCTCTTTAGAAATGGGTTTAATATGTTGCTATGTATATTTATAAACAATATTCCACCAATAATCCACATGTAGAAATATAATTATATGCATATTCTCATTAGAAATGGGTTTAATATGTTGCTATGTATATTTTTAAACAATATTCCACCAATAATCCCCATGTAGAAAAATAATTATATGCATATTTGTCTTTAGAAATGGGTTTAATATGTTGCTATGTATATTTATAAACAATATTCCACCAATAATCCCCATGTAGAAAAATAATTACATGCATCTTCATATCATAAATGGGTTAAATATGTTGCTATGTATATTTATAAGCAATATTCCACCAATAATCCACATGTAGAATTATAATTATATGCATATTCTCATTAGAAATGGGTTTAATATGTTGCTATGTATATTTTTAAACAATATTCCACCAATAATCCCCATGTAGAATTATAATTATATGCATATTATCATCAGAAATGGGTTTAATATGTTGCTATGTATATTTATAAACAATATTCCACCAATAATCCCCATGTAGAAAAATCATTATATGCATATTCTCTTTAGAAATGGGTTTAATATGTTGCTATGTATATTTATAAACAATATTCCACCAATAATCCCCATGTAGAAATATAATTATATGCATATTCTCATTGGAAATGGGTTTAATATGTTGCTATGTATATTTTTAAACAATATTCCACCAATAATCCCCATGTAGAAAAATAATTATATGCATTTTCTTATCAGAAATGGGTTTAATATGTTGCTATGTATATTTATAAACAATATTCCACCAATAATCCCCATGTAGAAAAATAATTATATGCATATTCTCATCAGAAATGGGTTTAATATGCTGCTATGTATATTTATAAACAATATTCCACCAATAATCCCCATGTAGAAAAATAATTATATACATATTTATATCAGAAATAGGTTTAATATATTCCTTTGTATGTCTAACTACAATATTCCACCCATAATCCCTATGTAGAAAAGTATATGCATATTATTATTGTTAATTAAATATGTTCATTGTCGGGTGTTAACATGATATTCCTCCAATAATCCCCATGAGCAATAATAATTCTACCCATATTCCCATCAAAAACAGGTCAAATGTAATTTTTATATTACTTCTGTATCCTGTTGTACAGCTGCATATATATCAGCAACTGTTGTACAGCTGCATATATATCAGCAAGTGAAGAGTTAAACATTAGCAACTGCTTCTTGCAACATTGTATCAAGCACTGCAGTAAAGAATAACATATTTTGAGAAACAACAGAGTCATTACCATATATATGTGTATATGGTACACTGACATCTAGTGAGAGTTCTCAGTATTGCAGCCAATAATCCAATCATCCCATCATCCCAATATGCAGTTTAGTACGTCCCCAATATGGGCAATTAAAGACATTAGCAATTTACCCCCAATGTATTAGGTATGGATTATTTATCAAATCAAAAACAGTGCTAAGTAATACCTTGATACAAGTTTTTGTTAACTTTTACAAGGACCAGCTTATGTAGCACACTGTTACATTACTTTAAAACTACTAACACAGCCATACTGAATAAATCTGAGAGTGGCTTTAGCTATATTACAAAAATGCTAGAAGATAAATTTACCTGTCTGAATCACTTTTGATGAGACAGCTCTGCTGTGGCAGATTACACCAAAGGATTCCACAGTTACAGTATAGATTTGTCCACACTGCAAGGAACTCACTGTACACGTGGTGTCTGTATTACTGCAGTTACTGCTCTCTCCATCTTGTGTGGTGGCAATAGCTGTATATCTTATTCCTCCAGATACTGCCCCCCAGGAAATGACGGCATCTTCTGAACCACACTGATACTGTGATTCTATGTCTGTTGCAACACAGGGCACTGAAAAAAATATCAATAGTCAAATCCATCATGCAATATATTCATTTTGGGTCAGAACATGAAATGTTACAAAAACATTTTTAAACATCTCTAAGGTAAAAAATGACAATAAAGATATGTTTTCCCTCTTATGAGTGGCAGTTGAGTTGATTGTATTGGTTATTATCACGCAAGTACAGTATCTCACAAAAGTGAGTACACCCCTCACATTTTTGTAAATATTTTATTATATCTTTTCGTGTGACAACACTGAAGAAATGACACTTTGCTACAATGTAAAGTAGTGAGGTACAGCTTGTATAACAGTGTAAATTTGCTGTCCCTTCAAAATAACTCAACACACAGCCATTAATGTCTAAAGGGCTGGCAACAAAAGTGAGTACACCCCTAATTGAAAATGTCCAAATTGGGCCCAATTAGCCATTTTCCCTCCCCGATGTCATGTGACTCGTTAGTGTTACAAGGTCTCAGGTGTGAATGGGGAGCAGGTGTGTTAAATTTGGTGTCATTGCTCTCACTCTCTCATACTGGTAACTGGAAGTTCTCTCTGAGGATCTGAAAAAAAGAATTGTTGCTCTACATAAAGATGGCCTAGGCTATAAGAAGATTTTCAAGACCATGAAACTGAGCTGCAGCACGGTGGCCAAGACCATACAGCGGTTTAACAGGACAGGTTCCACTCAGAACAGGCCTCACCATGTTCGACCAAAGAGGTTGAGTGCACGTGCTCAGCGTCATATCCAGAGGTTGTCTTTGGGAAATAGACATATGAGTGCTGCCAGCATTGCTGTAGAGGTTGAATGGGTGGGGGATCAGCCTGTCAGTGCTCAGACAATACGCGCACACTGCATCAAATTGATCTGCGTGGCTGTCGTCCCAGAAGGAATACTCTTCTAACGATGTTGCACAAGAAAGCCCGCAAACAGTTTGCTGAAGACAAGCAGACTAAGGACATGGATTACTGTAATCATGTCCTGTGGTCTGATGAGACCAAGATAAACTTATTTGGTTCAGATGGCGTCAAGCATGTGTGGCGGTAACCAGGTGAGGAGTACAAAGACAAGTGTGTCTTGCCTACAGTCAAGCATGGTGGTGGGAGTGTCATGGTCTGGGGCTGCATGAGTAATGCCTGCACTGGGGTGCTACAGTTCATTGAGGGAACCATGAATGCCAACATATACTGTGACATACTAAAGCAGAGCATGATCCCCTCCCTTCGGAGACTGGGCCGCAGGGCAGTATTCCAACATGATAACGACCCCAAACACACCTCCAAAACGACCACTGCCTTGCTAAAGAAGCTGAGGGTAAAGGTGATGGACTGGCCAAGCATGTCTTCAGACCTAAACCCTATTGAGCATCTGTGGGGCAACCTCAAACAGAAGGTGGAGGAGCGCAAGGTCTCTAACATCCACCAGCCCTGTGATGTCATCATGGAGGAGTGGAAGAGGACTTGTGAAGCTCTGGTGAACTCCATGCCCAAGAGGGTTAAGGCAGTGCTGGAAAATAATGGTGGCCACACAAGATATTGACACTTAGGGCCCAATTTGGACATTTTCACTTAGGGGTGTACTCACCTTTGTTTCCAATGATTTAGACAATAATGGCTGTGTGTTGAGTTATTTTGAGGGATTAGCAAATTTACACTGTTATGCAAGCTGTACACTCACTACTTTACATTGTAGCAAAGTGTTATTTCTTCAGTGTGGTCACATGAAAAGATATAATAAAATATTTACAAAAATGTGAGTGGTGTACTCACTTTGTGAGATACTGTAGATTGTTGCATCAGATAAACCAGTAAAATAGCTGCATAACATAAAGGTAAGTAAAATATCCTATATACAGTATCTCAAGCATTCAAGCATTTAGCACAGGCATGTCCAAAGTCCGGCCCGCAGGCCAATTGCGGCCCGTGTTCCGGTTAATATGGCTCCACTGGTATTTTGGATATATATATCTTTTGTGGCCCCCAACGAATCCCCAAATGCCGTGTTGTGCTTTGGGATTCGTTGGGGGGCCTTTTTTGACACGTGTGCAGCAGATCACACGATTTCTGTTTGCAACCTATGTCTGAAGCGGATCAAGCGTGGCCAGAACAGCAGCCGCTTGGGCACCACATGCTTGACCAGACATATGACGACCTGCCATGCAGTCCATTGGCAACAGCACTTGAAAGACCCACATCATAGAAAAAAAGAGGACTTTTCCTTGCTCCTCAACTGGGATCTCCAACCCTACTATACCTCCAGTTCTCTCAAAAACCTGCACTGAGAGGAATAAAGGTATAGCAATAGGTGTTCCAAGTACTTGCAGCCAAACTGCTAGCAGTACACCACCAATTGATTTTAGCAGGCAAATTTCCCTACCCCAGTTGCTGAACCGTAAAAAGAAATTTGGTCCAAGCCATCCACATGCTCAGCGTCTAAATGCTAGCTTGGCCAAATTGCTATATTTTTGATATAATATTTTTGATATAATATTTCACAGCAGGGACTGTTCCTGCGCCCAACAAGAGTAACTATGAGGGGTTACAGTGTTCTGGCACCACCAAAACCAAAGGCCCAATTTTTCTGCTTCTGTTTAACCTCCCTGGCGGTATGATTATTTCTGATTTTAGGTGCTGAAAGCGGTACAATTATTTTGCATAGAAATTTGGCGTTTTATATTGTAGGCCTGTAATTCTTAGGAATAGTTCACTTAAATCTCTCCAAAGAAGAGTCTAGTAGACATCCCGGGTATGATAATGTTTGAAAAACGAAATAAAAAATTATAATATAATAAATAACTATAAATAATTATAACAAATAATAATATAATAATAATAAAAATTATATAATAATGTAATCAAATCAAAAACACTGAAATTCGCTCAGTTGCAGAATTTTAGCTTTTGTTACTTTTAGTGTTTGATGACGGATCTCCAAACAAATCACTATCGCTCAATTCTGCGAGTGATTCTAATTTATTATCGCTTTTTTCTAGCTGCTCTAAAACCACTTTTGATGTAAAGGGACAGTTTTGGTTGTTATGGACAATCTCCAGTTTCCTGGCAGAAAGAACAGTTTTATATATATAAAACTGCATGCAGGGCACTGGGCAGATCACTAGGGACAAAGGGGATGTGTAGTTATTTGATACAGTACTGTAATCTGTAAGATTACAGTATGCTGTATCTATACTGTGTGTTTTACTTTTGAATTCACCGCCGAACTCCGTCCCCGTGCGTCGCACCGCTCGCAGGGAACGGAGCTCGGCACTGTGAATCGAGCGAGACACGGCGGCTCGCCAATCACAGCGGGGAGACATCGCAGGATCCAGGGGACAAGGTAAGTATGCTCTTCCTGGATCCTGCGATGCAAGCCCGAGTCTGGCTCGGGGATACCGCTTTTGGTATAAAAAATCCAACCCGAGCCAGACTCGGGAATACCGCCAGGGGGGTTAACAGGGTCATGTAATTAAAATTTTTGATATAATATTTCACAGCAGGGCCCGTTCCTGCGCCCAACAAGAGTAACTGTGGGGGGTTACAGTGTTGTGGCACCACCACCACCACCACAAGGCCCACTTTTTCTGCCCCTGTTTAACAGGGGCATGTAATTGCAATTTTTGATATAATATTTCACAGCAGGGCCCTTTCCTGCACCCAACAAGAGTAACTGTGAGGGGTTACAGTGTTCTGGCACCACCAACACCTAAGGCCCAATTTTTCTGCAGAGTATAGGGCAGGCCGTATAGTATATATACTGCTGTTCAGAGTATGTAGTGCCTGGGGGCCTGGAGGACCCCCACGCCATTTCTTTTTTTAATTTTGGTGCAGGGTTCCCCTTAATATCCATACCAGAACTAATGGGGCCTGATATGGATTTTGGGGCGGGCATCCACCTCTTTTTTTTCCGTATTTTTGGCACGGGGTTCCCCTTAATATTCAAACCAGACCCAAAGGGCCTGGTAATGAACTGGGGGGGTGGAACCCATGCCGTTTTTGTCAATGATTTTTATTTATATTGCTGGGATCCAACAATACATTACAGCCACAAGCAGTTTTAAATGACATTTTTTCATTTTAGAAATTTCATTTAGCTGTGGTACTGTTATAAACATGGAAAAGATGCGCTACTACAAGCAGACTAAGAAGACCCCCCAAGCATGATATTTAAAGGAATGTTTCATTTTTATTGTTTCACTTTAAGCATCATTAAAATCACTGCTCCCGAAAAAACAGCAGTTTTTAAAACTTTTTTTTTTGCATTGATACATGTCCCCTGGGGCAGTTACCGGGTCCCCAAACAGTTTTTATGGCAATAACTTGCATATAAGCCTTTATAATGAGTACTTTTGATTTTTCACATTCACGTCCCATAGACTTTAACTGTGTTCGCATGTTCGCACAAACGTTTTGTCTGTTCGCATGTTCTGCCGCGAACCGGGGGGTGTTCGGCTCATCCCTAATTGAAACAAAATCTGTACTATCTGCAGAGTGTTTATACACACCCGCAGAAGTGTAGGCTATTATTGGACCTTTAGTCTATGGACACCCCTATAAAACACTGAAGAGCGATTCACTACCTTAGATTGTAAGCTCCTAGAGGGCTGGGACTGATGTGAATGTACAATATATATATAAATCGCTGCGTAAATAGCTGGCGCTATATAAGAACCTGTAATAATAATAATAATAATAATATGGTGGACTTATTTGTGCTGTTATTTTTGCGGCACTAATGTGCTTCTCAGATACTACATAGAGGTGAGAGCCTTTAAATAATTATTATCTGACCTAAAGTTCTAAAGAACTATCTACTTGCTCAAATGGTGTTTGGAGTTTTTAGTTTGGCTGCTTATATGGCAGGTTCCATTTATGTCCTTACTGACTATCCATTTAAGGGAAATTTCTACACTTATATTTTGAACACTGTGAGAGAGCCAAGCTGACTTGGTTTGATCCTACTTAACAGGCTGGGTCAGGTGATGCGGAAGCAGCTGCGCCACTCACCTGACCAGGATATGCATTTAAAGTGGTTGTAAACCCTGTAAAACCACTTTTACCTACAGGCAAGCCTATAATAAAGCTTACCTATAGGTACTGTGAATTTCTCCTAAATTTGCATGTGCCGTTTCTTCAGCTGCTGTGCCGTTACCGGAGGCTCCTGTGCGCTTTTTTTTTCATCTGGGTTTATAACCAATTTAAAGCTCATTTGTGAGCTTGGCTTGGTAGCAGCACCTCTCTCCCCAGGTGTGCTCCTACGGTCTGGCTTTTGGTGTATTGCCACACACCTTAGGTATGTTTTTACATATATGTATTTTTTATGCTTATATTGGGACTCTCTCATTTTTCTCTTGTATTTTGAAATTGGAACTAAATCAGTATTATCTGTATTATCTGCAGAGTGTTTATACACAACCGCAGAAGTCTATGCTATTAATGGATATTTAGTCTATGGACACTCCTATATATCACTGAAGAGCAATCCACTATATATGGTCGACTTATCTGTGATGTTATCTTTGCAGCACTGGAGTGCTTCTCAGATACTACCTAGAGGTGAGAGCCTTGAAGTAATTATTATCTGACCTATAGCTCTATAGATCTATCGACTTGCTCAAATGGTGTTTGAAATTCTTTCATTTGGCTGCTTATATGGCAGGTTCCATTTACGCCTTTACTGACTATCCATTTAAGAATATTTTGAATACTGTGGGAGAGGTAAGCTGACTTGGTTTCATCCCACATAACAGTGTCAGAGGTGAGTCTATATGCAACAAGGTGATCCTTTATCACCACTGCAAGTGATCCACTGGTGGTGAGATAGCTGTTCTCTCCTTCCTTATTACTATCTATTCTGGCTAAAGTGCATTAAAGGTTAATGCCACATGTCTATGATGAGATCTCTCTAACTTGATGCACGCTATGATACCTGGCATGTCCCCACATTCGCCCATAGCTCAATTGCATGTGTATGTCCTAGGTGCTGGTTTATAGACACACTATCTGATATATGTTTATATCACACCAGTGAATAAGTATATATCCTGATGCATGATCTATAGAATTATATCTATGTATATATACTTAATGAACGACTCTCCATTTTCATTTGGAAATTGTATATAAGCTCTCGAAGAAGCGGTTCCCCGCGAAACATGTCGAGTTTCCAGTAATTCATGCTTTGTACTAGCCGTCATGAGAATAGCTGGGGTTGTCACCAATACACCCCTAATGTAGATGGCTGTCTTGGAGACATATATTTGACTACTTGTGTGTTTTCTCAATTACTGTATTTTAAATTCTGTTTTTATATTTATGTGGTGTGTTTAATAAAATGTATTACTTTTTATCAGTGGTGCCTATAAAGTCCATTTTTCCAGTTCTATTTTTCCTCAATTTCTCTATATTGTTTAATGGCTCTTTGTTAAAGGATGTTGTGTTATTCCTTTTCTGCGGTTACTTTCCTTCCCCTTTCCCCCCCATACTTCTCCTCCCCTGTACCCTGCGTGTTATCATCTATATCCTCCTTTTTTTATCTTCATCCTTTCCGTGGTTTGAGAATGTCACTTTCTAGTCCTCCATGCAGACTGAATACTCTACATATTTGTTTATCAAGGATTATTTGATGTGATATTCAATAAATTATCCTTATTATCTTTACTGAAGCACTTTTACACTCTTTGTAGATGTGGTTCTCTTATCAGTGACTCTGCATATGATTATGGTGGACTGTACTCATGTCTCCCCTGTTTGTTTACTATATAGACAAGACATCTTGCTGCTCTATTTGTATTGTACCAATTATTTTCAATAAACATTTTCTACTTGTAAAAAAAAAAAAACACAGAACAAGGATTCCCAGTGTCTTTGAGAAGGAAACAAATATTTTAGATGTGCGTAGCTACTTGAAACTGTGTACTCAATACACTATTGTTGCAGTAACAGATTGCAACAGTGATAGGGATATATAAGCTATGAGGAAGAGAGAGTACAAAGTTGGCATTATAAGGCATAGAAGAGCCCTACTTTGGCTGTATAATATACAGTATCTCACAAAAGTGAGTACACCCCTCACATTTTTGTAAATATTTTTTTAATATCTTTTCATCTGACAACACTGAAGAAATGACACTTTGCTACAATGTAAAGTAGTGAGTGTACAGCTTGTATAACAGTGTAAATTTGCTGTCCCCTCAAAATAACTCAACACACAGCCATTAATGTCTAAACTGCTGGCAACAAAAGTGAGTACACCCCTAAGTGAAAATGTCCAAAGTGGGCCCAAATAGCCATTTTCCCTCCCCCATGTCATGTGACTTGTCAGTGTTACAAGGTCTCAGGTGTGAATGGGGAGCAGGTGGGTTAAATTTGGTGTTATCGCTCTCACTCTCTCATGCTGGTCACTGGAAGTTCAACATGGCACCTCATGGCAAAAAACTCTCTGAGGATCTGAAAAAAAAATTGTTGCTCTACATAAAGATTGCCTAGGCTTGAAAAAGATTGCCAAGACCCTGAAACTGAGTTGCAGCACGGTGGCCAACACCATACAGTGATTTATAAGGACAGGTTCCACTCAGAACAGGCCTCACCATGGTCGACCAAAGAAGTTGAGTGCACGTGCTCAGCATCATATCGAGAGGTTGTCTTTGGGAAATAGACGTATCAGTGCTGCCAGCATTGCTACAGAGGTTGAAGGGGTGGGGGGTCAGTCTGTCAGTACTCAGACCATACGCCGCACACTGCATCAAATTGGTCTGCATGGCTGTCGATCCAGAAGGAAGCCTCTTCTAAAGATGATGCACAAGAAAGTCCGCAAACAGTTTGCTGAAGACAAGCAGACTAAGGACATGGATTACTGGAACCATGTCCTATGGTCTGATGGGACCAAGATAAACTTATTTGGTTCAGATGGTGTCAAGCATGTGTGGCGGCAACCAGGTGAGGAGTACAAAGACAAGTGTGTCTTGCCTACAGTCAAGCATGGTGGTGGGAGTGTCATGGTCTGGGGCTGCATGAGTGCTGCCGACAGTGGGGAGCTACAGTTCATTGAGGGAACCATGAAAGCCAACATGTACTGTGACATACTAAAGCAGAGCATGATCCCCTCCCTATGGAGACTGGGCCTCAGGGCAATATTCCAACATGATAATGACCCCAAACACACCTCCAAGATGACCACTGCTTGTTAAAGAGGATGAGGGTAAAGGTGATGGACTAGCCAAGCGTGTCTCCAGACCTAAACTGTATTAAGCATCTGTGGGGCATCCTCAAACAGAGGGTGGAGGAGCGCAAGGTCTCTAACATCCACCAGCTCCGTGATGTTGTCATGGAGGAGTGGAAGATGACTCCAGTGGCAACCTGTGAAGCTCTGGTAAACTCCATGCCCAAGAGGGTTAAGGCAGTGCTGGAAAATAATGGTGGCCACACAAAATATTGACAATTTGGACATTTACACTTAGGGGTGTACTCGCTTTTGTTGCCAGCGATTTAGACATTAATGGCTGTGTGTTGAGTTATTTTAAGGGGACAGAAAATTTACATGGTTATACAAGCTGTACACTCACTACTTTACATCGTAGCAAAGTGTCATTTATTCAGTGTTGTCACATAAAAAGATATAATAAAATATTTTTAAAAATGTGAGGGGTGTACTCAATGGTGTCTTCAATCCTCACATGACTGAGCTATTAATATTCCTGGCTATGCACTCTTTCGGAGAGACAGGGTAAAAAGGAAAGGTGGCAGGGTCTGTCTCTATGTGAGAAGTGATCTCAAAACAAGTGTGAAAGAGGACCTGGTTGATGAGTGTGATGAGTCTGAAGCATTATGGGTTGAACTGCATATAGATGGGCGTAGTTCAAAGTTAATCATTGGAGTTTGTTATAGACCACCCAATGTTAGTGAGGAGGTGAGAGACTCAGCTCCTTGCACAGATGGAAAGGGATGCATGGGCTGGGACAGTGATAATAGTGGGGGATTTTAACTACCCAGAAATTGACTGGAGTAATGGCACTGCTGGGACAGTTAAAGGGCAAAAAATTATAAACCTATTACAGGACAATTTTATGGTCCAGTTTATTGAGGCCCCAACTAGGAATGAAGCTCTGTTGGACCTGGTAATCTCAAACCATGCAGAGCTTATTACTAATGTCCAGATAAAGGAACACCTGGGTAGCAGTGATCATAACATGATTTCATTTGATATTAGCTGTAAACAAGAAATACATACGGGAAAGATAAAAACACTTAACTTCAAGAGAGCAAATTTTCCAAGGATGAGGTCTGCTCTTCAGGATTTAGACTGGGAGGGAATATTTGCATTGATAAACACAGAACAGAAATGGAAATTCTTCAAAAAGACTGTTTGGGACCTCACTGCAAAGTATATTCCCATGGGCAATACGTTTAAAAGGCTAAAAACAAAACCTATGTGGCTCACGGCCAAAGTTAAAAAAGCTATAAACCATAAGAAAAGAGCTTTTAAAAAATATAAAAAAGAAGGAACACTAGTGTCGTTTAAATGTTACAAAGAATTTAACAGAATATGTAAAAAGGAAATCAAGGATGCAAAAATTCAAAACGAACGACAGATTGCAAAAGATAGTAGGACAAACCCAAAAAAATTCTTCAAATATATTAATAGTAAAAAGGTCAGGTCTGAGCATGTAGGCCCTTTACAAAATAATCTAGAGTGGGTGACTGGGAACAAAGAGAAGGCAAATGTATTAAATACTTTCTTCAGCTCTGTGTATACAAAAGAGCATGGGGAAGCTCATGTCCATAATGGGGGTGGTAGTGACACAGCCCCGAATGATCCACAATGGCTCAAAAGTGATATGGTCCAGAAATATTTAGACAGAATAAAGATGGATAAAGCACCTGGACCTGATGGCATAATTTCAAAGCCATTGTATCAAATTTTTAGGGACTCATTAATGACAGGAATAGTACCACTGGATTGGCACCGGGCGAATGTGGTGCCTATATTTAAAATGGGATCAAAGTCTTTACCAAGTATTTATAGACCTGTTAGTTTAACTTCTATAGTCGGGAAGATACTGGAGCATTTAATAAAAGACCACATAGATGAGTTCTTGCTGGAAAAAAACATTTAAAGCAACGGACAGCATGGATTCATAAAAGACAGAAGTTGTCAGACAAACCTGATTTCTTTTTATGAAGAGGTAAGTAAAACCTTGGACAGAGGGGTGGCTGTGGACGTGGTATACTAGGATTTTGCAAAAGCGTTCAACACAGTTCCCCACACGCAGCTCATGTGTAAGGTAAAGTCTACAGGCTTGGAAATATCAGTTTGTAAATGGATAGAAAACTGGTTAAAAGACAGAATTCAGAGAGTAGTGGTTAATGATTCTTACTCTGAATGGTCTAAGGTCATCAGTGGTGTACCCCAAGGTTCAGTGCTGGGACCCTTACTTTTTAATATCTTTATAAATGATATTGGGTCTGGGATCAAAAGTAACATTTCTGTTTTTGCAGATGACACCAAGCTATGCAGTGGAATAACGTCCTTACAGGATGTCTCCAATTTACAAGCTAACCTCAATGCATTGTCTAATTGAGTGACTATGTGGCAGATGAGGTTTAATGTTGAGAAATGTAAAGTTATGCACTTGGGGGCTAAGAATATGCATGCATCATACATACTAGGAGGAGTACAACTGGGGGAATCCATGGTGGAGAAGGATTTGGGGGTTTTGGTAGATCATAAGCTCAATAATAGCATGCAATGCCAAGCTGCGGTTTCCAAAGCGAGCAAAGTCCTTTCTTGTATTAAGAGAGGTATGGACTCCAGAGAGAGAAATATAATTTTGCCCCTGTTCAAATCATTAGTAAGACCTCATCTGGAATATGCAGTTCAGTTTTGGGCACCAGTTCTCAAAAAGGATATCGGGGAACTGGAGAAAGTGCAGAGAAGGGCAACCAAACTGATAAGAGGCATGGAGGAGCTCAGCTATGAGGAAAGATTAGAGGAACTGAATTTATTCACTCTTGAGAAGAGGAGATTAAGGGGGGATATGATCAACATGTTTATATATAAAAAAGGGTCCATATAGTGAACTTGGTGTTGAGTTATTCTCTATACGGTCAACCCAGAGGACACGGGGGCACTCTTTACGTCTAGAGGAAAAAAGATTTCATCTCCAAATACACAAAAGTTTCTTCACAGTAAGAGCTGTGAAAATGTGGAATAGACTCCCTCCAGAGGTGGTTCTGGCCAGCTCAGTAGATTGCTTTAAGAAAGGCCTGGATACTTTCCTAAATGTACATAATATAACTGGGTACTAACATTTATAGGTAAAGTTGATCCAGGAAAAATCCAATTGCCTCTTGGGGGATCAGGAAGGAAATTTTTCCCCTGCTGTAGCAAATTGGAGCATGCTCTGCTGGGGTTTTTTGCCTTCCTCTGGATCAACTGAGGGTGTAAAATTGGGTATATTGGATTGTACGATATTTTTTATTTTATTTATTTATTGTTTTTAAGGTTGAACTGGATGGACTTGTGTCTTTTTTCAACCTGACTAACTATGTAACTATGTAACTTTTGTGAGATACTGTATTTATATAATAATAGCCCTTCTCATCAAGTGATAATATATTTACTGTATAATCAAATTAATGGCATTTTTATCTGAGGCATATTACATATGTATGTGTTACTAGAGTATTGATGAATAAATGAAAGAAAGACTTTTTAGTTAAAGGGGTTGTAAAGGTTCAGGTTTTAAAAAAAACGAAAAACAAACATGTCATACTTACCTCCGCTGTGCTGTTGGTTATGCACAGAGTGGCCCCGATTCTCCTCTTTTGGGGTGCCTCCGCTGCGCTTCTGGCTTCTCCTCTTCTCGAGTGTCCCGTCGGAGAAGCGCTCTTCTACGGGACAACCGTCCGGGCGCACTTCCGTGTCCTGCTGCTGCGTCAGTTGACACAGATAGTAGGCCCCCCCAGCACCTGCGTCATTTGATTTGATTGACAGCAGCGGGAGCCAATGGCTATCAGTCTATCCAATCAGGAAACAAGACACTGGCCGTAGCTGGTGTGCTCGTTCCCGTCGCAGGAATTGCGGAGCTCAGGTAAGTATAAGGGGGGCTCGGGGGCGCTTCTGCAGTAAAGAAGGTTTTTCACCTCAATGCATAGAATGCATTGAGGTGAAAAACGCAGAGGGTTTACAACCCCTTTAACAAAAAAATAAATAAAAATAAACACATGTATCATTTTAATATCCAAACGTCATTAAATGTACTGTATGTAAATGCATTCACATACCTGTATGAAAGGTATTGACAGGACTAATGTCGCTGCTGCACATCTTTCCCACTGCAACAACCGTAGCTTCATACACTAAGCCACAAGAGAGCTGTGTAAAACTGCATGACGAATTGACTGTACTACAGCGATGCTCCTCTCCATTAGCCCCAATTATGTTTGCAGTGTAGTTGTCAGCTCCCATAGATGAGGTCCAGGACAGAGTTGCAAAGTTAGAGTCACATTCAATCTGTGCTTGTAGCTCAGTGGGTACACAGGGCACTGTAATAAAAGTCTGTAATTAGATTTATTGTACTTGACTTGTTTTACAAGTGACAACACTAACAGCCAATGTGAAATATAATGCAGTGTTACATTCTTCTCACACCCCAATACTGCAATGATGTCAATATACATCTAAAAAGGTACTGGCTGCTAGCTTAAAGTGAATCTAAAGCCATTTTCTTAAATTTGGATAAAGTGTGGGAGTGTAAAAACCATAGGCATGCGCAGGAGGGTTTGCCAGGTGTGCCCTAAATCAGTGTTTCTCAACTCCAGTCCTCAAGGCGCACCAACAGGTCATGTTTTCAGGATTTCCCTCAGATGAAACGGCTGTGGTAATTACTAAGACAATTAAACTGATCAAATCACCTGTGCAAAATAGTGGAAATCCTGAAAACATGACCTGTTGGTGCGCCTTGAGGACTGGAGTTGAGAAACACTGCCCTAAATACTTTGTGCAGTGCCGATTCCTGCTACTGCCCGGGTTTCCCCCCCCCCCCCGTGCTGCCCCCCCCCAACCACAGTGCTGCTGGCTCACTTCCTCTCCTCTCTCCCTGCATAGCATAGCATAAAATCCCTTAAAAAAGTTTTCTTATTTATTTAAACCACATAGCACTCGCATTTATGCTATGCTGTGCTCTCGTTATTTTCCGATTACACCTCTCTGGAGTGGAGAGATTGATCACATTATTGTGGAGGAAGGTCGGGAGTGGATATCCTTTGGGCTTTGTCCGCTAAAGGTCCGGATTGATAGCTACTAAGGAGATCTGACATATCTTCTACTACAGATCTGCAGGGTATTGGATCCTGTTAAGGAAAAAGTGTGTTTGCTGGTTCCCCTATACCAGCCACTAACATTAGTGATTGATTTAGATCATAAGCGGTGAAGGATACATATATAAAGAATTTTCTACTTACACTTGTGGGACTGAACACAGCTTCTTTTTGAACTCTTTTTTTGATACATCTGTTTACTAACAATCACAATTTTTTGGCCACATTTTTTGGCCCTGCTGACCCCATGTATTTTGCCCTACTAACCCTTGCATCTGCCCCGCTGACCCCTGTATCCTGCCCTGCTAAACCACCATACTCTTCCCTGCTGACCAGGAACGTGCTGTGAGGTCAGTGGCTGGTGAGGCACTGGCTAGTATCAGAACCAGATACACACAGGGTACATACGCCGGGAACATTAGAGCGAGAGCAATAATTCTAGCACTAGATCTCCTCTGTAACCCTAAAAATGTAACCTGTAAAAAATTTCTATGAGTGTGCGCAATTTTAAAGCATGACATGTTAGGTATCTATTTACTTGGCGTTACATTATCTTTCATAGTATACAAAAAAATCGTGCTAACTTTAGTGGGTTTTTTTTTTGGTTTTTTTTATATACATGAAATGTTTTTTTCCCCAAAAATTGCTGCGCAAATACCGTGTAACATAAAAAGTTGTAACGACCATCATTTTATTCCCTAGGGCAGTGATGATGAACTTTGGCACCCTAGATGTTTTGGAACTACATTTCCCACGATGCTCAACTACACTGCAGAGTACATGAGCATCATGGGAAATGTAGTTCCAAAACACCTGGAGTGCCAAGGTTCGCCATCACTGCCCTAGGGTGTCTGCTAAAAATATATATATATAATGTTTGGGGGTTCTGAATAATTTTCTAGCAAAAAAATACCTCCTCCCATGCTCGCCTTCAGGACTTCTCCAGAGCCTCTCCCATCCTCTGGAATTCCCTGCCCCAGTATGTCCGATCAGCCCCTACCCTGTCCACCTTTAGGAGATCCTTGAAAACTCATTTATTCAGGGAAGCCTATCCCACACCCACATAACTGTCCCTGAGCCACCCCCATCAAATCATTCTTTGCAGCTATTACCTTTTGTACCACCACCCCCTCCCTTTAGAATGTAAGCTCTACGAGCAGGGCCCTCCTGTACCTTTTGTATTGAACTGTACTGTAATTGTGTTGTCCCCCTTATACATTGTAAAGCGCTGAGTAAACTGTTGGCGCTATATAAATCTCGTATAATAATAATAATAATAATAATGTAGGAGAGAAGTGTCAGAATTGGCCTGGGTGGCAAGTGGTAAATTACCATAAGTAAGTAATATACAAATAATTATTATCTATTGTTTTTACAGTAATTTACTATATTTTCAATAACTGTACTCAAGCAGATGGCTTAACGGCCAAATTACTAAAGTTTGAAGTTATAACTTTAAACCAGTAATTTCACAGTAAATAGATAAATAATAAATTATTACGGCATGTTATAACATATAGCATAATCATTTATTATTTAGCTTGATTAAAACAGTACCTTTTCAGCAGCAGCAGATCCTCATTCTCCCTCTTAACTGTGTTAAAAAATTGGATTATGGGTAAATCTTATACCTATAAACCCATGCTTTTTCATTCTAGTTAAGAGGGCTGGTCTGGAAGGGAGCATGTGTCTTTTAGACACATGGCCCCTTCTATGACACTGCAGTGAGAGGACAGCCCCCACTGCAGCATTTTTATTGGACAGCTTGTTCCAATGGTGGTTTACCATTGGTCCAAGCCTCCAAGCTGTCCATTGAGCTCAGTGGCTTTGACAAGAAGTGAGAGGTACTGTGAGCTCATCCACTCAGTCTACTGCAAACAGAGTGTGCCAGCTTGTATTTAAACTGGCCGATATGTATGTAGCTTCTGACTGGCTTTTTTTTTTTTTTAATGTTCATGGCAGATGCCTCCCCTGACTGCACGTCCCTGCTGACCCACTGTACACTGTTCTGCTGACCCCCTGTACACTGTCCTGCTGACCCCCTGTACACTGTCCTGCTGACCCCCTGTACACTGTCCTGCTGACCCCCTGTACACTGTCCTGCTAACCCCCTGTACACTGTCCTGCTAACCCTCTGTACACTGTCCGGTTGACCCTCTGTACACTGTCCGGCTGACCCTCTGTACACTGTCCTGTTGACCCCTGTACTTCACCCAGCTGGCCCCCTGTACACTGCCCTGCTTTTTCCCAGTACTCTGCCCTGCTGCCCCTTATACACTGCCCTGCTAAACCCCTGTACTCTGCCTGCTGAATCCCTTTTAATAATTATTTTTTTATTTAATGCTATTTCCAAAAATCAATGTTATTATATCCACAACTCACTGATCACACCAATGTTCTCTGAGCTGTAGATCTTAGAGATACTCCTATAGTGAGATGTACATTTTTGGGCATCCAGTGCTTCTAAGCTACAGCTGTCATTGTTTTTTATTGATGCCTGTGCCTTCCCTTGGGAGATTCACCCTCTCTATTTGTCCTGATGAGCACTGTCATCGGAATCGAAAGCGTTGAGAAATTCAAAATGTTACAGTTATCACCAGAACAGGAAAAGAAAGGAAATCTTATGATAGGGGACACCTGTTCTAGTGACGACTGCCAAAATCCCCACACTTTGGCAAGATTTCTGCTGTCTTTCCAAGATAGAAAATAAAGAGAAACATTTCCAGTAGGACACACACAGCTAAACAAAACTGACAGGTGTTTAACCCCTCCCTATTTCACACAATATTAAAAAAAAACGTTTTTTTTTTTTGTATACTATAAGGGGAATTTTTATTTACAAATGCCTTGTAAACATGTTTAATAACTAATATTCAAGATTATCTGAAGGCTTAGCATAAGGATAATGCCTTTTAGTATAAAATGTATAATGAATTCAGGATCATACTCGATGCATTGCTTGACCTATGACTAATGAGGCAGTGTAAGTTAAAGTGGTACCAGTCTACAACTTGTAAACATCTGTAAGAAATGTATAAGTTATAACATATATAGTGTTGACAATTTGCTTGGTAAACCTTCCTTGGTACTTGCAATGGGGATACTGCTCCTCCTGTTGGATTTTGCATACATTTGTATAGTACGCAGAATGGAACAGGAGGACCTGCAACACATATAACACCCTGGTGTATGGGAACAGAGTTGGGAATTATGGTAGTAGTGACATTGTTGGAGAACTCAGCCTGCTAGACTCCATCCATATCATTCTTTACGTTGACTTCTTCTTTGCTATGGTTGGTCACAAAAAGTTGGAGTCTGAATGAAGGTATATCATCATTCAAATGAGTCTCAAGGCACTACAAACACAACCTTTGTCATTAAACTGAACTGTTTCTAAGGAATTTTAACCATTTTAGTACATTTAACACCAAGTGATGCAAAACTGCAGAATCTTGTAATTAATGAGGTAGATGGCCTTATATTTATCTAGGTTCACATTAAATCTATCTGACATGTGTACAATTTAGATCTAGTTACCTGTGTAAAGTTCAGTTTCAGAGCTAGGTATACTCTGACAGTCATTATTGAAAGCTGTCACTGTCACGTTGTAGCTTTGTCCACAATGCAATCCTGGAATTTCACAGGCTGTCTCAGTACTATTACACACAAGCGGCTCCTCACCAAATCCTGTTAGAATGGACATGTATCTCAGAGCTCCTGGTGCTTCATTCCAGCTCAAAAGTGTTGAAGAATTATAACAGTTCATTTTTGCCATCACATTCTGAGGCTGACAGGGAACTATAATGATAAACCATATTAGACATACAATGTATTTATCAGAGCAGTAATAGTACAGCATAGAAACAACTTACCTGTAGTAAGCAGAGATTGAGCAGATATGGGACTCAAGCATTGACTATTGATGGCTGTAACTGTCACACTGTAGAGCCATCCACACTTCAGATCACTGATAGTGCAGCCTGTATCCTCAGTAGTACAAGAGAGAGTATCTACTGCTGGACTGGTAATACTGGAGGTATAATTGACTGCACCTAATGTTTTTTCCCAAGACAATGAAACCGAGTTGTCATAGCAGTTGATCTGCAGTGGTTTCAGTACCGGAATACAGGGGGCTGTAAAGGCAAAACATCACAATGCATCAAGACTATTCAATGGCCTATAGCACTCCATATAATGGCAGATAGACTTTGTTTCTAGTGTCTGATTTCTAATACTGAATACTTATCCTCCACAATGGAACAAAGCACACACAGCTTACATTATAAAAACGCTATGCCTTAGTTTACATTTGACTAAGCAGTAAAAATTACAAGTGTTTCTGTATGAGAGATACCATATTTATTTTTATGAAGAGTGTGACGTATACTACATATTGCAAAGTATTGAGCGTTTAATATTATGGGTTTTTTGTGCCTGGAGCACTGCTTTAATTTGTAAAATATATTTTACATTTTCAAAGAACTATGGTGCCCACTCATTTAATACTAGTCCTGAGCTAATAAAAAATGGCCGTGGAGGACATGGTCCCTTGGCTGGACTCTAGCATGTTCAGATCATTTATGCACATCCTATAAAGTCATTGTATGGTAAATAATTTCAGACAGGAGAAATTCCAGAGCAGTATCTTAAAAAGGATAAAGTAGAGAGAACACAGCGCAAAGGTGCTTAAAGTGTAGTAGGGTAAAACAATACAAATGTATTAAATCTATTAAAATTGCACTCACAAGAGTATCCTTAAATAAAGAGGTATAGCAGCGTATAGACAGGCTGGTCTTCTCAGTTTATGTTATTCACCTTGCACTTACATGTTTACTGTTCATATTGCAGCGCTAATTTATATATTACTAAATCAATCATTGCTATTGTAGAGCGGCTATTTAAGTACTAGTGGGAAGTCCTTAGGCAAGCGGATAAAGGGGATAGCATTCCCGAAACCCATCCCTGTGCATGCTCCAAGACTGACATCACACTGGATAGAAGTATCAATCGGACTGGTCAGCTGTCAAACCTGAGGTGTGGTTTACCTTCTCTACACTCTGAAGCGGCCAGCATTCCCCAGAGCTTGCACAACTGTCATTCCAGAGGAAGGGGGGTGTCTTAGGAGAATTTTGTACAAGAACACTTGTCAATTTGTACAAGAACACTTGTGAGTACAATTTTATAGATTTAACCTACTACACTATAAGCATCTTTACACCTTGCTCTCTTTGTTTTCCTCTTTACATGCACTTGGAGCTCCCACTCCTCTTCGCCTGGCTGCAGTATATTAAAACACACAAATCTATTGCGCTTGGGTTAATACAGGTACCCTAACATATAGCAGCTAGCACAGTTTTGTTGGAGACAATAAAAAGTAATACATAGTGATGGTGCAGCTCTGAACTAGTAAAGTCTGTGATAAATGAACACTTCATAAATATTCAAAGTGTTCTTATGCTGTGTAACAGTGATAGATGGAAACCATCACCAACACCCGGGCACACTTTACTGACTCTTAAGCCCCTATCACACTGAGGCGCTTCTAAACTGCCAGTAAAACACTTGAGTGCTTTTGAAGAGCTTTTCAGGTGCTTTTGAGGAGCTTTTCAGGCACTTTTGAGGAGCTTTCCATTCATTTCAATGGAGAGGGGCGTTTTTTTCACCACCCTGCCAGCACACTGCCTCAGTGTGAAAGCATTCGTTGATTTTAATTGAAATAGTTTTTCGTGAGCTTTTCACGTGATTTTTTTAGTGTGAAAGGGGTCTAATCCTAAGGCTACTTTCACACTGAGGCGTGTGCGGGCGCTGGCGGTACAGCAGCGCTAAATATAGCGCTGCTTTACCGTCGTTTTAGCGGCGCTAGCGGGGCGGTTTTAACCCCCCACTAGCGACCGAAAAAGGGTTAAAACCGCTGGCGGGTTTGGAGCGCTCCCCCATTGTTTTCAATGGGAAGGGGCGCTTTAGGAGCTGTAAAAACACCGCTCCTACAGCGCTTTAAAGATGCAGCTTGCAGGACTTTTTAGACCGCCCTGCAAGCGCACCGCTCAAGTGTAAAAGGCCTCGGGGCTTTCACATTGGATTGCATTGAGCGACTCTTTCAGGGCGCTTTGCAGGCGCTATTTTAAGCACTTTAGTGCCTGCAAATCACCTCAGTGTGAAAGGAGCCTAAGGTAAAGACATATAGGAAATAAGTAACATCCAATGGCAAACTCAGCACTCCTCCACTCCAAGGATATCTCCTCCTCCAGAGCAAGATAGCAGTATATGCTAGATAGTGGTAGTGGTTTTTGTTAAAAAGAGTATACTATCCACGACACCTACAGTTCCTGATATATAATACCTATACATTTATATGTTTTTATGCATTGTGTATAGTTTAGTGCACACATTGGGGCTCATTCTTCCTACTTCCACCCAGGATAACAAGCTATGTGTCATCAGTAGGGTTGAGCTCTGCATTTTTATTATTCTTTGGTAATTTTTATAAAGGAGACTTGGATAGTAGCCCATTAGTACAAATCTAATTAGAAGAATTATAGACACCAAATGCAATTCAAATGTGTCCCATGTAAAGCCTGCATAATGCAAATACTGTACGTTTCTATGAAAAATGGTCAGATAAAAGGAACAGGTAGTGCAGTGTTTTGTTACTCTGGCATTTTTTTAAGATTGTGTATGTGTAATTTACTTGCATTTTTGAACAATAATATACTGTATGTACACCTGTCTGAGATGTGTAGGAGTCTTAAATCATGGAGCAAAGGTTTTTGCCATAGAGGCTTTATTTGCAAGATCATCTCCAGGCAGCAACCTTAATCAATTTGTGAACTGCTAAGGCAAATTTGGGAATCAAACCAGATTTTGGGAAACTATAGGTTCTATTTACAAAAAATCTGCTTAGCAAATGTCTCATAATTTTCACAAAAGTAAAGATTAGTTCCCCTAATGTTTGTAAAATATGTATACAGGTACTCCTCACTTAACAACCAGGTTCCGTTCCAATGACCAGGCCATTAAACGAGGAGTCACAAGTAATCAATTTTTTAAGCATTCTTAACTACTGTACTGTACTGTATTGTGAAAAAAAGGTCTAAACACACAACCCCAGCTCAATAAAGTTGTTTTAATTTGCATATATACAGAACACAAATAAAAATTCTGTACTGTACTGTACAATACAATGATGTATAGCGCTTCATTTAGGTGGGGAAAGCTGGTCGCAAGTCCGAGTGGTCGTTAAACAGGTGAGTTGTTAAACGAGGAGTATCTGTAATGTAATTTTTTATTTGTTGCCTTTCGCTGAGCAAATTAATCATTCCCTAACATTTGACCCCAAGAAAAAAAAAAACATAAGAACATTTAACTATAGGAGTTAAAGAACATTCACTAATAGAAATAATAGCTTAACACTGTAGACTAAAAACAGCAGGGGAAATAATATGAGGGAGACCTCAGCACTGTGTACACAGTCTATGGAGACTGAATTGTACAAAAGTGACACTTCATTCATATCACAGTACAGCAGCAGGGTTGGCTGCGCTGCTGTACAGTGACATGCGATCCAGCCCGGGGAACAGAGCCATAGGCTCCAGCTGCTGTCAGTCAAACTCCTGTAAGGAGGGCGCAGGAGTGGGGGCGTGGCTTACTGCCCCTGTGTGTGTCTATGTACACAGCCCAGCCCAGGAGTGCGCATGCACTAGTGCCTCCTTAGCATTCGGCTTGCTATAAGAGGTATCCATCTGTAGGAGGGAAAAGTGCCGGTGGCTGAGGTTGAACACTTTGTCATTGCTGCATCTGTGCAGGGTGCGCCGACTTTAATTGGAGTTTGCCCAATTTTATTAAACAGAGAAATTGACTTACCTGTTATGAAGTCTACAGGAAGACTCAGATTGCTGCTACTTGCTTCATTTATTGCTTTGACAGTTACTTCATAAGATATGCCACATGTTAAGTTAGTAAAGCCACATGACGTAGCCGTGGAATTACAAATATGATATTCTCCATTTGTCCCAACAGCTTTAGAGGTGTAATTCTCAGCTCCCAGACTGGAATTCCATGAAACTGTTGCAGAATTGGCCACACAATCCACATATATGAATATATTTTGGGGTGTACATGGAGCTGTAGAACAAATACAAAAATGTCAACAATCTAACATTTCTTGTACACAGTTCTTGATATGGATAGAAATAATTTTCCGTATGCATGAAAATAATGTATGTGTGCTGGTCTATAATAAATAAAGTACATTTAAAAATATATATATATTACTGTTAGCATGCTTACACAGCAGAAAAGGCATATGAGTGAGAAAAATTGCCTTTTTCAGAGCACTGTGAACTATGGCTCTCCAGTCAACAAAGTGTTTGCAATAAAAGTGTGTTTACCCACCCACAGCAGCCAATTAGGTTCCACCTTAAAAAGTTTGGATAATAGAGTTTGAATATGAGCTTTGTGGGGCAGTAAAGATGATTCAATTTTTTTACTTTAAAAAATGAAGGCAGATATGGTTACTCACTAGTGAATGCATCCAATAAACCAAATAAAATACACTTTGTACTAATCTGGCTTTAGTAAAGTGACTTGTGAGTGCCTGGTATAAGTTATTGCAGTCTGCACGTTGTTCTTTATTCTGTGCACAGTTTTCTGAATAATACACAAGTGAGCTATGTTAAGTAGAAGTTATATTTGATTTCATGCTTCTGTGATGCATCTGCTGACTAATTTACCAATTGCATTCAATGTTGTCCGTTGCTTACCTGTTTTGAATTGATGTGTATAACTGACTTTACTACTTAATTCTTCTCCATTGGCTGTCAGTAACACAGAGTACTGGTAGCCACACATCAGATTGGCCATTGCACATGAAGTATTTGTTGAATTGCATGTGTAGGTCTCTCCATCAACTCCAATAACCTCTGCAGTATAGTTAACAGCACCAGGAGCTTCTCCCCAAGAGAGGACTACTAAATCAGAAGTAACATTGACTTCCAGATTCTCTGGAGAACACGGGACTGAAAAATAAGGTAAAAAAATAATTATTTAATAATTATCAGCTGTAATATATTTTATAGAGTCAAATGTGATAACGTGTTATTTTGCTTTATAATGTAGATGTATTTAGAATCACAAATGCCTTACAAGAAATATAAAGTGTATTTATAGTCATTTTTTTGCTATGGAGAGTTTACAGAGGGGTTAAAGCCTCTGACAGTGCATTTTTCTATGTTTGACCTATTGTGGAGATTTACACTCACTTCCTGTCCTGGAGACACACCAGGAAGTGAGAGGAATCACCATTCTTCAATAGTTGCCTCCAACTGTAAAATGTTGGATTCCCCTTCACTTTTTGTCTGTTGAATAATCCCTCGGGCAGATAGAGAAGGTGAATCTCTCCAGCAAGGACACCAATGGCAATAAAAGCTTAAAAAAGTGGTTCTAACCCCCCACAGTTCTATCCAAAAAAGTTAAGTTTACATAAACTTAAAAAAAACTACTCCTTTGTTGCTGCTGAGAGTCCATGAAGGACTGGCAGTGCAATAATGTTACATAAATTGGGAAAGTATCAGAATAGAAAGTGTTTCTATATAATCTGATGTATTCACTTATAGATTAAATTATAAACTACATTTTTCTATTTTATAGTGCATACTTTATTTTTTTTATGCCTTGTCTTGTATTTACTGCCCTACTGCAATGCCTTATGTTACTGTACTGTGGGTCAATTAAGTTGTACAAGGTGTATGTATGTAGTTTGTGCATCCAGGGAGGGAAGAGTTAATGCTGCCTAGTTTCCCGGGTGTTCATGGTGCCAGCCCCTATCAGTGACAGATAAATACAAGGGAAAAGAAGCTTCCTGTGCCAAGAGTTGCTTTGTGTATGGGAAGCAGATAAGAGATTATGTCGCTATGTGATTGAACCTTTCCTAATTGTTTCTCGCCTCGCCCAGTCAGGGTTCCCAGGACATGAACATTATGGACTTTTCTGCAGTCGAGGTATGATTAATTATGGGGCAGGGGCTACCAGGAGGTACCAGGAGTTAGAGCATTTTAGAGAGACTGTAAACCATGCTGTAAGACCGTGGTTTCCAACCTCGGTCCTCGAGTACCCCCAACAGGCCATGTTTTGGGAATTTCTCTTAGATAAAAAAGCTATCCAAAATACCAAGTCAGGGTTTGAAACAGGAAAATCTGGATGCCGCACACCGGATAAAGTTGAAAACATCTTCTTTATTGTAAAACTTGGATCATAAAAAACAGGACAATCAGGCGGGTGGTACAGACACAGCTGACGCGTTTCGCGCTCTAGTTCGAGCGCTTACTCATATAGAGAGGACTGGCAGTGCAATAATGTTACATAAATTGGGAAAGTATCAGAATAGAAAGTGTTTCTATATAATCTGATGTATTCACTTATAGATTAAATTATAAACTACATTTTTCTATTTTATTGTGCATACTTTATTTTTTTTATGCCTTGTCTTGTATTTACTGCCCTACTGCAATGCCTTATGTTACTGTACTGTGGGTCAATTAAGTTGTACAAGGTGTATGTATGTAGTTTGTGCATCCAGGGAGGGAAGAGTTAATGCTGCCTAGTTTCCCGGGTGTTCATGGTGCCAGCCCCATATATGAGTAAGCGCTCGAACTAGAGCGCGAAACGCGTCAGCTGTGTCTGTACCACCCGCCTGATTGTCCTGTTTTTTATGATCCAAGTTTTACAATAAAGAAGATGTTTTCAACTTTATCCGGTGTGCGGCATCCAGATTTTCCTGTTTCAAACCCTGCTTCAATTTGCATTTAGCCAGCACCTGGGACTCCTCTCCTCTGAAGGATTCACTAACACACACCTGAAAGCAAGTTCTCCTGAGCGGTGATTTATTTTCTCTGTCTTGTCTGCACCAAAATACCAAGTCACTGACTCTGATTTATAGCACCTGTGCAAGATAAAGGAAAACCTGAAAACATGGCCTGTTGGGGGAACTTGAGGACTGAGGTTGAGAACCACTGCTGTAAGATATGCAATGTTCTGTGAGCTGTAATGGATGAAGTTTCTACAAAGTAAAGAGAAATTCTGTTGCCATTGACAACGGCTTGGTCTGAATTTATTTCAACATACATAAAGGCATGCAAGCATGGTGTATCACTTAACATGGGCACATTAGGGGCCAAGACCGTGTAAGGATATTATACAGTACCAGTGTCCTAAGAAGTGATCAAGTGATCAACCCTTTGGGGGTTGGTTTGTCATTGCCAGTACTAGTGTCTAAACTCATTAGAGCAGCCAGCTAGTTGAGAAGCTGAGGTGACTTGGCGTAGATGACGGATGTCCCCGATAGTGGAGGATCCTGTGTTCTTGGTTCCTTTCATAGTTATCTGTACCCAAACTTAGGTCTGATTGCAGTACAGGGCATCCTAGGGACCTGGCCTGGAAGTCATGGAAGATGTAGTGAGGTCTCAGAATACTAAAGAACAGGTAAAGAATGGTATAGAGATTACTGGGATACAAATATAACAGAGGAGATGAGGAGTTAAACATGTGTATTAGTGTCACTGGGATAAGGAGACGGGTTGCTGAGCTGCTGGAGTCTGGTGCATGCTACAAGGCACTGGCTCTGAAAAAAACTGCATGGGAGGAGAGGTGTATTAATGAACTGTTAGCTGAGATGCTCAGTTGAGGAAAGGAGTGTGCCACACCACAATATCCAAGGGTTAATTAAATGGCTGCTCAGTAGAAGTGTCGCTCATAACAGAGAGTGTTGCTTAACACCATACCCCTGTTTGGGCACATACCCCTGGCAGTCTGCAAGGGAACAAGTGCTCCTCCTCTCCCCAGTAAATACTACCCACAAATCCAAGTTATAGATCCTGGACAACAGGCATCAAATATATATACCCTAATTGAACTGCTTGGAAACTCAAAAGTATATAAAAACATAACCCCACTGTATTTATATATATTTCGGGAAAATCAAAAGCATTTGTATGAAAAAAGAAACCTTTTTGTAGTGTTTCCAAGCTTTCAGGAGTTTGGTATGCATGGGGAAAAGTGCCTTCTTTCCTGTCTGGTATGCCATAGCTAGGGAGGTCTGAATCGGGAAAAAAAAGCCTGAAATTCCATGGGAAAAAATAAAAAATGTTCATGTTTGTGGTTTCATGTGGTTGTGATTTCATGTTTGTTTTGGTTATGCTCATATTAGCGATCTCCCATGTACTTCTGAGGTATTACGGTATTTATTTAGTAAAATGAATGTTTTCCCTTCTTTTATACATTATAAGCTTTATTATATTTTGCATTTTACCAATCATTATATATGGTGATTGCATTGTCATTGGCGTTGCACTGTCCCTGCTGGGAGAACAAAATGACTATTGCTAGCGGCATCTGGATTGAGTTGGCCTGCCCAAAGATAGATCGAATCTGGCTGAACTGGCCGAGATTCAAACCAGCTATGGCCGGCTTTAGTGGATGCTTGAAAGCTGATGGAAAGCTTACAGAATTTTTTAAAGTTGCTTACTTATGGCTTAATCATGTTATCTTACCTGATTTGAATTCAGTAGCAGTGCTTTCACTACTGTTGCACATGCTGTTGTATGCAGTGACCATTGTGGTGTACACCTTTCCACATGTCAACTCTTGCACCTGACATGATGTATTCTCAGTGCTGCAGTTATGCCTGTCTCCATTGATACTGATCACTGATGATGTATAACTAATGGCCCCAGAGGAAACATTCCAGGTTATGAGCACTGAGTTTTCTATTCTATTAACGGAGGTCTTTACATCCAGGGGAACACAGGGTGCTAAAGAACAAAGTAATAAAAAAAATGAAAGTATGTTAATTTGTATTGAGCATCAGAAGATAACACTAGGTACATACAGTAAAGGACAATTTTAGACCTATGCATGTGTGTAGAGGTGCATTTTTTTGGTAGTATTAGGCAGGCGCATTGTCTTCCATCTATGTGTTTTCTTTGTGCATTGACATGCTTTATTGACTTGTGTGGGCACACCGTAGGCGTGTGCGCCCAGGGTGTGCCCAGGCAGACCCTAATCACCCTGTGCACATTAGTGTTATCGCTCTGTGTAGCAGCAGTAACAGGGGAAAGATCTCCCTCTTAGCGGCTCTGCCATAAGAGAAGTGTTTATGCTCTTCTCTTTTACTGTGCCAGCAGGGAGATCAATGTGCCAGGGTCATATATATGTAGACACCTGCACACACATGTGTGTTTGAGCTTAAGGGTGCACACCCTAATGCAATAGGCTGCGCACACCTATGGGGCACACATTTTCAACGTGTTTTTGAAGTGAGGATTTGGACTGGATATAGTTAAAGTGGAACTAAATGCATTTTCAACAGAATGTGAACAGGCAGGCTCAGGGCTGCTGTTAGAAACCACAAGGTCCCATACACCCCACTCTCCATCTTGAAGCAGTGGCTGCTGGTGCTCAATATTTGGAGGGGGTGGCAAACCAACGCCACCCCCCCTGCGGGAGACGGACGGGAAGGCGGCGATGAGAGTCTTCCTTGCCTTAGGAGGCAAAGGACAAGGGTCTGGGGTAGGGCTACTGCTCCTCGCTCCAGCTATTCCTCGCTCCTGGGCCGTTGCCTCTCCTCCCGCCTGAACAGGAAGTGGGTCCTGAGACCAATCTCAGGACCCGCTTCCTGATTGGCCGGGAGGAGAATCAGGAAGACAATAACGAATATTAATTTGCTATTGTCCCACAACTAGGATGTGCTCAGGGAGTAGTGCTCTGTGCCCTGAGCCCACCCTTTTTTGAAGCCAATTAGAGCCTCAAGCTCTAATCATGTGCTTCAAAAAAAATTGAAATCCCTGCATGTAGATTAGGGGCCAGGCGCACGGATCAGGGGGGCATCGCCTCTGCGCCCCTTGTGGACGGGACGCCCCTGTCTTGAAGAAGCCTATTGTGTGCTTGCAGCTGCCGGCAGGAAAGAGAGGAGGGGATCAGGCAGCACTGTGGAGGTAGGGGGGCACACAGGGGGGTCTGGGCAGCGGGGGGAAACGTATGGTGCACAGGGAGGGTGGTCGGTGTGGCAGGGGAGGGGGGGGAATTACTGAAACTGATTCCCTGTATAGCTCTCTCTGCAGCAGCTGAAAGCCAATGGGTAGGAGAGGAGATGAAGCCAACTTTCAGCTGCTACAGAGAGAGCCCATCCTAATCTTTATGTATACCTCCTATTGTATTAAGTCCAAAAAAAAAAATCTCTGTAAAAGGAAAATATAACAATACTGTGACTGTAGCCAGAAAAACGTATGTCTGTCTTTTTTTTTAGGTGTGCAATTATTTTCTCCTTTTTCAAAAAACAATGTGTGGCAATAATATCTGCAAATTTTAGCTTACCAGAGTAGATCTTTACAGACTGGCTCAATGGTCCTTCACACTGCTTGTTAACAGCATACACAAATCCATCATATTCATATCCACATGGTAGGCCAGAAAAAGTACAGTTCTCTCCGGTGGAGTTACATGTTCTAGTGACACCATCAGATCCAACAAGATATGATGTAAAACCTTCAATACCAGCCATTGCTGACCAAGACAAAGCTACAGAAGCAGCATCACAGTATATTTCTCCCAGGACATTCACAGGTGTACATGGGGCTGAGGAGAGACATACAAATACATTTGTTAAAACTGATGAAAATGTAGCATCCCTAGCTGCTTCCCTATGGCCTCTTGTCAAAATCTTAAATTGAATTATTAAATTATTTTACACTCTGCACAAGGCAGAGTTCTATAAGGATATACTGTATTGCATTTTATGTAGGACGCACTCTGACTGGCTGTAAATGTGTGAGTGGACAGGTTGAGAAGGACTCTCTTGACATGTAGGAGCCCATCCCTTGTTACCAGAATGGATCTCTGGCCAAGGGGGTGAGATTCCAAATTGATAATAGCAATGGGGTGGGGGTGATCAGGGAGTGTACAGGTTGATGTCACTTCTACACAAACTTATCTGTTATGACCTTAGTATGGCTTTCAGGTTTGAAATGGAGTGAGTTCCTAAGAACTGGGTGAGTTATTCTCTATAGCAGAAGATTTTAGAGACTTAAGAATGGGCCCAAACCTTTTTTTCTTGAACATGGTGCCAAAAAGCTCACGTTTTACAGCAAAGATTTTCACATTCAGGTTACTTTGCTAAGAGATAGCTCACTATTATTAGTTATTTTTTTCTGTGAGATTCTTAATATCCTGCCAAGATGCAGACCAATCAGGATCAGTAAAAGAAAAAGGTGGAAGAAACATTTTTATAGAAAATATAGAATCCATACATAGATGAGCCTATAGCCTGTTGCTATATATATAGACATCTTGGTTGGATGTCAATAAGGTTTCTTGTTATATTCTCAGTAAATATAAATCCATCTAGTCTAATCTGGATGAATACTGTCTGCGTTCGAGGACACGCACTTAAACCTACATGGATGTCAAATTGGGAGCAGTGGCTGTGACTGCTGCGACTGCCTGCACAGGGATGCACAGGTGTTCTGTGCAGGAAAACACACCCCTCACATGGGTGTATGCTGAAGTATGCCTGTGTGAACGAAGGCCCAAATGTCACACCTAAAGTCAACACAGACACTGTAATTCATAAAGGCTGGTGCAGACAGATTTTGCAAACGTGTCACTCATACAGTGGCGGCTGGTGAAGTTTTAGGATGGGGGGGGCGCCCTTCTTTTTTGACCCCTCCCACTTATAAGCCCCACTCCTTATAGCATCCACCCACTCCATCCCCTGTATTCCACTTGCTTCCACCCATAGTGTCAGGAGTATACAGCTCAGGACAGCTCATCACAGGACATAGTATACAGCCCAGACCCACAGCAGAGTATACAGCCCAGACTTACAGCAGAGTATACAGCCCAGAATCACAGCAGAGTATACAGCCCAGACTCACAGCAGATTATACAGCCCAGACTCACAGCAGATTATACAGTCCAGAATCACAGCAGAGTATACAGCCCAGAATCACAGCAGAGTATACAGCCCAGAATCACAGCAGAGTATACAGCCCAGAATCACAGCAGAGTATAGCATATAGCATTTCTCACAAATCCTGGTATATAGCATTTCTCACAAAGCCTGGTATATATAGCATTTCTCACAAATCCTGGTATACAGTATTTCTCACAAAGCCTCGTATATAGCATGTCTCACAAGCCTGGCATATATAATTTCTAAAAAAAATGGTATATAGCATTTCTCACAAATCCTGGCATATAGCATTTCTCACAAATCCTGGCATATAGCATTTCTCACAAATCCTGGTATATAGCATTTCTCACAAATCCTGGTATATATAGCATTTCTCACAAATCCTGGTATACAGTATTTCTCACAAAGCCTCGTATATAGCATGTCTCACAAGCCTGGCATATATCATTTCTAAAAAAAATGGTATATAGCATTTCTCACAAATCCTGGCATATAGCATTTCTCACAAATCCTGGCATATAGCATTTCTCACAAATCCTGATAGATAACATTTCTCACAAAACCTGGTATATAACATTTCTCACAAAGCCTGGTATATAGCATTTCTCACAACGCCTGGTATATAGCATTTCTCACAAAGCCTGGTATATAGCATATCTCAAAAAAACTGGTATATAGCATTTCTCACAAAGTTCACCTCTGTACCCCCCTCCATCCACAATTCACCTCTGTATCCTTCTGTCAATCTCATAACCCCCCCCCCCATGTGCACCTCTGTACCTCCCCGCTACCTCTGTACCCCCCTCCTCCATTCACCTCTGTACCCCCCTCCTCCGTCCACCTCTGTACCCCCCGCCACCTCTGTACCCCCCCTCCTCTGTCCACCTCTGTATTCCTCATCCACCATTGTAACTCCCCTCCTCCATCCACCTCTGTAACCCCCCTCCTCCGTCCACCTCTGTATCCCCCCATCCACCTCTGTACCTCCCCTCCTCCGTCCACCTCTGTATCCCCCATCCACCTCTGTACCACCCCCCATCCACAGTTCACCTCTGTACCCCCTCCATCCACAGTTCACCTCTGTACCTCCCTCCATCCACACTTCACCTCTGTACCCCCCCCATCCACAGTTCACCTCTGTATCCTTCTGTCCATCTTGTTATCCCCCCATGTGCACCTCTGTACCCCCCCGCCACCTCTGTACCCTCCCTCCTCCGTCCACCTCTGTATTCCCCCATCCACCACTTTACCCCCCTCCCCCATCCACCTCTGTACCCCCCCTCCCCCATCCACCTCTGTACCCCCCATCCACCTCTGTGCCCCCCCTCCCCCATCCACCTCTGTACACCCCCATCCACCTCTGTACCACTCCATCCACGTTCACCTCTGTAAGCCCAATTCTCTGCACATGCGAATCCCCTTCTCTCCACAGTGTTCTTTCTCACCTGACACGGCGGTACAACACAGTGCAGTCTCTGCCTATCAGACCCGTAGCACACAGCCAGAACACTTCACTCGGCTGTGTGCTACACAGGTCTGTCATTGTCAGGCGAGGTGGGGCGGGAGGAACACGGAGCGCCACTCATTCACTGTCACTCCGGTCCGCAGCTCGTGACAGAGGGAGAAGCAGGACAAGCGGGCTCAAGCACATGCAGCTCGCAGCTGTCCCGCTCTCCTATCACAATGTGGCCGCCGCTTGGGAGAGCAGGGGGGGCAGCGCAGGGCTTAAATGGCAGCTGCTTTGGGCCCCAGTGATGACAAGGGAGGGCAGCCAGCACTTACCTTCAATGGCGCCTCACGCACTCCAGTCGACTCACCCCCACTGTGGCCGAGAAACCAGAAGTGATGTAGTAGCACCGCCCACTGTCCTCCGGTCCCCACCGCGCCAATCCCATGCCGCTACTAGGCATACTGATGAATCAAAGTAGAGTGGGAGTGTGTGCGGGCGCACAGCTTGCTCCCTACACACGCCCTAAACATGGGCAAATCAGCTTCCCAGACTGCATTCAGCTGATTGCAGGCTGGGAAGCTTCCCATAGACCGCCTCATGTCCGGCGCCTGGTCACTCTTAAAGTGACATTTTTTTTTTTTTACAATTTGGGGGGGCGTCGCCCGAGTGCCCCCTATGGACGGGCCGCCACTGCTCTCATACATTCTAATAGTGGTGAAGCATGTGCCAAATTCATACACCTGTCTAGAACTTGTACTTGAATTTGGCGTATGCTGCGCCACTTTCAGAATGCACGTGAAACACTTTCGGAAAATCTGTCTGTGCCAGTTTCTCTCTCTGTACGCCAAAAGAGAGTTGGTCTTAATTAGCTCAAGTGTTGTAAGATACGAATTGTCTGTATTTTACTTTAAATTTGGCACATTCAAAGTTGCACAATGTAAAAGTGGCACATTTTAGAACTACCTAAATTTGATGCACAAGTCCCTGTCAGAAAAATAATGTGTCACAAATGCTTAATGAATTTGGTGCATTGACTTAGAAGTTCAGTTTGGGAACTGTGCAATATCATAAATACAGTGGGGATGGAAAGTATTCAGACCCCCTTAAATTCTTCACTCTTTGTTATATTACAGCCATTTGCTAAAATCATTTAAGTTCATTTTTTTCCTCATTTTTGTACACACAGCACCCCATATTGACAGAAAAACACAGAATTGTTGACATTTTTGCAGATTTATTAAAAAAGAAAAACTAAAATATCACATGGTCCTAAGTATTCAGACCCTTTGCTCAGTATTTAGTAGAAGCACCCTTTTAATCTAATACAGCCATGAGTCTTTTAGGGAAAGATGCAACAAGTTTTTCACACCTGGATTTGGGGATCCTCTGCCATTCCTCCTTGCAGTTCCTCTCCAGTTCTGTCAGGTTGGATGGTAAACGTTGGTGGACAGCCATTTTTAGGTCTCTCCAGAGATGCTTAATTGGGTTTAAGTCAGGGCCCTGGCTGGACCATTCAAGAACAGTCACGGAGTTGTTGTGAAGCCACTTCTTCGTTATTTTAGCTGTGTGCTTAGGGTCATTGTCTTGTTGGAAGGTAAACCTTCGGCCCAGTCTGAGGTCCTGAGCACTCTGAAGAAGGTTTTCGTCCAGGATATCCCTGTACTTGGCCGCATTCATCTTTCCCTTGATTGCAACCAGTCGTCCTGTCCCTGCAGCTGAAAAATACCCCCACAGCATGATGCTGCCACCACCATGCTTCATTGTTGGGACTGTATTGGACAGGTGATGAGCAGTGCCTGGTTTTCTCCACACATACCGCTTAGAATTAAGGCCAAAAAGTTCTATCTTGGTCTCATCAGACCAAAGAATCTTATTTCTCACCATCTTGGAGTCCTTCGGGTGTTTTTTAGCAAACTCCATGCAAGCTTTCATGTGTCTTGCACTGAGGAGAGGCTTCCGTCGGGCCACTCTGCCATGAAGCCCCGACTGGTGGAGGGCTTCAGTGATGGTTGACTTTTTGCAACTTTCTCCCATCTCCCGACTGCATCTCGCGAGCTCAGCCAGAGTGATCTTTGAGTTCTTCTTTACCTCTCTCACCAAGGCTCTTCTCCCCCGATAGCTCAGTTTGGCCAGACGGCCAGCTCTAGGAAGGGTTCTGGTTGTCCCAAACGTCTTCCATTTAAGGATTATGGAGGCCACTGTGCTCTTAGGAACCTTAAGTGCATCAGAAATGTTTTTGTAACCTTGGCCAGATCTGTGCATTGCCACAATTCTGTCTCCGAGCTCTTCAGGCAGTTCCTTTGACCATATGATTCTCATTCGCTCTGACATGCACTGTGAGCTGTAAGGTCTTATATAGACAGGTGTGTGGCTTTCCTAAGTCCAATCAGTATAATCAAACACAGCTGGATTCAAATGAAGGTGTAGAACCATCTCAAGGATGATCAGAAGAAATGGACAGCACCCGAGTTAAATATATGAGTGTCACAGCAAAGGGTCCGAAGACCATGTGATATTTCAGTTTTTCTTTTTTAACCACTTCCATACAGGGCATTTTCACCCCCTTCCTGCCCAAGCCAATTTTCAGCTTTCAGCGCTGTCACATTTTGAATAACAATTGCGCGGTCATACAACACTGTACACAAATGAAATTTTTTATCACTTTTTTCTCCACTAATAGAGCTTTCTTTTGGTGGTATTTGATCACCCCTGCGGTTTTTATTTATTGCGCTTTAAACAAAACAAGATTTATTTGCTATAATAAATATCCAAATTTTTTTTTTTTAAACAAATTTTTTCCTCAGTTTAGGCCGATATGTATTCTTCTACATATTTTTGGTAAAAAATATCGCAATAAGCGTATATTTATTGGTTTGCGCAAAAGTTATAGCGTCTACAAAATAAGGGGATAGATTTATAGCATTTTTATTATTATTTTTTTTTTACTAGTAATGGCGGCGATCTGCGATTTTTATCGTGACTGCGATATTGCGGTGGACACATCGGACAATTTTGACACATTTTTGGGACCATTCACATTTATACAGCGATCCGTGCTATAAAAATGCATTGATTACTGTATAAATGTGACTGGCAATGAAGGGGTTAACCAGGAGAGGGTGCTGTAGGGTTAAATGTGTTCCTAAGGAGTGATTCAAGGAACACACCATCGATCTCCTCCCATCTGACAGGACCTGCTTGGTTACCGGGCAATCGTGGGTGCCCGGCGGACATCGCGGCCGCCGGGCACTCGAACTGGGACCCAAGTGACGCCCTAGGGATCCTGGAAGGCAGCGCCATCATATGACGGCGGCCCAGGATAATAGCTACACCGTCCCGCAGTCATATGACGGTGGGCGGGCAGCAAGTGGTTAATAAATCTGCAAAAATTTCAACAATTCTTTGTTTTTCTGTCAATATGGGGTGCTGTGTGTACATTAATGAGGAAAAAATGAACTTTTTTCAAATGATTTTAGCAAATGGCTGCAATATAACAAAGAGTGAAAAATTTAGGGGGTTCTGAATACTTTCCTTCCCCACTGTAGCTAGAACTATTGAATAATTAAAAAAACAAGGAATTAAACTGCCCAAAAGAAATAGAACAGATTAGGAAGGAAGGGCATCTAATTGATCAGATCCAAGATATTGTATATTGTAGCATTAAGGTTAAAGTGCAGGGTGGTGGGGGGTAACTAGCAGACAACAGAAATGTAATTGATAAGGTATGAGGACAACTAAAATGAACTGAAATAAAAACGATCTAAACCAAGTGTTTCTCAAACTTTTTTCAGTCAAGGGACCCTTTAAAATCATGGACAGTCTCGTGGCACTCCATTCTAAAATGTAAAAAACTATTCTAATAGCTTTACACAATGCAACAACATCCACATGTAGGACACCCAATTTTAGACGTGATTTATTCTTCCAAAGCAAGTATACTTTTGCACACTGGTACTGACTAGTATTGTAATGTTTCTCTTATCTCTCAATTTCTCTCCATCACTCAGCTAATGTCACCCCAGTGCTGAGGGAGAGGGCCACAGGAGGGTCAAACAAGGATGCTGTGGAGGCAACAGACATCCTTCTTATCAACTGATGATGTCATTGGTTGTTAGGGTTCCAGTGTCTAAAAAGTGGTAATGGTGCATAATTAAAGCCCGTGGCTTTGTGTAACTAAAAGGCAGGCTTGATGCACCCGCTGACTTATATACACTTTTTGATACATTTTTAGGCATTTTGCCAAGGCACCCCTGAAGAAACCTCAAGGCATCCTGGTTGAAAAAGGCTGATCTAAACTATTATTTTTAGGCACATTGGGAAGAGTACTATTAAAAAGTGACAATACCTATCCATGATGTATAGCAAAAGTGGACCCAGCAAATAGAGAAGAGATCAGGAACATTCCCAAGGATACAGCCTTGAACTCTTAAACTCATGGACCCTCACAAAGCAAATAATGACTAGATTCTAAATACCTTATTGATCTAAGTATTTATGTTTGTACCTGTAATGAATTCTATGGGGTCACTGCTTTGTCCTTGACATTGGCCATAGTATCCTGTGACAGTAAGGTAGTAGGTGAGGCCACAGTTCAGATGGGTGATGTCACAAGAAGTGGATGATGTGTTACAAGCGTGTTCTCCATCTTGTCCTATCACCAGGGCTGTGTAATTAAAAGCCCCGGGTGTTTTGCTCCAGGTCAGGGCAGCTTCATTAGTAAGGCAGTTGACATGTGCAGAGACATTCTGAGGTATACATGGAGCTTAAAAGAAAATTATATTGAAATTAGAGCATGACTAATTAAGTATTGGCAGATAATTAACAATGAAGTTTTAAGTCCTGATGTACATTTTAGTAAGGCATCCTCAAAAGATTAGATTATTACATTATTGTATAAGTCACGAAGTCCCTTATAGATTACCCTGTTTCCCCTAAAATAAGACCTAGCGTGATGGTCAGTGATGGCTGCAATATAAGCCCTACCCCCCAGATAAGCCCTACCCTGTTTCCCCGAAAATAAGCCCTACCCTGAAAATAAGACCTACAAGGACTTTAACTAGGGCTTATTTGGGGAGTAGGACTTATATTGCAGCCATCACTGACAATCACACTAGGTCTTATTTTAGGGGAAACAGGGTATGTCCAGATTTTTATGTTAGTGACTTCAGACACTAAACACACTTTCATAGAGAATATAGTATAATGCAATGTAGTAACATCTGATGGAAACCCAAAAGCAAACATTTACTATATCACAGCTTACCAGTTCTTAGATGTGATGGCTGCTATCACTTTTTTTTAAGGCTTTCTTTCCTTTATTTTCACCTGGTGATCTGGCCAGTAAGTCTGTGTTTTGTTTTTTGTTTTTTAAAAAAACAAGATCTCTTGCAGATGTAGCAATTACATACATGAGAAAATCATTTACCACTGATAGGGGTGATTACAATGATTAGCTTTTATTTATTCATGTAAAACCTTTATCCCAAAAGGAACAAAATTGTTGCCATAACTGTTTGTGTCACTGCAGTTTGAACTAGAGTTTGGTTTGTTAGCGTATGTAAATCTGCTAGTGCATCTAACACCCCCCCCTCCCGTGACCCATGATTTGTTAGTGTGCCGCTCAGGCTTGATCACTATGGGGAGTAGTGTGGGTGATGTCGCATCCACTGCAGGAGTGCCAGCAAGGGATGGAGCTTATCCCAGCTACTATAGTCACTCGAAGGAAGAGAGGAAGGATCCCTGGAGCCTCACATCTACAGTGTCCTGTTATGGGTACGGGAGAGACAACCTCAGCCTGGGCTCCTGCCAGGCCACGACCCCAACTCATTCCACTCTGCCCCTTGGAGCTTGGTCGCGGGGATTTTCTCCCCCAGATTTACAATGCTGCTGTCTGCTGTGCCCCTGTGCTCCTTCATCTGGAGTAGTGGCAGGCTAATACAGAAGGTGTGTTACTGGCAAGATCACCAGGTGAAAAAAAGGGGAAAATGCCTAAAAAGAGAAAATGAATGCAGCCACCACATCTAATGATTAGTAAGCTGCAATATATTGGATTTTTGGTTTCATAAAGCTTTAATTATAATTTACCTGTGTGAAAATGTTCTGAAGCGATGACTATGCTACTGCAACTTGATCCATAGGTTTCCACAGTCAAGTTATATATCTGGCCACATTTTAATGTATAAAGTGTACAGCTGAGTCCTAATGAGCTGCATTCACTTCTTTGCCCATCTTCTGCAGTGATTGCAGCTGTATATGAGACTGCCCCGAGGGCTGCTTCCCAGTCGATCACTGCAAATGCAATGCTACAATCGAATGTCATGGTAGGATTTCTTGCTTTACAAGGAACTAAAAAGAATAAGCAATAGTAACATTTAAATGTCAAAAACAACAGAACAAAAACAGTATTACAAGTTCGCACACACTAATGCTTATCTTAACCCTCCAACTTTTAGCAGCCATCCTGCCCACTGTAAAAATATTAAAGAACACAAATGTCACTCTCCTACATGCTGATTTCTACATTTGCTCAAAAGTAAACATCCAGGGTGTGTTCTAGAATAATGGAAGGGTGTGCAGTGTTGTTACTAAGGTATTGGAGACATGCAAATTAAAGCTAAACTCCAGGCAAACAGCTAGGTATATAGAGGAAATGCATTTAGGGAAGTTTACTCACCAAAGCATTTATATATCAGTCTATTCAACTATGAGTTATACACATAATTGGATGGTCTGACAGTGCAACAGAACTGATTTTTCTTTGCTGCAGTTAAAGTGGTTGTAACCCTAAAAAAAATACGATCCTGTTCCTTTAAGGCATGCTGTATAGCACAGTGCTTGTGCTATGTCATTTTTCCTTTCCTATCTTGTAAAAATCAACCTAGTTGATCCTGCCAGTTCCTGTGTCCCCCTCTGTGGGCTGACCACGATAATCATGGCTGCTGAGCATTGATTACCGTAGTCAGTTTAAATGCCTCCATCATCCGCTGCTGTGGTCTGACAATCTCTCCCCCTCTCCCTCCCTGTCATCATGAGAGCGGCTCTCCTGCCCACCCCTCCCACCGCTATTCAGCTGCATAATGCAGCAAATTTACAAGCATCCCCTTCGGATTTGGCTGACATTCACCAAAGTGAATTTGTTTTATTTAAATTAAAAGGCTAAATACCTTTTGTCACACCACCGCTGTGCGGTCACGTGATCCTCCTGTCCTGGCCGGTGTCTTGCCGAATAAGTTCCCTCGGCGGATAAGTTCCCTCCCTGTACTGCGCAGGCGCAGCGCCTGCGCAGTACGAACTAGTAACAGCCGCCGGAGATAGCCGAAGCTCTAAATCCACAATTGGCTGTACACGGCGCCTGCACTCTGGGTCCAGGTTCCTTCCCTATCATCCAAGTGGACCTAGAGGGGGAATCTAAAAGAGCCGAGCACAGCGAGGCCGTGCCCGAAGCGTGGCGAGCGAAGCAAGCCCGCGAGGGGCCCTCTTACAGGCGCCGTCTACAGCTGATTTGGACCTATTCCCCTTCGGCTATTTCTGCCGAATCCTACTGCGCAGGCGCAGCGCCTGCGCAGTAGAGGGGGTCCTTATCCGCCGAGTGGAACTTTCTCGGCAGAACACCGGTCCCGATCTATGGAGAGAAGCGGGAGGGGCCAAGATTCCCCTGTGCTGGCCGGCTGATGTCACAGGGGAGTCTCCGCCCCTCCCACTTCTCTCCCTAGATCGGGACCGGCCAGCACAGGGGGATCACGTGACTGCACAGCTGCGGTGTGACAAAAGGTATTTAGCCTTTTCATTTTTAAATAACAAATCCACTGTAGTGAATGGCAGCATACCCCGGAGGGGATACATGTAAAGTCACTTTAAGTAACACAGGCTTTGTCCCTCACCAGCTACACTCCCTATTTCTGTTTGCATGTTTCTTATTGTCATTGTGCTGCTTCTCCTTTAGCTAGTCTGAGGTCTGCTGTACAGGGGATTGCAAGAGGGTGATACCAAGTCAAATGTAGGTACTTATACTGCTTGCATTTAAAAAATAAGTTTTATTGTGTATTAATGAATATAGTGCTGTATTAACTTGTGTCTTTTTATCTGCATGGAGTTCAGCTTTAACCACTTGCCTACTGGGCACTTAAACCCCCTTCCTACTCAGACCAATTTTCAGCTTTTAGTGCTCTCACATTTTGAATGACAATTACTCCGCCATGCAACATTGTACCCATATGAAATTTTTGTCCTTTTTTTCATTCAAATAGAGCTTTCTTTTGGTGGTATTTGATGACCTCTGTGTTTTTTATTTTTTGCGCTATAACTGAAAAAAGACCGAAAATTTTGTACAAAAAAATGCATTTTCCTTTGTTATAAAATGTAGCAAATTAGTAATTTTTCTTCATAAATTTTGGCCAAAATTTATTCTGCTACATATCTTTGGTAAAAAATAACCCAAATCAGTGTAAATTATTTGGTCTTTGCCAAAGTTATAGAGTCTACAATCTATGGTGCCAATTATTGAAAATTGATCACACCTGATGTATTGATGGCCTATCTCATTTCTTGAGACCCTAATAAGCCAGGAAAGTACAAATACTTCCCAAATGACCCCTTTTAAGAAAGTAGACAGTCCAAGGTATATAGTAAGAGGCATGGTGTGTTTTTTGAAGTTGTAATTTTTCCCACAATTCTTTGTCATATTAACAGGTTATTTCTCTCACACAGCATATGCATACCACAAATTACACCCCAAAACACATTCTGCTACTTCTCCTGAGTATGGTGATACCAAATGTGTGAGAATTTTACACAGCCTGGCCACATACAGAGGCCCAACATGCAGGGAGCACCGTCAGGCGTTCTTGGAGCATAAATTACACATCTAATTTCTAGACTACCCCTTATGCCCTGTACACACGATAGGAATTTCCAACAACAAAATCCATGTTTTTTTTCCTGACGAATGTTGGCTCAAACTTCTCTTGCATACACATGGTCACACAAAGTTGGTCGTAAATTCCGAACGTCAGGAACGCGGTGACGTGTACAACGAGCTGAGAAGAATGAAGTTCAATAGCCAGTGCGGCTCTTCTGCTTGATTCCGAGCATGCGTGGAACTTTGTGCGTCGGAATTGTGTACACACGATCAGAATTTCCGACAACGGATTTTGTTGTCGTAAAATTTCAGAGCAAGCTCTCCAATTTTGTGTGATGGAAATTCCGATGGAAAATGTCCGATGGAGCTTATACACGGTCGGAATTTCCGACAACAAGCTCCCATAGAATATTTTTCGTCAGAAAATCCTATCATGTGTACGAGGCATTACACTTTTGAAGGTCTTGGAGCACCAGGACAATGGAAACACCCAAAAATGACCCCATTTTGGAAAGTAAACCCCCCAAGGTATAATCTATGAGGCATTATGAGTCTTTTGAACATTTCATTTTTTTCCACAAGTTTTTGGAAAATGTGGAAAGAAAATGAAAACACTTTTTGGCACGGATGATCACTGATGTGGCACGGATAATCACTGATGTAGCACAGATGTGGCATGGATGATCACTGATGTGGCATGGATGTGGGACGGATGATCACTGATGTGGCACAGATGAGCCTGAATGAGCCATGGATGGGGATGGGTGAGCATGAATGAGCAATGGATGGGGATGGATGACCCATGGATTGGGATGGATGACCCATGGATTGGGATGGATGAGCCATGAATATGGATGGATGAGCCATGAATGGGGATGGATGAGCCATGGATGGAGCACGGATAAGCCATGGAAGGAGCACGGATGAGCCATGGATGGAGCACGGATGAAGGAGAGTTCCATATGGTTTAAAGGGATACATTTTTCTTCTGCTTTTTTTACCCCTAAAAAGGCATAAACTGATCAGTGTGAAAGGGCCCTTATGTTTAGTGTCCTTATGTTTAGGCTAGAGTTCAAGCTAGGGAAATAAAAATGGTTAGGTGAGGTGTTAGGATCAGCTCAGGGGTTAAAGTTCAGATTAAGTGAATTAGATATAGGGCACTTTCACACTGGGGCATTGGGGGCATCGGCGGTAAAAAAGCGCTGCTTAAAACAACATCAAAGCGCCGCTTAAAATAGCGGTGATTTGGCATTGTTTTAAGCAGCGCTTTTTTCGGCCGCTAGTGGGGTGCTTTTAACCCCCGCTAGCGGGCGAAAAACGGTTAAAAGAACAGGCAAAGCGCCACTGCAGCGGCGCTTTGCTGGCGCTTCAGCAGCGCTGCCCATTGATTTCAATGGGTAGAGGCGCTTTAGGAGCAATGTATACACCACTCCTAAAGCGCCTTGAAGAAGCTGCTTGCAGGACTTTTTTTTAGAGTCCTGCCAGTGCACCGCTCCAGCGTGAAAGCCCTCAGGCTATCACACTGGAGTGACAGGAGAGGCGCTTTACAGGCGCTTTGCAGGTGCTATTTTTATCCTGTAAAGCGCCTCAGTGCGAAAGTAGCCTTAAGGTTAGAAGTCAGATAAATGTTGTGTTTAAGTGTTGGGGTTAGGTCACACATTAGTGATAAGCTACAGGTCAGCAAATATGGACATTTGCCACACCATGGTAAGCCATCTAATCTCAGTAAAAGGAATTTACATTTTTCCAAGTTTAAGTCCTGACCCTTGCACTCTGTACATTACATATTTTTTGAAAACTACATTTTGTACAGTATACATCAGATACCTACGCTCTGTATGTTACATACTCTTGACCAATGTGCTCTGTACATGTTTTAAACTCCTCCCACTATTGGCACAATTTTGCCACACCCAAATTTCTCCACAGCTCACAGTACATGTCGCCCTGTATATACACAAAAACATTTTCAAGGAAAATTCCCCCAGAGCTTAGTGAAAGTGGTACATTTTCACTTTGCAAAAAATCACGTGCAAGAAAAAAAAAACTGTAATGATGGAAGTCAGCAGATCTTTATTACATTCAATAAGCTCTGAGGATAATTCCCTTGCAGAGTGCAACCTCCCTTGCACAGTGAACATTGTATTTGCCTTTAGTAAATCCACCCACATAGGTTTGTATTATGTATGAAAAAAAAACAAATGCACATACCTGTATTAAATGCTGTGGATGTGCTGACGTCACTGACACAAGTATTTCCCACAGCAACAACTGTAGTATTAAATTCTAAACCACAAGAAAGTTGGGGGAAACTGCATGATGTATTGCTTGTTTGACAATAATACTTCCCTTGGGGCCCTGTGGCAATTACTGTATAATTCACGGCTCCTGTGGTTTCAGCCCACATTACAGAGACCACACTGGACTCACAATTAATGATAGACTGCACTGCAGTTGGTACACAGGGAACTGCAACAAAAAAAAAGTGAACAGTTAGTTACAGTAATATATATATACCCCCAATAGAAAACCATCACTATGCTATATAGTATATAGCTGTCCACCTCTACAGCATATTAAAGTATAAGTAAAGGCAATTTTTTTGTTTTGGATAGAGTGGAGAAGGAACAACTGTCAGATTGCTGTCTGTGCCCCTGTTAGGGAGATCACCCTCTCTATTTGTCCTGTTTACCATTATCATTGAAGGTGAAAGTAAAAGAAAATCACAAATTTTGGGTTGTCCCCAGAACAGGAAAAGAGGGGACCCTGATGACAACCTGGGATTAGCTCATTTGGAGGGATTTCCTGTCACTTTCTGTTTCAGGTTTCTGACAGGAAGTGAATGGAAATCTCTTCAATGGGGCACAGATAGCAAAAAAACCCCAGCAGGGGGCGGTAACCCTTCCTTAGGGCTTGTTTACGCTAGTGTTTCTCTCTGAAAAATGATCTGCAGTGGCCTCCGCACCACCTGTTTTAACCCCTAAAAGTCTGCACCAATGCACAATGGGATGATGCGGGGTGGTTGTAGCGTAGCCCCAATAACTTGAGCGGGATGGGGGTGATAATTTTTGCTGCACTTCTATGCAATGCATCATGGCAGCAGCATACACATACCCTGGTAAAGCTGCCTTTGCAGCTTGGAAGGCTGTAAAAACGTGGCTGAACTATCTGTTTTTACCGCCTCTTAACATTAAGTGTAAACTAGGTTGCTAGGTTACTCTATCCAAAATAAAAAACATAAAAATTGCCTTTAGTTCCACCCTAAACTTTTATATATGATGGCTGAGCAACCACACAAATAAAAACATGTCAATAACTGAGAACAGCAATGCATGCTTTTATTTATGTGGTTGAACAGGCTGGGTTCACACTGCTGCGTATTGGATGTGGGTTTCCCTGCATTCAATTTGCATAGCAGGAGATTTTGACAGGGTCTCTAAGGAGCCGGTTCACATATCTCTGCGACGGCTCTGGTGCGAATAGCACAGGGGTCCTGTGCGTCTTTTGATCTGTTTCAGGTCTGAATGCAGCCAAAAATTCTGGGTTGAAATCGGACCTGAAACAGTGAATGGTGACGCACCAGACCCTGCTGTGAGCCCAGCCTGAATATCCATGGGGCAAGAGAAGCAAGCTACACATTCTTACTTTTTACAGACTTTTCAGTTCCTAAAAGCTGCAGGAGAGTGTGTTTGTTTTATTTAACATTTGCATGGAAAAAAATTGAATTCAACTATGCGTACATAACGTAGGTGCCTGATTCACATATGAGACACCAAAACTTGCATTTTCCTCCCCTGATATAGTTTTGTTAACATTTTCTTAGGCTAACTGGCCTGTCTGCCAACACTATTGCAAGCATGAAAAGCCAGAAAAAACACAAAGTAAATTAATAATAGGATGGAGAGTGTTCCTGCCGTTTATTGATGCAGGTATACAGCATTGACTACCAATTTAGTCAAACAGTATAAAAGGGAATGTAATTTGAAAACTCAGTGATGATGGGAGAAATGATAATAAAAATATGAAAAAATGCATAAAAAAGTTTACATTTTGCATATAATAAGGTGTATATTATAAGGTGTAATATGTCTGTGCTACAATGTCCACCCAGTTCAGCTTGCACTACGTGAAATAAAACAACTTGTAAAAAAATATTTAAGTAAGTTACACTTATATTTACGAGAATACAGACATGTATAGCAAACAATACTATAGCAAACTTGTGTTGAAAAAAACAGGGAAAAGTTACTGTTCTGCCCCACTTTAATGTATTTTTTTTGTGTTGTATTGAACTGCATCAGATTAATAATACTGTACATTTGTAATATGTTGACATCTAGTGGCGGTTTTAGGCCACTACAACTTGTTGACTGTGATTTAGTTTCTCCTTCTGCCATCCCTACCTGTTTAGTGCTGGTTAGCTCAGTTCTAGGTAGACACTCTATCTTTATTCCATATTCCCTCAGTCAGTGTTCGTACTTCACTGGGTCAGGGCTTAGAAAAGTCATTGGTGGGATTTACTAAAACTGGTGCACACAAAATCTGATGCCGCTGTGCATAGTAACCAATCAGCTTCTAACTTCAGCTTAATCAGTTAAGCTTTGACAATAAAACCTGGAAGCTCATTGTCTTCTTAGACTTCAAAAAGCTAGAAAACATACTCTGTATATTAGCTGAATTGAATTTGTGTTGGATTCAGCTTCTGTGTCTTATTGAAAAGTTAAACTGCCTGTGGTTGGTGCCAAGTCAGCAGGTGACCATACTGTCCAGGCAGACTGGGTCTAAAAAGCAATGTAAATGCATAAAGTTGCATTTGAATCAGAAATTTTACCAACAATATAGAGTCTCACTAAACTTCCATGATTCCATCTTGCTTTTAGCAGGTGAAACTGAGCTGTCCCAGTTTCAATCCTAAGCCCCACTTTCACACATTTAACTCATCCATGAATCAGCCACAAAATGCATATGGTGCAAGTGTGAACTTTTAAATGGTGGTCTTTAATATGCAAGCAAAATCACATCTATTGGAATTGATATACTAAAGGCAATCAGGGTGTTCACTTTGCAAGAGATTTTTCCCCAGAGCTAAGTGAATGTAGTGAAATTTCACTTTACAAAAAATATCTAATAATGTGCAAGGAAAATAAAAAACAGTATTTTTGCTTGCACATGATTGGATGATGGAAGTCAGAAGAGCTTCACCTCATTCACAAAACAGTTCCCTTGCAAAGTGCAAACTTCATTGCAATATGAATGCCTATTTGCAATTAGTAAATCAACCCAATGCCTCCAAAGCAAGAACGTCTTAGTGAGTTAGGTTCAATGGGGAAAAAGTTAGCATGTGTAGACAAGGTGAGATAAGAAATGTATACCTTAGGCCAAATATCTAACATTATTAGGGTTGATTTACTAAAGGAAAAAAGTGCACTTTGCAAGTGTAGTTGCTCCAGAGCTTAGTAATGGGGTAAAGCTTCACTTTGCAATGAATACCCAATCATGTGCAAAGAAAATTTTAAAAAAACAGCATTTTTGCTTGCACATGATTGGATGATAAAAGTCAGCTGCTGCACATTTACTAAGCTCTGGAGCAACTGCACTTTGCAAAGTGCACAGTCTATTTGCCTTTAGTAAATCAACCCCACTGCCAAACATGGTGTCTTTAAAAAGCCGTGAATCATCAGTTTGCCTAACATTACCCCATGTTTTCCTGGCAAACACCCATTGAAAGGATTATCACATTAATTAATCAGATTTGCCGTTTGTGTTAAGCATTATGTTCAGTCAGTTGAACAATATTTATCATCAACATTCTTCAATTAAAAATCCAGCTCTTGGTAACATTCACCATAGTCATAATAAAACCAATGTTATATTTTTTACGAATTGCAATTTTCACTGATGAATACCGGTAAATCAATTTACTAATCAACTGGTAAATCAGCAAACTTTGAATTTGTGGTTTTGCCTGAATAGATGCATGGAAATTTGTTCAATCTTACATTTGCACATTTACCACTCTAGGAATGTCATAATTACACAGCTACGAATAAACATGTATAGACCCAATAATGTAACAGGTTTCTATAGAAAATTGCAATTATAATAGGCTGCAAACACCCCACTGACAAGCTACTGAAGGTGTGATGGTTCACCATCAACTTTTGTTTTACAATGAATAATCTTTAGGAGAATCACAGTACATTGAGATGAACATTAATCCAATTCTTCTTCAGAAGAAACTCCATCTTGTTGTTGTTTTTTTGTCACTCTTTGCTTCTGAGACTCCGTTTACACCATGCGGGTGCAATGGAGTGTCCCAGCCATTTTTGCGCATTTCTGCACATCATGTATAGGGTGGCCCATTCATTTCATTAGGCTGTCCTACGCATGAGAAACACTGAAGTCCTTGACCCTTTTAAAAAAACTTGTTGCACTAAAACGCATGGTGCTGCAGCAAGAATTAATGGCACCGCCACAGGTCTGGAAAAGGGTAGTTTCTTTCTGTGCATTGCAGGAAAGCATACAATTTTGCGCACATTCCTGCAATACACAAATGTGATCTTAGCCTAAATTATTCTTTGTTTTGGATTTTCAACGCTGCTTATATTCTAAAGTTAAATTATGCACAGCTAGCATCTTATCTAACTGTGCTATAGAGAGACTTGTGAATCTCTTAAGACTCATTGCATTTATAAATGACGTTATAAAAGGCAGCTCTTCCTAATGCTCTGAAATATTTTACTAAACAATATGTTTTATCATGGGAATTATGATGATGCATTCATTGAATATTTGCTTATAATGGTAAATACCACTAGTTATAAGAGAAAGTCCAGCTTACCTGTGTATAACTCAACCGGAAAGCTTGGTTTACTTGCACATTGATTGTTAACAGATGTTATTATCACATCATACACACTTCCACATGGCAGACTGCTGATCACACAACCAATCTCTGTGCTGTTACATACAACATAATGGTGAGTAGAAGTTCTCAGCACTGACAGATAACTCAAAGCTCCTGGAGCTGCTTCCCAACTCAAGAGTGCCTCTGAGTCAGAACAGTTCATCTCAGTAACAACATTCTGAGGCTGGCAAGGGGCTAAAATGATAAGAAATAAAGTTATTACAAATATTGAAACCATTTTAATTACAATAAAAAGTAACATTTTGATCCTGATTTAAATTATGCAATAAACATGAATTTTTATTTTTTTTTACCAAAATAATCCAATTATTTTTTACCTTTGTAAAGAAACCTTACCAGTTATAAGTGTCGCTGGAGGAGTGGTTGGACCTGAACACTGAGCATTAATGGCTGTAACTGTCACATTGTACGTCTGCCCACACTTCAAATTATCAATTGTGCAACTTGTGTCCTCTGTTTGACAGAAAAGACTTTCTACTCCTGGGCTGGTGACATTCGAGATATAACTGATTGCCCCTGAGGTTCTACTCCACGATAGTGACACAGAATTGTTGTAGCAAATGATTTGTGGCGAATCCAGCACTGGGATACAGGGAGCTGAAAAGACCAAACCTTTAATTTTATATGTCATTTAGATATATGAAAACATCTAAAACACGAATATATGTTAAATACATTAAGAGAATAGTGATGTCACCAGGCCTTCATTTTTGGAAAGCCTTAAAAAACCTATGCACAAGCTTTACAGGAAACCTGTTTCGTGCCCATTCAGGAAAAAGCAGCAGATTTGCTTTAATCTCTCACCCATTCCCAGTTTATACTTGCCTTATCTCAATTCTCTTCAAACTCTGTGGGCGGGGCTTATCGCCCGATGTGGGGACAACTGGAATTGCACTCACTAATTGCTGAAGTTCAGGCTGGGAGCTGTGGTCATGTGACAGTCAACATTAAGGTATTAAGGCAGGTCTTCCAAGCTTAGACGTGCTTAGAAGTGAGCAGCAATAACACTGTTACCTCCTTGCTCTCTGTACTGACTCCATTACCTGATGACACTTGTGCACTTCAGACATTCTTATGCTTAGAGGGCGCCACTCCCAGGTATGCAGAATTTTGAAGTCAGTACCGCTGAGCCTGTACCAGGCTCCACCAATCCAGCGGTTCATGTCACCTTTCTCTCAGTGGCACATCTCATTGTTGCTTTGAGATACAGGAAATGCTCTCATTCGCTCTCTCTTCACCCACCATGCTTGCTCTCTTTTATAACTCCAGGCCAGGTCCCTAGACACTCTGAATGTGCGGATTCAGTTAACAGTAACTTTACTGAAGAAAGGCAAACATACAGAAACAGTTCTTGAAAAGCAGCTTCTCACACAAATTCTTCTACAGAGTTTTCTAAGTGCCCCATAAATTGACTGTACCTAAGGCAGATTGCAACTATCCATTAAGGCAAATAATCCACAGGAGGTAGAAAAGAGTCCATAGAGAGCATGGTCAGCTGTCCCAGTCCAAGACCCCCATCAGGAACTCCGATCAGGGCTCCCATCACCCCCCCCCCAAAAGGGGTGATGACTCGGCAGAGTAACAGTTACATTTTTGCCGACATTTCCCCAGGCAACCTTAGCAGGAAGCACACAGGGCATTTCAGTGTTCCAGCAATGACTGAGATGTCAGTCTGAGGGGCCCAGGCTGTAGCGGGAGGCTGTAGGATGTGTGTGGATGTGTGTTGAGAGGCCAGGAAGAAGGTAGAGTCTTGGGTGTGGAGTGTGAGCCGGACACTTATGATCTTCCTTAATTTTTGTATTGAAAACTTTCACCTATCTGTTTATGACTGCTGAGCTTTATAGTCCCATCCATGACTCCTATGCCCATAAATACCATCACCAATATGCCCCCCCCCCCCATGGCCTGATGAAGGAGCATGCATGCTCTGAATGTGTGCCACGCCCACCACACCTGATGCTGACGTCACCTCTGCTCTCCCGGACAACCCAGGAAATGCTGGAATCGACCAGAAACAACGAGGGTTTCACCTGGCTTCACACTGCAGGAAGAGCGTGCATTGACCGACCAGCCACAGCGGTGACCCTACATCTCATTGATGAGCACTCTTTTATCCATCTCCTGTTGCCATTTTGTTGATTCCCAGTAAAGTGCTTTTAATGCTACACTCACAAGCCGTGGGGGGCTGGTGTTTTTTTTGGGGGGGTGGCAAACAATGCACCCACAGCTGACTTACCCCCCCGTGGGTAAGTCGGGTCACCCGCACCCACCTCCCCCTTCCCTGTGTGTATGTCGTTCGGTCAGTCGGTCAGCCCCGCACTTACCCTATCAAGTGGGCAGCGCACCCCTCCAGGCGACGAGCGGCAGCTTCTTGTACGTCTTGTACGTCTCCTCACGGCAGCAGTGCATCTCCTCCCAACTCCTCTCTCCTCCTCTTCGGCCAATAGGCTCTGCGCCCTAAGCCCACCCTTTTTTGAAGCCCATTAGAGCCTCAGGCTCTAATCATGTGCTTCAAAAAAAAAAAGCCTTTTTATGTGGATCTCTGGAAAATTGACAGAAAAATCTAGCCAATCAATTCCTCAGTTCCACCACACATCTACATTGTAACAATTTGCACCTTGCTGGCTTGAAGAAATGAACACATACAGGAGAAAACAGCACAGCTTGACCAAGATAGGCAGAACACGTGTCAGCACAGCAGAATTTTTTTTAACCCATTGTAGGCATCTGCCAACATGTTTAGCACTGAGAGTCATAGGAAATACCTGGAATTTCCAGTTATTTAGGAGCGTGTGGCTGACCTAATGGGTTGCCATTGCTTACTGCCACTAAACGCTTATGCCTCAAAATGCCTCTGACAGTTTATGTGTGCATGGACACATAAGCTAACATCGAGGGGCTTTTAGAGGCAGGTAAAAAAAAAAAGTGAAATGCCCCTAACAGCAGCTGTAAAAATGTCCTGTATGCGTGAGCCCTTAAAATGAAAACTGCATTGGCCATGGGTTGTTATATACTGAATACTGAAGCAGAAGATAGTGGGTGGGAGGACTGTAACATTTATCAACCTATCTTTTAAAGGTTAAATTCATATTTGTTAAAAATGTATTTGTAATTTTAATTGTAATTGAAAGTTTTTCTTTTAATAGTTGTAACCCTGAACTGATCATGTGACTAAAGCAGAAAACTCCCCCAAGTTAGTGGTTTGAAGAAGTACGAATTGGTAAAATCTATTTGTGGGTTTTAATACAAATGGCAGCAGGTAACAATTAAAATGGAAGTCCAGTCAAAAATGAAAATTTTTCTATTAATATGTTAATAGATTAATATATTAATGTAAAATATCTTTATCTTTGACATTATTCATCTTCTGTATTGCTGATTGCCAAGTTTAGAAAGTCTAATCAAAACCAGACAATCGGCTTCTTCCTGTTCTTCTTCCTGTTCTTCAGGGACAACCTTATTTCTGAATTCTGCACGAGGGCCTCTCACTTCCTGAAAACATTGTCCTTCTCTTCTACAAGCCCCGCCCCCATCCTGCCGCTCCTTTTTAGACAGACATGCCTAGTACTGCCCAGCCCCACCCCCATCCCTCCTTCTCAGATCTCCTCCTGTCTTCATAGGCTCGTTTTGGATAACAGAGGGGGGGGGGGGGGCATTGGAAGTATGTTCTGCTTGTTAGAAACTATAAGTTAGATTACAATGCAACATGATGCAGATTTTCTACAGTGTAGAACCACGTGGTTGTTGCTGCATGGCACTGTGATGGCACTGTGTGCATGGTGTGGCACTGTGATGGCACTATGTGCATGTAATGGCACACACCCAGCTAAGGGAGCTACATGTGAGTAAGTTAGCTACAAATTAGTTTAAGGCTCCGTTTCCACTAGTGCGACTTGTCATGCGAATTTGGACACATAAAGTCACATGACAAGTCACTGCCCATTGATTTCAATGGCAAATGTTCCCATCTATGCGACTTTGAAAAGGTGCCTGCCCTACTTTGATGCGACTTTTGACGCGACTTTGATCCAGAGTGTAAAGTTGGATCAAAGCTGCACTCAAAGTCGCACTTTAAATCAGACAGCTTTGGAGTCGCACAAGTGGAAATGTAGCCTAAGGCTAAAGAATGGCTGAATCAAAGTCGCATCAAAGCATTGCAGGTACCTTTTGAAAGTCAGTGATTTTCAAAGTCGCATAGATGGGAACAGGTGCCATTGAAATCAATGGGCTGTGACTTGTCATGCGACTTCATGTGTCCAAAGTCGCATGACAATTCATACTAGTGGAAACAGAGCCTCAGTCTACGTTTCCACTATTGCGACCCCAAAGTTGCACGATTTAGAGTGCGACTTTGAGTGCAGCTTTGATGCATCTTTAAGCTCTCTGGATCAAAGTCGCATCAAAGCATTGCAGGTACCTTTTCAAAGTTGCTGATTTTCAAAGTCACATAGATATGAACAGGTATTATTTAAATCAATGAGCTGTGACTTATCATGCGACTTTGGACACATCATCATTATTAATTATTATCCCCTAATAAAACTATAAAAAAAAACAAGCCAAAGACTGATTTCCGTGTCCAGATGAAAGAAGGAAATGTGTGACTGGCTGTGCAGCAGTAGGGAACCCCAACTTCAGCAACTCCTACAGGGCTAGTGCTACATAAATAATAGGGGCTGACACAGCAGTCCACCACAATCTGACTGCAATAGTAATTTACAACTCACCAGTGTGCAGATCTACTCCAAGACTTGGTTCACTTGTGCTCTCTCCATTTGTTGCCGAAATGGTCACTACATACATCTGTCCACATGATAACCCAGAAATATCACATGATGTTTCAGATGAATAGCAAAGGTGATATTGTCCATCTGCACCAACTGCTAACGCAGTGTAATTGTTTGCTCCTAGGCTTCTTTCCCATGTAATGCTGGCAACATTAGTCACACAATCCACTTCAGCAATCACATTTTGTGGAACACAGGGAGCTGTAAGAAAGGAGGATTTCAAATATATATAAAATGTGTTACTGTAGATAGATAGATAGATAGATAGATAGATAGATAGATAGATAGATAGATAGATAGATAGATAGATAGATAGATAGATAGATAGATAGATAGATAGATATTCTGGTGCAGCTGTACATAGAAACCAATCCACTTCTAGGTTTTATTGGCAAAGCTTAAAGTGGATGTAAACCTGATTCATGAAATTTGAGCTGGGCACATACTGTAAATTTGTAGTGTTTTTTTTATCTCTCTTCAAAGCACTATGTCCCATAGCTGTCTCTTGCTGATGTAGCACCCTGATGTTTAGGCAGGGTTGCTAGTACATTTACCTGCCATGTATAGTTCCCCTGGCCAATTGTTAGGGGATCAATTGTTTCCACCCTAATTCTGGAATTGTTGCACTTCTCTCTTCTGTCACTAGATGGCTGGGTATCTGGTGATATTGGATAAAACAAGGGGATTGCAAGGACAGATTAGGAATAGATAGTGTATCTTAGCAATTGGGCAGGAATCTTCTTGGATCCATTGGCCTGCTGGGAGAGCCTATTTATTTGGGTGAGGTCAAATGATCGGGGTTCTGTGCCACCTAGACAGCTGTCTGGGTGGACGTGTGTTGTGCTGCCTCAGGCTGCTAGGCCAGAGCCTGAGGCCTATCCCAGGGACATCTGGCTGCTAGGCTGTCTGAGGGCCTTTCCAGAAGCAAGAGAGCAGCATAGCTTTGGGACTGCAGCTTGCAGTCCAACCATAAATGATAGTTCTGCCGACCGGAGAACCTGTCGTGGTTGGAAGTAGAAGGGAAGCTGTTGCCACTAAGGGACCAACCACCTTATTACCAGGGATCACAGTGAGTAGCTGAAGCAAGTACCAGAGCAGTATTCTCACCAACCGGGGATGGTGAAGAATTGGGAAACTTCAGCAGGTGTCAAGCCAGGGACCCACCCAGCGGAGGTGACCTTGTGTTTTAAGCCAGGGACTGAGCAGGCCAGTGGGGGTGAAGCTTGAGGAGTATCTGTGAGTGCCAAGCTAGGGACCCAGCAGGGATGCGGGGGGTGACGCTTGAGGAAAATACTCAGTGAGAAGGTTGGAAGAGCTCAGGAGATCCAGTGGCAGTGGATCAGCAAGTCTAGTGTGAGAGAATGGGAGCTCAGTGGAGTGAAGATCTACAAGAAGTGATTGTAGAGGAAGTACGTTACAACTTGTGTGAGAAACTGTTATAAGTCTGTGCCATAGGAGACAGCGTGTCTACATATGCAGATGTGGTGTCATGCTGGGTGCCTTTCCCTGCATGGCTGTCTACCTATAGAAGTCTCGGAGACTGCTAATTAACATTGCAACCACTAAAGTGTTTCCTGGCCATAAACCCTCTTTCACACAGTTCTGTTCAAGCGAGAATAAATCTGTTTGCATTCAAGAAGCGTCTGGCACCCATGAATCTATCTTGCATTACACCCACCATGCCTTGTAACCCACTCTACACAGAACGATGTCAGCTGTTCCTAACTCAGGAGATTCTCATTAGAACAAAGGGGACATTGTTACACTCTGTAGCTCTGTTATCAGCCTGATTACGTGTTCTCCAAGAGTGTGTTGGGGGAGGTTGCTATAAATAGATTAGCAGTTAGCTTTCCGTCTCAGAGAAGAGCTCTGCACATTCCTTTCTTTGCCTGTGAGGAGTGGCGGTGTGTGCCTTTCCTCCAATCAGCTGTCTTGGCTGTATTCCAATGATCCACTCCAAGTGGTAACCAGGAAGAGAAAAACTTTAACACAAAGAGCACTTTCTAAAGGATAAATACAGTTGAAGAAAGCAGATATACATGTAAAACCTATGTAGGGAGATTTGTTTTATCCCTGTGTATCATCTGAGGCTGTTCACTTCACTGGGTATATGGAGGGTTTACATCCACTTTAATGGAACAAGCTGAATTTAGAAGCTTGGTTACTATGCACAGCTGCACCAGATTCTGTGTGCATCATTTTTAGTAAATCTTACCCAAAGTGATAAACCTTTCAAAGGTAAAGAGGAGATATGCAGAAAAACAAGTATTTAAAAAAGGAACATTAAAAACCAAAGACAGATTTCCAAAGCTAGGCTCACACCTACTGTATGTGTTCGGTGCGGTTCACTTGAATGGGCTGCTGTACCTGCTGCAAACTCTGTGCTAATTCATTTCAATCCCCTCTTACCTTTTTCATTGGGTTATCCTTAATATACTGTATAAACCCACAAGCCAAATTAATCCAGCGTTGCTTAGTTGCAAACTACTGCTCCACTGCTGCATACTCAGTATCGCGCTTTGATCTTCCTTTCTTACATGATCTGGAGCCAGCTGTCTCTTCTTGGTTCTTGCAGCTCACTCCCTGGTGATGCAGTGCCAGGTCTTTCCATTATTGCTGTGTAGAAGCTGATGCCTCCTGGAATATGTGACATGAATATCCCAGGAGGCTGCAGAAGCAGGCTTTCACATCTTTCTCGCCTAGGCAAGAATGGATGCTAGATGTTGGATGGACCGTGAATGCACAAAACAAGGTAGATAAACATAAAATAAAAAGGATGGAATTTTTAAATAGTGATTTAGCTAAAGGGACAGCATGGCAGATCAGCTTGCTTTGCAGTTCTGATTGTCTAATAGAAACCTTGGATTGAGTCACTGCTTTAATGACTCATTAGAATTCTGTAAACAATCAGCTTCCTTCAGCACAACTGAAAAGTTATTATGCTAGCAACACGAAAAGGAAACCAAAGCCTCTCCTGATGGCTGTATAGAATACAGCAATATTTAATCACAAAGTGATTGTAAACCCCGCTTGGTCATTTTTGCTACAGGTAAGCCTATAATAATAATTAATACTTAATCTCAAATATTATAAAAACAGAAAGAACATATGTCCAAACCACTATACACTTACTTTACAGTGGTTATAAAGGATACATTTTATTTTCTAAAAAAAATTATACTTCTGTGCAATGGTATTGCACAGAGCAGTCTCTTTCCTCCCTTTCTGAAGTCCCCTGCTGGCTGCTATGGGGCTCGCGTGCTTCTACCACTGCTCCCTCCTCACAGGATTTGATTGACAAGGGCAGAAGCCCATGGCTCCCATTGCTGCCTCTGTATCCTGTGAGAAGAGGAAGAGGGGAAATTTCTGCTGCAGAAAGGTACAGAGCTGGATTGAGAGAGCACTCAGGTCATTTGGGGGGGGGAGTAATACAGCTACTGGGACATTTTCTACATTTTGTTACCTTAAAGCGGGGGTCCACCTATCTATCGTTTTTTTTTTTCTAGTTTATTCACAAACTTTTCTTCTCAGCATTACATACTCACATATTGTGTGTAATATGTCCGCCTGTGTCAGATTTCGTTGGAAAGAATAACTTATATTATTCACTGTAGTCGGTTTCCATCTTCATTGTGGGCATTTGAAGCCCACAAGCATTTATTTCCTGGATGTGGTGAATGCTGTGCTCCCAGCATTCACCGCTTGTTCCCGCACATGCTCAGTGGCATCCTGGGAAGCCTGAGACTAGCTCCCAGGAGTCTGGGAGAGGCTAGAAACACGCCTACTCCCACGGGAGGAGAACCAGGAAGTGCAAAGAAGAATAGAAAAAAAAAAAGGTAATTACGGCGATTTAAATTTTTTTAAACGGCATGTCAGCATCTAGGCAAGGAAGAGAATACATACAGATATTGTTCAAAATTTGGGTGGAACTCCGCTTTAATGCAGGTAATGCATTAATGCGGAGTTCCACCCAGAAATGGAACTTCCGTGGATTGGATTCCTCCCCCCCTCTGGTGCCACGTTTGGCACCTTTCAGGAGGGAGCGGATACCTGTCAAATCCAGGTATCTGCTCCCACTTCCGAGGAAAGATCGCAAACTATGCAATGAGTGACCCTCCTCCTTCCCTCCCCACCCGCTGCCTTCTTGGAGAGACACAGGTCCCAGAAGACAGCAGGGACCATTCAGAAAGTGCAGTGCGACTCGCAAATGCGCAGTAGGAAACAGGCTGTGAAGCCGTAAGGCTTCACAGCCTGTTTCACTTAGTAAGGATGCTGGTGCCTGCACCCGGAGCTGATGGATGGGTCGGCTTCGGGTGCTGACATCGTGGGCTCCCTGGACAGGTAAGTCTCCATATATTAAATTTCAGCAGCTGCAGTATTTGTAGCTGCTGACTTTAATTTTTATTTTTTACCCAGGCAGAACTCCGCTTTAGGGTAAAACATGTTTTGCCTTTAGAACCACTTTAGGATAAGATTATACATCAAAATGTTCTTGAAAGCAAATCAGATGCAGGATACTGGACCCTGTGGAAATCTTCTGTGCAGGGTGCCCAGTCCTCTCTCTGGCCTGAACTTGATAGAAAAGCTCCCACCAGGGTCCAGCCCTCTCCTCCCTTCTCATCCATTAAGAAAAGCCTGTGTATAGTGTTCACTGCATCAGACTCTTACCCCATTCACAGATCATGTTACATGCAGACTGCATGTAATATGATCTGTAAATATGGGAGAGAATCGTGTCATTCATCAGCCTCTTCCTCCATTCACAAATCATGTTGCATGCATTGAACACTATGCATGGGCTTTAGTGAACGTATGAGAGAGGAGGAGGGGGCGGGTCCCCTTCATGACCTTCTTGTATTGCGTTCAGTCTGGAGACCTGAACCTTTTCACCACTGCAGCTCTTGAAGTTCAGCACCAGGGAGAGGACTGAGCATCCTGCACAGAATATTTCCACAGGATCCTGTAGCCTGCACAATGTGACACATACTTCTCTGCAGGTAAGTTAGGTCACTAAAGTTGAAGGAAAAAAATATTTCTTAGCTAATTTTGCTTTAAAATGACTTCATTATGTATTAATGGATTAGAATGTTCTATTCCCACCTGTCTGAAAGGTGTGTGTATCGCTGACATTACTGTTGCAGTGTTGACCAATTCCTGCAATCACCATGTTATACTGATGACCACATTGGAGATCTTCAAAGGCACAGCTTGTGTTTGACGTCTGACATACATATCTCTCTCCATTGCTTCCTGTCACATTACTCATATAATCTAGAGCTCCAGTCATGTCCATCCATGATGCAACCACAAGATTGGCACTTACTTGGGACTGTACACCAACAGGAGAGCAGGGCACTGGAACCAAAGATAAGATAAAAGACAACCAATTAAATTATTAGAAATCAAAACAAGATTAAAAGATTACTCTTTCTCTCCAGGTGTATGATGATTTATTTTGCTGTTTCCCCATACAGAAAAATTTATAAGCATGTAATAAATATTTTTAGTGGCTACTGTTCCCAACAATGCAAAGCAAGTTGTGCTCATAAGTTTACATACCCTGGCAGAATTTATGATTTCTTGTCCATTTTTCAGAGAATATGAATGATAACACAAAAACTTCTCTTTCACTCATGGTTAGTGTTTGACTGAACGCATTTATTATCAATCAACGGTGTTCACTCTTTTTAAATCATAATGGCAACAGAAACTACCCAAATGACCCTGATGAAAAGTTTACATACCCCAGTTCTTAATATCATTTATTTCCCCCTTTAACATCAATGACAGCTTGAAGTCTTTTGTGGTATTTGTGGACGGGGCTCTTTATTTTCTCAGATGGTAAAGCTGCTCATTGCTCTTGGCAAAAAGCCTCCAGTTCCTGTAAATTCTTGGGCTGTCTTGCATGAACTGCACGTTTGAGATCTCCCCAGAGTGGCCCAATGATATTGAGATCAGGAGACTGAGATGGCCACTCCAGAACCTTCACTTTATTCTGCTGTAGCCAATGACAGGTCAACTTGGCCTTGTCTTTTGGATCATTGTCATGTTGTAATGTCCAAGTACGTCCCATGCACAGCTTCCTGGCTGATGAATGCAAATGTTCCTCTAGTATTTTTTGATAACATACTGCATTCATCTTGCCATCAATTTTGACAGAATTTCCTGTGCCTTTGTAGCTCACATATCCCCAAAACATCAGTGATCCACCTCTGTTTTTAACAGTAGGAATGGTGTACCTTTCATCATAGGCCTTGTTGACTCCTCTCCAAATGTAGCATTTATGGTTGTGGTCAAAAATCTCAATTTTGGTCTCATCACTCCAAATGACTTTGTGCCAGAAGGTTTTATGCTTGTCTCTGTGCTGTTTGGCGTCTTATAAGGGGGATACTTTGTGCCATTTGTGTAATAATGGCTTTCTTCTGGCTACTCGACCATGCAGCCCATCTTTCTTCAAGTGCCTCCTTATTGTGCATCTTGAAACAGCCATTCCACATGTTTTCAGAGAGTCCTGTATTTCACCTGAAGTTATTTGTGGGTTTTTCTTTGCATCCCGAACAATTTTTCTGGCAGTTGTGGCTGAAATTTTAGTTGGTCTACCTGACCGTGGTTTGGTTTCAACAGAACACCTCATTTTCCACTTCTTGATTAGAGTTTGAACACTGCTGATTGGAATTCTCAATTCCTTGGATATCTTTTGATATCCCTTTCATGTTTTATACAGTTCAACTACCTTTTCCCACAGATCCTTTGACAATTCTTTTGCTTTCCCCATGACACAGAATCCAGAAACGTCAGTGCAGCACTGGTTGAAAGATGCAAGAGTCTGTCAGGAGTCCAGTAACTCGTTGACCTTTTATACACACACATACTAATTACAAGCAAACAGATCACAGGTGAGGATGGTTAACTTTAATAGCCATTCAAACCCTTTTGTGTCAACTTGTTTGCATGTTATCAGGCCAAAATAACCAGGGTATGTAAACTTTTGATCAGGGTCATTTGGGTAGTTTCTGTTGCCATTATGATTGAAAAAAGAGTAAACACAGTTAATTGATAATAAATGGCTCCAGCCAAACACTAACCACGAGTGAAAGAAATGTTTTAATATTGTCATTCATTTTCTCTGAAAAATGGCCAAGAAATCATAAATTCTGCCAGGGTATGTAAACTTATGAGCACAACTGTATATGCATATATAAGCACAGATATGCAGAAAAATGTTGACAGCCAAACAATTATAACATGCTCTCCTGCTAGGTCAAACACTGTCAGAATAGATTGGGGAGATCTCTAGAAAATGTAGAAAAATGCATGGACAAAGAAAATACAGTAGCTTATTTTTGTAAATAACTATCCTGCACTGCAGCTCAGTCTGTTGGTTTTTGTACTGCTCCTCCCTCTTGCAATCTGGGAAGGAGTGAGGTTCAGGTTCATCACTACCATGGGCTTGAGGCAAGTCACATTCTTGCACCCCCATCCGCATAGATAAAATAAAAGCTAGGCATATGCTGGTTAGATCTACAGTATTTTCCCTGAAAAAAATATCATGCTGCTGAGTATATGTACAATGCTGTATCCCCTGTGGTCTCATTCTTGTAGTAAAACTTCTGTCTGCAATCCGTGTCTCTAGTACATTCTAGCCAATTCTCCCTCATTAAACACATCCTGTCCTTGTTCTTTTCAACATGGGAAAGGTTGCTTTGTCAGGGAGGTACCCTTCCCATATTGGGGACATGCTTGAATCAGGTCAGATGTGCATTTGGGGGAGGAGGTGTCTCTTGCAATTTTCTTTCTATTTTTGCATGGGGTTCTTCTTTAAAATCCCTTTAGGTCTGGTAATAGTTTGGTGGGGGAACCCACGCTGTTTTTTTTAAACATTATCCTTGTCCATTTGTTTACATTTAGCTCTCAGCTAAGAATCCCCAGCTGGCAACTGAAGGGGCTGGGCAGGGTTGAGTCAAGGTTGTTACGGCACCAGCAGCCTCCTTGCAACCTAACAACTGGGAGCTCTTAGCTGTCACAACTGGGAGCAGTAGTAATATAGCTGCTGAAAGCTTCCCTTCTCACTACAGCTGGAGGTTCGACACAGCCGAACACCCATTTATTTTGGCCATTCACTGAACTGCCTGAACAAGTATCTTTACTGGTGGACTAAATGGGGCATTTCAATGGGCAACATTTTTTGTAAACATGAGGCACTACTAAGTCCTAAAAGGGACATTAATGGAAGCTTTGTTATGTGCCCCTCCATATATAAAGTAGGCACAGAGCAGCCATAGCGTCAGTGTACTGGAAGCTGTTGCATGGATATGATAGGGGGGACTATATACAACATTTTAGTAATAAGAATGATATCATTAGCAGTAATCAGCATGGATTCATGAAGAATCGTTCTTGCCAAACCAATCAATTAACCTTCTATGAGGAGGTGAGTTGCCATCTAGATAAAGGAAGGCCCGTAGACGTGGTGTATCTGGATTTTGCAAAAGCATTTGACACAGTTTCCCATAAACGTTTACTGTACAAAATAAGGTGCGTTGGCATGGACCATAGGGTGAGTACATGGATTGAAAACTGGCTACAAGGGCGTGTTCAGAGGGTGGTGATAAATGGGGAGTACTCGGAATGGTCAGGGGTGGGTAGTGGGGTTCCCCAGGGTTCTGTGCTGGGACCAATCCTATTTAATTTGTTCATAAACGACCTGGAGGATGGGATAAACAGTTCAATCTCTGTATTTGCAGACGATACTAAGCTAAGTAGGGCAATAACTTCTCCGCAGGATGTGGAAATCTTGCAAAAAGACCTGAACAAATTAATGGGGTGGGCGACTACATGGTAAATGAGGTTCATTGTAGAAAAATGTAAAATAATGCATTTGGGTGGCAAAAATATGAATGCAATCTATACACTGGGGGGAGAACCTCTGGGGGAATCTAGGATGGAAAAGGACCTGGGGGTCCTAGTAGATGATAGGCTCAGCAATGGCATGCAATGCCAAGCTGCTGCTAATAAAGCAAACAGAATATTGGCATGCATTAAAAGGGGGATCAACTCCAGAGATAAAACGATAATTCTCCCGCTCTACAAGACTCTGGTCCGCCTGCACCTGGAGTATGCTGTCCAGTTCTGGGCACCAGTCCTCAGGAGGGATGTACTGGAAATGGAGTGAGTACAAAGAAGGGCAACAAAGCTAATAAAGGGTCTGGAGGATCTTAGTTATGAGGAAAGGTTGCGAGCACTGAACTTATTCTCTATGGAGAAGAGACGCTTGAGAGGGGATATGATTTCAATTTACAAATACTGTACTGGTGACCCCACAATAGGGATAAAACTTTTTCGCAGAAGAGAGCTTAATAAGACTCATGGCCACTCATTACAATTAGAAGAAAAGAGGTTTAACCTTAAACTACGTAGAGGGTTCTTTACTGTAAGAGCGGCAAGGATGTGGAATTCCCTTCCACAGGCGGTGGTCTCAGCGGGGAGCATTGATAGCTTCAAGAAACTATTAGATAATCACCTGAATGACTGCAACATACAGGGATATGTAATGAAATACTGACACATAATCACACACATAGGTTGGACTTGATGGACTTGTGTCTTTTTTCAACCTCACCTACTATGTAACTATTTAACTGGCAAACTGCATAGGTGTAAAGCTAACTAGTCTTCTTCAGATTTGCTTAGCAGTACTACTAAATGCTGTAGAGACTCTTTTCTTCCTCTTCCTTAGTGATGAACAGGCAGGGAGAAAGAGCAAGAGAAAAAAGGATATTTATTGACTGGCACCACAGCCAAATGGCATACCCATCCCTATCAAAAAAGTAAGGAGGACTTCCCATTGGTTGTGGGAGCAGCCTCAAGGGGAGTCCTGGCCACTTCTCAACAAGACAGAGAGCTCCAGGACCCACAGATGAGTGACTGTGTGCCCAGAAAGGGTAATAGTGTGCCAGGACCAGGGTAAAAAGTGAAGCACTAAGGTGTGTGCACAAATGCAGAGAGCGCATGATGCAGAGATGCAGAGATACAAAAGCACATGGCAATCACTTAAAGAGACTGTTGCTGGGATCCCAGGACTTTGAGCTGTCCTAAGAAACTGCTGCTAGAAAGAGGTGCTGGACCATGGGCTTCTGTACTAAGAGTCGCTGATACCATTGCTGCTGCTAACTAACAGAAATCTGGGGAATGATTTTGAGACACTGCTGCTGAGGCCATGTGGCCGCTGTGCTTCACTGGGCTGAGTGTGCCTAGGTACATTTTCCTGTACTGTGCTGCAGAATGTATTCTGTATCCCACTATTTCAGTCTGTAGTTGTTGCAGAATGTTTCAGTGTTCCTGCTGTTCCAGTGTCCTACTGTGAGAGGACTGCATGCTCCTGGAGACCAAGTTGTGGTGTCTCAGGGACCCAAAGTGAGGTTCACCATCCAGTGGGAGAGTAGACGGCAACCAGGAGGACCTCATCATAGTTTCTGCTTGGTGAGAGGTCTGCTGGCCAATATAGTGTGCATAATAGGCCTAACCAGTATAGGCCTAACTTTTTTATTTTTACTATAAGGATGGGGGGTGCGGTGAGTATGGGTGATAGTGTGATGTGATTTTGGTGCACACTTTTGCACTTAGTTTTGTGGGGTTTTTTATTTCCTTTTTTCCATTTTTCTTTCAAAAGATGCAACAGCATTTTGCAAACAAAGAACAGCTACCAGAACATATTGGCATCAAATGAAAAACAAAAAACAAATACTGCCTGTAAAATAAAAGCTTACTTAAAAAAAAGCCCTCTAGAAAACAAAAAGCAGTTTGATCCTAAAAAGGCTATATCAGCGAACAATAAAAAACAATAGATCCCAAAAATAAACAAAAACCCTAAATTAATACCCCTGAAAACAAAAGCCCAGTGTTTTTAGGAGAAGCCTTGTGGTAATCTATCACTTAACTGTGTCTATCATGTGCCAATGCTCAATTAAAAAAAAAAATGATAGACAGTATTTTTATATATTTTTATCAAACAATAAGTGGAGTGGAGCCCTGAAGAGGATCATTACCATTACATTACAGCAATGTTCTATTTTGGCTCCCTGCGTATAAATGCCTCTTGGGTATGGGTATGTAAACAGGATTGAGATTGATAAGGGTTAATATTCAAAAGACAAATTTGGGTGTTCACTGTAGAAGGGAAGTTGCACTTTGCATGGGAATTTTTCCCAGAGCCTAGTGAATGTGGTGAAAATTCACTTGGCAAAGAATACCCAATCGTGTGCAAGAAATAAAAAACTGAATTTTGGTTTAAACATGATTGGATGTGGAGAACTTCCCTTCATTCACTAAGCTCTCGCGATAATTCCCATGCAAATTGAACAGGCTATATGCCTTTGGTAAATCAATTGCTATGAAACACATGATATCCTATATACATCAGCCCAGGATGATCACTGAGTATATTCCTGACCCATTTTTGTTTTTGCTTTTAAGCTACTTGACATATACCATACATAACTGCATGTGTTACAATATTTAAGATGCTTTTATGTTACATGTTGATTCGAGCTTTGACAAACATACCTGGATCCACATATAATTCACTGGAGAAACTCTGACAATCACTGCTCACAGCTATCACCGATGCATTGTAGATTTTTCCACATTTAATACCTTCAATAACACATTGGTTTGTTGTGGACTGACACATCAAATTCTGTTCATCCTGTGTGTGCATTGCAGCTACGTACATTTCTGTGCCAACTCCTAAACTTTTTGTCCATGTTATTACTGTGCTGTCATTAGCACAGACACTTTGGGTTGATATGTCTGTTGGCTTACAAGGAACTAAAAGTAGATCAAAAATATGGTAAATATCTGCTGAGAATGTACTGGCAACTCAACAAAATTGGGTCAGTAGCATTTATAATCTGAACACCAACAAAAGTCATGATAATTATAACTACATTACTATAAAAAAAAACAGAATAAAACTTGCTTTATGGTGGAAAAACCTGAATAAAACCTGCTTATTGCGACTTCTGTTTATAACTTTATAGTACAGTTGTACAACCACAATAACTTGGGTTTGAAATTAAGTACTTGTTATTTATAAATAATAAATAAATAAATTTGATTACACACATAGCAAATACTTTTAAAAGACATTCATAACAATGAATACAATAAATATTTCTCCCAATTTTTATTCCTTTATTTCTTTTCTCTCCAAAACCCCATACACACTATAAGATTTTCTGCAGATTTTTGTCTTCAGATTTACCAAAACTATGTAGTGCAAGGGTCTGCCTGATTGCATACAAGTTGAAACGCGTACGATTTGACCTCATATTATAGGGTTTTGGTAAATCCGAAGACAAAAATCTGCAGAAAATCTAATAGTGTGTATGGGGCTTTACTTACATCTCTTTCTTTCCCACCTTGACTATTTTTGATCCTGGAGATAGTAAATGGGACTCAATAAAAGGGTGAATGTAAGAGGATCCAGCTGGGGGGGGGGGGGGGGAGACAAAGAGCAGCAAGGGTCAAGGAAAAAAACAGGAAAAACACCTGGAAAACTGCTTAGCCACACCAAAGGATGCTAAAAGTGATTCTAATAACTGCTCAAATGGATGAATGCTCTTCAAAAAAGTACCCCAAAAAAGTACCCAATGATTTCTTAAAAAGGAGAGGGTAAAGGCCTAGTCACCCAAACATAGAAACATAGAAAAGAAGTGATGGCAGAAAAATGACCAAGTGGCCCATCGACTCTTTTTTTTTTTTTTAAGCTATACCTGTTTTGTATTTTTTGGGTTTTTTTTCATCAACTTTTTTGTCTGAGTATAGATCTATGTTTATCCCAAGCATGTTTGAAACCACTTACTGTTGAATGACTCACAACCTCTGCTGGAAGTCTATTCCAAGCATCAACTACCCTTTCAGTAAAATAATAATTTCTAGGATTAGTTTAGAACGTTCGTCCAGTTAGAGGTCACGTCCCTGTGTTTTTGATCCTGGTTTCATAATAGAAACCCTTATTCTACCATTGGTTTCAAAATAGAAACCCTTAAACTTATTTCCTATGTGCTCCTGGCAGCTGATCTTTCCCATTGCTGACTTACAATGTCTTGTTCTGCACTGTGTCTCTTTGTAGTGGTGGCCGTCTTGGTAGAGACAGGACTTTGAATCCTCATGTCAGAGCCTCCAGTAAAAAGACCAGTGAGAAGCACAGTCGTGACCAGAGCCACCAATAAGGGGGTATAGGCGGCCTTCAAAAAACAGGCCCAAGTCCTATTAGCTCAGCAGAGGGGCCTGGCAGGGAGTTTGAACAAGAGCCTTGTCATTATCTTCCTTTAATAGGGCATAATCCTGTAATGTAATAACCTCTTCCTGGCACGCCCACATAGTAAACTAGCTAGCCGAAACTTGGGAGATCCCAGGTGATGTCAGGAGGGAAGGACTAATGAACTTCAGATACCCATTGGCTGAAGAAGCAGCAGGAAGTGAAGCAACCTACAGCCTGAAACCTGCTGCCTCCTCAGCCAATGGAAACACAGGGTGCAGTGTCCATCACATGTAATTGAATCTTCATCCTTCTGGCTTCCTAATGCAGGTGCTGGATGAAGCTGCTCTGATTTGGGGAGAAGCCTCCAATCGAGTTCAACTGTCTGCAATGGTCAAGGTGAGGAAGGTGTGGGCAAGAGAGTGTTTTACCCCAAAAGTAATTAAGGTAAAATGGGGAGCTGCTAAAGTGCCTGTGCAGTGCATGACCCATTCTTGCCCATCAATAATTTTGCCTCCTTTAATAGCAGTCATTGTAAAGCCACCCATATTCTTGTGCTTTTAACAGGGTGAAAATAACCTGACACCTGTGCAACATAGGTGTTTTCTGACTGTCATCATGTTAAAAGGACAGGAATATGGGTGGCATTACAATGACTCTTATTAGGCAAGGTTCACTCAAGCCAATGCTCTAAAAAGCAATCAGCAGCAGATTTGCTTTTTAGAGTGAGAAGCCATTGTGAGGCGTTCAAGAGATGATCCTGCCACCGCCAGTTTTTTGCACTGTAGCCCCATTGACCTGTATGGCCAAGTCTGACAGGTGATGACGCCTTTCAACTTGACATGTCGTGTTAAATTTGACATTGTCATGGCACAAACCAACATAGTCGCAGCATGTGAACAGCCTCCTCCAGCTGTATTTTAGACTTTAGGTGGGCGGCGAGGGGGCGGTAAAACCACCCCCTAACTACCCTTGTTAAAGAGACCTTAAAAGGGGGAAAAATTATCTGTCTGAAAGCACTGCGCTTTTAAAGACAAGTAGATGGTTTTGCACCTTATGCTTTATGCACTCCTGGTCCCTGCACTTTATGCATTATACACATCTGACCCCTGCACTTTATACATTATACACATCTGACCCCTGCACTTTGTGCATTATGCAGTCCTGACCCCTGTAGTTTGTATATTTTGCATTCCTAACCCCTGCATTCTGTGTATTACCCATTCCTGATGATTTTTATTCCCAAGTCCTGCCAAGTCTAAGCTGATTTGTAAGTAGTGAGGCTATTTGTTGGCCTCAGGGAGTAATTTGCTTGATTATGTATCAATATTTTATTTTAAAGATATATATTTTGCATCTACTGCTGAGGAAGCAAACAGAGATTCACAAAACGCATTGAGTTGTCGGATGCAGCTTGCTATACACTTATGTATCAATATTTAAAATGTATATGTACAACAACATTGCAACTGTGTATACATTTATATATAATACATCAGCATAATATTATTTTAAATGGATTTTACTGTGATGAAACTTGTACCTATGCAGGGGCGTAACTACCACCATAGCGACCCATGCGGGCGCTATGGGGCCCACAGCCGAGTGGGGCCCAGTGAGGATAAGAGCACCGCCGGCACAGTCTCCCAGCCAGGGGAAGAGAGAGGAAAGGAAGAGGCGAGCTGTCCGTATCAGCAGAGAGCTTAATTGCCCATTGTAAGAGCTTTCATTAGAACTTCCAGTGTTCCCAGGGCTCACGTCAAATAGCTCCACCTTTTGGCCCGGTGCCTTCGATAGACAGAACGCCGATCCGATGCGGGACATGTGACGTCATCAAAGACGTCGGGCCAAGAGGTGGGGCTATGTGACGATGAGCCCCGGGTAGACGGTAAATTCAAATGAAAGCTATTACAGCGGGTAATCCCACTCTCTGCTGATCCGGGTGGCTTGCCTCCTCCTCTGCATAGGTGGGGCTGTATGGGTATATTGTATGGATTCTGACCAAATCCTTTTGGGTGCGGAGCACCTCACTACATAACATAAGTACCTTTAATTAGTGTCCACTTGTGTCATGGGTGGAGACCTTATGATTCTCCCATTTAGAAGAGTGCAATGCTCTCATGGTTCAGAGATGCAGGTTCTCCCACTCCATGGATAGTGTAGGACCCACTGATTATGGGGTACTTTGTCACAGTAAGTGGGCTTAGCACCATATAGCAATATGGTGTGACCAAATCCCCATATTTTTTGATAATGTTTTTCTAGAAATGCTTAGGTGTTTTAAACTAGCCTTGCTTGAGGTAAATGTCTTTTTTGCATGTGTGCGCTGTAATATTTTCTTCTACTGTATGGTCTTATGGCTGCACCATCTTTAATGAATTTTTTAGAGTGTGCCCTCCAAATATCTTGTTGGGGCACAGGTCACGCTGTATGGGGCACAGGTCACGCTGTATGGGGCACAGGTCACGCTGTATGGGGCACAGGTCACGCTGTATTGGGCACAGGTCACGCTGCATTGACACTAGGGCAGCTGGGGGGGGGGGCTGTTTGAAGGGGGGCCCCATACAACATTTTGCTATGGGGCCCTGCTATTTCTAGTTACGCCCCTGTACCTATGTATTAATAAACCTGTAATCATGTGTATTAATTACAATATGTGGTTTTGTGTGTGGTGTACCTCATTTAAAATCCCAAGGCAAAAGTAGCAGATATTGTATATAAACTGAATTCAGAATGAATTCACAGGACATTCATATGTCCTGAGGGTAGAATCATGACGAAGTACAACCCTGTCAATCATAGATAGTACTTTTATACTTTCCTACATGCCTTCCTGCAATCAAATGAGTGCAACTTTCAGTGCATGTCATACAGGACTCCATCAATGGGATGAGTTGTAGAAAACTAAAAAATAATCTGTTGTTTTTATTTTTTATTTTAATTTTTAGGAAATATTAGTCTCTCTGTGACTGTTCTGACTTTCCTAAAGATATTTGAAAGGTATCGCATCAATGTTTGCAATTAGTACACCTTTACCAATGTTGGACATATCTCACTTAAAGTAAAAGCCCCAAAACACAAAAGTAGATATAATAATATGATAAAAATATTAAAACAAGGAAAAAAGATATTTGCAAAGTAACAGTACCTGAATAGAGTGATGCAGTTTCGTTGGAGGAAGCCAGGCATTGCCCTTTTTCTGCATCAACAGAAACTGTGTAAAGTTGTCCACAGGCTACATTAGTAATTTCACAATAGCTTTCCTGGCTGGTGCAATTATAAATGCTGGAGTCACTCTTTGCTGTGGCTTTAAAAGTCACGTTTCCATTGTCTTCTGACCATGTGACATGTATTGTGTTCTGGTCACAATTTAAGTTCGCTCCAATGTTCTTTGGGATACATGGAACTGTAGACAAAAATAATTCAATACTAAAGGTTGCACTGTTAGGCTACAATTAGACTTGATTTTTTTAGCCATTATTATTAATGGCAATGGCAATATTAATAAGAGCAGCAGTCACAGAAATGTTAATTGAAGTACAGTTAATAAGTAACTCCCTTTGTTTTTTTATGGTTTCAAAAAGGTTAAATGGATGATTAGATAATGCTGATATAGATTCCTTTTATTATAATATGAACAACATTGCAAAACCAAGTTGAACCAATGTGTTCAGCTGTAAAGCAACAGAAGGATAGTGAAAGGTTCAGTCTCAAAACTGACCTTGGATGTACTTCCTTATTTGCCTATTAGAATACAGTAATACCTTGGATTGTGAGAATAATTAATAATGCAGGCATCTGGGATAAAGCTGTTCACAAAGACCGTCCTCCACACCGCTGGCTCTCACCGCTGTCAGTCTGCAATTGCGACCAGGAAGACTACCCTGCAGTAGAGTGATCTGAAAGCAAGGCTTGAAGCGCTTGTGGAGCGCAGTGTGGAAGAGATGACGTTGATGGCGATGCAGAGGATGGTCTATGAGGACAGCTTTACCCCGGATGCCCTAAATACCTAGATGTGCCTTTGTGCCTCATGTGAGTTGCTAAATGTTGTACCTTCATTAAATGTAACCATATTGCTACACTTAGAGGCACCGCTCTTCTCTTTTATACTTGGTTGTGACATGATGTTACTCTTATATCAAGACATCGCTTGTTTATCAAGTCAAACATTTTCTTTTTTAACTTCCTATCTTGCAAAATGCTCTCAAACCAAGTTACTCTCAATCCAAGGTTTTACTGTATAACAAACTTTAAACAACCCAATTCCTACTTGGGTTCTGAATCCGGCTGTCAGTAAAGGGGCAGGATTGGATCTTTAATGGTAACTCTAAGATACTGTGGATCCATGAAGGCTGCGGGAGGGGAGCCATCTGCTCATCTTTAAACAAATCATCAAAAGAACCACCATGAAACAAAGTTCTAAACTGACATGAGCATACCCAGAGTGTTTTCTTTCTTTACTCTTCTACGCAAAAAGAGCGAATGTCTAGGAACAAGTTGTAAATAATCCCTGTGTGGTAATGTATGTGTATGTAACCTCATTCAAATTTTAACAAAAAAACAAAACAAATAAAAAAAGATTCATTTTCCTATTTTGGTGATGCCCTAGGTAACACATTGCTGTCCATGCTATTGAGTTGGATTTTTATTTAGGCTAAAATACATTCATTAGAGCTATGTGCTGAATTATTTGAATAGGCTAATAACAGTAAAAAATGTATACATCCTTTCCTGCACTCCCTTCTTTTTACTTTATACCTGTCATCCTACTGCCCTCCTATCCCTCCACTCCAGATTTTTTACCCTCAACCTTACCTATACACTACTTCGGTGCTGGGATGTCCACGCAGCCCTCCTCTAGTGCTCACATACCGTTTTTAACTACTGCTTCTGATTTTTGCTAGAGATTTTGTTGTTTCCACTATGAGTGTGTCCATGTTCATATCTCTCTGCACTAACGGTCTCAATATCCCTGAAGAATGCACCATTGTATTGAATGAACTTTGGTGCTTTAGGGCACAAGAAGCCTTTATACAGAAACCGATAAGGTCATCTCAAAAACCGATAGGGCTCCCAGATTCTCCAATTTTTACTTCCCCATTGCTTTTCACAGCATTAACCCACACTCAATCAAGGTGGGGAAGTATCCTGTTGTCCAGAATGGTGGGATGAAAGCTGCATTCACATAAAATTTACGTCAGTGGCAGATTTTTGATACTTAAGAATGATTTGAACGGTCAGGGGATCACTATGGCCTTGATGTATCTACCTAAAGAGGCCTAATCTCAATCCCTCTCTAAGGGCATCCTAATTGAGGGCAAAAGTCTTAATCTTGCCCTCAGCCCCCTTGTCAGGGGCATGTCAGCAGTCGTCGGGTGAATCTGCGTGCACGTAGGTCCTCAAGGATTATTATTTCCAAGCATATTCAGCCAAAATCCCCACCAGGGGGCGCTGGCGCGCTCCCGCGAATGCCCGTACGCGCGTTCGCGCGTTCGCGGGTGCGCGTGCCCGTTCGCGCTAGCGCCGTTTGGCGCCAAGGGGCCTTTAAAAGGGTGACAGGTGCTCATGTTAGCTGCTGTTCATCTGCAGCTCTGCACCTGAAAGTTCCTGTATCTGCCTGCTTGTTGTTTGATATTGACCCGGCTACGTCTGACCATTCTCCAGTCTCCTATCCGACCCGGCTTGTCTGACCTTGTTTTCTCTGCTACCCGTTGCCGAACTCCTGCCTGTCTGACTACCCTTGGATCATCCCTCCTGTTTATATCCTGCCTGATCTCCTGCCAAATACGGACTGTCTGACCTTGCTTGCCTGTGTCCTGTAACGCTGCTTCCAGCCTGCCTGTTTGCATCCAGCTGCTGTCTCCGCATCCGGCTACCAGCCTACCTACCGGCCTGCACCAGTTACCTGCATCCACAGCTCAGCCATCCCTGAGGGACATCATCCCAGTTCCGGTGTCTGCTTCTGCTGGAACCCGCATTAGGCCCTCCTACCCACTGTGCTCAGGAGACCACTGTTCCCACTTCCAGCGGCTCCTGAACCAGCGCTTAAGAGAGGTCTCCTTCTACCAGTCAGGCTCAACTACCAGGTACATTACAGTACGAACAGCCAATGCCACTCAACTTGTTCTCCCTCTCTCATTACAGCTCCAGGGAAGAACAATTCAAGTCAACGCCATTGTTGATTCCGGGGCATGTAGCTGTTTCGTTGACTCCGCTTTTGCTACACAGCAAGAACTTCCTCTAAAAGACAAGACACATAGACTCTCAATTTTTCTGGCCGATGGGTCCCTTATAAAATCCGGGCAGGTCTCTCAAGAAACCCTTCCGCTGTCTGCTATCTGTTCATCCCAGCATCGAGAGATCTTAATCTTGGACGTCATCTCATCACCTCTTTTCCCAATCATTTTGGGTATGCCCTGGCTTCAAGCCCACAACCCTCTTGTCAATTGGGCCACGGGCGAGATCAAGTTTCAGTCACCCTATTGTCAAAGACATTGCCTACCTGAACCTGTTAATCCTGCTACTACCCTACTATGTATGGACACTGACCCAGATCTGCTTCAAAACGTACCAGAGGTCTATCAGGACTTTGCAGATGTATTCAGCAAGAAGGGAGCAGATTCTCTGCCACCCCATCGCCCCTATGACTGTCCAATTGAATTGCTTCCTGGAGCTGAGATCCCTTTTGGGCGCATCTTTCCGCTGTCCGAAAAGGAACAAGAGGCGCTTAAGGTTTACATCAATGAAAATCTAGAGAAAGGCTTCATTCGACAGTCCACTTCACCAGCAGGAGCGGGAATATTTTTTGTCTCTAAGAAAGATCTTACGCTCCGCCCTTGCGTGGATTATCGGGAATTAAACAAGGTTACGGTCAAGAACCGTTATCCGTTGCCCCTAATACCAGAACTGTTTCAAAAATTACGGACCGCCATTATCTTCACCAAATTAGACCTGAGAGGGGCCTATAATCTGGTCCGCATTCGGGCCGGGGATAAATGGAAGACGGCTTTCCGGACCCGTTTCGGGCACTACGAATATTTGGTCATGCCCTTCGGCCTTTGCAATGCTCCTGCCACATTTCAGCATCTGGTCAACGATGTGTTTAAAGATTTCCTGGACATCTTCTTAATTGTTTACTTGGACGATATCCTTATCTTCTCCAGTTCACTTGAGCAACACAGGGAACATGTCCGTAAAGTCCTAGCGCGACTCCGCTTGCTCAGATTGTACGCCAAAGCGGAGAAGTGCGAATTTGAACAAAAAGAGATTCAGTTTCTGGGGTTGGTCATCTCCCCAACTGGTATTAAAATGGATCCTCAGAAAGTGTCTGCTGTGTTAGAATGGCCAGCACCCACGGACAAGAAAGGCGTACAACGCTTTGTTGGCTTTGCGAACTTTTACAGGAAGTTTATCAGGGGGTTCTCTGCCATCATCTCCCCCATTACACAGCTAACCAAGCAGAATCTTCGTTTCCACTGGAACCAGGAAGCCCAGGAGGCCTTTGAAGAATTAAAAAGGCGTTTCACGTCAGCTCCGATTCTTAGCCATCCAGACCCATCTTTGCCCTTTATTCTAGAGGTTGATGCCTCCGAAGTAGCTGTGGGTGCTATTATTTCCCAACGTCAGGGCAACAAAGACCTGATGCATCCTGTTGGGTACTTCTCTAGAAAACTTTCGCCGGCTGAGCGGAACTACGATGTGGGGGATCGGGAGTTACTTGCCATCAAGACTGCCTTGGAAGAATGGAGATACTTGCTTGAAGGTGCAGTCCATCCAGTACTGATTTATACAGATCACAAAAATCTGGAGTATCTAAGATCTGCTAAAAGACTGAAACCCAGACAGGCCCGTTGGGCCCTATTCTTCACACGGTTTTGCTTCCACATCACCTACCGGCCGGGATCCAAGAATACAAAACCAGACGCACTGTCACGCATGTTTGATAATCCTAAGGACTCTTCTGTCCCTGACACTATTTTGCCGGCAAACAGTTTTCTTCTCCTTCAGACAGATTTGCTATCCATGATTAGAGAAGCATCCCCAGAACCTTCAAGTCTTCAGGAGTCTTCCTTAACACCTCGAGATGGACTATTATGGAGGGGAAGTCAAATCTTCGTGCCAGAAAACGTTAGAGTCAAGGTGCTGACGCTTTTGCATGACCACCCACTTGCAGGACATTTTGGGGTCCGTAAGACCCTTGAGCTGGTGCAGCGCACTTTTTGGTGGCCTAACTTAAAGGAATTTTGCAAGAAATATGTCAACTCCTGCTCTGTCTGCATCCAGAACAAAACCCCCGGGAACAGAGCGTGGGGTCTACTAAGACCATTGCCTATACCAGATAGGCCCTGGAGGATGATAGCAATGGACTTTATAGTCGAACTGCCACATTCTGAGGGGTGTTCGGCGATCTTTGTGGTCGTCGACCGGCTATCCAAAATGGCCCACTTTGTGCCCCTAAAAGGAACACCTTCTGCTGTAGAGACGGCTCGTGTGTTCATTAAGGAAATCGTTAGGTTACACGGGATTCCCGCAAATATAGTGTCTGATAGGGGGGTGCAGTTTACTTCACGTTTTTGGAGAGCCCTTTGTGAAAACTTGAAGATTGAACTAGCCCTGTCCTCAGCATACCACCCCCAAACTAATGGGCAAACTGAAAGGACAAATCAAACTCTGGAGCAATACATTAGGTGTTTTACATCTTTTGTGCAAGATGATTGGGTATCCTTGCTGCCACTTGCAGAATTCGCGTACAATAATGCCAGTCACTCTGCCACAGGTCAATCTCCTTTCTTTGCCAATTATGGGTTTCATGCATCTTTTTTACCAGATTTTCTTTCAGAATCTTCAGTTCCAGCGGTCCAGGACACAGTGCAGTTCTTCAGTCGTAATAATCGGATCTTGCAGGAGGCGGTATCCAAAGCGCAAGCGGATAATAAGAGGTTCTTTGATGAGAAAAGAAGGGGAGATCTAAACCTTCAACTTGGCGACAAGGTATGGCTGTCCACTAATAATATCAGATTGTCATGTCCTTCCAAGAAGCTTGCCCCAAAATTTATTGGACCTTTCCCTGTGAAAAGGAAAATTAACGAAGTATCGTATGAATTATGCTTACCTGATTCACTTAAGATACACCCTGTATTTCACGTATCACTCTTAAAGCCTGCTGTAGATGATCCTTTTCCTGATAGGGGCACCAGGGTCCCTGAACCAGTTCTGGTGGACGGCAATGAAGAGTATGAAGTGGAATCCATCCTTGACTGCAGAAAGAGGTCTGGGCAAGTACAGTTTTTAATTAAGTGGAAAGGGTATGGTCCGGAGAACAACTCATGGGAACTTGACTGTAATATTCATGCCAAACGTTTAATTCATGCATACTTCTCTACCCATCCTGAAAAAAAGGCGTATCTGGGCATCCGGAGGCTGCCCGTTGGGGGGGGGCAATGTCAGGGGCATGTCAGCAGTCGTCGGGTGAATCTGCGTGCACGTAGGTCCTCAAGGATTATTTCCAAGCATATTCAGCCAAAATCCCCACCAGGGGGCGCCGGCGCGCTCCCGCGAATGCCCGTACGCGCGTTCGCGGGTGCGCACGCGCCCGTTCGCGCTAGCGCCGTTTGGCGCCAAGGGGCCTTTAAAAGGGTGACAGGTGCTCATGTTAGCTGCTGTTTGTCTGCAGCTCTGCACCTGAAAGTTCCTGTATCTGCCTGCTTGTTGTTTGATATTGACCCGGCTACGTCTGACCATTCTCCAGTCTCCTATCCGACCCGGCTTGTCTGACCTTGTTTTCTCTGCTACCCGTTGCCTAACTCCTGCCTGTCTGACTACCCTTGGATTGACCCTCCTGTTTATATCCTGCCTGATCTCCTGCCAAATACGGACTGTCTGACCTTGCTTGCCTGTGTCCTGTAACGCTGCTTCCAGCCTGCCTGTTTGCATCCAGCTGCTGTCTCCGCATCCGGCTACCAGCCTACCTACCGGCCTGCACCAGTTACCTGCATCCACAGCTCAGCCATCCCTGAGGGACATCATCCCAGTTCCGGTGTCTGCTTCTGCTGGAACCCGCATCAGGCCCTCCTACCACTGTGCTCAGGAGACCACTGTTCCCACTTCCAGCGGCTCCTGAACCAGCGCTTAAGAGAGGTCTCCTTCTACCAGTCAGGCTCAACTACCAGGTACATTACACCCCTCTTTGATACATCTAAATACTCTGCCCATCTATTTTATTTACACCTCAGGAATAAACCCAAACCAAAAATACAATATACCGTACTGCAGCTTACCATTCATTAGATATAGCGTCTGCAATTTTTTTTAATGCTTTTTTCCTGATGATCTGGCCAGTAACACACCTCTTGTATTAGCTAGCCCCCACTCTGGATGAAGGGGCACAGGGGCACAGTTGACAGCAGCATTGTTAATTTGAGGGGAGGGGAGTGTTAAATGAACTAGCAAATTTAGATCCACTAACAAATTGAAGCCAAACTACAGCTCACCCTGCAGTTACACAAGAAGTTACAGCAAACATTTTTTTAGGATAAAGGTTTTACATGAAATAAATAAAAGGTGATCAATGTACAATGTAAATGGTTCGACTCAACTTTATCCCACAACTTTATCCCGACCTGTCTGGTGTGTTACTTGGTCTTTGCGATGCTGTTTGTTCACTAAGGTTCTCTAACAAATTTCTGAGGGCTTCACAGAACAGCTGCATTTATACTGAAATTAAATTACACACAGATGGACTCTATTTATTAATTAGGTAATTTCTGAAGGCAATTGGTTCCACTAGATTTTAGTTAGGGGTATCGGAGTAAAGGGGGCTGAATACAAATGCATGTCACACTTTTCAGATATTTATTTGTAAAAAAGTTTGAAAACCATTTATCATTTTCCTTCCACTTCACAATTATGTGCCAATTTGTGTTGGTCTATCATATAAAATACCAAATAAAATACATTTAAGGTTTTGGTTGTAACATGACAAAATGTAGAAAATTTCAAGGGGTGTAAATACTTTTTCAAGGCACTGTAAGTTTTGCACAGGGAATTTAAACAATATATCTGGGGCCACACCCATTCAAGAACCCCATACAACCATCTTAGCCTACATGAGAAACATGAGGAAATGGCTTTCCCAGACCCTCTAAAATGCTGTCAGACAACTCATATATGCAGGGTGTTGGCCTGGGGTAGATAATATGACCACAAACAATGGAGCACCTTAAAACAGATAATTGTAGCTTGCTCTGTTGGGTAAAGATGAAACAAAATAAAACGCTTAGGATCCACCTGACTTTAGTCCCAAAGCATTTTGACAATGGGGGGACCAGATACCAGACCCTTACAAAGCCATCACTCCTAAGACCCCTTTCCTAGGTAATCCCAATTTGCCCCTGGTCTGGCAGATAGATACAAACAAAGTTGGAAAAAAGAAAAGGACTATAAGGCTGGTGCACTTATTACTCGCCTAAATGCCTTATCCAGTATATGTTGTCTATTTTCTGTCAAATTCATTAACCCAAATTAACATGAATAATGCATTAATGTTTCCTGATAGGTCTATTATATTAGGTGGTAATGAGCAATGATACATACCGGTATTGAACTCTGAAGATGGACTTTGGGGACTAATGCACTCATAGTTAGAAGCAGTTACAGAAACCATGTATGTTTGGCTGCATGGTAATTCAGAGAGTGTACAACTTAGTTCAAAAGATTCACAGGAATGTTCTGACCCATCAATAGCCACTGCTTTGGCAATATACATAACTGCTCCCTCGCTATAGCTCCATCGAATAAAAGTGGATTTTGTATCACAGTCGGTCAGGGCTAAGACATCATTGGGTGCACATGGAACTAATAAAAAAAAATAGGAAACATTTTAGATTACTACTTATCCCAGTTAATTATATAGACACTTAAAACACACATATATTTACTAGTTAATAAAAGAAGGTAAATTTTATTCATGTCTGGATGAACAATCAGTAATTTATTTTAAAAAAACATTACAAGGCCACCCAAATCACATGGCTGGCTCCATTACAGCCCATTAGGGGTTTTGCAAGAGACACTTATTTTTATATCTTGTGAGTAGCCAGCCTTAATCTGAATGTTAAGTACAGTGCTTTTTTTTCTGAGAAGCTGCTCAGTTTAACCCATATCCAATCCTCTTGTACCCTACAACAAGAACATTTCAATGAACTATTCCCAACGCACATGTTCCTGCAGAAATGGCTGTGTATATAAATGGGTATATAAATGGCTGTAGCGACCATCGGCTGGAAGACAGTAAGAGTGAGAGAATGTCACCAGCACATCACATACTGTATCTCCAGAATGGGTTCAAAGCTTTATTCAGTCACCACATCATTATAGAAGAAACAACGTTTTGGAGCCTCATAGGACCCCTTCATCAAGCACATGCCTGATGAAGGGATCCTGCGAGGCTCTGAAATATTGTTTCTGCTATATCGATGTGATGGTTGAATAAATATTTGACCCGTTCTGGAGATCTGTGGTGTGCTGGTGACATTCTCTCGCTACAACATTAAAAGTCCTCCAAACAACTGTTTATACCTGTTCTCTACAGCTGATTGGTGGGATAGTCATAAATTGAGCTAGGGATTATGTAACCTCCAAATAGGTTTTTATGGCTAAATTCAGAGAAAAATAAAAATCTCCAAAATAGAACATGTTTAGAGCCATAGGGCCATGAAGTAATGATAATAATGGTTCCCCCCATTATCATAAGGTAAAGCTTAAACCCCCTGTTTTTTTGATTATCTTATGTGATGAGATATAATACATAATTTTTAAGAAGATTGCACTGTGGTTTAAAACATTTTAGTATTTCTTGGTTTTTATATTCCATTTGGTCTTTAGCTCATATTCAAGTGTAACATAGGAAAAGTAAAAAATCCAAAAAGTGAAAATAGGACGCATATAATTGTAAGCCAAGGAAAAATTCACTAGCAACAATGGTAGGCAGACTTGTACTAGCTCCAAGTTAAGAATGTTAAATATATAAATATGTATGCTTAAATGAAAGAACAAAAATACATTCATCTCCGTAAGTAAACCTATATTTCATTAAATTATTTTACAACTTGAAATAGAAGCTTGGGAAGTTTGATCAAATGTAAAGTGCATTTGATCTTCATTTTTAATTATTTTATAAATGAACCTTTAAAATATTTGAAATCATTTTATCAACACCAACAGCCTACATTTAAAAAAAGGTTTATACCTGTTACAATATCTTCCGGATGACTACTCATACTGGGACAGTCAACATCATAGGCGATTACAGAAAGTGATAGGCTTTCACCACACTCTAGCCCTACAATCCGACAGCTGGTGTTTACAGAAGAACAGTTGTAGGTGACACCACTGCTCCCCAAGACTGCAGCTTTGTAGAAAGAAGCTCCATTTGATGGGTTCCATGAAACGTCCAGAGAATTGTCTTGGCATTGGATGATGGCTTGAACATTTCGTGGTTCACAGGGAGCTTAAAAACAGAAAAATATTAAACATGTATGTTGCTATACTTCTAATAAATCACCTAGTTGTATATTATAGTTTAGTTTGTGCTTAAAGCATATCAGTGGTAAAATTATTTAATAATTTCCACATTGTATTTAAATTATTTCTAGCCTACCCCTATTATGCCCTGTACACACGGTCGGATTTTCCGACGGAAAAAGTGCGATCGGATTATGTTGTCAGAAATTCCAATCGTGTGTGGGCTCCATCTGAATTTTTCCGTCAGAATTTCCAACACACAATGTTTGAGAGCAGGCTATAAAATTTTCCCACAACAAAATCCGATCGTTTAAATTCCGATCGTGTGTACACAAATCCGACACACAAAGTGCCACGCATGCTCAGAATAAATTAAGAGATGAAAGCTATTGGCTACTGCCCCGTTTATAGTCCAGACGTACGTGTTTTACGTCACCGCGTTCAGAACGATCGGATTTTCCAACAACTTTGTGGGACCGTGTGTATGCAAGACAAGCTTGAGCCAACATCCGTCAGAAAAAATCTGATGGATTTTGTTGTCGGAATGTCCAATCAATGTCCGATCGTGTGTACGGGGCATTACTGTGAATTATCTTGAAGTTTGTAAACTTTCACTGTAAAGTTTCCTGCACATTTACTTCCTTAAATTCTGTGACACATATTCACTATGCCCCTGTTGATAGGCACTACTGTGTCACAGAATTCAAAGAGCCTGCTTTTTGGACTACAGAGGTGCTGAGAGGAGGAGTAGCAGGGGGTGAAGTCAGTACAGAAATCGCTGCATGACAGCAGCAAGGTACCATGGAATATGTAATCCTTATAAATCATTTTAATATAGAGTGTTTCTGCACCAATAAATCCAAAGTAAAGCTGATAGCACCAAAAAAGAATCAAAGACTCATCTGCATAAAATCACCTGTGCTGCGCTGTTAGTACATGTGCAATACTATTTATAATATAATAAATATAATATAGCAAATATAAATAAATCTCATCATCTATGCATCAATAACTAATAAATATAAAAATAAATATAAAAATAAATTAAAAGTATTAACTAAATTAAATAAAAATCAAATGTATGGTCATGAACACGATAGTGAGAAGTGCTGTGCTCAAGGTTATGCAAAACTATGTGCCGAAAATAAAGTTTACAAAGTTGCTTCAATCGGGTGAATAGAAAAAGATCCTAGTGTTCCATGCAATACCACCCACATCCATATCCATATAATATAAAACCTGGACATAGGCTATGAATGCACTTCTTGGTTATACTCAATAGCAGGGAAACATAATGAAAATGACAATTTACAATTTAAATGATAAGGTTTTGTCCAATTTTGTTGACCCAAGGCTTCTGTCTACATCAACATACTGTCATCCTCCCTGTACACACTCGCTCCCCTCTCTACACGCAGAACCAGGCCTCGCCTGCTACAACCATGGTAAACAGACGACACCAGAAATCCCAAGAGACACAGCCGTGCTCTTGAGCAAGCATGGTGTAAAATGAAATTCCTACTTCACCCTCTACAAATCTGCTCTTCTCAAATACAACTCCTGACTCCACTCTACTAAACAAACCTACTACATCACTCTAATCAAAGCCCTCTCATCCAAACCTCTGTGAAGCAAGGCATTTTACCAGCCGCAAGCAAACACACCAATACCATCACCTTCTTCATGGTGAATTCTGATGGACGCCAATCACCAGAATAGCTGGCTGACCTCATAGCATCCTGATAACAGCTCCGCCTCTCCCCAGCCCCAGCCTCATACACATCTGCCAGACGGCCCCCCAGTGAAGACAGGACTGGCATCTGCTCTGTGACACCTGGAGCTGCGTGTGCCGCGCCCCCCCCCCACGAAAAAAGCCACCCAAGGCATACGCCTTGTTTGTCTTGTGGTACATACACCTCTGCCTCCACCAACCAACACACCACATCCAACACCACACTCAACACATTCCTCTTTCAAACCTGTTACTATTGAGGGAGTTGAAAAACTCCTTTCCACAGCCCACCTCACCACCTGTCCCCTGGACGCTGGACCCTGTCCCCTCACAATTACTGAGGCTACCTTCCTGCTGTATCCTAAACTCTCTAACCCACATCTTCTTCCTCTCTTGCGACACATTTCCCTCCCTCAAACATGCACTGGTTACCCCCATACTTAAAAAACTCTCACTGGACCCCACTTGTTTGAATAACTTAAGACCCATTTCCCTGCTTCCATTTGCCTCCAACCTTCTTATAAGCCTTGTCCACAACCGTATGAGTTGCTACCTCATTAACAATCTTCTCAATCCCCTACAGTTTAGCTTCCACCCACAACATTCCACTGAAACTGCCCTACTAAAACTCACCAACAACCTACTAACTGCAAAAACCAATAGGCAGTACCTCATACTCATACTCGTAGTCCGTTCTACTGCCTTTGACACAGTTGACCACCCATTCTTCCTTAATAAACTTCACTCCCTTTGCCTCCGTGACTTTGCTCTTTCTTGGTCCTCCTCCTACCTATCTCAGCGCACTTTCAGTGTCATATACAACAACAGCCCCTCTGCTTCTCTTCCTCTTTCTGTTGGAGATCCCCAAGGCTCTGTCCTTATGCTGCTCCTATTTTCTCTCTATACCTCTTCCCTAGGCCAGGTGGTAACCTTCAGTGGCTTCCAATACCACCTCTATGCTGACGACACCCAGATCTAGCTCTCAACTCCTCAACTCACCCCCTCAATCTCCTCGCGTATCACAAACTTACTGAGTGATATATTAGTATGGATGTCACACCACTTTCTCAGACTCTATCTTTCTAAAACTGAGCTTGTAATATTTCCTCCTCCCCGATCCCACCCCCCATGACTTTACTATTGAGATCAATGGCACAACCATTGGTCCCTCCACACATGCCAGGGTGCTAGGTGTAATCATAGACTCTGACCTCTCCTTCGCAACATTTCTAGAATTCGCACCTTTGTAATTAATGACACCACAAAACAACTTATAAACTTCTTGGTTATTTCCCGCCTTGACTACTGCAACTCCCTCCTCACTGGCCTAGTTTTCACAGGCTATCCCCTTCAGTCTATGATGAATGCTGCTGCTGGACTAATACACCTTACTAACTGATCCTTGACTGCTGCCCCTCTCTGCCAGTCTCTTCACTGGTTTCCCCTACCCCATCGTATAATATTCAAAATACTAACAACAACATATAAGGCCATCCACAACATCACCCCCAGCTACATTACCAACCTCATCTGCAGATATCTCCCAAATCATCCTCTCCGCTCCTCTCAGGACCTCCTGCTCTCTAGCTCCATTGTTACCTCCTCCCATGCTCACCTCCAGGACTTCTCCAGAGCCCCTCCCATCCTCTGGAACTCCCTACCAGTATGTCCGGTCAGTTCCTACCCTGTCCGCCTTTAGACAATCCTTGAAAACTCACTTATTCAGGGAAGCCTACCCCACCTCCACCTAAGAACTGTACTTGAGTCACCTCCATCAAATCATCCCCTGCAGATTTTACCTTTTGTACCACCTCCCCCCTCCCTTTAGATTCTAAGCTCCATGAGCAGGGCCCTCCTATTCCTTCTGTATTTAACTGTATTGTAATTGTACTGGCCCTTTTATATTGTAAAGCGATGCGTAAACTTTTAGCGCTATATAGATCCCGTATTATAATAATAACCAGGTGCACTTTTTTATACCCTATACTGACCAATTAACGAACTTAGTTCAGTTGAAATCACTAGTAATGGACAAAAACTGTCTGTAGTATATTAAGAGCTGATTTGTTTATGTGTTTGAGGCTTGATTCACACCTATGCATTTTTAGTGCTTTTTGCATTTTGCAGATTTGCACTACAGCTGGTTTCCTATGGAAAACATTCTGTAGAGCAAATCTACAAAATGCAAAAAGCACTAAAAATGCATAGGTGTGAATCCAGCCTAAATGCATTTTTAAATAATTGTGCTTGTCAACCAAGCACGTGTTTCTCTCACCTGTTCTTATTTTGATTCTTGGACTGCCAGAGCTATTTATTTTACCATTAAAGGCAAGCACACTGATCTCATATTCAGTCCCACAGAGTAAGTTCATGAAGAAACAGTAAGTATCTTGGTTAGCGCATTCCTCCTTACTGCCATCAGGTGCAAAAGCATTTGAAATGTACCTGACAGCACCAATAACAGGATTCCAGTAAACGTTCACAGTGTTGATACTACAGTCACGAATTACGGTCACATTTTTGGGGGCACATGGAGCTGTAAAACACAAAAAAAATAATGAACTCAACATATGGAGCAACTATTATTTGCTGGGTATCATATTCAAACCACCAATAATGATATTGCACAGTTTTTAACTCACAGCTTCTATACTTTATAGTTTATAGCTTTGCATTTTTAAATAGAAAGGAATTCTGTCTCAGAAACTAAAAATGCGAAATTTCATAAAATCAAGCCCATTTCTTAAAAGATATTGATAATGGTTTTTAATTTGATTTATGTTTGTTTATTATCATTTGATTATATGTTATAGATAACAACTTGTTATCAACGACAAGTGAATGTAATTATTATAGACATATTGTTAACGCATATTTCTACTTTTATGATGATGCTTTTATATTGAAATTGTAAAAAAATGTATTCTTAGACATACTCTGTTGTTTGGAATACCAACATATTGACTACTAAAAATTAATTTAGCCCTATTTGTTCATTTTCTACACTGATTTTCTTTATTTCTAAATATAGAAATAACTAGCATTTTTATTTTTACAAATGTATTATGGAATCAATTTACAACACTCCATATGAAAAGTATGCTCTTTCTCTTCATCTCTGGTTGTGCCACAGCACTATAATCTAACCACGTTAGCTATTTATTATTTATAGATTCATAAGCATTGTTTTTCCTATTAAGCTGACTTTCCCTACAGAAAGTACCATTTTACCTTGAGCACCCATTAATCTCCTTTAGGTCTTTCCATGGTTAATTTAATGAGTCTACATATGTTTTTTGTTATGTAATCCAACAAATCTACCCTCTACTTAGCTTAGTTGTGGAGATTGTCAACAGTTCTTGTACTTTGTAACATTTTGCCATGGGATTGTTCCATCGCTTTTCTTCTATTCTTTGAAATGGTCAACAAAAATGATTGAAAAAGAAAAGTATGCTAGGCTTTCTAACATGCTTAGCATTACCATTATGAATTTTAACTAATTCTGTTAATTCTTCAAGTGTATGTAAAGACCCTTTGTCTTTGTTTATTATAAGAAATATAATAGCGCTGCTACAAATTAAGTGATGAATGATGATAACACAAAATTGTGATCAACAATATAAAAACATGTTGAAGTGTTGATTGCAAATATCAAAGTCCAAATGCAATACAAATGCTGAACATGTGATGAAATAAAAAATAATAATAAGTTATTGTTGAAGAATCTTAAAAAAAAAGTGCAATTGTACCTTCACTATGAAGATACATGCTTCATAAATCAAACATCATTCTGTGATTAGTTCTCCCTTCACCTTGTGCAATGAACGCTCACCTCCTTTATAGACCCTAATAGGGTCAAACACACTCAAAGTTCATGATGATTCACATTAGCAGACGGCTCCATTTTGATCACCAATGGCTCCTATAAAGACCTTGCAAGGGTCAAACACACTCTGTGTACCCCGTGTACTTCTCCTTTAAAAATGCCTCTGTGTAGTTCGCCAGCAACTCCAAAGCGACATGAAAATAAAAAGTGTTGTGTTTTTCATTCATTTACCACTAGGTGGCAGCGCACAACTATCACATTTTCATTTGTTTTTGTTTATTGCTGTCTGTGTCTTTGTTGAGATGGTTCACCCATTGTATTTGTCCTGGTGACCATTGTCACTGAGACAGGAAAAAGGGTTAAGCCAAAAATTTTGAGTTCTACAAACATTCCAACCTGCAAAAACTCACTTCAGGGAAGTGGCAAGCTTATTTCAGGGAGGTCACGCTCCGTGCCGACAACCCCCCCCCCCATTCATAATAAAATACTATAATAAAATAATACTTTAAAAATAATTAATAATATAATGCCATAATAAAATAATACGTTAAAAGATAATGTTGTGTTACACTCACCAACAATGCACCCTCACCGTGTCCATTTGCAGCCTCATCAGTGCCAACAATGCAGCCTCACTGTGCCAATCTGCAGCCTCACTGTGCCAATCTGCAGCCTCACTGTGCCAACCTGCACTCTCACTGTGCCAATCTGCAGCCTCTTTGTGCCCATCTGCAGCCTTGTCAGTGCCCATCAATGCAGCCTCACTGTGCCCATCAATGCAGCCTCACTGAGCCATCAAAGCAGCCTCACTGTGCCCATCTGCAGCCTCATCAGTGCCAACAATGCAGTCTCACTGTGCCCATTTGCAGCCTCATCAGTGCCAACACTGCAGCCTCACTGTGCCCATCTGCATACTCACTGAGCCAACAATGCAGCCTCATCGGTGCCCATTAATGCAGCCTCACTGTGCCAACAATGCAGCCTCACTGTGCCCATCTGTATCCTCATCAGTGCCCATCTGCAGCCTCACTGTGCCCATCTGTATCCTCATCAGTGGCCATCTGCAGCCTCAATGTGCCTACAATGCAGCCTCACTGTGCCCATGTGTATCCTCATCAGTGCCTGTCTGCAGCCCCACTGTGCCCATCTGCAGCCTCACTGTGCCAACAATACAGGCTCACTGTGCCCATCTGTATCCTCATCAGTGCCCATCTGCAGCCTCGCCAGTACCTTGATTACACAAAGCGGGTTATCACCCATGGTGTCATAGTTACATAGTAGGTGAGATTGAAAAAAGACACAAGTCCATCATAGTCCAACCTATGTGTGTGATTATGTGTCAGTATTACATTGTATATCCCTGTATGTTGCGGTCATTCAGGTGATTATCTAATATAGTTACATAGTAGGTGAGGTTGAAAACTGCAGCTGCAGTCTTAACTGTTCGAAGGCCATCCACTGTAACAAAGCCCTGCCTCCTCATCCATGATAGACGGTCAACTGAAAACTGATACAATGCTGGGAAATTGAATCAGTGTTCCGTCTATCATGGAGTAGGAGGCGGGGCTTTGTTACAGTGGACGGCCGCCAAACAGTTAACACTGCAGCTACATGACACAGCGGGAGACACACGCTGTTTGTGATTACTCCAGACTGAATGGCAGTGCAGGCTCAGCTGGGAGATCGTGCCGTACCCGCGTGTGTTCGTGAGCCCGCTGTCAAATGTGGGAGTATCTCACGAGTGGCGGGAGACTTGAAATGTCTGGTTCTACCCAGAGCAAGAGATGAGGTAAAGTCCTCCACTGGGGACAAATATTTCTGTGACAACCTCTCTAAGATAGGAATTATGTTGGCTAATGAAAGATTTCCTCCCCCCAGGTGAAATGTCCCAGGCAAGAAACAGCAAAAAAAAACACGATAGTTTTAAGCCTTCCCTACGCTATCTAAAACAGAAAAAAAAATAGGTTTTACTTACACTCCAAAGGCATTGCTATCTTTGCCAGCAGAGAAGGAGGTTTTGTACCCCATCTCTGAGTAATTCAAGTCCCAGTTTAAAGTGTTGCTAAACCCAGGGCCCTGCATTCACTATATCTGGTCTCCCACAGTACACAGAACATGGAGATTCAAAAACCCCTTTCGGTTCCACAGTAAGTATAACAAGCATGCTTTACAGCATATACAGACTGAGTTTACTGTTGTCGGTTTAGTAACACTTAAAACACCAAAGCTGCTCTCAAAGATTTTTAGCTGCTATTCAAGACTACCTTGGAGCTCCATTTGCGGGGTGAAAGAAGTAAATGTGATACATTCATATGCAACTACAAAAAAAATGAAAATGGATTGTTTTTGTTACAGAAAATAATAAAGTAAATTTCCTTTAAGCATATCTTATATATAAAGTCCATCTAAGGCTCACTGCTTGATCAGGGTCTTTTTACAATGATCAGGAAGTAACTGTTCAGAGAATAGTTTTACATGAAACTTACTAATGAAATATTCTTGGTGACCTCTGGAAGATTTACCCCCCATAACCAGGCCATTTTTGCGATAAGGCACTGTGTTACTTTAAATGGCAATTTTTCAGTCATGCAGTGCTGTACCCAAATAAAATTTATGTAATTTTTTTCCCCCACAAAGTGAGCTTTCTTTTGGTGGTATTTGATCAACACTGCATTTTTTATTTTTTGCACTATAAACAAAACAATGACTGACAGTTTTGAAAAAAAAAACATTTTTTTTACTTTCTGCTATAAAACATCTCCTATAAAAAATGTAAAAAATCAAATTCCTTAATAAATTTAGGACAATATGTATTCTGCTTCATTATTTTGGTAAAAAAAAATCCCAATGTACATTGATTGGTTTGCTAAAAAGTTATAGTGTCTACAAACTATGGGATATATACTGGAATTTTTTTTTATACATATACTACTAGTAATGGTGGCAATCAGCGACTTATAGCGGGACTGTGATATAGCAGTGGACAACAGACACTAACTGACACTCTGTGGGAGTTAGTGACACTAATACAGTGATCAGTGCTAAAACTATGCACTATCACTGTACTAATGACACTGGCTGGGAAGGGGATAAACATCTAGGGTGACCAAAGGGTTAAATGTGTGCCTAGCCAGTGTTTTTGTGTACTGTGTGAGGTGCTTTTACTAAGGGAAGTGATGGATTTTATTCCCTGCTTTGCAGTGAAGGAAAATTCATCACTTTCCCCTGTCAGAACAGAGCTCTGCTTGTTTACATGGGCAGAACTCCTTTCTTTGTGTTTTCCTGGCACGCATCCATTCGCCGACACCCAGTGATTGGCTTCTGCTGTAACAGCAGAAGCAACGTGCCAGCGGTGTGAGCGCACCCCCTACCCGGAAATGCAGAATCACGTATATATACGTAGCAGTAAATCTGCTATGAGGAGGTCGACAAGTGGATAACATACAATGCCACATCCCTTGGCAAAATGATTCAATAATATAAAAACAATAATTTATGCTTTAAGTAGCATACCTGTTTCTAGGATTAATGCTTCACTGGTATTGCTGGTACAGTTGTTGGTTAGTGCAACGGTGCTCACTGTATATCTCTGTTCACAAACTAAGCTTTGGATCTCACAGCTGTTGGAAGTGGATGTACACAAAGACTCATAGTTAGTGTCTGATTTTGCAGTCACCATATAAGAAGAGGCACCTAAGCTTGACGTCCAGGATATTAATGCATTGCCCAAATTGTTGTTGTATTGGATGTTGAGGATCTGGGGAGAAGCCACCTCTATTCACAAAAAATAAGAGGAACATAAATAGAAAATGTTTTTATTTAAATACTGTACATAAAAAGTCAACCTTGAATAATTATTAACAAAATTGATATTATTACATGATACCTAAGGAGTGCAAATGCACAAACAACAAAATATATCTATTATTAAGTGCTAACAGTGTCAATAAATATATATACATGTTAATTCCATAAAGTGAAGTATTAGCTGATATGGTTTTAATTTAATCCACTAAATATATTTTCAAATGCTGAAGTGAAAAAATGTAAATGTGATCCAATCAGTGTTTTGGTACACCCAGATAGTCCTGAAGAAAGATGAAATAATAATCAGGTGATAATCCATTTCCAAAGGTTCCCCTATGATATGCTCACTTTATAGCATTGACCCTTAAATTATTAAGACTTTCAAAAACAGCATAGGCATCTAAAAACTCCTTATCCTACATGCGCCCATCTGTGGCCACTAAACACCTCCCAAATAATACTCCATCGCAAGTATCATAGAGGGGAACAAGATATAGATTCAACACCTTTATTAAATGTAGCTTTAAAATACACTAAAGCTGCACTCATATATTCATGTGCTATTCAGTAGCAGCAGGATAATATAGCTTGTATTTGTTTCAGAGGGCCACAATGCTTCCTAGTGTGAAAATGTATACACGGACTCTCGTGTGTGATGACATCACAATGTACAAACATCACCCAACATGTTTCATCCTGTCCATGTAAACCCCTTGTGAAGTGCCACTCTCCAAATATACCCACATTAATCCTTTATTGTGCTACACCAATAATGCCATGTTGTGCCAAATAGACCAAAAGTTCCCCCTACAGTAGGGAAACTATAACTGGAAATGCTGTCCACCTGAAGCATCAAAGAATCACTGATCATAAACAAAATATATTTTTTAGTGTACATCAATATATTACATCCTTGCCAGCAACATCTGACTGAACAAAATAAAATAAAACATCATCAAAAGAACATTAATCTTTAAATCAATATCTATATTTAAACCCTTAGGGCACAATGTATCCAATAAAAATATCCACTTGGTTTCATTATTTGATATTTTTTTTCTCAGATCAGACCCCCTCCAGTGTTTGACTACCTGATCAATTACAAAAGTTACAAAAACAATAGTATTACAATATTAACCAATATTCCATTTCCAACTGATGAATATATCATCAAAAATGTGCCAGTAAAAAACAAATTTGACCAAAAAACTGAACTAATACACTCCTTCTCCCACATACAATATTTGCCATACTAGGGACATATCTAGCTCCTTTAAATATTTCCTTAGATTGGAGGTAGAATTTTTATAATACCAAAAATAATTGTGGGTCATAGCCAACATCAGATAGTAACCTTTTCATCTCTACTTTGTAATCACTTCAATCTAAAATCACAATCCCCCTCCCCCTTCCGTACCAGGGTAATCTCCAAATCCTGCCAAAATCAGAACTCAATCATAAATTCTTGATATAAGGAATTTACTTTAAATTGCATTGTAGTGTGTGAAAGCAGTGATTTTGCATTAGGCATACAAAGTTCAGAATATCTCAGTAACAAATCTCAACTTTTCCAAAATATGTACTCTTTTCAGTGTTCGCATATGAGAGAAAACAGAACGTGGCTGTCACAAGGAGTATGCAGATGGTTCAGACTTTTTCACTGAAAAAGCCTAATTATCCGAAGTGTTTTCTCTGTTACTTTTAGATAATATATACAATCGATATATTAGTTATATGAATTAGGAGTGATATTAAATATAAAATGATGCCCAGAGATGACTTAGTTGGCCCGGAGTATTTGTGATATACACTACACATGGTCAAACTAGCGCAGGCATTAATTTACTTCTGAGCTGGCCCCTGCCAAAAGTTCCACAGCTTCAGTTCAGGAGAGTTAGGAATTCTACTGTGGGTGTGAAGGCTTCTGTGAACCTTCAAAAAGATTAATATCTATGTTTAGCTGATATCTTTACTGCCTTCTGCCAGCCCTGACCTTTTCTACATTTAACAAATATCTCCCCTGACAGACCTTGGTTGTATTACCAGATACCTCTACAGTGTGCTGCCTGCCCTGACCTTTGATACCTTCACTGATTATGCCTGCTGCCAGCCACCAGTCCTAACTCCTGCAGTGTGGTTTCAAGCTTGTTTCCCCCATCACTCTATGGTATGTCTACTCTCTTCTACCTTGGGTCCAGCACAAACGTTTATAGTAAGAGTATATAGTTGTGTGTATTAAGCCCTGGGGGCAACTTAGTAGGGGTAGGCCTGCTTATCTTTAGGAAAGGTGGGCTGCTAAAGGTGAAGCTTAACTAACTGGTTATAAACTATGATGGGGTGTCTGTTTCTGGACTTTACAATAAGTCACCTTAGATATCCAGATTAAAAAAAAAAGGTAACAAATTCACTTTTTGAGAATTCTACCTCATTGACATATACATACATACATATTACCGGTACTACATATTACAGTCTTTTAACACACCCACCATTGCAACATAATTTTAGGCAATAATAATCAAATTACAAGTGCTGGTAAAACTTGGTTAGGTAATATCCCTTTGAGATCATGCAGATAGATCAGAGACGGGTTAGGACAGAACAGGGCCCATGGCAAGGTACTGTAGCAGGTTTGATCCCCATATGAATAACATTGATAATGACTGTTATAAGTACAGAGAAGCTGCCCCATTTGTATTACTAGTACCTACCTAGCTTTATCAGATACCAACTACCTAAAGGTGAGTCTCCTCCCTTGTGAAGTGACAGGCAGATGCATAGTTTTGACTAGTTGCAATATTACCATAAAGTCATGAAGTATATAGCTGGGCCCCATGCACATCCAGTGGGCCCTAGGATCCTGCCTAGTTAGCCTTGTGGATGATACGGCCTCTGAGGTTCAGAGTAAACATTTTTTGGGACATATAGTTCCTTCACCAAAACGTGACTAGTAACATAATACTAAAAGAACAATGTTTAAAGAAGGGTTAACTAATGTAAATGAGGGTACTGCACTTTATGTCAACATCTTCATCACTATTCATTTACAGCAATGAGATTTCCATGCCATTGCACTGACATTTTGCTTATTATGTTTGTGTTTTCAGCTGGCATTTAAATGATAGCCAAATATAAATGAACTTACTTCCAGTTTCATATAGCAGTTGATTCTCCTGCCCAGCTGTGTAAAACCAATTATATGATGTCAAGGCAAACATATAGTGAGTGCAGGGTAGCAGATTATCCAGTGTGATGACAAGGGAAGTAGTCTTCCTGATATATGCCAGACTGGGACTCAGTCCAACTTCATAAACAAAGATCCCATACATCAGTGCATAATCAACACTTGACCACGTTAATGTCACCGCATAACTGGAAATTGTGGTTACAGAGACATTTGTTGGTGGAGGGGTCACTAATTTAAAAAAAAAAAAAACAAAACATTAATACGACACATAAAGTTAGCAAGGTATCCCAAATTAAATATAATTTTTTTGTTAAATGCAAACAATATGAAATTGTATTTAGCATACTTTAAACATTTCCTAAGGCTTTTGAGAAAAAAGGGCGTGGGTAGCTGGGCAGTGCCATGGGGGACATGTACCAATGCAAAAAAATGTTTTTTTTGCAAAAATACCCTTTAACAGGGAGCAGCTCTTTGAAAAACAAAAACATAATACCGTTAACATGCTTATGACATGGCACCTCTGTACAATGCACGAAACAAAAGTGACATTTACAAAGAAAAAGTGTCCAGGGATTTCCATTAACATCTATACCTGATCCATTTCCTTGCACCAAAAAAAAAACTATATAAGCCCCTCCTCGAAAATCTATACCGGACCCTTATCCAAACAGGCAGCTTGACTGTCCAAGAAAGGGGGGGGTAATGAACCAGGCCACATGCCCTTAACATGGGGAGGGTCCCTTGCCAGGGCTTCCTCCCCAGCAAAGCACCTGCTCCCCATGATAGGGACAAGGGCCTCCTCTCCGTATTCTTTGTCCAGAGGATGCGGAGGTCTGAGGGGGAGAGGACTTATCGCAATCTGAAAGTCCTTTAACCACTTCACTCCCGGACCATTTGGCTGGCCAAAGACCAGAGCACTTTTTTGCGATTCAGCACTGCATCAATTTAATTGACAATTATGCGGTCGCGCGACGTGGCTCCCAAACAAAATTGACGTCCTTTTTTCCCCACAAATAGAGCTTTCTTTTGGTGGTATTTGATCACCTCTGTGGTTTTTATTTTTTGCGCTTTAAACAAAAAAATAGCGACAATTTTGAAAAAAACACATTATTTTTTACTTTTTGCTATAATAAATATCCCCAAAAAATATATAAAAAAACATTTTTTTTCCTCAGTTTAGACCAATACCTATTCTTCTACATATTGTTGGTAAAAAAAAAAACGCAATAAGCGTTTATTGATTGGTTTGCGCAAAAGTTATAGCGTCTACAATATAGGGGATAGTTTTATGGCATTTTTTTAATAATTTTTTTTTTACTAGTAATGGCGGTAATCAGCAATTTTTATCATGACTGCAACATTATGGCGGACACATCAGACAATTTTGACACATTTTTGGGACCATTCACATTTTTACAGCGATCGGTGGAATTAAAAATGCATTGATTACTGTGTAAATGTGACTGGCAGTGAAGGGGTTAACACTAGGTGGCACTGTAGGGGTTAATTGTGTCCTAGGGAGTGATTCTAACTGTGGGGAGGAAGGGCTATGTGTGACCCATCACTGATCACCGCTCCAGATTACAGGGAGCTGTGATCAGTGACAGTGTCACTAGGCAGAACGGGGAAATGCTTGTTTACATCAGCATTTCCCTGTTCTTCCTCTCTGTGAGACAATCACGGGTATCCCCGCGGACATCGAGTCCGCGGGACCCGTGATCCTACTCAGGGAGCTCACGGCGGGTGCACGCACGTGCTGCCGGCGGCGCGCATGCGATGGCACGGCGGCAAATTCAAATGGACGTACAGGTACACCCATTTGCACAGCTGTGCCATTCTGTCGACCTATAAGTACATGCGGCGGTCGGGAACCGGTTAAAATTAGGGGGCCCCAGATGTCTGAACCCCTGAGCAAACCAGTAAGTAGTGCATAGTACCCTGGGTTACTCATTCTCAAAAACAGTAAAATACTGAATAAAGGCACAACACCACAAAAAAATCAGTTATAAAAAAAGATATGTCCCGCAGTCTAAATCTATCATTTATCATGTTGTCCAGTGAGTTAGATTTATCATCAGTCATGATGAATGGTGTGCATCACCCAGCTAAAAAAAGGCAAGTCAACTGCTGATGGTATCTTAGCAACCAATTATGTCATAGGTTGCTAGGATGCCAGCGGCTGGCCCATACATCATCCTTGGTTGCTCTGAGGCAGTGTCAAAGTAACCAAGGAGCAGAAAGCCATTTGTTTGATGGCAGTAGTGATACAGAAGCCATTCAGTTTGCCCATTCAGTGAACTGCAAACATGTAAAGTTTCGATTGAACTCTACATTGCCATAAACTCAAATTTCATTCTGACTCACTAGGTTAGAATACACTGATAGAAGAGCGTCACCCTTGCTCAGGGGCGTAACTACCACCATAGCGACCCATGCGGGCGCTATGGGGCCCGCAGCCAAGTGGGGCCCAGTGAGGATAAGAGCACCGCCGGCACAATCTCCCAGCCAGGGGAAGAGAGAGGAAAGGAAGAGGCGAGCTGTCCGTATCAGCAGAGAGCTGAATTGCCCGATGTAAGAGCTTTCATTAGAACTTCCAGTGTTCCCGGGGCTCACGTCACATAGCTCCACCTTTTGGCCCAGTGCCTTTGATAGACAGAACGCCGATCCAATGCGGGACATGTGACATCATCAAAGGCGTCGGGCCATGAGGTGGGGCTATGTGATGATGAGCCCGGGAAGACAGAAAATTCAAATGAAAGCTATTACAGCGGACAATTCCCGCTCTCTGCTGATCCGGGTGGCTTGCCTGTTCCTCTGCATAGGTGGGGCTGTATGGGGCACAGGCAGACCAGGCTGTATTGGGCACAGGTCACGCTGTATTGGGCACAGGTCATGCTGTATGTGGCACAAGTCACGCTGCATTGACACTAGGGCAGCTGTGGGGGGGGGGGCTGTGTGCAGGGGGGCCCCATACAACATTTTGCTATGGGGCCCTGTTATTTCTAGTTACGCCCCTGCCCTTGTTACAGCTTTGTAGGAAAAGTTAGAACTACAAACTATTGCAGAGAAAACCCACTGTTGCTGCACTTCAACCTGATTTAAAATCCCTTACATGAATGTTTCCAGGCATTCTAAACGTTCATTCTTCCTTCCCATCTAGAGGAAGATATAAGCTCTACTTTATACTCTAAATAAAACCAGCCTATGTCCAAACAAAAATTGAACACAGTTGGGGGAGATTTACTAAAACTACTGCACACAGAATCTGGTGCAGCTGTGCATAGTAACCAATCAGCTTCTAGGTTTTATTGTCAAAGTCTAATTGAACAAGCTAAAGTTAGAAGCTGAATGGTTAGTATGCATAGCTGCACCAGATACAGTGTGCACCAGTTTTAGTAAATCTCCTCCTTGAAGTCAAATTGTAATGCACTGATTACATCTGACTGATGGCATTAATGCTGCATTGCAGCTTAGTAGGTCACCACTGCCATTTTCTGACACACTAGAAGCCCAAACAGCTGAAGACCCCCAGTATGTGTATGCAGCAAATCCAACAAAGCAAAAATTACATCTGCCTAATCAATGCATAGTTAACAAGGGAAATATGCATGCATATGTTTGTTAATTGCCTTTTTTACTTTACTTGCACCTTTATCTCGCTAGCTATAAATTGATTTAGACAGCTGCCATTTTTGCTTTCTTGAACAGTTGAACATAGGGAAATGTGGATATATTGCAAAGGTATACTACATATATTTTATTTATTTTGCCATACACTTTTTTTTAATCAAATGCTTTTTTTATTTTTTGTTGCAAAAACATATAAACAAATATATACAAGGCAAAAAAGGGGGGTTTTTTGGGATTTTGCGGAAATCATGACCTGGTAAGGTCACCCATTTCCATCCCAAGGGACTTTATATGAAACCATGACCTGGTAAGATCATGCGTTTCCATCCCAATTTACATCACGAAAAGCTAGGAAGGAGGTTGGGACTTTAAATGAAGCATGTGACAGCAAAAGGGTAATAGGATGAACATAGAGGAATTTATTGACATAATATTCAAACATACGCATTGTAACCGTAGAGTACATACAGTCAACCAATACATGCACAGATAAATGGGTAAAAATGTATAATTAGATAAAATATAGCATACATTGTAATGTTCGTACGATTGATAGATGGATAACAAGGTACAAAGTTAAAACACGTTACATAATGATGAATCAGGATACCATATTCATAAATTCCCTAGTGCACCACAAGCAATTTGGGTAATATAGATATTAAGACGATAGTGCCTGCTGGACCTAAGGCCTCATTGGACCTGTGGGGGGCGTAAGTAGGATAAAACTGATGGGGATTAGTAAGACGATAGAACACGGCAATTGGTGGCTCAACGCGTTTCGTGGCTTCCCTGCCACTCGTCAGGAGCAAGCACGTGTAATTCTAAAAAATAAAAGAATGAAATGAGCAAGAGGAAGAAAAATAGAAAACAAAAAACAAAAAGGGGGGGGCGTGGTATGCGTCCCCCGCTGCTGGTATGGAGACATACTCACTACGAGACTAGGCACTGATAGGTAGCTGGCGGGACCCCATGTGCCATCCCGGTAGGCCCAACCGGGAGCCGAGGCGGGGAGCCCCACAGCGACGAAAACGGGCGCCAACCAGGGCGGGCACGGGGACCGAGGGTACCTGGAAAGAGGAGGATAGTGAGGGTAAGTGAAGACAGTAGTGAGGGAAGGGAGGTAGGGAAAGAACCCCGCAATCATAGTGTGTGAAATCAAAGGGAGCCAGTGAGGACAGGGATGGGAGGCAGGAGGAGTGAGTGGGGCGTGGAGGACGAGATGGGACAACCAGTGCAGTGACAGCTGGGGGGGGGGGGGAAGTGGGGAGTGTACCTGAGTAGGAAAATTAGGACCCCGGAGGGGGAAGAGTTCCCAATGGTGAGAGGTCAGATGTGTGGAAGGCCTCGAATGCCCCGGACCGTCCCGGAGAGCGCCCATATAACGCCGTCGCGGGGCCGCCCACCAACGTCACGCCGTGTGGCGGGGGGAGGGGCGCCGCAAGTCGGACAGCTGTCCGGCAACGGCGCGGATCCTCCCCCATTGCCCACGAGTGTGGATACAACACTGCGCATGACGGCGCCAGGGACGCCGCAAGCACAGTGCGGTGCGTGACGTCGACGCACAGTAACCGGCGTCCAACCCCCCAGAGGAAAACCTGGGGGAGGAAGGAGAACAGCCAGGTGCGTCGCGGCTCCCGGGAGGGAAAACGGGACCAGACGACCATGCAACCCGCCAGCACACCAACAGTGGCACAGCCCCAAAGGGATCAGCCTCAATCTGTATGCGATGAATTAAAAATGAGGTTGTAAAAATATAAAAAGTAAAAAATGGAAAAATTAGAAGGAATGCACCAGTAAAAATAAAACAAATGAAAAATTGGTTGGAAGGATACATTAATTGATAGAAACCAGGAGAGGTATCACAAAGGTCATTAAGGGCAGTATGGATAAGGAATTAAGGCTAAATAAAGCAATGGCACATGCTTCCATCCCTATGCATATATACAAGGCAAAAAAGGGGGGTTTTTTGGGATTTTGCGGAAATCATGACCTGGTAAGGTCACCCATTTCCATCCCAAGGGACTTTATATGAAACCATGACCTGGTAAGATCATGCGTTTCCATCCCAATTTACATCACGAAAAGCTAGGAAGGAGGTTGGGACTTTAAATGAAGCATGTGACAGCAAAAGGGTAATAGGATGAACATAGAGGAATTTATTGACATAATATTCAAACATACGCATTGTAACCGTAGAGTACATACAGTCAACCAATACATGCACAGATAAATGGGTAAAAATGTATAATTAGATAAAATATAGCATACATTGTAATGTTCGTACGATTGATAGATGGATAACAAGGTACAAAGTTAAAACACGTTACATAATGATGAATCAGGATACCATATTCATAAATTCCCTAGTGCACCACAAGCAATTTGGGTAATATAGATATTAAGACGATAGTGCCTGCTGGACCTAAGGCCTCATTGGACCTGTGGGGGGCGTAAGTAGGATAAAACTGATGGGGATTAGTAAGACGATAGAACACGGCAATTGGTGGCTCAACGCGTTTCGTGGCTTCCCTGCCACTCGTCAGGAGCAAGCACGTGTAATTCTAAAAAATAAAAGAATGAAATGAGCAAGAGGAAGAAAAATAGAAAACAAAAAACAAAAAGGGGGGGGCGTGGTATGCGTCCCCCGCTGCTGGTATGGAGACATACTCACTACGAGACTAGGCACTGATAGGTAGCTGGCGGGACCCCATGTGCCATCCCGGTAGGCCCAACCGGGAGCCGAGGCGGGGAGCCCCACAGCGACGAAAACGGGCGCCAACCAGGGCGGGCACGGGGACCGAGGGTACCTGGAAAGAGGAGGATAGTGAGGGTAAGTGAAGACAGTAGTGAGGGAAGGGAGGTAGGGAAAGAACCCCGCAATCATAGTGTGTGAAATCAAAGGGAGCCAGTGAGGACAGGGATGGGAGGCAGGAGGAGTGAGTGGGGCGTGGAGGACGAGATGGGACAACCAGTGCAGTGACAGCTGGGGGGGGGGGGGAAGTGGGGAGTGTACCTGAGTAGGAAAATTAGGACCCCGGAGGGGGAAGAGTTCCCAATGGTGAGAGGTCAGATGTGTGGAAGGCCTCGAATGCCCCGGACCGTCCCGGAGAGCGCCCATATAACGCCGTCGCGGGGCCGCCCACCAACGTCACGCCGTGTGGCGGGGGGAGGGGCGCCGCAAGTCGGACAGCTGTCCGGCAACGGCGCAGATCCTCCCCCATTGCCCACGAGTGTGGATACAACACTGCGCATGACGGCGCCAGGGACGCCGCAAGCACAGTGCGGTGCGTGACGTCGACGCACAGTAACCGGCGTCCAACCCCCCAGAGGAAAACCTGGGGGAGGAAGGAGAACAGCCAGGTGCGTCGCGGCTCCCGGGAGGGAAAACGGGACCAGACGACCATGCAACCCGCCAGCACACCAACAGTGGCACAGCCCCAAAGGGATCAGCCTCAATCTGTATGCGATGAATTAAAAATGAGGTTGTAAAAATATAAAAAGTAAAAAATGGAAAAATTAGAAGGAATGCACCAGTAAAAATAAAACAAATGAAAAATTGGTTGGAAGGATACATTAATTGATAGAAACCAGGAGAGGTATCACAAAGGTCATTAAGGGCAGTATGGATAAGGAATTAAGGCTAAATAAAGCAATGGCACATGCTTCCATCCCTATGCATATATACAAGGCAAAAAAGGGGGGTTTTTTGGGATTTTGCGGAAATCATGACCTGGTAAGGTCACCCATTTCCATCCCAAGGGACTTTATATGAAACCATGACCTGGTAAGATCATGCGTTTCCATCCCAATTTACATCACGAAAAGCTAGGAAGGAGGTTGGGACTTTAAATGAAGCATGTGACAGCAAAAGGGTAATAGGATGAACATAGAGGAATTTATTGACATAATATTCAAACATACGCATTGTAACCGTAGAGTACATACAGTCAACCAATACATGCACAGATAAATGGGTAAAAATGTATAATTAGATAAAATATAGCATACATTGTAATGTTCGTACGATTGATAGATGGATAACAAGGTACAAAGTTAAAACACGTTACATAATGATGAATCAGGATACCATATTCATAAATTCCCTAGTGCACCACAAGCAATTTGGGTAATATAGATATTAAGACGATAGTGCCTGCTGGACCTAAGGCCTCATTGGACCTGTGGGGGGCGTAAGTAGGATAAAACTGATGGGGATTAGTAAGACGATAGAACACGGCAATTGGTGGCTCAACGCGTTTCGTGGCTTCCCTGCCACTCGTCAGGAGCAAGCACGTGTAATTCTAAAAAATAAAAGAATGAAATGAGCAAGAGGAAGAAAAATAGAAAACAAAAAACAAAAAGGGGGGGGCGTGGTATGCGTCCCCCGCTGCTGGTATGGAGACATACTCACTACGAGACTAGGCACTGATAGGTAGCTGGCGGGACCCCATGTGCCATCCCGGTAGGCCCAACCGGGAGCCGAGGCGGGGAGCCCCACAGCGACGAAAACGGGCGCCAACCAGGGCGGGCACGGGGACCGAGGGTACCTGGAAAGAGGAGGATAGTGAGGGTAAGTGAAGACAGTAGTGAGGGAAGGGAGGTAGGGAAAGAACCCCGCAATCATAGTGTGTGAAATCAAAGGGAGCCAGTGAGGACAGGGATGGGAGGCAGGAGGAGTGAGTGGGGCGTGGAGGACGAGATGGGACAACCAGTGCAGTGACAGCTGGGGGGGGGGGGGAAGTGGGGAGTGTACCTGAGTAGGAAAATTAGGACCCCGGAGGGGGAAGAGTTCCCAATGGTGAGAGGTCAGATGTGTGGAAGGCCTCGAATGCCCCGGACCGTCCCGGAGAGCGCCCATATAACGCCGTCGCGGGGCCGCCCACCAACGTCACGCCGTGTGGCGGGGGGAGGGGCGCCGCAAGTCGGACAGCTGTCCGGCAACGGCGCAGATCCTCCCCCATTGCCCACGAGTGTGGATACAACACTGCGCATGACGGCGCCAGGGACGCCGCAAGCACAGTGCGGTGCGTGACGTCGACGCACAGTAACCGGCGTCCAACCCCCCAGAGGAAAACCTGGGGGAGGAAGGAGAACAGCCAGGTGCGTCGCGGCTCCCGGGAGGGAAAACGGGACCAGACGACCATGCAAACCGCCAGCACACCAACAGTGGCACAGCCCCAAAGGGATCAGCCTCAATCTGTATGCGATGAATTAAAAATGAGGTTGTAAAAATATAAAAAGTAAAAAATGGAAAAATTAGAAGGAATGCACCAGTAAAAATAAAACAAATGAAAAATTGGTTGGAAGGATACATTAATTGATAGAAACCAGGAGAGGTATCACAAAGGTCATTAAGGGCAGTATGGATAAGGAATTAAGGCTAAATAAAGCAATGGCACATGCTTCCATCCCTATGCATATATACAAGGCAAAAAAGGGGGGTTTTTTGGGATTTTGCGGAAATCATGACCTGGTAAGGTCACCCATTTCCATCCCAAGGGACTTTATATGAAACCATGACCTGGTAAGATCATGCGTTTCCATCCCAATTTACATCACGAAAAGCTAGGAAGGAGGTTGGGACTTTAAATGAAGCATGTGACAGCAAAAGGGTAATAGGATGAACATAGAGGAATTTATTGACATAATATTCAAACATACGCATTGTAACCGTAGAGTACATACAGTCAACCAATACATGCACAGATAAATGGGTAAAAATGTATAATTAGATAAAATATAGCATACATTGTAATGTTCGTACGATTGATAGATGGATAACAAGGTACAAAGTTAAAACACGTTACATAATGATGAATCAGGATACCATATTCATAAATTCCCTAGTGCACCACAAGCAATTTGGGTAATATAGATATTAAGACGATAGTGCCTGCTGGACCTAAGGCCTCATTGGACCTGTGGGGGGCGTAAGTAGGATAAAACTGATGGGGATTAGTAAGACGATAGAACACGGCAATTGGTGGCTCAACGCGTTTCGTGGCTTCCCTGCCACTCGTCAGGAGCAAGCACGTGTAATTCTAAAAAATAAAAGAATGAAATGAGCAAGAGGAAGAAAAATAGAAAACAAAAAACAAAAAGGGGGGGGCGTGGTATGCGTCCCCCGCTGCTGGTATGGAGACATACTCACTACGAGACTAGGCACTGATAGGTAGCTGGCGGGACCCCATGTGCCATCCCGGTAGGCCCAACCGGGAGCCGAGGCGGGGAGCCCCACAGCGACGAAAACGGGCGCCAACCAGGGCGGGCACGGGGACCGAGGGTACCTGGAAAGAGGAGGATAGTGAGGGTAAGTGAAGACAGTAGTGAGGGAAGGGAGGTAGGGAAAGAACCCCGCAATCATAGTGTGTGAAATCAAAGGGAGCCAGTGAGGACAGGGATGGGAGGCAGGAGGAGTGAGTGGGGCGTGGAGGACGAGATGGGACAACCAGTGCAGTGACAGCTGGGGGGGGGGGGGAAGTGGGGAGTGTACCTGAGTAGGAAAATTAGGACCCCGGAGGGGGAAGAGTTCCCAATGGTGAGAGGTCAGATGTGTGGAAGGCCTCGAATGCCCCGGACCGTCCCGGAGAGCGCCCATATAACGCCGTCGCGGGGCCGCCCACCAACGTCACGCCGTGTGGCGGGGGGAGGGGCGCCGCAAGTCGGACAGCTGTCCGGCAACGGCGCAGATCCTCCCCCATTGCCCACGAGTGTGGATACAACACTGCGCATGACGGCGCCAGGGACGCCGCAAGCACAGTGATTATATAAACAAATATAACAAATTAGTCCATGTCATAATGTAGAAATTTAAAAAGAAACAAATAAAAACATAAACCAAACAAACTTTGTTCCTCTCGGAGTGACTTAACATATAATGAATAGAGCATACTAAGATTATAAATACATTCTGCACATTAGCTTACATTCTCCCAGTGTCATTCATCAAATTATAGCCATTTCTTCCGAGCAGCAATAAGTTATCTTTCTTTTACACCTTCTATGCCTCTCCCTTCTACCACTACTCCTTACTCCCGTCTATCTTCTCTACCTTCACTCCTCTCTACTAGACAAACCATCATATCATTTATTACTAGGTTCTATCCAATGTGACCATATTTTATCAATTCTTTGGGGTGTGCCTCTATGTTTGTATGTTAATTTTTCTCTTTTAAGTATATAATTCAGTTTCTCAACCCATTGTTTATGGGTTGGAGAATCAGTGGATGTCCATTTTTGTAGAATAACTTTATAGAGATCTTATCCACATAGTATGCATCTCTGCTGGTAATTCTCTATCAGGATACCCAATAATGCCAGTTTGGGCATCCTTGTTATCTCAGTTGAGCATACTAAGTTTAAGGTTATAAATACTTTTTCCCAATAACGATGGAGCTTTGGACATCGCCAGAGCATATGGATAAGGGAGCCATTGAATAGAGAGCATTGCGGGCATAATGGTGTTATATATTTTCCCCATGCATAAAGTTTTTGTGGAGTATAATGAGCCCTATGTATAATAAAAAGCTGAGATGGCCTTTGAGGCAGTGAGAGGGATGTCCTAGGAAGTGTTTCAAGGGCACGTGTCCAGTCCTCCTCATCTAAACCCTCTATATCTTCTTGCCACCGAACAAAGCTATTTTGGGTTTTTTCAGTGTTCTCCATTATTTGTAAATTAGCATAACAATCTCCTATTAATCCTCTTTTCATACAGGCAGCCGAGGTTGCCTTTGTTAATATTTTAGAGTGTTCATACTGTAGTTTTGAGCTTTGGATTTGTAATGCGTGACGTATTTGGAGGTATTGATAAAAGCTTTTATTTGTTAGCTGATACTGGTCTTTCAGTATATTAAAAGGAAGTAAAACGTCCCCTTCATATAACTGGTACAGGAATATTATACCGACCTTTTTTCCAGTCTAAATATTCTGATGGTTTATTTAATTCATAGAGGCAATAATTAGCCTATATGGGCATCTGTGTCGTATATTCCTTATGTTGAGTAATATTTCGTACTGCTTCCCATACTCTGTGGGTCAAATGGAAAGTAGGGAACCTTTTTTTATTATAGAAATGGTATGCTACTATTAATTGAACTAATGGGTCATTTTTAAATTGGGATGCTATTATCTTTTGTATAGGGTCCTCCATGTCCACTGCATCCCAGCCATGCCAATGTTGTAATTGTGAAGCAAAAAAGTATAATCTTACATTAGGTATCACAATTCCCCCTTTATCAATGGGCTGTTGTAATATTTAAAATCTAATCTTGGGTTTTCCTCCCCTCCACACAAAGTCCCTAAAGACCGCGTCGATGGTCCTAAATAATTGTAACATCAGCCATATGGGGCAATTATGCAGTACATATAACATCTGTGGCATTCACACCATCTTCATCAAATTTGCCCTCCCCACCATAGATAATGGGAGTTTACTCTATGTTTTACTCTGTTGTTTAAATTTAACAATAAGAGAAGGTATATTTCTATCTGTATAATCTATAACATTCGGTGTAATTACCACTCCCAAGTATTTAAATGATGTAACCAGGGCCATCTGCTGAGTCTGGCGCAGATGTCCCGTACACTCAGAATCCACAAGCATTATTACAGATTTGTCCCAATTAATATTAAATCCTGAGAAGGATCCATATAAGTTTATTAAGGACATAACTGCAGATATGGATGGACCCGTATCTCCCAAAAACACAAGAGCATCATCCGCATAGAGTGCTATCTTATGTTCACCTGTAGATCTGCAGAATCTCACAATATCCACAGATGAACGAATAGCCTCAGCCAATGGTTTAATGGCCAGAGCAAAGAGCAGTGGGGATAAGGGACATCCCTGCCTCGTCCCTCTGGTCAACGAGAAAGGGGTTGATACACATCCATTCACCTGTACCCTTGCTCTTGGGGAGTCATACAAGAGCTGTATCCATTTAATAAATCTAGGACCAAACCCATATTGCTTTAAGCAGTTCCACAAGAAGACCCACTCTATGCTATCAAATGCTTAATCCGCATCAAGTGACATTATAGCTCTATTTCCCATATTATCTGTTGGGAGTTGTAAATTCAAGAATAACTGTTTAATATTATTAGCTGTAGATCTATTGGAGATAAAGCTTGATTGATCACGATGGATTCATTTGCATATATATCTTGATAATCTAGTCGCCAATACCTTTGCCAGCAACTTAATGTCTGATGTTAGCAAAGATATTGGACAATATGAATCAGGGTTACTTGGGTCCTTATCGAGTTTCAATAGAACAATAATTACTGCTTCATTCATAGATGGGGGAAGTGAACCCACCTCCATGGCATAGTTAAAAACATAGAGCAGTTCAGGTAATAGCGCGTCTGCATATTTTTCATATATCTCCCCTGGAAGGCCATCTAGTCCTGATGCTTTATTATTAGGTGGATTACCTTCTGCTTTTCTTAGTTAATCCAGAGTTAATGGGCCCTCCAAAGCCTCCCTTTCATCCTTTGAGATATTTGGTAATTCAATAGTATCAAAGAATCCATTCAAGGACTCTTCCAAGAAGGATACCCTGCTCTTATGTAATGTTTGATAATATTCCCTAAATACGCCCAGTATCTCTGGAGTGGTATCGACCCTCTTATACAAGGATGATTATATTTCAGTTATACATGATGCTGTCTGCTGAGCTTTTACAATAGTTGCCAATAGGTGTCCTGTCCCCTCTCCCTCCTCAAAGTATGGTTGTTGTAGAATCTTTTATTTTCTGCCTTCTTAGCCACTGCTGCATAATGTATTTGACTCTGAAGCCATTCTTTTTTTGTATCTTCATTTGGGTTAGTTATAAATAGAAGTTCGGCCCTCATCGTATCATCAAATAGAGTGTTTTCCCATTGCCTAGATTGTTTCTTAATTTTTGAGATTTGTGCAATAAGGATACCTTGGAGATACGCTTTCATTGCATGCCAATATATTAAGGGTGAGGCAGAAGTTCTATTTATATTCTGATAAAGAATTAATTCCATCATAATTTCTTCCGATGAAGGATATAATGACAGCCAATATGGGTTCTCCTCCCATAGGGTGTTTCCCTGCTTCCCTACTTAGTCCCAAATGAAAAATATAGTGTTAAAGGAGAGTGGTCTGCAATGCCCCTAGCCTCATATTTAATATCACGAAGGTATGGTAACATAGAATATGTTCCCAACGCTAAATCTATCCTAGAGAGGGTTTTATAACTACTTGAAAAGCAAGAAAATTGCCTATTGGATTGTTGGATTACACTGTCTCCAGAGATCTATCAGTCCCAATTCTGTTATATATCTAGCAAAGGCCATCTGCCATACACTTTAACTGCCATGTCATGGAAGGTATTTAAAAGAAAGGTCTTTTTCAGGAACATTTTTTCATCCTCTTTCTGCACAAAATTTGAAAATAATAAAATCATTAGTTGTTGCCCTTACAAAGAAGAAAAATTGTGCTTGCAAATGGAGGAGTAAAGTAAAGCAAAATAAAGTAAAGTGAGGAACAGGATGACAGGCTCAGATTCAGCACCTTTAACAACAAGTCACCTTTGGCAGCTACTATATTTCTAATCTCTCAGGCTGCCTTTAAAACTGACTTGATGTTTTCCACATTGTGAATGTAGAAGGCATAAATACATACATGTGAGAACAGTTATGCGCTTGCTAGCTGCACTTGATCCAGCTGAATTCACACCATAGAGAGTAAGGCTGTAGAGAGACGATGGTTTAAGATCTCCAATGCTGCAATTCAGGGCTTTGTATGTGCGATTAATACTGTCTTTTCCGAGTGACACCATAAGAAAGTAAAAGTCCACTCCAACCACTGAAGACCATCCAACTGTGATTTCAGAGCTGGATATACCATTTGCTGTAGCAATCTCTGGAGTGGCTGGCACTAAAAAAAAAACACAGAGATAAGTAGAGTGTAATTTTTACTGTAAATGATGATGATGCAATAAATTCTATGTAATGAATCAAAATACATTATACTGTTTACTTAACATTGAAACATCAATGGTGCATATATTCTGCTTTAACCATGTTTATAATCAAATATATATAATAAATACAGCTTACAAAGTTATTATGTGTCATTGAGACTCAAAGACTATTTGAAAGATATGAAAGCACAAGGTAGGCAGTTGAGTCATGGAGTTTCAAATTGACTTTGCATATTCTAATAACCTACAGTAGATGGTACATTACTGTACATGTAAGCTTTTACCAATTAATATTTGCCCACCAATTTTCAAAATAGGGCAGATGTTGATCTGGTTAAGTAGCAGCATCAGTTGCTTGTGGCATCCTTCACATGTTGACGTATCTCCTGTCAGAACCTTAAATATATTGTATAAAATAAATAAAAAATCTAAGCTGGAGAGGAGGTACCCCTCATGATGGCCACAATAGGAGGCATGCTTGAATGCAATTAGTAGCCAGGTTTGCCTTAACCTTTGCTTTAATCTGTCCAGTCTTGTCTGCCTAAAAAAAAATGTAATTTTTTTTTGGACCAAACAGGTACACTTAGGGATTATAAGTATTTATACGCCAAAGCAGATCATTAACATATCTGGAATTTATGCATCTTTGAACACTTTCACTTTAGAGTAGACATTGCTGCCCAATAGATTTTAGAGAGACAAGATAATACCAGTATCAGCAGTTCCTGCTTGGTGCCTTCTTCTTCGTTTATTACATGGACAATGAATGCATATTAGGGTCAGGTCAACTGCTGGGGGGACTAGAGGGGAAGTGCTTCTAAATAGAGTGACTTTCAGTTACTGGTGCCAAAACCTTGCACTGAACACTACCAGGGCCATGTTCTCAGCACTGGAATAAACTGTAACAAATAAATTACATTTACAAAGCCTATTAGTTTACTACCTTTTCAATAATACTTACCCTTTTAGTTAGAAATGTATTTAGTTTTTATTACTTTTTTTTTCTTTAATTTTGTATGTGTGGTATTTATTATTTATGACTGAGATAAATCTCTTAGCAGGAGCAATTTAGCAATATGTCATGGAAAAAAAGTGATTCTGTGTTAGTGGAAGATATCTTTTTTTTTGTTAGTGGAAGAGCTGACATGTGGCCCACATTAGTTGGTTATTTACACATATATATGAATTTGTGCCTGCATTGAGTTTTCATGTTTATTTATGCACTAGTACTTATTAGACCTATACATAGTGAGTAATTGTGTGGTGGTATCTTGTGAGCAGCTGGCATATTTGTGGCGTAGAGACTATTATGTATACTGACCTGTCTGTGCCTGTACCCAGGTTGTTGCAAGCAGTGCACCACTGGATCCATATGATTTTAGTGTTACATTGTAGTATGTGCCTGTTCGTAATCCTTGCATTAACTTGGACCGAGAAGTAAGACTGGCAATTGCAGTAATGGCAGCGATGGATGTATTGTTCACCACTCGAAGGTCAAGCATAAAGTAGGCCACCAGTGTAGAGCTGGAGCTCCATGAGACCACCAGTTGTGCAGATGTTGGACTTGTCACATTGGTAATCTGTAGATCTTAATGAAAACATGATTATAATCACAAGCATGTTTTAAAATACAATATGCGCACATACCTACATTACTTTGTGTTTCCTCTGTCTCTTTACTTTGGGGTTGATTTAGTAAAGGCAAATGGGCTGTTCATTTCCCTTAGCTTAGTGATTGTGGGCAAGCTCTGTTACCTTCAAGTATCCAATCATGTGCAAGCAAAAATTATTTTTTTTATTTTCCTTACACATGATCGGGCATTCTTTGCAAAGTTATTTTTTTACCACAAGCACTAACCTAAGGCATATTCCTTTGCAAAGTGAACAGCATATTTTCCTTTAGTAAATCAACCCCGTTGCGTCCACAGAATGGAGCAGAAATGGTTGTGTCCACAGTTTTTTATTTACAGTGGACATGTTATATGCCATGGCAAGATCACTGTCATTTAACCACTGAGATGGAGTAGCATGAGGGGTGCCTACTAGAGGGTCTTTCCCTTCATTCAAACAAGCTTCCTTCACAATAATATTGTAGGAGCAACAATAGTTTTAAATGGTCTAATGGTGCACAAGTTAAATTATCCATAGCCATTTATTTTCTGTCTGCTTCATGTTGAGCGGATTTTTTTCATTATCTGCCCCAGAGACTAAACAGAAAGCAAGAGAGGGGAAATCTTGTACTAGATGTTTCTCATTGCCCCTTGGAAAGGTTCCCCCTCACCTCTGGTTGTTTGGATATAAATACACTTTACCATGGGCACACTGCACAGTCTGGCTTTGTGGTAAATATAAATGTTTAGCTGTATCCACATCCATGTAAACTTGAAAATAAATAAGGGAGTCACTCTGTTTTTAACCCTTGCTAATCCTGTCAAATAAAAAATGTATATATTGCAGCTTTGGTATGGTGGCTGCATTATTTTTCTTTTTTCCCCTGGTAATCCTGCAAATAACACACTTCCTGTCCCTGGGGGGCTACGTCACTCCTCCACTGTATCTGTAGAAGTAGCCATGGTTGTCACCCCAGGCTTTAGTACTGATATGGACTCCAAACATGTCCATATCGCTTCATCTACATTACATGGGGCAGGGCAATTGGTGGTTTACAGAAGATAGCTAGGAAGGAAGATATTCTTTATTGCAGCTCACAGGAAGTGACAAGAACATGACATTTCTAGCAAGATCAAAAGCTATTTTCTGTATTTGCTGAAAATGTTCTTAGCTTGAAAAAAGAAAACTAAGGCAGCCTCAACATCTAAGTAATAATGGGGTATATTGGGCAATAAGTGTTTGTGTGTACATTAATGTCTATGCAGAACAGCAAAAAGTTAATGGAGTCCAATTAGAGCGTTCAGCAGGGCCGTTTGAAGGAATTTGGGGACCCCAAGCAAAATGGACATGGAGGCCCCCCAACCGCCTCCCCCCCCGCACACACGCAAAGCTACTTACTACTCCCCTCGTGTTCTTTTTAAACCCCCTTCCCTGGCTACTGGCTACCGCGTACCGCGCAGCAGGAGATTCAGTTTTCTGTTCCCAGCCAGCCGGACTGAAAGGAAGTGAGCACTCGGTGTGTGCACTTTTTGTCAGTCCGGCCGGGAACAGGAAACTGAATCTCCTGAGTCCTGTACCACGCGGACTGCAGGAGGAAGGAAGAGGAGCTTGGCCATGCTACATTCTGCAGCTTATACAAAGTGGTGGCCGGCGACGCGGCTGGGGCCCCAGGCCAGCTCGGGGCCCCAAGCAATTGCTTGTTTTGCCTGTCCTGTCACGACGGGCCTGGCGTTCAGGGTAACTTTCTGCTGATCTCAGTGCACCAGGTGCAGCACCTCTGAAGTGACTGAAATATCTCTAAGCAAGCAGATGCTGTCATCCAGCCTGACGTCTAGACTTTCAAGGCTGCAAGTTGTAGGAAGAGGCTCCCCACCTCAGATGCATGAGCTGACCGCTCACGGATTACATACAAAAAGTGTCATTTCTTCTTTCCATGTGAGTTACTAATTTACAAGTTTTTGTCAGTACTATTAAAGTGGTTGTACAGTCTCAAGGTTCTTTACCTTAATATATTAAGGTGAAAGCCCTTCTGTGCTGTAGCTGACCCCCAGACCCCCCTTTTTCTTACCTGAGCCCGATCCAATCCAGCGATGTGCATGAGCCCAGCAGCTCCAGCCACTTTCACTCTCCTAATTGAACAGATTGATAGCAGCAGGATCCATTGGCTCTCGCTGCTGTCAATCAAACAGGGGAGTGGGGACGGGGCCGAGTCCCACTGCCTGTGTCAATGGACGCAGCAGCAGGACTCGGGAGCAAGTCGGCATGGCCCCCCCATGGAAAGCGACTTTCTGTGGGGGCACCCAATGAAGGGGAGGAGCGCTGCCGGGGCACCTCAGAAGAAGAGGATCGGGGGTGCTTGTTGCAAAACTCTTGCGCAGAGCAGGTAAGTATAACATGTTTGTTATTTTCATTAAAAAAAATCTTTACAAACACTTTATTACTGAACTTAGTTTGGTACCCCCTGGTGTGTTCTCCTGGTCCTGCAGGTGTATCCATCCACCCAGTACTCCTATCTTGGTTTGAGGTTCCCTGTTGTTGTAAGACTGTCCATTGGAAACCCTTACTATGTGATGAGCCTGATTTTAACTGTCACAATGCGAGTTGCCATTTGTCTTTTCCCCACAATAAATCTGTTACTTTACTACACTCACATTGCGCACTGCTGTTCTTCTTATCCACATCTAAGGACTGTAAGCTGCAATATGTCACATTTTTGCTCTTGGGTTTAGTTATCCTTTAAAGATTTGAAAACACTTACAGATGGACATTGCACACCTTTGTTATATGCACTGGCTATACAGTAGCTCTCTGTTTTTGTTATTTTTTGTAGCTGTATCACTTCACATTGTCTGTACGCTGTAAATAGTTCTCAGTATCTATTGCTAATCTTTATATACATATAAACTTGTGTGTATATATTATTTTATATATATATATATATATATATATATATATATATATATATATAGATATATCTATATATCTTTATATATAGATATATATATATACTGTATATACATACTACTTTGTAGAATTATCCTTATTTTGTGTGTTGGGTGTAATTATCAATATTTAATATTATGTCAGCACAATACCACTTCTCTTGCATCCTGAAACAGTTTTTTTGTTCTTATTCACTAAATGCACTGCACAACTTTCTATGTTAGCTCAACATTTTTTCCCCTCTTGACATTTGTAGTAAGCCACGCCATCATTCTATAAACTATTCTACCAGGTTGACATCTCTCTTATAAGCATCATTAAATTCCCTCTACTAAATCAACAATACATATTACTATTGCCATTAAAGGGGACCTAGACTGTGGCAGTCAAAAAATGGTAAAACAGAAGACCATGCTATCTATATTTCTTAAAGACCCTTAATAACAACTTATCTTGCCTCGTTCTGCTCTGTCACCGCATGGTGGCCATATTGGTAGAGAAGCAAGCTGTTGATAGTGTTTAGCTTCCTTATTTTATATGTGCCCCACTGATGATTTACGGAAGTCATGCAAAATCTCATGATAATATCAATAATCAGAGACAGGAAGGGAAAGGATATACCTCAAATGATCTCACACTTCAGACATATAGTTATGAGGATCTATTAAAAGAAGTACCTTGTACCTTGTGATTTCAGCTAGACCAAGAAGTACAATGTGCAGAAATGTTGTACTGCTACTCTTCAGGAAGAATTCAAGGTGATGGTAGATTTTGGAGGGTACTGCACACTAACCTTACTAGATATCGCCTATAAAACATTTTCACTTTCTTAAGTATAGGTCCACTTTAAAATATTAGGAATTCCTTTACTCAAAGCACCAAAAAAGGTAATGTCGTACAAAGAGATTTTCTACACCAGGTGCCAGACAAGCAGCATTGTTTGAAATATCCTACAATTGTACAGAACTGGAAATAAGTTTCTGGCAAAAAAAATCTGTTGTGTGAAAATATACAACGTACAGTTAAGCCACTTCATGAAATTATCCAATTGCTTTCTATTGTGCTGCAGAGAATGCTATTATTTGTTTTCTGTGGTTCCAGGCAAGAAACTGAATGCTGTATTATATTACTATTTCTGTTACAGAAAGAAAGAGATCAAGAAAACACAAATTATTGTGTCTTCAGGTGACACATAAAATGTTCCTGAGTCAACATTGCATTTATTATGATATATAGGCTTTGTAGGTTGCTTTGGTACTATTGGGCAAGTGGGCTTGCTTGGGGGCTTAGTTCACTAAGCATCTATCTAATCTGGCTAATAATACAGTCTACATACAGGACCACACACATAGGAGGTGACTTCATAAAAAAAAGTACTTTTTTCATTTCACCTTCAATTTGAACACTCAATTACGTGCGGAGGAAGTAAAAGAAATTGAATATTCCTTTGAACTTGATTGGGAGGTTGAACCTAATACAGCCTCCCTAAGCTAAGTGAAAATGTACCCATTTTGTAAACACTCATATCATGCTAACATGCAACATATACTATGTATTATAATCAACTATTTTGTGTATATGGATCTAAGTAAATATCAGTGTATTTAAATATAATGTATAAAAACAGCAATTACCTTTTTGTCCTTCTGAACACTAGAGAATAGAAAAAAAGTATATATTATTATCATAATACTGAAATTATATTGTTAATAATGTAAAAGCTCATCAGTTAACAATAAAAGATATCAACAAACAAGAATGTATATGCATTTTGTGCAGAATTCTGAATACAGGAAATGTTTTATTGATGGTGGTGACCATGGCATCTCACAGCGAATTGTAGCCAAGTGTTGGCTATACATACACTTTAAGGTCTCATTAAAATATTAAAATGGATTTGTGGTACAATGTGGCATTAAAATTAATCGTAATATAGAAAAGTAGTAAAATGCTATTTGACATTGCATTCTTCAGAGCAAAGAACACCGTCGGGTTGTTTTACTAAAACTGGAGCACACACAATCTGGTGCAGCAGTGCATAGTAGCCAATCAGCTTCTAACTTCAGTTTGTTCAATTAAGCTTTGATGAAAAAAAAAAGGAAGTTGATTGGTTTCTATGCAGAGCAACACCAGATCAAAATGCAGACACTTCATTTCAATTACAAACCAAACACAACTGAGCTTACCTAATAATAAAGTACAGTGAAGAACTGCTATTCTGAGCAGCAAAAGAATGAGAAATTATTTCTGAGTTATAGCACATTGTAGGGTGTGCTTTGCCTTATTAAAGGGTTCACTAGTTACAACATGGACTATAAGGCGTCATACATATGGATGCAATAATAATCCAGCACCTATTTAACTTTGGGCAGCATTGCAATAGCATTCCAAATGTTTACCAGGCAGGGGGTGCAGCAATGATTTTCTATGAATTGACATGACCCAGATGGGTATGTGTACTAATCCATCTGCTGGAGTAAAAGGCTTTTAGGCTTAGCTTTTGGGGGACACTCAACCGGTCTCAAAATATTTTTAAAGCATCAAAAACCATATGTAAAAATTCCAATTAATATATAAAGGAAATATTCCTAAATATTTGCTTACTTTTTCCACTCAAATGTCTTTGTATTTTATATCTATTTACTCACTCCAACAAAAGCATAAAATAGTTTAGCATACGCCTTGAAAGAGAAACATTAACAATTCTTATGTAGCACCTACTTTACTTCAAATAATATATATATATATATATATATATATATATATATATATATATATATCAAAAGAAAAATCACATGCATTAAGAATAATAAACATACAGTGCATTTATGGTCTATATACTATTATCATTTTCATTTCCCCAACAATATCTGGGCCATACACATTCCAGTTCTGACACTGACAGTTACATAAGCATTGTTTGCAGTACTTGGATTGGTAACAAGTGACAAATAATTGAGAACAATTTGCAACAAGTTAAAAATCATAGTAGACGTGCAGGACAAATACAAAACAAAAATCTGTAAATCTTAAAACTAGGAAATACGGGAGCTATTGTCATGTCAATAAAAAATGTGCGAATAGTCAACATGAACACAGAAGGAAAAAACTTTGCCAAAAAATTACTATTGTGATATAGACTGTAAAAAAGACATAATGTCCTAAAAACAGAATTTAAGATACCTGAAATAGAACTGAAAACAGAAGCAATGTTCTTAAAAGCCAGGAAAATGCAGTTTCTGCCATTCTTCTCTAATCCGCTAAGACACGTCTAAAAGGGACATTTGTGGCTTGTTGTCACAACATAGTAGTTGTATAGATACATGTGTGTATAATGGTTAATATAGACCAATCCTAGAAGATGGGACAGTGAAAAGTGATATTTCTGAAGAAGAGCTCGACCCCTTCATCTGATGAAAGTCTGCCTAACTTTTTGTCCCAAGAGAAAACAAGTCTGAAAGAGGTGTTACAATTCTCATTGTAGCCTGGAATTTTTGCAGTGTAAGGAATATAAAAGATTATATACAAAAGACTTTTGAAAACTGGGCAGCACCTAAAAAAAGATACTGAGAAGTGTAAGTACATCATGTGTGAGAAAGAAAGCTAATTCCAACAGAAGAAAGCAAATTCCAACAGAACAAAGTTAATTCCCAATGGTGGCAACAAATAGAACAACAGAAGTGAAATAAAAGCTAACCTATTTACATGATAATATTGCATACAAAAGAATGATAAACATGATACTGCTTTTGCAATGTGGTTAAGAGATTTATGATTATATATGTGCTTAAAGTTTATAAATTGAACACAGATATGGGATCCACTGGGTAGAACACCTGAGACTTCCGGGTTGATTTACTAAAGAAATACAGGCTGTTTACTTTGCAAGGGGATTTTTCTTTAGCTTTCTGAATTAAGTGAAGCTCTGGTGACTTTCATCATCCAATCATGAGCAAGCAAAAATAACATTTTTTCTTTTTTCCTTGCACGTGGTTCAGTATTCTTTGCAAAGTAAATTGTAAGCACATGTACTAAGATAAGGGGAAATTCCTTTTTGCTTTTAGAAAAGTCAAGACATGAAGCAAAACAAAATATATACAGTTTAAAACCTGTTTTTTTCAGACTGTCCTTATCATATTCTAATATACCCTTTTTAAATAGCTAAATATTATTTAAACACAATGTTTGAGAAAATAACTATTGGTCATTTCTTAATCTTTTATAACATTTTTGAGTTGCTAGTCTTAGAAAAATATTTTTCAATCAAAAAACCGCCTTACCTTCCTAAAGGCTATAACAGAATAGACAAGCATCATTACATGAAAACTTTACTGTTGAAATATAAAGACTACTTGTAAAGTATCAAGTGGATGGCCTGGGCTGGCTTGAACTTGTGTACATACTGTTACAAAAAGTTACCTGTCGTTTCTCGCTTTAAGGTATGTTACACCTCATCAACAAATCTGGTTCTAATATCTTACATTAACAAGAGAAGTGTCTGTTTTTCAGAACAATGTAAAGCCTGAAATTGTGTTGCTAACAAGATGCTGGTGGAAACAGTGATACCATGTTGCCAACATTATGAGCTATTAGAAGCAGTGATTGCATGCTTGAAGAGCTAGGAATTTTCTTTAAAAACATTTGTACCATGTTACATAAAATACAGCTTTTTGGACCCATCTATTCATAAGAAATTGAAAGCAACCCCATTTTCAGGTGTGTATTAATTAAAGCTTGGACCCTTTTAATTCATGATGCCCCCACCAGTTGAATGGGATCATGAGTAAAAGTGAGTGTACACAGGGATTTGTGTTTTTCTTATGACATGATGGCAAATATCAAAACAATGCTTTCATGTGTATAGAATTGGTATATGTATTGTGTTGGTCATGTGATTTGTTTTTTTTTTTTTTAATCAATGATGTTTATTCAATTTTTGTCAACATACAAAAGGATGAACAGCATATGTCATACATCAGCAGGTATCATAGACTGTGATAAAGATGATTGCATCTAACAAAGTCATGCATTTACCCTACAGTTACATCACATTTGTGTGGTTTGTAAGGATTATAAAATAGGACAAGAGGTACTGTCTCCCATCACCAGTCACCCCCTTGGGAGCTCGCTGTGACTTGGTGGTGCTATCGTCCTCACAAATCCATACTCATTTCTTTTTTGTTTTTTTTTCCCTCCCCCCTCTACATTTTATGCACATTATCAATTAATCCTCCAAATAAAACCAAGGAATAGGAAATGCAATTGTCTTTACAAGTAAGAAGAATATTTGTACATAAATAAAGCTCCATGGGTCAATTATAAAGCTATTATAGCTTATGTACTATATAGCTTACATATTGTATTGTACGTCTATTCAGGTCGGAACTAAGACCAGCTTTCAACCCGTTAATTGGGCTCTCGCGCGGACCCCAAGAACCCATATGGCGTCAGGGGCCACGCGATGCCATACATATCTGATAAAAGAAACAAGAGAGAGAAATAAGAGAAAGGAGAAAAAGTAATAGAGAACTGCCTGAGAAGAAAAAAGAAAAAGAGGCGAGAAAAAAGGGGGGGTAAAAGATGGGGAAATGGGGTGGATGCACTCCTATCACATAGCAAATGCTTCAATTACCAGGCGTCCTACATAGTTGTAAGATACCTGATCCAGGGTTCCCATATTTTATTGAACCCAGTGATCTTATACTTCTAAATTGCCGAAAGGCGTTCATTTACCATTATCCATGAGAGTTTAGCTTTTAGTAAGTAAAAAGGAACCGAGTGGGACCTCCAAGACTTGGCTATCGAAATTCTGGCTGCCGCAAATATAAATGTAATGAGTCTATGCATTGGTTTTGGTGCCCCCTCCACTGGGCGTCCCAACAGTGCGTGCAGAGGTCATTTAAGTAGATTCACTTGCGTGAGGGAATAAATGAGGTTGTATGTACGTATCCAAAACCTCCTCACTTTAGGACATGTCTACCAAGTGTGGTACATGGTACCATCTGTATTACATCCTCTAAATCACCGGGGGGACACCCCTGGGACGAAGGTTGCTATCCTCTCTGGGACCATCGCATCAATACTTTATAGTTCGCCTCTATCAAAGAGGTATTAATAAACGATTTAGATGCGTTCTGTATTATTTTGCTTCATTCTTCTGGTGCTAAATCTGTGTCCATATCTTGCTCCCATTTGTGCATATAAAATAATTTTTCGAGGTCGAAAAAGTCGAGGTCAAGATGTTATATATATGTGATATATGACCAGTGTGCTTATCAACAGTCCTACAGAGATTTTCCATTGAGGAGAAAGTGGTAAGATCGGAGGTGCGATTCAGTGTCACCAAGAAATGTGCTATCTGTGTATAGCGGAAAAGTTCAGAATTATCATATTTTTCCTGTAAGGCTGATTTCGATAAAGCACCTCTATGATCACAGAAATCCGCTATACGCAGCAAACCCTTGTTGGTCCACCACGAGAAATTTTGGGGATGGAGACCCGGGGTGAACAAAGCATTTCCAAATATTGGGGCTAAGGGGGTGTGCTGGGACTTAAACTTATGGGTAGTTACCAGTCGATCCCACAACTCTAAGGAGAACGTCAAGCTCGGGCATAATATAACCGGCCTGTCCTTCGCCTTCATCCATATAAAGTGACTAATCTCTCTATCAGGATATAGAGAGGACTCAATCGACATCCAGAGCGGTCTAGACTGTTGTATGTGGAATCAAATTAATTGGGACATTTGTGCTGCCTGGAAGTATTTTAGTAAGTCAGGCATTCCCAGGCCCCCTCTCAGTTTTGGTGTATATAATGTTCGCCTATTCACCCTAGGTCTCCTGTGTCCCCATATATAATCCAACAACCTTGTCTGGAATTTCTGTAAATCTTTTCTTATTATCGCTATCGGTAAGACAATCATTTTAACTGAGTACAGCCTACCAAGCCATGATGGAGGGTTATGCAACCATTTTTTGAGATCTTCTAGTATTTTCCTAAATAGTGGGGGATAATTATGTTTATACAGTGTCGTAAGAGTGGGAGTCAGGAGGATGCCTAAGTACGTCTCCTTCTGCCATTTAAATGGAAAAGATTGTTGCAGGGCTTGAACTATGTGTGTTTGTAAAGAGACACTAAGCGCCTGAGATTTAGAGTGATTTACTTTGAGTCCTGAAAATTCTGTGAAGTGTCTCAATACAACCTGCAGTTTGGGCAAGGAGGTGACCGGGAGGAAAGGAGTAGTAGAATATCATCTGCTAACTGTGCGCATTTGTGTTCACGATTACTGCATTTCACTCCCAGTATATCCTGATGTTCACGAATTTTGATGGCCAACGGCTCTAAAGCCAGAATAAATAATAGGGGAGACATGGGGGCAGCCCTGTCTGGTCCCTCTGAGTATATTTATGTTTTGAGATTGGTAGCCCTTAACTACAAGATTTGCCGTAGGGTCGCTATAGATTATTTTAAGTGTGGTCAGGAAATGCAATCTAAACCCGTATTTTCTTAAAATAAAGAAAAGAAAAGGTAGTCCCAGGATAATGAATTAAATGCTTTGTGTAGGTCTAATGAGACCAATAATGCCCCTCTCCGGCCCCCTCCATCCCAGCCCGAGTTCAGAGCAGAAATGATGTCAATGATGCGTCTAGTCTGATCCAGGGCTTGTCTATTTGGAACAAATCCCATCTTTTTAGGGTGAATGTATTTCGATATGAACGAGTTCATACGAATGGTCAATATTTTTGTCAATATTTTGAGATCAACGTTAATCAACGATATGGGGCGGTAGTTCGTGCAGTCCCCGTGGTCTTTGTTTGGCTTGGGAATAACATGTATGAAGGCCCTGTTTTTGTGAAGTGGTAACGGGGACCCCTTTCTTAGTGAATTATAAAAAGAGCAAAGGTGAGGAATCAGAACTTCTGTAAATTTGCGGTAATAGTGGCCTGAAAATCCATCTGGACCCGGTGACTTTGACGGGTTTCCGGGACTTAATAGCCGCCGCTACTTCGTTCGCTGTAAACTCTGCCTCCATCACCTCCGCATGGTCATTAGATAATGTTGGGATAATGTTGGCTTTTTCTACTTCTTTGGCAATTATAGAATCACCTAGTAGTGACTCATTCAATCGCCAAGACGGCTGTCGTGACTTAGACCAGAGATCTGTTAACACGACTTGGACCGCGGAATGCTCCGACCATGCGATAGGTACTATATTAGTCAATGAAATGTATGGTAGCAGAGGAGACAACCTAAGTAGATGGTCTATGCGCGAATATGTTTTATGGACGTGTGAGTAGAACGTGAAATCGTGAACTGTGGGATGGGTGTCCCTCCAGAGATCCATAAGATCATAACTGTGGAATAAGCGTGCTAATGTACTGCTTTGTTTAGGGGTATGTTTCAGGGTCGTCTTTCGAGGGTCTGACTTATCTAGAATCTGGTCAAGAGAGGTGTTGCTGTCTCCACCTAGCATTACATGACCCACTAAATGGGGCATTATGACTTCAAGCATTGTTTAAAAGAAATTTAATTGTCCTAAATTGGGGGCGTATTAGGAAAGAAAAATGACCACACTCTCATTAATTTTACCAGCGACCATAATGTAACGGCCCTCCCTATCTCTTATCACACTACTGGGAGTAAAGGGGACCCGTTTGGCAATACATATAGCTACTCCTCTTTTTTTTATCCGGTCTGTTAGACAAATAAACTGTCGGGTATCTTGCATTGAGATGCTTTGGGTCTGAAGTTCGTGAAAAGTGTGTCTCCTGTATAAACAGGATATCCACCCCCATTTTGTGGTATTGTTGAAAAGCCTTGGTCCGTTTGATTGGGGAGTTCAAGCCCTGTGCATTGTGAGTCAATATAGTGTAAGTAGGTTGATTTCTACCGGTCATGGTGGTTCGGAAGGCTGTACTCACGTTTTAGATGCTTTAAGAGGTTTGGTCGGGAATCTTCTTACACTCATACTCTTGGACCCTTACTTGGTGTAGGAGTGCATCCAGGGAAAAGGTGGGATAAAAGAAAGGAAAAAAGGCAGAGTTAGAATTAATAAAACATTTATAGTGTAGCATTATGTTTAGTTGTATTAACAGGTAGAACCCGTGAACAAAAGAGAATCTAAAAAAATAGGAAAGAAGAGATAAAAAAACTGAGTAAAAAAAAAAGGGCACCAAAAAGGCACCTGCACACTGCATTGCAGTGTGACTGCAGGGGTACTATTCCCCTGTGTGGTTGTTGTGAAGTTGTCTCCCCCCTCACAGCGGAGACAAGTTCACCTCAAGTGGCATGTGGTTCACCTCCAGCTCTATTTTTCTATCGTCAGGAAAGACGAGCGGGATTCACCCGCCGTAAGATTGTGAAAAAAAACAATGAGGAGCAGAAAGGTCAGTGGGCATTGCCATCCTCCCCTTCCCTCCCTCCCTAAAATGAGTAATAGGAAATAAAAACCAAAAAACATCAAAAAGAAAGAAAAATGGAGAAGAAAGGGGGGCAACGCCGCACTCAGCAGAAGACATCCCACCTGGGAAACATATTCATCATAACTTGTAACCTCAAACAATGTCTACATTCAAGTCTGTGTAGAACAGGGACAACAGGAACAACCAGATATAGGTATCTGGGTTTTCAAAGGTGGTCGCTGACCATCTATTAGGGTCTCAGTCTCTAGGACCAAATTCTAGGCTACTTCTTAGGCTGGATTCAGGTGCTTGATGGAGATTTCCTGGCTCTTGATCTTCTCTGCTGGGACCATAGGGGTGAGATAGGTCGTCCCTCGTCAATCTGGGTACTGGTCCCTTGTGGTTCTGATGAAATAAGACCCAAATCCTGGAGTATAGCTTCACCGGTCTGGAAGGTAGCAAAGGAATGGGATTTGCTTTTGTAGGAAAATGACAGTCGAAATGGAAACGACCACCGGTATTTAATCTGTCGGCTGATGAGTTGATTAAGAAGCGGCTTCAGTGCTCTCCATTTCTGGATCGTTTACCTGGGCTATGTCCGCAAAAATCTGTATCGGATGTCCTGAGATATATATGTCTCCTTGGTTTCTTGCCTCTAGCATAATCTTTTTTTTGATGCGATAGAAATGAGGCTTAACTATCACATCTCATGGTAGGCCATCTGGTCTGGGGGCTGTCAGGGCACGGTGCACCCTGTCTAATTCTAACTGGTGGAGAGCAATGTCCGGTATCAGTTGTTTCATTAAGGTGCGGATCGATTCTTCTAGGTCCATTTCCGATTCTGGGAGGCCCCGCACGCGGAAGTTATACCTCCCGTTTTCTAAGTCCTCTATTTTTGCGTTTGCTTGGTCCAATTGGTCCTGTAGGGATGTGATCATTTTGGAGTTTTGGTTCACTCACTTTACTGTCCCATCCATCTTGGACTCAATTGTGTCCAATCTCTCCCCTATGTTTTAAAAATCATCTTTCATGCCCGTAGTGATTATGGTGCATGCTTTAGATAGTTCCTGTTGCAGAAGTGCTGAAAATCTGGCGAGAAGAACTGTCTCTCCTGAGTATCCAGTTGTAGGGGCAGGTGGTTGTGAACAAGCCACACTGTTTTGGCTTAAGGCTATTTCAGCAATCTCTGCCATTTGCCTATCTGTGGAGGAGGCTTGGGAGTCAGTAAATAGTAGGGGTCTGTCCAAAGAGCCCGACAAGGGGGACAGCTGTGGGTGCTCACTCTGTGGGGATGAAGGCCCTTCCTCGGATTGGGATGAAAAGGGGTCTCTGTGTACTTCTGCTAGAAAAGTAATTGCTGGGCAGGTTAGCTCCGTCTGCTGTTTCTGGCCTCCCCCATATGATATATCTCCTGCATCAGGCGCCATCTTGGACTGGGTGGGCCGCTGCTGTGTCTGAGGACTAACCTGCTCTGTGGCTCCCCGGTTCATCTGCTGAGTTGCCCAGTTCTGATGATGGGCTGGAGGACTGCTGTAGTCTGTGTTTCCCCCTCCTTGCTTTGTTGTGATCTGCGGGGTCTGCCGCTGTGTATGCGTACCGCCGCGTATAGTGTCTTCCTTCCCCGGCGCCATCTTAGGTGAGGAGGGCTGCTGCTGGGCCTTGGAAGCCCGTGTTGTTCTAAGTTGCTGGGGGGGGTTTTCGGCTGTTGTTAATATACCCTGCCGCTCTCCGCTGCATTATCTGCTCCCAAGTGCCGTGATATTGGCCGGGTGACGGTCCAATCGTCCCCTGTCGCTTAGTTAAAGGCTTTTCTGGCCAGAGGTAAGTCAGAGGAGCCCAGTCAGTGCATGACCGAAATCAGCGCCGCGCACATGCGTACTATGTGATTTTTTTTTTAAAGGAAACATGTGCTAAGAGAAATATAAAGTTGCCCTTTCTAATCCAAGGTCCAAGCACTTTCGAGTCTTAACCCCTTGCTGACCGGTTCACGTCGATATACGTTGGCAGAATGGCATGGACAGGCATATTAACGTACCTGTATGTCGCCTTTAAGACGCGGCATTGTGGGCGCGCGCCCGCCGCGAGCACCGAGAGTGTGATCGCGGGTCCCACAGACTCGAAGTCCACGGGGATACCCGCGATCATCTCACGGAGAGGAAGAACGCAGAAATGCTGATGTAAACAAGCATTTCCCCATTCTTCCTAGTGACAGGACACTGATCACCGTTCCCTGTGATTGGGAGCGGTGATCAGTGTCGTGACACACGTAGCCCATCCCCCCTACAGTTAGAACACATCCCTAGGACACACTTAACCCCTTCAGTGCCCCCTCCTGGTTAACCCCTTCACTGCCAGTCACATTTACACAGTAATTAATGCATTTTTATAGCATTTTTATAGCACTGATCGCTGTATAAATGTGAATGGTCCCAAAATAACGTCAAAAGTGTCCGATGTGTCTGCCATAATGTTGCAGTCATTATTAATAAAAATGCCATAAAACTATCCCCTATTTTGTAGACGCTATAACTTTTGCGCAAACCAATCAATTAACGCTGATTGCGTTTTTTTTTTTTACCAAAAATACGTATCGGCCTAAACTTAGGAAAAAAATGTTTTTTTATATATTTTTTGGGGATATTTTGTTATAGCAAAAAGTAAAGAATATTGCTTTTTTTCAAAATTGTTGCTCTTTTTTTGTTTATAGCGCAAAAAATAAAAACCGCAGAGGTGATCAAGTACCACCAAAAGAAAGCTCTATTTGTGGGGAAAAAAGAACGTCAATGTTGTTTGGGAGCCACGTTGCACAACCGCGCAATTGTCAGTTAAAGCGACGCAGTGCCAAATCGCAAAAAGTGCTCTGGTCTTTGGCCAGCCAAATGGTCCGGGGCTGAAGTGGTTATATAGTGCTAAAGTGCAGACATTGTTAGCATCCCCATAGACTTCTTGCAGTCTGTGGCCTCCAGAAACTGTCCTGCCACTGCTCATCACCACCCAAATTGCTTGTCAAGTGGTAGGTCACATACATATCAACTTATGTTTTAATGTAAATAAATAGTGATTTAAAATGGCCATTGCTGACCTCTGAGTGGACATTGCAAGGTTTACTTAGAAGCCAGAAGAGTGCAATATTCACAAGGAAGTACAGCCTAACAGAAAAAAGACACTTATGATGAGAAGAGAGAAGGCTTAATGAACTGAACAGTAGGTTTTTTTTTGGATTGTTGACCTTAGGCATCCTCCACAGAATTACACTCTTTTATGACATCTCTAAGAGAACGTACCGTATTTATCGGCGTATAACACGCACCGGCGTATAACACACACTCCAAGTTTAGGAGGGAATTTTAAGGAAAAAAAAACTTTTAGGAGGGAAGTTGAAGGGAAAAAAACTTACATTTAAATGCCCATCATTGCAGCCTTCTCAGTGCAGCCTTGCCCCAGTGCAGCCATGTCAGTGCAGCCATGTCAGTGCAGCCTTGTCAGTGCAGCCTTGTCAGTGCAGCCTTCCCCAGTGTCCATTGCAGCCTTTTCCCAGTGCAGCCTTGCCCCAGTGCAGCCTTCGATCCTGTGATCCCCTGCGATCCTGAGCTTCAAAATCGCCGACCGTGATTTGAAAATGGCGCCGCCGGCGCCGAAATACACAGAGCCGGTCCTCGGCTCTTCTCGGCGGCTCTCGTTCACTTTCGGCTCCACTCGTAGTCCCGCCCGGGATGGGCGTGACAGTGAGCAGAGCTATATGAACCTAGCCGAGTACACTCGGCTAGGTTCGGGCGGCGCTCAAGTGAAGCCGAAAGTGGGCGAGAAGAGCTGAGGACCGGCTCTGTGTATTTCAGCGCCGGCGGCGCCATTTTCAAATCGCGGTCGGCGATTTTGAAGATCTGTCAGCTCAGGATCGCAGGGGATCGGCGTATAACACGCACCCGCGATTTCCCCCTGATTTTAAGGGGTAAAAAGTGCGTGTTATACGCCGATAAATACGGTAAATTGTGAAAGTACTGTTATTCTGCAAATGACTTCATAAAACTGCAAAAAGGTCGGGCCAGGTATGAGGTGTGTTGAAAAAGTTTGGTGAATGGTCCGATACCTCAACGGCAACATGGGCCAGGTGCATGCACGTGGCTATCCAGAGACGTGTTGAGAAGCGACACCTAGCATGGAATACACATAACCGTCAGGATAAACCCTCTGCGGGCAGTCAAACGTAGTCGTGTAAGAGGTAGGATCACAGTGCAATGGAGCAATGAGTGAACATCAAGTTCTGATAATGATTGGGGGAACTCTGACAGAGACGCATGAAATGTTGGTGCAAGTGTACAGGATGGAAGCCGTGAGCAGAAAATATGTTTACGACACATTCGTTCAGGCGCTTTTGCCACGGGTGGGAAACGACTGAGGATGAGCCATATTCGGTTAGGCCGCCGACAAGCGGAACCCCAGACATGATTAAGCAAGTGCGACAAATGCTGGCACAAGATCGGCGACTGACTCTATGATTGATGGAGGAGGAACGGGGCAATAGCAAGGATATGGTGCGCACCATCGTCTGCAAAGATTCGGGTAAGTGGAAGATCTGTTTCCAGTTTGTGCCGTACAAGCTGCCAGACGAACATAAAGCAAAACAGATGGAAACCTCTGGAGATTTCATTATCATGTGTGACCAGGATCCATCCTTTCTGCGAACAATCATCACAAGGGATGAGACCTCAGCGCAGTGTACCTGTTCTCCATTAGGGTTGCCACCTCATCCCTTTAATCCCGAACACATATGAATTACACAGCTTCTCAGACTAATTTAGTGCAGATAAGGCACCAAGTGAGTTTAATTATCACCTTAATCAGCCACAGAACCTGTGTAATTCATATGTGTTCGGTTTTAAAGGGATGAGGTGGCAACTCTATTCTCCATACTCCTTTGATCTGGTGCCTGCGACTTCTTTCTGTTTCCCAGCCTGAAGAGCTTCATGAAAGGCACATGTTTTGCATTGTGGTGGCAATCCAAGAATGTATAACAGCGCCTCTGCTGTTGATTGCAAAAGATGCCTTTACTGATAGTTTCCAGAAGCTTTATGAACGTTGCCAAAAGTGTGTTGTGAAGGATGGCAATTATTTTGAAGACCAATAAAAGTACCGTATTTATCGGTGTATAACACGCACCCCAATTTAGGAGGGAATTTTAAGGAAAAAAACTTTTAGGAGGGAAGTTGAAGGGAAAAAAAACTTACATTTAAATGCCCATCATTGCAGCCTTCTCAGTGCAGCCTTGCCCCAGTGCAGCCATGTCAGTGCAGCCTTGTCAGTGCAGCCTTGTCAGTGCAGCCTTCCCCAGTGCAGCCTTGTCAGTACAGCCATGTCAGTGCAGCCTTGTCAGTGCAGCCATGTCAGTGCAGCCTTCTCAGTGCAGCCTTGCCCCAGTGCAGCCATGTCAGTGCAGCCTTGTCAGTGCAGCCTTCCCCAGTGCAGCCTTGTCAGTGCAGCCTTGTCAGTGCAGCCATGTCAGTGCAGCCATGTCAGTGCAGCCTTGTCAGTGCAGCCTTCCCCAGTGCAGCCTTCCCCAGTGCAGCCTTGCCCCAGTGCAGCCTTCGATCCCCTGTCCCTGCCATCCTGGGCTTCAAAATCGCTGACCGCGATTTGAAAATGGCGCTGCCGGCGCCGAAATACACTGAGCCGGTCCTCGGCTCTTTCCGGTTCGGATAGCTCCGCTCGGGACTACGAGTGGAGCTGAAAGTGAACGAGAGCCGCCGGAAAGAGCCGAGGGCCGGCTCTGTGTATTTCGTCGCCGGCGGCGCCATTTTCAAATCGCGGTCGGCGATTTTGAAGTTGTGACAGCTCGGGATCGCAGGTGATCGGCGTATAACACGCACCTGCGACTTTCCCCTGATTTTAAGGGGAAAAAAGTGCGTGTTATACGCTGATAAATACGGTAATTTGTTTGTATCTTCTGTTTTGTTTGTTTTCTGTTACCATTCACCATCACCAAACTTTTTAGACACACCTCGTATGACAATCCAAAAAGTAGCTCTTTGATAGTACATATGAAATAACCAAAGTTGGTTAATTTGGCACAAAGTCTTTATTTGTTTTGTTATTTTATATGTATTATCACAGTGCTATTGCAGTGGATTGTCATAGTTACATAGTAGGTAAGACTGAACAAAGACAACAGTCCATCCAGTTAAACCTTTGTTGGTGTGTGTGTGTGTTTGTCTTTTAAAACTATCCATACTTCCTGCTGACACCACAGATTGTGGAAGAGAGTTATACATCTTTACTGCCCTGACAGTGAAAAACCCCCTATGCAACTTAAGCTTAAACCGCTTCTCTTCCAGTCTCATTGTGTGGCCCTGTGTCTTCTTACACTCCCTGGACTGAAATGTTTCATGCTTAAGCTGAGATAACCATTGAGATATATGTATATCGCTATCATATCTCCTCTCAAGTGTCTCTTCTCCAGGGAAAATAAATTTAGCGCTTGTAGCTGTTCCTCCTAAATGAGGTCCCTATGTTAATTTTGTTACCTTTCTCTGGACTCTCTCCAGCTCCAGCACATTCTTTCTGAGGATTGGTGACCAGAACTGGACGGAATACAATAGATGCAGCCGAACCAGAGTTTTATAAAGTGGCAGGATTATCGTTTTATCTCTGTAAATCCCCTTTTCAAGGACTTTGCTTGCTGCAGCTTGACATTGCATGCTATTGCTCAGTCTGTCTTCTACTAGGACCCCCAGATCCTTCTTCATCCTGGAATACCCCAGGGGTTCTCCCCTTAGTGAGTAACTTCCGTTTATATTTTAACCCCCAAGTGCATTACCTTACATTTATCAATGTTAAACCTCATTTGCCATCTAGTTGCCCACTCCATTAATTTATTCAGGTCCTCTTCTAAAGTTGCTATATCCTGCTGTAATATTATTACCCTATTTATTTTTGTGTCCTCAGCAAACACTGAGATTGAGCTATTTATCCCATCCTCTATACCATATAAAAATAAATTTAACAGCATTGGCCCCAGGACAGAGTCTTGGGGTACCCCACTAACCACTCTAGACCATTCTGAGTACACGTTATTGATCACCACCCTTTGGACATGCCCCTGTAGTCAGTTTTCTATCCAAGAATAAATCCTTTGGTCCATACCCACAGACCTCAGTTTGTAGATTAAGCATTTGTGGGGGGCTGTATCAAATGCTTTTGCAAGATCCAGATACACCACATCTACCGACCTTCCTTTGTCCAAATGGTAGCTCACTTCCTCGTAGAATGTGAATAGGTTGGTTTGGCAAGAGCGACCTTTCATAAACCCATGCTTATTACAACTAATGATACTGTTTTCATCAGCAAATTCTTAGATATGATCCCTTATCATCCCCTTAAATAGTTTACAAACTACCGAAGTTAGACTGAAAGGCCTGTAGTTTCCAGGAATATATCTCTGTCCTTTTTTGAATATTGGTACCACGTAGGGTTTTCGCCAATCAGCTGGTACCATTCCTATCAGTATCCTGTCCATAAAGATTAGGAATAGTGGTCTGGATATAACCTGACTGAGTTATTTGAGGACTCTTGGGTGTAAGCCATTCGGTCCTAGAGATTTATTTATGTTAAGCTTCTCTAATCCTTTCCGGACTCCAGCCTCTATTAGCCACAAAGGAAGATCCTGTGAGGTGTTACCAACAATACAGTTGTGGTTGTTATGCCCATCTTTTTCCTGTGTGAAGACTGAGGAGAAGTAAACATTTAGTACAGCTGCCTTCTCCGTGTCATCTGTAACTATCTTCCCTTCATTAGACATGTGCGATTAGTTTCGTAGAAATCGGAAAAGGATCCGAAATACAAATTTTTATGCATACGAATTTTGTACGAAATACGAAATTTCATTTACGAACTTTGGATAAATTTATCATAACGAACTTTCATTATTTTTACGACAAGTTAATGAAACTAAAAGTTAAAAACCCAGGAAGTCAGCACAGCACAGGGATGGGGGGAGCCCCTCATAATGATAAATTTATCATAACGAACTTTCGTTATTGTTACGAAAAGTTAACGAAACTAAAAGTTAAAAACCCAGGAAGTCAGCACAGAGACGGTGGGAGCCCCTCAAAATGATAAATTTATCATAACAAACTTTCGTTATTGTTAAGAAAAGTTAACGAAACTAAAAGTTAAAAACCCAGGAAGTCAGCACAGTACAGGGATGGTGGAAGCCCCTCATAATGATAAATTTATTATAACGAACTTTCATTATTGTTACGAAAATTTTACGAACCTAACGAAAATTCGTATTTTGTACGAATCCGAATTGAATTTCGGACACGAGTTACAAATTAATTTTAATATGAAATGGAATGGAACGAAACAAAACAAATTTATTGACAGTGCACATGTCTACCCTTCATCATCCTCTATGGGGCATATGTGTTAATATATTTAAAACATTTATTTTTACTCTCCTCCACTATGTGCCTCTCGTAGCCTTTTTTAGCTGCCCTGATTGCGTTCTTACACTTCTTATTGCATTCCTTGTAGTGTTGGAATGCTGTCACTAATCCCTCCTCTTTATATTTTTACGTTTTGGTTCAGTCACCCAGGTTTAACCTTTGTTCTTCTATAATTATCACCCATTGGTGATACTTTTATTTAATATGGTCCTAAAGCACTCCCATTTTTCCTCTGTGTTCAATGTTTCATGGATTTGTTCCCATTAAATAGTGTCAAAATGTAATTTTTTTACCCCTACTAACAACCAAGTTTGAGGAATTATTTTCACCCCCGAATACCCGGGTATTTTCTATTCCAACTAGCCACTGTCCAGCCCAGCTAAAGTTTGAAGGACAGTAACATGGCCCTTTGTTTAGAAAGCTTGCAGACCCCTGTACTAGAGGACTGTAAATGCCTGGTGCGCACACAACTAAGACTCTCCAGCAACTGGTGTGTATTCTGTTCTGTTCTGTCATCAACAGTGGTTTGTGTGCAACTTTTGGTTGTATATGTGGATGCATCTACAAAATTAACAAAAAACTGTCCTGAATTAACACATGAATGTAATATTTAGATCCCAAATGTGTATCTATTTTACTAAATACATTTTGATAAAAGCTTTGAAACAACCACATTTCTCCAGCATACTGTACATACTGTGTAGGGATCTGCTGCCCTGTCCGTATTTGTAAGTGGCTGTGCTTCATTATGTACACCACTTCCTGTCTCTGTGGGACTAGGTTAGAAACCCCAGAGGGAGGGAGTAAATAGGGGGAGAGAATCTGAGGCCATGCATCCTACTAGGAAGGAGCTGCTTCTAATCCAGCCGAGAAGCATGGATTATTAGGCAAGTGTTTCTATGTTTAATAGTTTACTATTGTCACGCATAGCTTCTGGGTGTATATATGTGATATTTAAAGATTAGTGACAAAAGTACTGTTAATCTATCCCCTTGTTATCATCTGACATGCACTATATCAGATATTTCAGTCCGTGACACGGTGCAGGTGTGTTGTGGTCACCTTGTTGTAGTCATAGTAGGTGAACCTGTTTATTGCAATATAGATGATATTCAGTTCCTGTTATTTTAGTTAAACCTGTCACTTCTGATCTGGGATTATTAAACTAGTTTTAGCTCAGGGCTTAATAACCAGCAAAGGCTAAAGCCACGTTAGGTATCTGATGGCCACTTAGTTAGAGGACCGGTTGAATGGCGGATTAGAAGCAACTAGGGACTAAGATGTAGAGTAGATCTGCTGACTCTAAATTCCAGTGCCGCAGCACAGTTTCTGCTGGCAAGAAGCTGCATTGCAGGCTGGTTGCACAACAGCTGGAGGTTCTCCCCATCATCACTGACTTGTCTTCAGGTCTCCAAGACAGTTGCTGCATCACGATCATCCTCAGGGCCCCTGCAACCTGAACTTTGATGCAACATTTACTTGGAGGTATGTTTATTATTAACTATATATGCCCGTCTATATATCACAATTCCACCAGGACTCCTGTTGGACCCTTTGCTGATATTACCTGTTTGTACTTTGGATTTATGTACTATTATTAAACTTTTAATCTATTAAGCATATATCATTTACATACTGGTGTGCATCTGTATAATTATGGTTAATGTTGCATGCTGGCTGCAGAAGTTCCTCTGTGACCAATTACTTTGAGTAGGTTACTGGCTAATTTCCCAGGAAAGAATTCCCCTCTGTTCATAGAGGCTCTGTCCTGGGTGGAGGCACTGCTAACTTTATTATCAAACCAACGTTTCCACTTAGCGAAAGTTCTGGTTCTCTTATTTGCCTACAGGTTTAGCACAATATCCTGTTTGAGAAGAGTCATTTCTCATAACCCCCCCCAAAAGTGGGATACAACTGTATATCCTTATTATTGTAATATGTATTAATACCCCAACAGGCAGTCAGATCTACAACTTGTTTTATGAACCGTATAATTTCAAAGTATATTTTGTTATTAATTTGCTAAAAATCTCTATAAAGAATTGAAATAAATATGTTTTTCAGTTACAACTTTGTACTAGACTAGAGAAAGCAGTAAAACAATGCATGTTGTATAGGTCATCTAGGGCTATGAAGTTTAAGAGCACAAACAAGAAACATTTCTTTATTTATAAAATTCCAGAGTATCTCTTGACAATACTTAAAAAGATTGTTTACTATATAATAGGTACACATGGCTCTATATAATAAGGGCATTCACATTTCAGAGTCTCTTTTGTTGACCTTGTATAATCAGAAGATATCACAATTCAAAAGGGGAATAACCCAACTGTATTCTCTAAATACAGTCCTATAGAATAAACTTGTGCCCCAGGTGCTTCCTGTACTCAGGAAATGGTAATTGTCATTGTTTTCAAGCATTTGTAAGCTGAAATGTTGCTGCCTTCAAGCCTTGTAAAAGAAACCCCAAGCCAACGCAATGTTATAATAACAATTCTATAGATATATGGTTAGTAACAATCAACCACACCTGAAACACAATCTTTTGTGGTTTCCACAAGTATGAGTTTTGTAATAAATTACAGGTGCTTGGTATGAGTTGCCAGTGTGTATGAATAAAGAAAAAACAATGACAATATGCATTCATGAATGTTTATTCCTACAAACTATATTTCATTTCTAAACCTAATAATAGTTTTCAGAGACAAAACTTTTTTCTGAAACTGAAATGAAGCTGAAGAATGCATTCGGGTGCAATTATTGTATATAGTTTACAAAGCAATAAAAATGTCAATCCAAGGCAAGGCTAAATTAATAAAATCATTTTTTAAATGGCAATTCCAGGGAAAACGTCAGGCAATACAGAAGATTACAGGTAATATGTTTTTTTTTTTGCTTTGTTTTGTTTTTTATTTCCATGATTTTGATTGATTCAGAGTGAAAAATCATTATAATGCACATTCAAGTTTTAAAAGAATATTTTTACATAATGTGAGCACATTTGCTCATTGCAAATACAGTACATCCTGCACTTCCTGCAATGCATGCATGTGCAAATCTAGTCGATGCTGACAAGACCCAGTGCTCAGTATGCTATAGTGCTCAGTATACTAAAGGCAATTGTTTTTGGTTTAATCAAGGCCATGTGAGAATTTAATTTTTCGTTTTACTAGGAAGCTTTGCCGGAAAATCTCCATTTCTGTCCTTGCACCCTGCTTGCTAAATTAACACAATGATTGTGCTTAAAGTATATGCGTAGCTAAAACTTTTTTCCTGCTTTGTATTGTGTAGCGAATGGCTAATCCCCCTGTCAGTTTATTTTTTCTGTCTGTGTCTCGTTTGGGACACTTAGGGGTTGATTTACCAAAGGCAAAAAGACTGCACTTTGCAGTTGCTCCAAAGCTTAGTAAAAGAGCAGAAGCTCTGCTGACTTCCATCATCCAATCATGTGCAAGCAAAAATGCTGTTTTTTTTGTTTTCCTTGCATATAATTGGGTACTCTTTGCAAAGTGAAGCCTTACCTCATTTACTAAGCTCTGGAGCAACTGCACTTGTAGAGGACATGCACTTTGCAAAGCGCACAGTCTATTTGCCTTTAGTAAATCAACCCAAAATTGTCCTGAAAACTCAACAAGCAGCAAGAGTATATCTCAACAAAGTGAGAGGAAACCCCCCCCCCCCCCCCAAATAGTTGTCACTTCAATAGATGACCCAATTGAAAGCTTCATCCTCACCTTTGGTTCAGATGACAACCCTAAAATTTTGGTTCTCAAATCACTCTCTTTGTCCTGATGACAGTGGTCACCAGGTAAAACATAGCACCAGCATCATAGCGGCAAGAAAGAGTGATGCCCGTTCGGAACATTCCGCTCCTTTGTCAGGCCATCCGACGTGCGTAACACTCTCCTGCCGCTATGTCGCTCAAGCTGTCATTTGAGTGTTTACACTGGGATCTGGCTAGCCTAGGAGCACTGAAAACCACCAGCATGGCTGAAGCTGCTTTCCACTGGATGGATGCCTTACAAATTGGGACTATCATCCCTGCAGCAGGATTAATTGTTGACCTGCAGAATACATGCTCTCTCTAATGTGAGTTGCCTACCTTTTTGATTAAAGTGATATTAATGACTTACTACACTCACATGGCGCTGCTTGTTTCTTTGTTTTGATTCATCCTACAGAGTTGCTTCTTACTCGTTCAACTGGCAGCAACCTACTCATTATATTAGCACTAAGCCCTGTTCACACCAGAGTGACTTGTCATATGATTTGACAGGTCTATTGTCGCAAATGGCACTGTTCAAATCGGTGCAGCGCCGACTTTGCCGTGCCACATCAATTTGAAAAAGTAGTTCCTGCTCTACTTTTGCTGATTTCAGGTACAATATCTTGGCAAAGAGCAGGTATTTTGTTTATTAATTAAAAAAAAATAGTTCAATCCTTACGATCACTTTAAAGAACTTTAAGCTTAATATTTTACTAATTTAGAGTCATCACTTTTTCCTTTCCCTGAGCTTACTATGTACAGCATCATGCTGTGCATAAAATGAGGGTAATACAAGGGTAGAGTTTAGTTAATTACTTATGGAGGCTGACATTTTGACCTCTCCCTCTAATATTGCTAGTCACCAATCTCACTTTACTTGTTGGATGCTTGTTCCAGCTCAGTGGCCCAAAATAAAACTAGGGTGCAAGTAGCATTCAAGGCATGTCAAGGATGACTTCAACAGCAAACTGCATATTCTCTAAACACAGGTTATCTGTTAATGATTTTTAATGAACGCGTACAGTGGTTGTACACCTCAGAAATGAAAAATGAATAAAGCATAACCTTCTACAGCCACATGAGCTCCGGAAAGGTTTCACCCCTTCATGACCAGAGCACTTTTTTGCTATTCGGCACTGCGCTACTTTAAGGCCCCAGTGGATGCATCAGCGGTAAAAATAGCGGTGCATTGCTGTCAATTTCGCTGTGCTATTCGGCTGCTAGCAGGGTGCTTTTACCCCCCACTAGCAGCCGAGAAAGGGTTAAAACCAGCCGAGAAAGGGTTAAAACCACCCGCAAAGTGCTGCAGCAGTATATTGATTTCAAGGGGCAGGAGCGGTGGAGGAGTGGTATACACACCACTCCTTCACCACTTCAAAGATGCTGCTAGCAGGACTTTTTTTTGGTGTCCTGCCAGTACACCACTCCAGTGTGAGTGGTATTTGATCACCACTGGGTAAATAATATAATAACATAAATAAAGAAAAGACAAAAGATTTCGGAAAAAAAAACAATATTTTTTACTTTCTGCTATAAAACACATAAAAAAATCTAATTTCTTCCTAAATTTAGGGCAAAATGTATTCTGCTACATGTCTTTGGTAAAAAAAAATAAAAAATAAAAAAAGTCTTAATAAGTGTATATTGATTGGTTTTGTTCGAAAGTTCATAGTGTCTACAAACTATGGTATACATAATGGAATTTGAATTTTTTTTTTTTTTTTTAAACTAGTAATAGTGGTGATCAGTGACTTATAGTGGGAGTGTGATACTTCAGCAGAAAATCTGACACTGGGTGGGAACTGATTAACTGAGATTACCAGTGACACCAATACAGTGATCAGTGCTAATACTATAAACTGCTACTGTACTAATGACACTGACTGGGTAAGAGTAACATCAAGGGGCAATGAAAGGGTTAACTGTGTGCCTAACAAGTGTAATGTGTGCTGCTTTTACTAATAGATGTGGCTGATCTTTCCATTCTCTCACAGGAGCAGACTGTTCATTTATTGACCCAAGATACTTAATTTTCATTGGAGAGTAGGGGGCTGTGGAAAGTCGGAGCACTTCTGTGAAATTAGCCAAAGTGGCTGGCTGTTATGGGAGGTACTGCTAGAAATACACAGATTCCTAAATATCTATACTAATGCCTCTTTTAAGTAACCAAGTTATTTTTGCACAGTGCAGAAAAACACTCAACCCTGTAGGAAAAAAAATAAAAATAAACTTTGGCTTTCCATAAATAATTAAAAATGGTTGTGCATTTTCCTGGAGAACTTCCCCTGAGCGGCTAGGAAGAGCTTAATGTGACACTAAACTTTGGTAAGTGCCTTCTATTGCTCTCAGCCTCCTCCAAATATCCAAGTTTAATTTTTTAATTTTTTTTGCTGCTATGATCTGTCTTCCTGTTATAGGGTGGCTACGTTCATTCTCCATGGTCCTACTGTATATAGGAGAGAATTGCAAAAGTGGGAGAGGGTACCTGTCAGAAAAGGGTACCGGCTCCCAAAAAAAGCTTTGAAATATGTTAGAGGAGTGGAGGCAGATTAATGGTACTTTAAATTTTAAGTAAAGGCCTGCTTTAAGTAGCTTTTAGTGGTGGATGCGTAAGAGATTGTTGTTAAATAAGATCGTTTACTGCCACTTTAATTCTTCCCTAGAGAATGACTTTAAATACAGGATTCTATCTTGTGCCAACTGTAGTGTACTGAATTTGGATGAATAAAGAGTCATTTCATTGTATTGGGGTTGATTTACTAAAGGCAAATCCACTCTGCACTACAAGTGCACTTGGAAATACAGTCGCTGTAGATCTGGGAGTAAGATCATAAAAAAAGGGGGGAAGCTCTGCTGATTTTATCATCCAATCATGTGTAAGCAAAAATGCTGTTTTTTATTTTCCTTGCATGTCCCACTCAGATATACAGCGACTGCACTTCCAAGTGTACTTGGAAGTGCACAGTGGATTTGCCTTTAGTAAATAACCCCCATAGTATCTAATCATTTATTATTCTACAAAAGTTTGAAATGGATATATATAAATTCACTAGAGCCTTTGGAACATTTCCGCATGTAAACGAGACCAAACAAATGTAACAGATAATAATGAACATTAATTAAAACCATTTGAATGTCCATAAGTAAATCTAAGATAGCTGTATGCTTTTCACTGTCAGGTCAATTGCACCATGAATTCCTGCCACAAAATCTGTATTTGAAATAAAAAGAAAAAAATAAAGAAAAAAAAATGAATAGTACATAAACAATGAAGCTCAACATTAGTAGACAATAAAGAGCTGATATACATATATATCATTAAAAGTTAGACAGTTTAATTAGTGTTTGCCAGTGATAGCGCCTAGTGATCACAACAGGGGAAATCATTTTAGCTTTAGGCATGTGTACACCCCTGTCCTGCAGCCTTTGCAACTTAAAGTAGAGCTATAGGCATTTTTTTTTCATATTGGATAGAGCAAGGGAGGGTTATAACTCATGTCAGAGTTTTTTTCTCTAGCTGTGTCCCATTGCAGAGATTTTATTTCACTTCCTGTTCCAGAGCCAAACAGGAAGTGAGAGAACATCCCTGCAAAGTGTCCCCATTAGAAGATTTCTCATCTATTACTTTTCTGGGGACAACCCAACATTTGGGATTTTCGGTTACTTTCCCTTTCAATAATAATGATAAACAGGGCAAATAGAGAGGGTGAATATCCCTAATGGGGACACAGACAGCGATAAAAACCTAATCCCTCTCCACTCCATCTGAAACTAAAAAAAAAGCTTTGCCTTTAAATATACTTTAAGGGAAAGTGGTTGGGGGCAAGAGCGATAAAAACAAGGCTCAACCATCTATTTTTTTTTTACTGCCCCTAACTAACCCCAATATTGCAGAAAAGATAAAACATTTACATTCAGGCAAGAATGTTTATAAATCAAATATGCCTCAGCATACAACCCGCATGTTGAACGAAAAAAACAGTCATACATGGGCCACTTAAGCTGTTTTGTCTGCCAGAGAAGTTTTTGTTGGTGACCTCACTTTTATTCTACAGTAGGTAAGCAATACATTTTCCCACTTCCTGGCTCCCACCCTGTAATTGGACAATGCCTTGCAGAGCCTGACTGTCTCAGATTAATAACCTTTCCTCTCCCAGTACTCTCTTATGAACAACATTAAACAAAAAAATATATATAAATATATATATATATATATATATATATATATATATATATATATATATATATATTATTTTTTTATGTATTTTTTAATAAATATGTAAGTGAACTAAAGTGTCTATTAAACTGAGCAATGCATATATGCTTCAATTGAAAGGAACAGAAATTACTTAAAAAGTTTGTTGCCAGTTATAATTGCTGAATTTTGATAATAATTCATTAACTGGTCCTAATTGTATCCTCTTCCTTGTTCGGCATTAAGCAGCATAAGAGTTAACTGCCACATGTTTTTTTTTTTTTTTTTTTGCAACAGGAGCCTTAATGAATGGATTCTGTCATATGCTAATTTTTTTATAAAGCATGGTTTTAATATGTAAGGTCCTGTCAGCTTAATTAGTATGCAATATTATCTAATATTTTTTTACCTTACTGAAAATAGGAGGATTCCCACGTTAAGTCACGCTTCTTTTTCCTCTATAGATCACTGCAAAATGAACAGTTGGAATACTTGGTAAATCAATTGCTAAAGAAACTACAGTGAAAGAAAAAGCTAAATATGTCATTAGTTGTAGGTGATTTTCTTTTTTTGAGTAAATAGAGAACAATCATAGGTTCATTGCTTATTGTTTAACTTTTTTACATATAGTGATAACCTTAAATTGATGTGATTACATACCAAATAAAAGAAAATGATGATGATGATTAAGCCCTGTTTCACACTGACTGCGGGAATGAAATTGTGCGAGTTCAGCTGAACTTACACGATTTCATTGCCACATGTCAGTCCCAATCTCGGGGGCGATTTCAGAGACATTTGTGTGGGTTTCTGCACAGATGTCAATGGAAATCGCACCCCGAAATCTCCAAAAGTAGTACAGAAACTACTTTTGGGAATCTGTGCGGCATCGCACCGATTCGGACGGTGCCATTTCCGGCAATTGCCACCAATTTGTGCCATTGCCGGCAATTGCCGCTAAATCGCATCAGTGTGAACCAGGGCTCAATCAACTGAAATATTAGGGTACAAAAACACTGAATATTAATGATGCTCATGCCACCAACACCATTCTATGTAGAGAACTGCACAATGACTGACAGTGCAACCAAATTTAGTAAAAAAAATAATAATTTTTTTTTTTTTTACCAGATGCCAAGGAGCTCTCTCCACGAGGCCACATATAGTGCAGCAGAAATACATACTGATATATCCCTTTAGGAAGGTACAGTATATCTATAAGCCTTAGTTGTAAAAAAAACTAAAACTCTCAGCTCCTTTTTAAGCACAGAAGGAAGCTTTGTGGTCATATAGCCATGAAAAGCATACAGTATACCAAAGAAGTGCTTATAGTGCTTTGTATGGGTTGTGAGCTGCTTGTTCTGTGTTAGAGCATACTCTAAGTCAGTCAATGTAAATGGCTATAAATATTGCTGTGAAAGTTTACTTTTTCAACTACTTTTTAATATCAAGAATGCAAGTGAACATGAGTGAACAACCTGCTTTAATTTGTTTCTATAAGGTAGACAGAATAAGTGAAATCTAATTTATATAGTGTAGAAATATGATAAATCATCTATGTCTTACCCATTCCTAGAGAACTTCCAGAGCATGTCACTGAAATAAAATAAAAAAATCTAAGTTAAAGTGTTTTAAAGTCAGAAGGTTTGTTTTTGTTTTTTTTACCTTAATGCATTCTATACATTCAAGGCAGTGTTCCTCTCCCCCTTTTCTAAATACTTACCTGAGTCCTACATCAATCCAGCACTGTGCCAGTCTTCAGGTCTTCTGTCTTCTCTCCCTGCTCTCACAAGCTTGGCTGAGAGCAGCAGGAACCATTTGCTCCTACCGCTGTCAGTCAAATCCTGTAAGAAGGGAGCAGGGGGTTGGGACTAAGCTGCACTGTGTGTGCCTATGAACACACACAGCCCAGCTCGGAAGTGCTCATGTACTCCCATAAGAAGCTGCTTCCTATGGTGGCACACAGAGAAGAGGTGGAGCAGAGAGCACCACTGGTGGACCTCGGAAGAGGAGGTTAGGGGCTGCTCTATGCAATAACCTTGCACAGAGCAGGTAAGGATAACATCTTTTTTTTTCTGTTAAAAAAAAAATACTTTACAACCTCTTCATATATGTATGTGTTCAAATAAATAATTACAGCAGTAAATTCAAGTAATGAATTTATTGTTAACCCCTTTTTTTATTGCAGATAGATATTTCTGTTCATAAAAAATATAATCTACACAAATGCATAAGGTATTTACATTTATGATGAGAAGCGCAAAACAAAAGTTAACCAACTTAGAATGATGCAAAGAGGAAAGGATCCCCGCTACTCCCGACCAGCCCAGGTGAATAAATGAAAAATAGCATTCCATGTTCTGGGACACAGGGATATGATTTCACCTCTACTTTGAGTGGCGCAATCTCAGAATGATAACATCTCACAATTGTTTTCCTGCTGTTCTCAGACTTCCTGTTCTAGGTTGGCTGTTTGTTCTCCATGCCCCCTTTGTATATATGAATGTAGCCACCCTTTCCTGCCCGCCTAAAAATTGACTACACATCTACCTGCAGACATATTGAGCTTTTTGGGAGTTGTAGTACACATAGCGGATCATGTGACCAGAAATGACGGCACTGCTCACTCTACACTAGCAGCAGTGAGGTACATCAGTTAGGGATGGGGAGTGTGCACAGGACAACAACAAAAAAAGCATGAAAACAACAGTAAGAGAGTTAAAAAAAAACAGTGCCATGCATTGTATACTTAATATTTTAGAACAATTGATGTTAAAAAATTGAGTTTAGTCTCACTTTAAGCTTTTTCTAACTGAACTTTTTATTGACTGCTAAGGTACTGTACATCAAATAAAAACACATAAAATATGCTTTCAAAGATGTATAGCGATATCAACCTGTTTGTTGTATCACTGAATGTTTACATTGCATTTAAAGCCCAAACTTTTTTTGGGGGGGGGGGAGAAGTGGGGAAGACAGAGTGGGGCAGATTTGAAATCCCTGTCAGGTTTTTATATAGTTTCCCTTGGGAGAATTCACATTTTCTTTCTCCATTTGACAGGTAAGTCTGTCATAATGTACTAGTATGCACTGCATACTAGTACATTATGACTTAAACCTGCAGGGGCAGGAATTATTTCATTTATTTATTTATTTTAGGATGAATGTTTTTTAAAATCCTAAAATTTAGTTTAAGTTTACTACCACTTTAAACTCAAAGTTACGTTCTATTCTATTACACAGATGAGACAAGGTTCTGTCTTTAAAGTGATATTGAACGTTAAATTAAAAAAAAAATAACAAACATCTTATACTTACCTGCTCTGTGCAATTTTTTGCACAGAGCAGCCCCGATCTTCCTCTTTTCAGGTCCTCTGCTAAAGCTCCGGGCTCCTCCTCCCCTCCGAGTGCCCCTATAGAAAGCCTTTTGCTATGAGGGCACTCGTGCGTGCTCGCTCCCAAGCCCCGCTCTGTGTTTCCATAAGACACACAGAACGAGGCTCGGCCCCGCCTCTGCTCCCTCCTCACTGGCTGTAATTGAAAGCAGTGGGAGCCAATGGCAGAGACTTGGGTAAGTGATACCTCACATCACACCTTTCATATGCGGGTGCTACTCACATATGCGTTCACTTCTGCACGCGAGTTTGGTGGGCGGGGTGTGTTAAAAAAATATTTTTTTTTTTCTTATTTATTTTACCTTTTATTTTTCAATGTTTACACTGTTCTTTAAAAAAAAAAAAAGTGTCACTTTTATTCTTATTACAAGGAATGTAAACATCCCTTGTAACAGAAAAAAAGCATCACAGGACCTCTTAAATATGAGATCTGGGGTCAAAAAAGACCTCAGATCTCATATTTACACTAAAATGCAATAAATAAAAATAAAATTAAATGTCATGAGTGAAGTGACGTTTTGATAGGATATGGAGAAGGGTGGGGGCCATCTTCCCCTCACTCGGCTCCATGCCTAACAGGGAGAAGAACCCGATTGCCACTACCGAGGGCTCCGGAGCATGGCGGGAGGGGGGACCCCTCTCCCGCCGCCGATAAAAGTAATCTCGGTGCGAATCCACCGCAGAGACCACTTTTATCTGAAAGCAGACCGCCTGCTAAAGAAGAGGATATCAGGGTTATGGCAGCTAGCTGCTGTCATAACAAGGATATTCCTCTTCAAATTAGCAACGTAAAACGACGGCGGGCGGTCTGTAAGTGGTTAAAAGACAGAGTTAAAAGGCTGGTGAAACAAAATGAATTCTTTATCTTAACTGATTTGTATCCAAAGATATTTCAGTTCCTAATACTTTTGATTAAAAAAAATTCCTACCAGAATATATTTTTTTGGGGCAGAAAGATATTTGGGTATCTCCACCACTGACAGGAGACACAACCACAGTATATACATCCCCACATAGTATCTCTGTGACATCACAGTAGCTGACACCGGTTAATGGATTGCAGGTAAAATTTCCTTTAGATCCATATATATTGACAGTGTAGTTTTCAGGTCCAGGTGAAACCCGCCATGTTACACGGATTCCACTGTTTGACAGCCGGTATAGCTTGACTCCAGATGGACAGCAAGCACCTAGAACACAAATACACCACTTAGTCTACAAATTTCAAAAAATCAGATTGATAATTGAATATTTTACGTTCATGCTATGTTTATAGTGTATTCACAATTAATAAACAAAAATTAAATATTCTCTAGGTCCGGAAGGAAGTTGAGTCTACTACTGGTCTATAGTTTTCATAGTAATAAAGCTTGACAACTCCTATTACCAGTTTTCCTGGTATCTCAGGAATTTAACAAGTGCATCGTTATTTCAAGGAGGAAAACCAGAGAAAAATAATACAGCTTTCCTCTTTATATATAACCATTGACTCACTAGTTTTTAAAAAGTCAGTTTCTGCACGGTAAAGCAGAACTCCAGGGCAATAACTACCAAAAACACAATAGGGCTGATTTTCTAAAGACAAATGGGCTGTTCACTTTATAAGGGAAGTTGCACTTTGCCAGGGAATTTTTTCCAATGCTTAGTGAATGAGGTGAAGCTCTGCTGCTTCCATCATCCAATTATGTGCAAGCAAAAATGCTGTTTTTTTTTCCTTGCACCTTATTTTGTATTCATTGCAAAGTGAAATTTCACCACATTCTCCCAGTTCTGGGGCAATTTTGCTGGCAAAGTGCATCTTCCCTTTGCAAAGTGTCCATTTGCCTTTAGTAAATCAACCCCTATATTTCTAGTTAGGTTTTAATGAAAAAAAACAAACAAACATTTTTTACATATCGCTAACATAATTAGGGCAGATCTTTGTGTCAATAGGGTTTTTTTTTTCAATTTTACAGAGTTAAAATGCTGTTAAAAAAAATCATTGCATTCTTTATCTAAGCTGATTTGTATCCGATGATATTTCAGTTCTTAATACTTTTGATTTTATAAAATTCCTACCAGAATTTTTACAGTGCTTCAATGTAAAACAATTAACATGGTATTGCAGAGAAAAGCGCCCTTCCTCATCTATTAAATGCCGCTAAAAGGCTTGTACCGCTCTATTGGAAGCGTCCACAGGTTCCTACCTTAAAAGAATGGCTACAGAAGGTGGATGATATCAGAGAGGCGGAGGAGTGGGTGGCGAGGTGCAAAGATAGGAGTGAGCGCTTTGATGGTATTTGGGCTCAGTGGTGGAGATTCACCATCGACACTAATCCGGTGTCCTCTAGCCTGGATGTCGCACTGTTGGAGTTGGCAGAGCCCTCCTTGAAGCTAAGGAGGCCTGTTTGTGGTGACGTGCGTGCCTGAATGGAATGTCTCAATGCCCTATTGATTGCACAAGGTGTAAACTTTTTCTTTCCTAATGCATGGTTCACAAGGTCTATAGTTGAAGGCTCATATGAGACGCTATGCGTCGCTAGTGACTACAGACAAGTTTTGTATCTCCTTTATTAAATATTAGAGTTGTTACTTGTTTAGACGCATTGGTCAGGGGCTCTGCCTGGTGACATAGGCACATTTGTGACCGCATTGGCCCAATGGGATGCCCGTGGGGCGCTTACCTTAGGTGAAGGTTAGTTGGAGGCCTGTGGCCCCCCTTCCGGGGAATCCGCCCAGTGGGCATCTTAGGGCCTTGAATCAAAAACGAGACCCCTCCCTCCAGTACTAAAATGGAGGGCTAAGAAAGATGGGTCCGGCCAAGCTGTTACGGCAGGACCCCCTTTTTAGGACTCAGTATGACTGTTTAACAGTGTAATACAGTTTGGAGATGATTTAATCCCTCACCCCCTTTCCCCTCCCTCCCTTACTCCTACGTTTTATAATTTGTTATACATTTTGTTTTTGTATCAACATATCGGTCTGCACTGGAAGAAATGCAATGTAATGTGGTAAGAATGACCATAGACTATATGTATGTAATATATAAAATAAAAATAAAGATTACAAAAAACAAACAAAAAACATGGTATTGCAGAGGGCAAGCCCAGGGGTGACCTCATTAATATGCTGCTGCTTTTTCATTGTTAAATAGCAAGCTAGGGATAGAGAAGTGACTGTGGAAGCAGAATTTTAGCAGCAATTTTCCCTATAGTTACCCAACTGATAGATGGGTGGCATGATTTTAGGGGGGAAGGAGGTGTAGTAGTAAGGAGGGACATATGCTTTAAGCACAACAATTATACAAATGACATTGACAATTTGGAATTAGGAGGCAGATAAACAGCATAAAACACACTTTTTCTAATAGAAAGTGACTTACTTGATGAATACCCATGATATGTGCACTGTGACACAAGGCCTGTTTCACTAACTGCTTCTAGGGACACTGAGTAGCTTGTTCCACAGGTGATACATCCCAGAAGGCAGTGATCTTCCAGTGTGTGACACTTTGCCTGTCCTTTAGGTGATTCCAGCATAGTGCTATATGTCTGTGCTCCAACAGAGATGGACCAGCTGACATTTGTCACAGACTGTGTGACTTGCACTACGCTTATATTTGCTGGGCAGCAGGGAGCTGTAATGAAAATGTATTAAAATCAGTTATGTCATATCCTAATTTTCTGTGATATTTCATAGACTAGAATGACAATAGACATTTTTTTATCATATTTCTTATTTTGGATATTAACAAAAAACAATCATGATTGCCAATAGGGAATGTTGCTGCTGGAACAGTATGGTTTGAAGTTTGAATATAAAATTCTGTTTTTGCATGTCAAAAGATCCTCTAAAGGAAACCTATACTGAGAGGCACATGTAGACTGTCATTGCTAACATATTCCGCTAGCAATTCTAGTTTATTGGTTGTCATGATGATCTAACGGTTTCAATCAGGAACAGATCAGGAACATCACTGGAGCCTGTAGGCAGACAACATTTGGGGTCCAGCACAGCACCCCTGCATTACACAAAACATTTGTTAGTATTCATGGTTGTAACCTGGCTTAGAATATATTTATATATATATATATATATATATATATATATATATATATATATATACTGTAAATGCATTCCAAATGATGATGGAAACATGTGGCTAAAAAAGGGGAAAGCTGCCTCATGTTGCCTATAAGAACTTACTGTAACAATAATGCTGCATACACACGGTCGGAATTTCCGTCAAAAAAAGTGTGATGGGAGCTTTTGGTCGAATATTCCGACCGTGTGTATGCTCCATCCAACTTTTTCTGTCTGAATTTCCACCCGCAAAAGATTGAGAGCTGGTTCTCTATTTTTACGACGGAAAAAGTTCTTGACGGACATTCCGTTCGTCTGTATGCCATTCCGATGCATAAAAAAACACGCATGCTCGGAAACAATTCAACACATGCTTGGAAGCATTGAACTTAATTTTCTCAGCTCGTCGTAGTTCAGAGAACTTTTGTGTGACCGTGTGTATGCAAGCCAAGCTTGAGCAGAATTCCGTCGGAAAAACCATCCAAGATTTTTCCAATGGAATTTCCGCTTGTGTGTACGGGGCATAAGGCTGATTTACTAAAGGATTTTAGAAAGTTCACACAATAAAACGCGTAAAGATTAACTTCAGTTATCCAATTGTGAAAGGAAAATACCTGTTTAATTACTTCATGATTGGATAAAAAAAATCTTAACACACTTTTTTGTATGCACATTCTCAAATTCTTTTGAAATTTAGCCTTAAAGTGTGGTTAAACATACAGGGGAGAGCTACCTCTTTCCAACCTGTAGAAACTTACTTACTGTGCCTAATGTTAAAATCTATCCTAGCTGCAATACACGAACCACTGAGCAAAAACAAGAAGGTTGATTAGGAGTTTTTACTTAACTCTAACTTTTTTATGCATGCCTGCACCACATTAGTAACTTCGGTAGCATTAAAGCTAGAGACATCAAGGCACTTAAAATTATCAAAAGGAGATCAACAACCAGTGCCATCATTTTTCTCTTAGTACAGGTTAATTTTATAATTATTGATGTACATAAATAGAAAGAATTAATAGTAAGAAAATAGTAAGAATTAAACGTTACTTGTCATATTGTAGATCTGTAAGTAATCAGTGCATTTTTATAGCACTGATCGCTGTATAAATGACAATGGTCCCAAAAAATAGTGTCAAAAGTACCCGATGTGTCTGCTATAATATTGCAGTCGCAATAAAAATCACAGATCGCCGCCATTACTAATAAAAAAAAAATAATAATAAAAATGCCATAAAACTATCCCCTATTTTGTAGACGCTATAACTTTTGCACAAACCAATCAATATATGCTTATTGCGATTTTTTTACCAAAAATATGTAGAAGAATACATATCGGCCTAAACTGAGGAAAACATTTGTTTTTTTTATAGATTTTGGGGGGATATTTATTATAGCAAAAAGTGAAAAATATTGCTTTTTGTTTCAAAATTGTCGCTCTTTTTTGTTTATAGCGCAAAAAATTAAAACCGCAGAGGTGATCAAATACCACCAAAGAAAGCTCTATTTGTGGGTAAAAAAGGACATCAATTTTGTTTTGGTGCAACATCGCACGACCGCGCAATTGTCAGATAAAGCGATGCAGTGCCGAATCGCAAAAAATGCTCTGGTCAGGAAGGGGGTAAAATCTTCCGGGGCTGAAGCAGTTAATTGAGGTAATAACATTTTTTTTTTTTTTTTTTGAAAATTATTTTTTATTGTTTTCAATAACACATTCAAGGACCACTCACCAGAATACTATGAGCCGTCCCAAAAAATGAAAAAAAACAAAACAAATAGTACATAAAAAAGAAGTGCATAACATTGGAAATGTACATGAACATTGCTTGTGAAGCTTGCCAACCTGGCCCACATCGCCTTCTCAGAAGAGACACAAACCCCTCCTCCCATAATCAACCGAAAGCACGAGGATTCATGTGAAAAAACTACCCACACTCTCCAGAGAATATAATTTGTGTGTCCCACCATGCAATTTTGCTGAAATCCCACTAACCCGCCTTGTCGGAGGTGATGAGGTGCATATCAGAAAGTCTCATGGAACAGAAAGGATAACATTAACAGAAGTTTAAAACTAGTCTGTTACAGTGAGAGGTGAGGCCATCCATCTGCCCCAGATCTTATAAAAATTTGAGGAAGCACCCCCCTGTTCAGAAATGTGGCTTTATAAAAGGGTAGGGCCCTATTCACAGAAACCTTCGAGGACTCTACCGATGGAGGAGTAGAATTCTTCCAGGACAGAACTATGCGTTTCCTAGCATGAAAAAATAATAGAGTAAGTAAGGTACGTAAAGCTGTAGTAGGGGCCAAATCATCCACCAGCCCGAGCAGGCAGTGCCTTATAGAAGGACTTAAAGAGATAGTTGTCACCTCCTGTACACACATCAAATTATCGTTCCAGTTCTGTATATCAGGACAATCCCAGAAGATATGCATACAGTCAGCCCCCCTTGCGGCAAAATGCCAGCAAAAAGAGGTGACTGAACCAAAAATTCTAGCTATCTTCGCCGGGGTCATGTATATATGATGCAGAAATTTGTAGTAGATCAGTTGGTCATGGGCCGAGATTAATCAGGTAAAGGGTGCATCCCAGACATCCTCACAATCTTCTGTGTCCAATTCAGGGACCACCGACTCCCACTTAGCTCTACACACACTCATAAGCCAAACAGTCTCAGGGAAAAGGAACTTATAGGTAGTAGATAGGGGCTTTTGTAGATCATCCTCCCTTAACATGGATTCAAGGGCAGACACTGAGAACGAAACACATACATGTTTAAACAGTGTTTGGTATGCATGTCTTAGCTGTATATAGCGAAAAAAAATGGTATTTGGCAACTGATGTAGAGACTTCCGTTCATCAAAAGACTTCAGCTGCCCATTTGTGGTGACATCACCAATCTTTTTAATTCCAAATTTCGTCCAAACCACTGGATCTTCAAAGGCAAAAAAATGGGGCAGATTGGTATTTCTCCACAAAGGAGCATGAGTCAAGAGTGGAAAGGGACCCCCAAATTCCTCACCGTGGGCAACCACCCAAGCACGTAACACTGACCTAATAGAAGTGGTTAAGACCTGAGGTAATACAATTTACCACAAAGCAGTGAAAGCAGAAACTCTTAACCCCATTGGAGTAAGATTTTTTTGTAAATGTATCTGATAATGTTGTGCTCCCTCAGCGCTTTGAAGGAGAAACATGGTAAATAAACAAACATACATACTCACCAATATGGCTTCAGCATCGATCTGATTCTGCAGGTGTCCCGCGCCGGCTCAAAGCCCAAGAACTGAGCAATCACTTGACCACTGGTCTCTCAGTTCTTGGTCCACTGTCAACAGAGTGTGGTGACTGTCAGTCACCGCTCTCTGCTTTGCCCCCCCAGCGCTCACTGAAGCACTGGGCTGTGGAGGGGTTGGGAGTGGCTGTCTCAGACTCTCAGTGTGCGCTGAGAGACTAAGCCAGCTGCTGAAAGGGGGGGAATCCTGACATTATTGCCACTTTTTTAAAAGTGGTCAGCAAGCACTTGATTTTAAACTACATCTCTTGTACGTCAAGGACCAACCCACACGGAGTAACTCCACTGCAATGCTTAAATTCCCGAGTATATTTATTTATTCTTATAAACCTTTAATTGGGTTTTATATGAATTTATCATTCATTATATTGGTTTTTATTTTTGGATTCAATCAACGTGCAGAATGTCTTATTGTACATGTCATTTATTCTTAGCTCTTAACCCCTAATTAGTGAATGCCGCTGCTCTCTGCCAATCCCTTCACTGGCTTCCCCTACCCCACCATGTAAAATTCAAAATGCTAACCATAACATACAAGGCCATTCACAACATTGCCCCCATCTACATCACCAACCTCATCTGCAGATATCGCCCAAATCGCCCAAATCGCCCCCTCCGCTCCTCCCAGGACCTCCTGCTCTCTAGCTCCCTTGTTACCTCCTCCCATGCTCGCCTTCAGGACTTCTCCAGAGCCTCTCCCATCCTCTTGAATTCCCTACCCCAGTATATCCGATCAGCCCCTACCCTGTCCACCTTTAGGAGATCCCTGAAAACTCATTTATTTAGGGAAGCCTATCCCACACCCACATAACTGTCCCTGAGCCACCCCCATCAAATCATTCTTTGCAGCTATTACCTTTTGTACCACCACCCCCTCCCTTTAGAATGTAAGCTCTACGAGCAGGGCCCTCCTGTACCTTTTGTATTGAACTGTACTGTAATTGTGTTGTCCCCCTTATACATTGTAAAGCGCTGCGTAAACTGTTGGCGCTATATAAATCTCGTATAATAATAATAATAGTGTATTCTTGGTACAAAACAGTTAAAATATATTTTTGGGTCATTTATTTATGTAGTTTTTGTAGCCACATGCTAATACAGCCAGCATTAAGATTATGGCAGCGAGATTGGCGTATCAGCAGCCAGCCTCTGGTATATAAGACTTCAACAATATGGCTACCGGTTAGCTTCCTGATGACACCAGTGTGACGAAACACATCGAGGTGGAACTTCCGGTATGCAGTTTCAGTGTTTGGACCATGCATCAGCTCCAGGATGTGTCACAGTGGCAGAGCGAGATCTATACTTATTGCTGGCTGTATTGGTGCCTTTTTGAGGCAACTCTAATTTAAGGGCACATCTATATATTTTTACCACTCACTGTTGATTTAATAAATGCTGCACTATGAGAATATTTATATTCCTTTGGTCCATATGTGAATGAGATATGATGGCATTGCGGTGGAGTTAACCTGTGTAACTAACTAAGAGTTGGGCTGGTCCTTGACATAAAAGGGACTGGGGGGTTTATTTACTAAAGCTGGGGATAGCAAAATCAGGCTCACTTCTGCGTAAAAACCAATCAGCTTCTAACTTTAGCTTGTTAAATTAGGCTTTGGCAAGAAAACCTGGAAGCTGATTGGTTTCTATGCAGAAGTGAATCTGATTTTGCACTCTCCAGCTTTAGTAAATAAACTCCACTATATTGTGTGGCATTTATAACTTTTAAAAAAGGGTGTCACATGCCATCTGGTGAGTGTTTAGTGTTTCATTAACCAGTGGGTGTACCAGCACGTGAATTTAGGTTACACCTAAACCTGTATCATATCCCGCAAAAAAACCCATCAACGCACAATACCAGCTGTACTTTTATAGTGAAGTTTCTTAACAGATTTTTGTAACCAGCAGTAAGTAGGGCCATAGATAATTTTTTTTCATGGAGGTTCAGCTCTCTCAGATTGCAAGAGTGACACAAAATTGTGTCAGGGAGACATATGGGACAATGCAACTAAATCAGAGTCAGTGAGTATGCACCAGTAGGCAGAGTGAGGGAAAACCACAGTCACTTACCGATATACTAATGGCTTGACCTCTCTGTGAAAGAGATGTCAAGAGAGTTGCAGGCACCAGGCAAAATTAATTATCTGAAGAGATAAATAAAGTGTGGCGCTAGTAGTGATATCATTTAGAAATAGTATTAACACTATAACATAAATAATTATGTTATTATAATATAATAATCATTTTTTCTTGTATCTTTCATGATAGGTAGTAAATACCGGTGTAAGTCCCTCTTTCACGAGAAGCAACGTATGTATATATAACGGACTAGTTTAGACTACATTGTTTGATTTTGTGTTTTCTACTTTCTACTTTTTCGTTTTCTGTCAATATGGCCCTATACCAAGGAAGTTATTGGACAGACTTTATGTCCAAAGTACACAATGAATTCGAAAGGAAAGAATCTCTTGATTTTGAACTGTCTACAACGTTCTCCACCCTAAGTCAATTGCTAGAGAAAAAATCTCTCCTGCATTGGCACATTAAATCTTTCAAAGATTACATTTCGGCCAACTTGAACCCCTTTGGACTGAGGGTACAAATTTTCCCCACATTTGAGCATATAGACCATAGCTTTAAGGTGATGTGGGAGGAGAACCTCAAAGAATGCTCAAGGAAAATGATGTTGTTGCTTATCGATGAATATACCAAACGTATAACTGATATAGATGGTAAATTGGAAAAATTACAAAATCAAATGTCATCATTAAAAACTCATGTGTCCTTCTCAGAGTCAGAAGAAAGACTAAAACGACACCTAGAAGAGTTTAATAAAAATATATTAATTAAAAAGGATAAAAAACTACAACGTGATAGGAAGGCCTTTGAAGACGGTAGAGCTTACAAATGGCAAACCAATACAAATAACAAATTTTCCAAAAAACCCCAAAAAAACAATAAACAACAACAAAAAAACGCATCTGAATCCTTTGTGCACTCATCTGTTTCTTCTTCCTTACAGCCACCTAGTTATACCAAAGGTCATCGACAATTTAAGAGGCGTCGCCAGGGCAATGAATCATATGATGAGTCTTCACATATGGAGAGCTCCCCCTCACAGGCAAGTAATGGCTCCCATTTAAATCACCATCCTAACAGCGACACATCAGATGTACAGACTCCGGCCAGCTGTTCCGGATCGTCTCTAAATACATCATCCATTATGCCCACTACACCACAATCACAATCTACGCTCTCTGGAACTTTTTTAGATCAAATGCGAGATCGCATGCAAACGCATCAAAAACAAATAAAAACACAGTCATCCAAGGCCCACAAACTCAACCAACATCAACCACGCTAAATGTAGTCAACCTATCATCATATTCACTTAATGAACACGAACTGGCTGTTCTAGGACGTGGCCTCACTTTCTGCCCAGACACCCGTCTGGACAGATTTGGAGCCATTAAAGATATACATCTATTCATCCGTAAGGTCCTACTAAAAAGTCTATATGCAAAAAAATCCATAACTGAACAGAAGCTCACAAATCAAGAGATTCAAGCACTAGATAACCTTGTTGCCCTGTTAGACGAAAACGAATTTGAAAACTCTCCGACTCAGGAAAACGCCCATGGCCCTGATAGGAACATGGATGCTATACTTACTTCACACATGCAAGTATGTACATTAAAAAATAAATCCACTCTATACCCCTCACCTAGCTCTAATTCCAACGCTGCAGCGTTTCTCAAATTGGTATCCACGGATATCAACAAAATGAAAAACTTTCCACATTCACACTCCAATTTCAGCCGTGATGAACGGTTGGCTTTGGAGGCTCTGTCCTGTAACCACGACGTTGTCATCAAACCCTCTGACAAGGGTGGCAACGTCGTGGTTATGGACAGTACACAATATACTGAGATGTGCATGGATATACTACAAAATCATGAGTGGTATCGCCCCATCCCCAAATCTCTATTGGATAAATTCACCCATGATTTTTATACACTTGTTGACACTGCATTTCAACACAATGCAATATCTAAGCAACTCTGGGAATTCATTAGGACTAGCCACCCCAAAGAGGCAACTTTCTATGCGTTACCAAAGTTGCACAAAGAAAAGAAAAAACCACCGGGCAGACCTATCATCTCAGGCTGCGGAAGCCTAACAGAAAACCTGAGTCGCGTAGTTGACAATCATCTTAAGCCTTTAGTTACCTGCCTATCATCTTATGTACGCGATACAATTCACTTCTTACAGATTATTCAAGATATACACATAGAAGAAGGCACCCAATTGGTAGCCATCGATGTGGAATCTTTGTACTGCACCATCCCCCATGCTAAAGGTTTATCGGCCATACAACACATTCTGCAACAATATAGTGACTCCGAACCTAAATATATTGAATTCATCCTGGCCTCTTTGGAGTTTATACTCAACCATAACTTCTTTTGCTTTGATGGTTCCCACTACCTCCAGGTACAGGGCGTGGCGATGGGGACTTGTTGTGCCCCATCGTACGCCAACCTGTACCTGGGGGAGTGGGAACATTCACTGCTTGTCCAGGAGTCGTTGTCTGTGTACATGTGCCATGTTATTACATGGCGACGTTACATAGACGATATCTTTATGATATGGGACGGGCCAACTGAACTACTATATGAATTCCTTAATTGTATTAACAAGAACGACTTCAATTTAAAATTTACAATGACCCACAGTTCAAAGGAAATCACATTTCTGGATGTAATGGTCCAAAGATCACCAGATGGCAACCTTTCCAGTGAATTATACCGAAAACCTACAGCCGGTAATTCACTGTTGCACGCAAGTAGTTTCCATCCCAAGCCCCTCTTAACCTCTATACCATATAGCCAATACCTAAGAGCACGCCGCAACTGCTCCGATGACATTAGATTTAAAACGGAAGCCGATATTCTAAAAAAGAGACTCCTCGAAAGAGGATACTCAAACACCTGTTTAAAAAAAGCCTATAAACGTGCATTTAACCAATCTCGTCGTGATCTACTAAATGCACAAAAACAACCCAGTAAAGATGAAACAACTAGAATCATCACGACATATTCTTCGGAACACAGGCAGATAAAGCGCATTCTAAACAAATATTGGCACCTATTAACCATGGACCCAACTCTGGCCCCCTTTGTCCCCAGTGCCCCAACAGTCACCTATAGGAGGCCACCATCTATAGGAGACAAAATAGTTAACAGTGAATATAAAACTCGCAAAGGTGATCCATGTAAAGTATTGGGAACATATATGTGTGGGGGCTGCCATTATTGCCAATATATGGACAAACGAAGAGATATTATCCTGCCTAATGGTCAAAAGTTTATCCCCAAGCACTACGTTAACTGCAAAACCCCAGCAATAGTATATTTACTGACTTGCGAATGCGGGTGCTACTATGTTGGTAAGACCATAAATGAGTTCTGGAAACGCATTTATCAACATCTTGGCACCATACGCAAACGCGATCCAGACCTCCCTATCGGTCGCCACATGGCAATGGTCCATCCCTCACTGATCCCCAAAATACACTTTTTGGCCCTGGACCTTATCCACTTTAGTCCAAGAGGAGGAGATTCTAACAAGCGTCTTCTCCAATGTGAACTAAGATGGATACACAACCTACGGGCCAACCATCCACCTGGCCTAAACGGGGCCTTCAATTTCAAACCATTCCTGCCTGGGTTCACATCGGGGGTCTGTGAATTAGATCTATAGGGACCTTGTACTATACCCCACTGTTTATTTTCCTATTTCAACATAAATGCTTCACTTTGTATTATGCTTTTTTGATAGCTCCCAGACTTTATGCATTAAAGAATATCCATCGTTGTGGTATAATATTTCCAGATGGATACAGGTATGGATACAAGACAATGTGCCCATATATATTTAGACGGTCTTTAACTTAAACCATCGTTATACGATAGGTCTAAACAATGTGCATGTCTGGGTTCCTTATATTGCTACAATACAAATTGTTTGATTACAATAATGAACATTCATTGTTTACCTCAAAGAACTTGAAGATTTTGCCTATTTTATTAATATGGCTTGAAACTGATTGTTATCTCGTAAACTGCCCCTATGTAATCCTTGGCCATTTACAATATGCTTTTTTCTTTGTTTTTTGCGTTTGGTTCTTGTATATTTCTTCATTTATTCACCTTTTTCATGCATAATTTTCTCGCAATAATGTACAGCAGGCTGGCTTTTTGTTGACTCTTTTTTGTTGATTCACCTGTGTTCACCTTTTATATTCATCCACAAGATGGCGCATTATCTCCTGGTGTGGATGTGCGCGTGCGCACGGACACCCGGCGGGTAAGATCTACGCATGCATGACCATGGGGCAACACTTGGCTGTGTGCCCCGTGGGTTCTCTGCATGCGGATGACCTCTTGTACGGCTCCCGATGTGGATTTCGTTAACCGCGCCGGGACCGTATACCCGCCGGTGACGTCGAGACGCGTGACGTCATCACGCCCCCCGGGGCGTGGCTACGCCGCGCGCCTCGTCGTCTGGGGGATGCCCGATCTCCACACATGGCTGCTTGTTTTGCAGCTGATTATGTGGAGTGGACACTGATTGGCTGATGTCCAATCAGCTGTCCTATTTAGCAGACAGACACTCCTATGGCCACTGTCAGTCTTTTTGAACTGCTGCCTGGAGGTCTGGTCTCATGAGATTACTAAACAACCACAAGGTAATTAGAATAGATACTTTGTTTTAGACTATCTGAGTACTTATTTTATACATCTACTCTCTTTCTTTTCAACTACAGCTGAAGGAATATTTTATCCTTCAGCAATGTATGGGCTTACTTATATGCCTTGTATACTTACAAACATTACTTTTTTAAATACATAGATCTCCATCGGTCATCCCTTGTGAAAGTGCTGCAACGCTCCGCATCACACTCTTGGTTGCCCACCTTGTGTCATGTGAACCAGAAGCCAGCCTGCTCCCAGTTATATTATATTGTTTTTACTGCTGTTTTTTGTCCTTATGAATCAAATTGATGTAAGTATAACTAGTCCATACCAAACCTTTCTCATACTATATATATATTTTCTTTTCAATGATTACTAAAATCGCATATATCGCAAAAATGCAGTCGCATATAATCTATGACGACACAGATATTTTTTCATTATTATTTTGTCCTTTGACATTTACAGATAGATCTGAGCACCCATTTATAAATCCCTTGATGAAGGAGTAATACATACCTATTTCCGAAACATGTCGGGTACACGCCATACAACTCATCTGCCTGACTCTCCCCATACAGGCTGCGGGCTGTAGGCACATGGGTGCCATATCCTCTATATGCAAGCTAATGTATAGTGTTTGTATTTGCACTTTACACAATTGTAAATCCTACTGTCATTATATTGTTTTATGTATTGAATGTATTTAATAAAGATGGCACTCTAGTGCACTTTTATATACAATACTTTATGAGATTTAATACTCACCTGTGGCCAAAAATATCCATTAAGGGCGACCCCTATGCACATTCAGTGCATAATTTTCTCTATAGTTCTAGTTTCTAGGATATTGGCCCCCTTTTTTTTCCCCCCCCTTTTGTATACACCTTGCTCTCATTTTTTCTTGTATCTATAACATAAATAAGAGTGTACAATCCTCAGGTGTGTATAAAAAAGGGGGGGGTAAGTAAGGGAGATGTTACCTTCCCCACCCAAACTCTCCCATGAATAGATTCAACATTAATGAGATAACTCGTGCAGTGATACAACTATATCCATATGCTAAATAAGTAAAGAAAAGAGAGGTTGGTATTCCGTATCTCGGCAATAGATAGAACCAATCAGATCAATACTTGGAGATTCAACTACAAGGTGTAATCATAAAAAGAAAAGAAAAAGCTTAAGGAATAAAATATTTGGAACTACTACAATAATGTATATCAAGTAACATACAACCCAAAAGAAAGGAGGACCAAAAAATATAATCAAAAGTCCATCAAGGTGGTAAATACAAAGGTGTAAACATATTGAAAGTCCACCATCCTAAATTCGGGATTGCTAGATATCAATCTTGGTGTAAATAGTTCATTTAGGTGTGGTAGACAGGGGCTGTTGGACGTATCCCTGCTCAGAAGTAGAATTTCTCCCTTAGAATGGTGACATTGGCCCAAAGGAACAGATATACAATGCCCTTACCAGATAAGGTGGACTCACAGGCCCTTGGCGGTGAGTCAAACGAGCTTGTACCGTCAAGCGGTGTAGGACTGTGAAGTCGTATGTTGTTCCTGGGTGGGATTTCCACTGATGTCACCGGATGGCACGCCTCTAGCTCGATAAAGTTTCAACAGATGTCATCTAATGGTGTGTCCTTGGCGGGGCTCAGCTGGAAGCCGGGGTCAGCCTCAATCGTCAGATGATGGAAACCAATACCGTATTGATAAGTAAAAAAAGAAAAAAACTTCCACATAGTGTAAATCTTTCTCAAACGTAACGACGTTTATTAAAAATAGAGGTCTTTTTGCAGTAAATACAAAAATTTGGGCGGTAAAAACTTGGCTCAAAATAATACAAAGAGTCCCAGAATTAAAAATTTGCGCAGTAGGTGATGGTGAGGGTATTGATGGTGATGGTGTATTTTACCCTCACCATCACCTACTGCGCAAATTTTTAATTCTGGGACTCTTTGTATTATTTTGAGCCAAGTTTTTACCGCCCAAATTTTTGTATTTACTGCAAAAAGACCTCTATTTTTAATAAATGTCGTTACGTTTGAGAAAGATTTACACTATGTGGAAGTTTTTTTCTTTTTTTACTTATCAATACGGTATTGGTTGCTGAGAAAAAGGTTTCCATCATCTGACGATTGAGGCTGACCCCGGCTTCCAGCTGAGCCCCGCCAAGGATACACCATTAGATGACATCTGTTGAAACTTTATCGAGCTAGAGGCGTGCCATCCGGTGACATCAGTGGAAATCCCACCCAGGAACAACATACGACTTCACAGTCCTACACCGCTTGACGGTACAAGCTCGTTTGACTCACCGCCAAGGGCCTGTGAGTCCACCTTATCTGGTAAGGGCATTGTATATCTGTTCCTTTGGGCCAATGTCACCATTCTAAGGGAGAAATTCTACTTCTGAGCAGGGATACGTCCAACAGCCCCTGTCTACCACACCTAAATGAACTATTTACACCAAGATTGATATCTAGCAATCCCGAATTTAGGATGGTGGACTTTCAATATGTTTACACCTTTGTATTTACCACCTTGATGGACTTTTGATTATATTTTTTGGTCCTCCTTTCTTTTGGGTTGTATGTTACTTGATATACATTATTGTAGTAGTTCCAAATATTTTATTCCTTAAGCTTTTTCTTTTCTTTTTATGATTACACCTTGTAGTTGAATCTCCAAGTATTGATCTGATTGGTTCTATCTATTGCCGAGATACGGAATACCAACCTCTCTTTTCTTTACTTATTTAGCATATGGATATAGTTGTATCACTGCACGAGTTATCTCATTAATGTTGAATCTATTCATGGGAGAGTTTGGGTGGGGAAGGTAACATCTCCCTTACTTACCCCCCCCTTTTTTATACACACCTGAGGATTGTACACTCTTATTTATGTTATAGTGTTAATACTATTTCTAAATGATATCACTACTAGCGCCACACTTTATTTATCTCTTCACATATTTACACGGGTCAAGTTGTTGTGTTGGCTGCTCTACTTTGTAGGAGTTGGCGCAAATTTTTGTATACACAAAATTAATTATCTAATCCAATGGCCAAAAGTAGAGCCTGGTGGGCTGGACTTAAGTGGCATTGCAGGCTGGGCATGTTACATTACAGCACTGCACAGAGGCCAGCTGCACAGATCACTCTGTCACTTGGGCCAGTAGATTACTGCAGTTCTATACGCAGTGCCATCTGCAGTTTAGATTGCTCCACCTGTTAATTTTATTTTACTGGCTTTTGCACTGTTGTTAAGAGCCACTGGGTACATAGGCAGGGCATTCTGGGGCATTGGGACCCCCTAGCCCCCCTTATCTACACCCCCACCAGTAAGCATTAGAATTTCAGAACAAATATAAAATAATGTGGTATATGTCCAGTGAAAAACCTGCTTCCATCCTTCATGGTAAATCCCATAAATCTAAGAAAATTTGGAAATCCCTTCTTCGAAAAGACTTTGATCGGTCCTTTATATGCATATAAAACAATAGATTGCTTATATTAGCGTCCACAAGCTCTTCCTTGTGTAGATTTGCTTCCCCTGTTTCTCCTTCATTTATATTCTTTGTCTTTCCTTCTTTTCTATTCATCTCTTTCCTTTTCAATCACTTTAAGTTATCTCACACCAATATTTATCTATACTAAAATAGAGCAAGTAGGTATAAATCCACAATTTATATTCATTTTTAAGACTTTATTACCATTTATACTGTACATTGACCTATGATGGATAACATGATAAGTATATAAGCTATATTCATAGCTACTATTGCATAAATATCTCTATAAACATCTTCTTTTGCTGTATTATTATCTAATATTTTAATTAAATGTATTGAACCTGAAGAATTTCAGAACAAACAGTTACCTGTCTCTAAAGGCACACTGTAGCTAGGCAGACTTGTTCCTTCAGAAGTGGAGGCCAGCACATGAACCATATGCATTGATCCACATGGAAGTTTCCCCAGTGTGCATGAAGTGCCTGCGCTGCTGCAGTTCCATAATCCATTCTCTCCTCGTGCAGTCACTGTGTACTCTGCACCATTGTTATTAGGCTCCCAGGTAACCATAAAGTTACTTACATCAACCATTGTGATATTCTTGATTTCAGGGCTACATGGAGCTGGAAGAAAAACAAATTGTTTCATTTTTCACAAATTTTTTTTTCATTTTAGAGAAGACCAACTTGAGTCTTACCATCCCTAAATGTTTTGTTCTGGAATTTTGCAGGGAACCTTTTATCAGAATATAAAATGTGAATGCTTTGGTCAATAAAAATGGCAGTCATTCAAAACACTTCACAAACATGGAACAAACTGTTATTATTAGGTTCACATCTGAGCGATTTGAAATCGCAGGCAGAATCGGAGTGATTGTAAATGGAGCTATCACAGAAAGGAAAGTAAGACCTTCTTTTTAGAATGTTTACATACAGCTAATAAGGAGATGCTTCTTTTTCAGCATCATCAAATAAGAACTGTAGGTAAAATACCAAAAAATTAGTAATGTATATAAGAAGTGAAAAACCATTTGTCTTTATCATTGACATGTTATTATATGTACTATTTAAAAAAAAAACATACTATTTCACAATGAAAACTAGACACTACATAGAATGCACACCAGTAAACTTTCCCATCATAAGTTTAAGAAGTAATTGAAATTTGCTATTAGAAGCTATTCAGACAACCAACAAAAGGTTTCAGTAGTCTTTCAATGTGCCTGATTTTATGGACTGATAGCAATATACAAAATTTTATAATAATGCTACTAACATTCACACATTTGTCTGCTTTAAGGCATATATAAAATACAGACAATGATCTGTTCGTGTCTGTGCATCACCATTTTGCTTGGGTAAATAGACATAAATTTCTGTTTTAGCTCTATAGAGATAGAGGCCAAAGAATACATTTACCAAAGATTATGGGGGTTATTTACTAAAGACAAATCCACTTTGCACTACAAGTGCACTTGGAAGTGCAGTCGCTGCAGATCCGAGGGGGACATGCAAGGAGAATAAAAAACAGCATTTTAGCTTGCACATGATTGGACGATAAAATCAGCAGAGCTTCCCCTCATTTCAGATCTTCCCCTCAGATTTACAGCGACTGCACTTCCAAGTGCACTTGCAGTACACTTGTAGTGCAAAGTGGATTTGCCTTTCGTAAACAACCCCCCATGTGTATGTTAAATCACTGATGCATCCCTAAACCAAGCCAAACCACCTCATGCTAATCACTTCCTCTATGCTAAGGCACCTTTGGATAGCAGCATTGATAGTCTGGGGGGGGGGGGGGGTAGTGTTAGATATACTAGCAGATTTAGATACACTAACAAATTGAAGCCAAATTGCTATTAATACCTTATGAGCAGTTACAGCAAACAGTTTTTTTTCCCTTTTGGATAAAGGCTTTACAGTAAATAAAAGCTGATGGTTGTAAGCATCCCTGTCAGTGCTAAAGGATTTGAGTTGATTTACTAAAACTGCAGAGTGCAAGATCTGCTGCAGCTGTACATGGTAGCCAATCAGCTTCTAACTTCAGCTTGTTCAATTAAGTTTTGACCAAAAAAAAAAAATGGATGCTGATTGGTTTCTATGCAGAGCTGCACCAGATTTTGCACTCTCCAGTTTTAATTCTTAGTAAATCAACCGCTTGTCTCATCCCTGCAACTGCTACATCTGCAGGAGATCTTGTTCTTTTGGAAGACAACAGACTTACTGGCAGGACCACCAGGTAAAAAATAAAAGAATAAAACTAATGGAGCCATCACATCTAAGAGTTTGTAAGCTGCATAATATGAAATATTTCCTTTTGGGTTTAATACTGCTTTCATTTTCAGTTTTTTTTTTCTCTATTTTTTAATAGGCTGATTTGCAAGGTTATTTAAACTAGCCAAATTATTATTCTGCAGATAAAAAAAAATATATAATAAAATATGATATATATATATATATATATATATATATATATATACATATATACACACACACACACACACACACATATATAATAAAATAGAAAATGATATGTTACATATTACATCAATGATATATACTATATACATACCTGTCTTCATATACTTAGATGCACATGAGGTATTGCTGCCTCTGTTTTCACTGTAGGAAAAGACAGTTACATTGTATTGCCTATTACACTGAAGGCCAGATAGAGCACAAACTGTGGCGGTGTCATTACAGAGGATGACAGTGGTCCCATCAACTGCCTTGGTCTCATACATTTCTGCACCTCGCACAGCAGACCAAACAATCTCCAGAGTATCCCCAGATACGAAGGCCGGAGTAATATCACTGGGGCAACAAGGAGCTGTAGAACAATAACATGTCCTGTAAGATTTGGTGGTAAATTGCAAACAGAAAGGCAATAAGTACATATCAACATAAGTTACCATCTACCCCAGTAGTAGCCATTTCTACTTTTACCCCTCAGTAAGCAAGCCATCTGGAAGTCCAACTTGGTACATTGTTACAAAATGTGTCCAGGGCATAGTGGACATTCAGAACCCAGATTATATTCATATAGGCAAATAAAACTGCTAAATGGTGATAACCGATTCCTGCTAGAGGAAACCGTAACTCCAAAAACAAGTCAGTGAAACACTAGTAGTATGTAGTAAACATTGTAATTATGCTAAATTAATCTGATCCTTTTTAAAATCCATTGCTGCCACATTCAGCAAGCGCGTGCGCGTGCCTCTAGACGCATCGCCTCTTGTCAGATTTCAAAATTATGCAACTTTTTCATCTTTCGCGTTGAGATTAGTGCAAATATTTTCGTTTCTTACATGGTCATGCTATCTCACAATTCTACTTGTATCATTGAGATTTTGTAACAAAGATTATATAGTCGATTTATAAAAAAAAATTGCTTTGCAAAAGTCTCAGCATTCATGCAAAAGTCACAAATAACACTAAAAATGTTTGTAATATGCTTGAGATGTCAGTTTCTATTTGTTGCTTTTCACAGGGCGAATCTAACATCCCTTTACATCTAATCCTAAGAGAAAAATTGGTTGTAAAAGCAATTTTTTTAAATTAAAATAATAAACATGTTATAATTACCTGCTCTGTGCAAGGCTATTGCACAGAGTAGCCCCATTTCTCCTCTTTTGGGGTCCCCTACCAGCTCTGTTCCCTCCTCCTCTTCTGCATTTGTGCTATGGGGGCACATTTGTGGGCACACTCCTAAGCTAGGCTGTTTGTGCCCATAAACACACACAGCACGGCTCAGGCCTGCCCCCCACTCCCTCCTCACAGGATTTGACTGACAGCAGTAGGAGCCAATGGCTCTTGCTTCTCTCAGCGAATCCTGTGAATGCAAAAAGAGAGGAGAATGGGGCTGCTGGCAGGGAAAGAGCTGGATTCAGAGTGGTGTCAGGTAAGTGTTTAAGGAGGGAGGGGCACGCAGCAAGTGATAAAACTTTTTTTAACTTAATGCACTTTAGGCTAAAAACAATTAATCAGAAGAGGAAATAATATGAAGGAGAACCTTGCACTTTGTAAAAAACGTCTTGGTATGCTGACGCCTTAAGATTTCTTTTCACTGGAACTAAGGGGCCAAGCCCAACCCCTGAAAAACAACCCCACACCATAATCCTCCCTTAATCAAATTATTTGGACCAGTGCACAAAGCAAGGTCCATAAAGACACGGATGAGCGAGTTTGCAGTGGAGGAACTTGACTGGCCTGCACAGAGTCCTGACCTCAACCTGAAAGAACACATTTGGGATGAATTAGAGCGGAGACTGCGAGCCAGGCCTTCTTGTCCACATTAATGCTTGACCTCATAAATTCACTTCAGGAAGAATGGTCAAACATTCCCATAGACACACTCCTAAACCTTGTGGACAGCCTTCCCAGAAGCGTTAAAGCTGTTATAGCTGCAAAGGACGGGCCAACTCAGTATTGAACTCTACAGACCAAGACTGGCGCTGAGCCACACTGTGTGTCAGTAGATGCTCACAGACTGGCTCGGGATGAAGCCTGCACAGCTGCCCCCCTAGTAAGCAGCTTGCGTTGGGGGCAGACACAGAAGAGGAGGAGCAGACAGCGCCAGCGGGGACCCCAGATGGAGAGGTTCAGGGCCGCTCTGTGCAAAACTATTGCAAATAGCAGGTAAGCATGTTTATTATTAAAAAAAAAATCAACTTTACAATTACTTTAAATATGCTTGTCCTGGTATACTGTCTGCTTACCTGTGGTATAGTTCAAGAGCTCACCGAGGGGGCTTTGCCCTGCCTTGTTATATGCAAAGACGCTCATAAAATAGATGAACCCACATTCAGATGGAAAATAACACGGAGACTGGGATGTGTTGCAGTGAACTTCAAAACCATCATCACTCTTCACAAACACAACATAATAATCAGCGAGGTTTCCATGGGACCATGACACTGTGAGATTCCCAGGATTGTCCTCCACAACTGTGATCCCATTAGGTGCACATGGAACTGAAAGAAAAAAAATATACTACTTTGAATCAAGCACAATATTATTAAAGGTACAAATAAATGTAAAAACTATTATCTCCCTATTTACTAAACATATCCAGTTAATGTGATCTTCTTTTGCCTCTTAAAGTGGAGTTCCACCCACTATTACAACTCTTCAGCATCCCTCACTAAACTGCGCACTGTAAACAAATTGGATATTTTTTTTTTTTTCTCAGCACCTACTGTATATCTGCTATATTCATTTTTCACTTCCTCCTCCCTGGCCGCGGCCCATCGCATCATTTCCTGTTTGCAATGCCTTCTGGGAAGGGACGGCAACTTCCTCTGAAACTGCCTTTGCTATGGAAACCTGACCTGAAACTTATTAGACTGCTTGTGCTGCACTGAGCATGTGCGAGATCTGCAAGGATGAGATCCAGGAAGAAATACAGTCTGGCTTCAGATGCCCACACTTAAGATGGCCACGGCCTGCTGTAAGTTTATAAAATAACAAACTACTGCTATAAACTAACAAAACAGACCTTAGTCTACAGACTAACTTTACTAGAATACATTAAGCTTGTATATTATAGGGGTATTTTTATTTAAAAAGTATAATTTCGGCCAGAACACCACTTTAAGTTGGCTATACTCTAGTAGATTTTAGAACAAACGTTCATACAAATAGTCTGTAGATTCGATGACTGGACAATTGTCATTGAAAAGTAGTTCAAAATTTTGATTACTCTTAACATTGATTTTGAAATGAATGTAATTTCACAATTGAAAACCACATGCACTGTTAGAAATTTGTTCATTCAAGAAAAAATGTCTTTGAATTCTCTTGTCACTGTGGTCAAAAACGAACTTTGATTTGACCCCACTAACGATTAGAAAATTGAATGAACATTCTTAAAACAAAAAAAACAACAAACAAAATGCTATTTGTGTATAGCCAGCTTTACCCTCAAACATTTAAATAGGAACGTTACATTGACACAGACACTTTTTTCACTTTTATTATTTGTTAAATATACAGTATTGCTATTGAAAAAAATTGCCTTCATGTTTAAGTAGTATTTTTTCATTCATGGGGCAGGTATTTTAATCCCATTTAATCCCATGTAAAACAACATTAAAATCTACTGTCGCAAGGTCTTTCATTCTGTAGATATTTGAGTTCAAATTTTTTAAAGTTACAGGTATCAGTGTATCCATTGTTTGATATTTCAGCTGTCTCTTCTTGTGCCTGAATGACAGATTTAATCCTAATTCAAACAAAGTAGTATTTTTTTCTCAAAAATAATTTTTGTTCCAAGTAGGGTTGCACAGATACTGATATCGGTACTTGTACTCGTATACTCATGCAAATGCTCCTAGCTGAAACTTTAGCCTTGATTCATACAGGAGTGGTGCAGAAAACCGCATTTGATTCGGCCAGGAATTTCACCACATTCCTATTAAAATCACATGCAATTTCTTTGCAGTGAGATTTGAGCCCATTAATTTTGTATGGGTTCAAATCGCACCGCAAAGGTATCGGTACTCTGTATCGGCGAGTACTTGACCGAAAGTATCGGTACTTGTACTCAGCGGTAAAAAAAAACCAACCCTAGGGTGGATCTTTGGAAACCTGTCAGGAATACATAAACTGCCATTGCTGACCCCTCCTTCTGAAAAAGACTAGCTGGCTGGCTGATATTTTTTAAGTTCAGACACTGACTCAGAATAAGTAAGCATTGAAGAGTTTCTTAAAACTTGCATTTTCAGTGGTTAGCCAGCAATCACTCACTCAGCTTGAGTTTTCAATAATAATAAAAACAACAATAATCAGTAAATACAGATTGTATCTTCTTATTGGCCTCTTAATGATTAGCCAACATTAGACTACAGCCTGTTCTTCTGCATTCTTTAATACAATGGAACTACATGTGTTATTTTACATTGCCTTAAAGTCACATTAAGCCCTCATTTTTTCGGTTAAAGTTGGAATAAACTCCTATCTCTGACTTTTACCTATAGGTAAGCCTATAATAAGGCTTACCCATAGGTAGAGTAAATATCTCCTAAACATGCACCTTTTAAAAGATATTTACTGTACATGAAGTCAGGGAAATCACTGGCGCATGCACTCTGAAGGAACGGCCACCCAGGCTGTTCCTTTAGACCCCTGTGCCGTAAACTTCGGCTCCCACGTGCATGCAGAGGAGTAATGTCATCGCGGCTCCGGCCACTCACACAGCCAGAGTCCGCAAAGCCGTTAGGAAGACGGGTGAAGATAGGAGAGCCTGCAGTTCTGACATCTTGGTGCAGAAAGGGCTTCGTTTACGGCTTCATTTAGGTCTAACTAAAAAACAGTCACAATGGGACACAATAGGATAACTGTATGGCAGCCATTGTTGATTACACACATAAGGATATAACTGTACTGCTACTTTACTTATGTGTAAAAATATAACTATACTAAAGCTGGTCACAGCTACATTTTCATCGAATTCCTGCTGGACAAAGTTTTAACTGTGGGTGGCCTTATTGGTCCCTTGCTCGACAAAAGTAGATTTTTCAATTGACTTTTGTACCTGGAGCCAGTCTGAAAAATCATCCAATTAGATGCAAGCACTGTCCAGATATTTTAATGACTGGCAGCTGACTTTCCTCTATCCACACGGCTTTGCATGGATGGGGGAATACATGGATTTCTCTCATTCAGCCAGCTTAAGAAGACCTCTCCATCCCATTCCCAGGTTTTCTCACTACCTCCATTCTTAATAAATCTATCTAAGCAAAAAGGCATTAAACAGGTCTTCTAATTTGTAATTTTGCAGCAACAACACACCTGATAACAGACTCCATGTTTTTGGTGACAGAGTAGATCCTGCTTCATTGGTAGCTACAAGGGACACTGCATATTCTGTTCCACACTGTAAAGAAGTGATTGCGCATGGAGACACAGACATTGTACAATTAAGACTGGTGTCTCCACTATAAAGAAGTACGGTGTAGTTAGATGAGCCACCAGCTTCAGCTACAGAGAATGTGGCTTCCAGAGCTCCACTGTTGAAAGTAATTTGCACATCTGATGGGGCAGCTGGTCCTAAAATATAAATAAATCAATTAATACCCATATACAGATTTCCATATTTTCTACTGCTAATTATTGTGGGGGTTTAAGACATCAAAAATTAAAATATTACATTAGTAAAGGTCATGGAGCAACTCAGGGAATCCTAATATTCCTACCATATAAATAATAATCTGTGCCTTATAATGTCATGTCTCAATCCACTGTTTGCATATACAAAGAACTAAAAACTTTTTTTTTGGGACTTTAAATGAGGTGATCTTTTATTCAAATGTTGTACCTCATTAAAAGTCCAGTGAAAAATGTTTTTAGTTCTTAATATTCCTACTAATTAAGTAATAAGGAAGCAACCTAAAGAAACATACAGACTGACAGACAGATACTGTAAATATTGAGAAACAAAGACAATGACAGAAGGATATAGTATAACAGACTATTATACTGGGCAACTTCTCTGGGTTTATTAAACTCTATTCACCAATGGGACAAGCCACAAACACCTCAAGTGAAACCCTACCCAGCCTCAAGCAGGGACATATTTTGCCTCTTAAGAACTGTAGCTCTATTCACCATTCATATTGGAATTCATTTGGAACATGTGCTCCTGGTCGCTAAACATGGCTAGGGGATGATTCTGGAATGATTGATGTTTTGTGTGGTACTGTTACAGGTTGTTTTGCTACGTAGATCTAAGTGTGAAGCATTCAAAGATGTTAGAAATACAATAATTGTAAGGATAAAAAGCTGCCATATTGCTCACATGGCCTAGGTTAAATTTTTTAGAAGATTTTATTTTCAACAAGTTAAAATGTACCTAAATAGTTCTATGCCGCTTAAACACATATTTGTCTCATTTCCCACATTCTTCTGCCCTCTGGAACATAAGAACTGATCAAGCGATCTCTGCCAGAATTCAGGTACAGCACCTGACTTGACAGCATTTCCCTAAAAGTCACCCTTTGGCATTGCTTAGGTAGCAATGAAGGAGCCGCTGTAATTTAACTGGTTATTCCCCAGAGTTAGTGCAGAGGCAGCCAGGCACACAGTAACATTTCACTCGTTCTGGCTCAACAATTAACTAGGGAATGTCTTTTTAGGATTTTTATTGCTGAAGAAACTTGGATAGGGTGTATGGTGGCATGGGATACTCCGGATTCCCTAAACATTTTCAGGAGGGCACTTCAGCTTGCTAAGTTTCTGTAAACAGTCTCCATACAGAAACAAATACAGAGAGCAGAATTGAGTCCCTTTTTAGAAGATTCCAGTCAAGAATACTACTGGCTCCTCCACCCAAAGGATACAGGACACAGTCACTGGAACACTGAACTCTCACAATGTCACAAGATCACAGGATACCTGTTCCAGTATCCACCAGACACTCTTCAGTAAGACCCCTTTCACACTGAAGGTGCTTTACGGTAGTTTTAGATCTAATAATAGCGCCTGTAAACTGCCTCCCATGTCTCCCCAGTGTAAAAGCCTGAGTGCTTTCACACTGGGCCGGTGCGCTTGCAGGGCTGAAAAAAAAGTCCTGCAAGCAGCGTCACAATGCCACAGGACAGCCAGATCCTTCTAACCTAATTGGACACTCTTAAATGAGCTCTCCAGATTAGGGTCCTAGGGCGAGGGTTCCCTTGACTATCTTGAAAAATGGATCTCTTAAAGCAGGCCCCCCAGCTAAACCACAGCTGGAAGATTAATGAATCATCAGCTGGAGTCAGGAAGGCTACTGAGGACGTGGGTATCCACCCCCATCCAAACAGGTGAATTCCTTTTAACAGGGAGAAGAGCCCTGCTATTCTAAATCTCAGACTATTTATATGCCTCTCCAGCCACCTACTGGGCAGACCTCTCCAGGGATTGGCTGAAGCACACTAAATATTCAGGTTGCCCATTTGCCTTGCTCAACTCTCTATGTTCCATATGTCTCTGGAAAACAGGGGAGAGCAATCAAATCAGCAGCCTGTCAGATTCAGAACCCCCAACAAGCAATGAACAACTGCCCCACTGGTTACATAGAAGCCAAGAAGAACTAAATTTGCCTAATATCCTAGCAGCCCAACTAGGAAAGTGCTACACTTACACAAACGACACTGGAAAGCTGAAACATTGTGATAGTTTGTAGAGACAAGCAGGTATTTCAGCTTTCTCTTTAGATTTATTAACAGCACTATGAGGATGTCTTTCTCTAAATAAAGGATATAGAAGAGTATAGGTCTGCTAGGCACCAAATCTGTAGACATGTTAAAATTTGCAGCATATTAAATAAAACACATACTGAGCCAGGGATAAATAGAACAGTGATAATATCGTGTGTTATTTACGTGTAATCTGGCTGTAGGTGATGTCATCTCCTGGTACTCCATTTGCATCCCAGGCATGAAGTTTGATAGTATAAATGGTGCCAGGGTCCAGAGAGGTGAAGTTCAGTGATAAAGACGTGGTGTTCTGGTTCCACCTGGTGCCAGATCCATCTGATCTCATAACAGAAACGGAGTACAGAACAGCTGAAGGGACAGGCTGCCAACCAACACTCACAGAGTCACTGCTATAGGATTCCACGGTGACAGATGCAGCTGCCAAAACTTAAATAAAAAATAGACAGTTTCAGTGACACAAAAGCCGTAGAAATTATGCAAAAAAAAAAAAAAAACGTATATCACATTCAGTAGTCATAGCAAATAAATTTTTAAATGTTATAACACTACAATGTTTTATCTCCTAATACGCTAACATTGCACCTTGACTCTATTATTGCAGCTTGACAAGGAGTTTGCACTTAAATATTTTCTTCAAAAGCTAATATTATTTATGCTTTCCACTAATAGATGCCCTTGGATTGCATTCTAATACGTGTTGGGGTAGGGATGGTCTCAGCTTGAGCTGCGACCATAACATAGGGACCTAAGCATGTATATTCTCTGCATCTGCTGTAGTATCACCAACATATATAAGCTACTAAAATGATAAAGTGATGAGTACACCCAACCATAATGCAATTATTTTAGCGCATAAAACATGTACAAAGGAATTTGCACCTTGGCCTAATTGATTATCAGCATCATGATCCAGTGGGATTTGTTCTACTTGTCAGCAGAAGAATAAAATGAAACCTGCAATCTAACCTTACACTGAAAAGCCTTTGAAACCAAGACAATCTACAAGTGCAAACAGAAATTCATGCAGACCTACACATGTTGCTAATAAACTGATTCTTGATTTAGGACCCATTCACACTATGTGCAGTTACTTGCGTTTGCATGTTTGCATTTTATTGCATGGGAATGCAAATAAACGCATGTAAATGCTTATAAATACACTGCACCACAAGTCTCACCTACAACAGGAATTAGGACATAGGTAATATTCCTTGAACTGCTCTCCGCCTGCCCACACTAGTTATACTGCAGGCAAGTGGCACAGCCCGCCGGTTCACGTACAATACCTGACTCTGGTTGGACAGTGCGATTTTGTCAGCAGGTCTTAGCCAATGATTCATGGCTGATACCTGCTGTTTTTTTTTTTGTTTTTTTTTACCAAAGACATGTAGCAGAATACATTTTGGCCTAAATTTATGGAGAAATGTGTTTTTTTTTATTGGATATGTTTTATAACAAAGTAGAAAGTAGAAAATTAATACATTTTTCTAAATTTTCAGTCTTTTTCCATTTATATCACAAAAATATAATAAACCCAGTGGTGATTAAATACCACCAAAAGAAAGCTCTATGTGTGAAAAAAAATGATAAGAATGTAATTTGCGTACAGTGTTGCATGACCGTACAATTGCCAGTTAAAGCAGCACAGTGCATATAAATGTGAGTAAATACGCAAAGATGCATGTGACTGTAGGCTAATGAAGATGCATTTCTAGGGTTTTTCACGTCATAGTGTGAAAGGACCCTAAATCTATTTCCATTTTTTGGTTTTGGCTACAGTGTGGAAGAGTTAATATTTCTGTCATGTTTTTAATTCTGTCTGTGACCCTGTTGGGAAGATTTTTTTCTTACTTCATGTTCCTATGAAACCCATGCAAGAAATGGGGATGCAGTTATCATGAGGAAAAGAATGCATGAACAAAAATAAAAAAAATGTGTCTTACAGTATGTTTTAACCCTTCCTCAGTCTCCCAAAAAGAGTTTTTTGATTTTGTATGTGCCCCTTTTTTTCCACAACTCCCTGTCCAAATTAACCACAGATGGTAATAAAAGCCTGATGGAGGCTCTATCTCATCCTCACTTAAAGCAAAACAAATTAAAACACTTAGGCTGGAGTTGGCCTTTGGGTTAACCTATAAAATCATTTTTGTATTTTCAACTTTCTAGATAACTATTTGTTGTTCCAAACATCTCACCTGTTTGTGCCCATTTAGGAGGAGAAGGTTGGCTCTTTCCAGCTGAATTGATGGATCTCACTGTTATTTTGTAGGTTGTGGCCGCTTGTAGGCCAGTCACTGTTCCTGGGGAGCTTGTGACAATAGACTCGAAGAAACGCGTTCCAGCCTGAGCAATTACCTGATAGCTTGTAGCTCCTGCCACCTCTGCCCATTCCACAGTTATACTATTGCTCAGCTTTGAATATGCCTGATCAATAACAGGTACCTCAGGGGCTACAGAAAAGTAAACAATAAAAAGTAAAACAGGTCCATTATTCATTACTGACTGTGCCCTAAAAAGGTATAAGAAACCTACTAACCTGTCAGTTGAAGGATCTGAGCATGAGCCATAGTACTGCCATCTTTGTCCATGGCTTCCACCATTACTGTATAATTAGTATTTGGCAGGAGTGTGTTTATTGTTCCTATTACAGTGGCTGGATTAAATACTGCAAAAGAAGACTGGCCAAGTGATAAATAAGGGGATGTTGTGATTTTGTATGACATGGCACCTGTAACTTTAGACCACCGGACATAGAGGCTTCTGGATGTAACATCATACGTAGATATTGAGAAACCTGCAAGAGACGCAAATACAGATGCATTAATGGTATACATTTACCTGAAGAGTTGTTGTCAGAATACTTGGTTAAACCTGTTTGCTATGTTAAGCCAAATTTCATGTCCAGTCTAATAGGGCGTACACACAGTCGGACTTTGTTCGGACATTCCCGACAACAAAATCCATGGATTTTTTCCGACGGATTTTGGCTCAAACTTGTCTTGCATACACACGGTCACACAAAATTGTCGGAAAATCCGATCGTTCTGAACGCGGTGACGTAAAACACGTACGTCGGGACTATAAACGGGTCAGTGGCCAATAGCTTTCATCTCTTTATTTATTCTAAGCATGCGTGGCACTGTCCGTCGGATTTGTGTACACACGATCGGAATTTCCGACAACGGATTTTGTTGTCGGAAAATTTTATCTCCTGCTCTCCAACTTTGTGTGTCGGAAAATCCGGTGGAAAATGTCCGATGGAGCCCACACACGGTCGGAATTTCCGACAACGCGCTCCGATCGGACATTTTCCATCGGAAAATCCGACCGTGTGTACGGGGCATTACTCATAATCAAATGATTGACAAGGCCTCATTCGCACAGGCAAAGACATACATACAATTCTATGCATTTATATGCTTTAGTAGGACATTTCCAAATGCATCTAAAAGCATGTAATGATTTCAAATGGTACCGTTCTAATTTTGTGTTTAGATGTGTTCGGGTACAGCTTAGCTGCCTGTAGAAAATATGAAATTCTGTGTGTTCAGGGACAGATTACCCCCTTATCTACCAAGGTACGTTTAAAAAACAATACTAGTGTTTAAGGAGTTTAATCAAGCTCACAGATGCTACTGAAGCCATGAGCTTGGTATTGATTTTTTAGCCAAATCTCTGAACTGTTATCTTTTTTCAACCTTACCTACTATGTAACTATGTATATATAAGAAATGTAAAAAGTATAAAAACACCCCTTATACCCTGCGCACACACCCAAATGCAAATACACACATAAAGCAAGCATGTGTATGGAAATTGTGATTGTGTACACGTGAGGTATCACTGCGAACTCCAGAGGATGAGCAATAATTCTAATAATAATTTGCTTTTTAAATCATTGGTTACGTTTTGTTTTTTTGTTGTTTTGCCATTTCACAAGCACATGCTATTTTAAGCCCTAACATGTTGGGTATCTATTTACTTGACACAACCACATCTTTTATATTTTACCCCAAAAAATAGGTACTATATTGTCCAAGGGCTCTGCTTTCAGAAATATATAACTGTTTGGGGTTTAAAGTAAGTTTGTAGCAAAAAATGCAGATTTTGAACATGTGTGCAAAAAAATTTAAGAAATTATCTCAGTAGACAAGTGGCTAGAGCCGATTTCCAGCTTTACTGCTACTTTAAGGCCCCTTTCACACGGGCGGATAGAATTCAGCTTTTAGTTGCGAAAAGATGAAGTTATCTACCACACCTAAACTCACACAATACTTTCCTATGGCCCCATTCACACACTGTGTTTAGCAACAGTTTAGTTACAAAAAATAATTTTGACTGTGTCCAGGAACGATTTATTGCAGCTATCTGCACATAACCACAGGTAATCGCAGTGTACTATTTCACCTGCAGATAGCAGCGGCAATGAGGAAAGAAAAACAACAGGAAGCACATCAGAAATGGCAAGAATGTTCCACCGCAGCTAAGCGCAGCCGCATGTAAACGCTTCGAATCGCAATGTACAACTGCAAGTGATGATCGCTGTGCCTGGAGTCTTGGAATTTCAAAACAATAAAACATGCTTTTAACAGCGTCTGAACAGCCGCTCATGTGAAAGGGCCTACATAGTTTGTTTTGGCCAAGCTGGCCCAAACTAATTTATTAAATTAACAGGTGCACCCATTGGGCGCACTGTATAAACTGTACAGTGTGAAGCCTCAGCTACATACAGTCACAGCCTTGTGTTCTCAGTGTGAGACGAGACCTTCAAGCGTTGGGCTAAGCATCAGTTAGTCATTCATAGGCAGCTTTGTATTCTATGAATGAATACAAAGCTACCGTCGGAGATCGTGAAGTCATACAAGGCTGTATACTGTAGGTACATAGCTGAAGCTACATACAGTTTATACAACGCTGAATGGCGCATCACAATGTCCCCTACTGCAGCCGCAACAGACAGCTGCTGGAGATACCGGAGAAACCGCTGCAATTAACCTCATTGGCAGATATCCGTTGTGTGTAAATACAGCATAAAAGGAAAGTATAGTGTATTTTCCCTAAGCGTATATTTTAACCTATTATTGCTATGTTTACCTTTCAAATTTTTAAAGGTGAACTCCAGGAATTTTATTTTTGCTTACTTATATTGTTCTAGTTTGGCTCAATTTAAGTATTCCTATCTGATCTCCAGAGGGTTACTGGGGATGCTGTAAATCACTGCAGTAGACCAAGTTACATACAGTGAGAGACATGATCTTCTGGGTTCTGTGCATGTGGCTTCCCCTCTGCACCCTAGGGGGTTGGGAGGAGGCCTTTTAAATTACGTTGGTTCAGAGAAAGGCTTTTAAAGTTAGTCCTTTATGTCTGTTCTATTTTAGAATAAAAGAGCAATGTTTCAGTGTTCACAAGCATATCAAGTCTCATCATGGTGTGTTGCAACTTCAACACACCAAAAACACAACAATAAAAGGGTAAAAAAAAAAAGTTTCATAAGAGTAAAGGTAGACAACTGTATGAGAAGACTGTGGTATAAGCAGCCATTTCCCTGCACATGTGCTGCATAATAGTTCTAAGGCAATTCTAAGGAAGGAACTATTAACCACTTCAGCCCCGGAAGGTTTTACCCCCTTCCTGACCAGAGCACTTTTTACAATTCGGCACTGCATTGTTTTAACTGCTAATTGCGCGGTCATGCAATGCTGTTCCCAAACGAAATTTGCGTCCTTTTCTTCCCACAAATAGAGCTTTCTTTTGATGTTATTTGATCACCTCTGCCGTTTTTATTTTTTGCGCTATACACGGAAAAAGACCGAAAATTTTGAAAAAAAATGATATTTTCTACTTTTTGTTCTAAAAAAAATCCAATAAACTAAATTTTAGTCATACATTTAAGCCAAAATGTATTCAGCCACATGTCTTTGGTAAAAAAAATGTCAATAAGTGTATATTTATTGGTTTGCGCAAAAGTTATAGCGCCTACAAACTAGGGTACATTTTCTGGAATTTACACAGCTTTTAGTTTATGACTGCCTATGTCGTTTCTTGAGGTGCTAAAATGGCAGGGCAGTACAAAACCCCCACAAATGACCCCATTTTGGAAAGTAGACACCCCAAGGAAATTGCTGAGAGGCATGTTGAGCCCATTGAATATTCATTTTTTTTGTCCCAAGTGATTGAATAATGACAAAAAAAAAAAAAAAAATTACAAAAAGTTGTCACTAAATGATATATTGCTCACACAGGCCATGGGCATATGTGGAATTGCACCCCAAAATACATTTAGCTGCTTCTCCTGAGTATGGGGATACCTCATGTGTGGGACTTTTTGGGAGCCTAGCCGTGTACGGGACCCCGAAAACCAATCACTGCCTTCAGGATTTCTAAGGGAGTACATTTTTGATTTTACTCCTCACTACCTATCACAGTTTTGAAGGCCATAAAATGCCAAGATGGCACAAAACCCCCCCAAATGACCCCATTTTGGAAAGTAGACACCCCAAGCTATTTGCTTTGAGGCATGTTGAGTCCATGGAATGTTTTATATTTTGACACAAGTTGCAGGAAAGTGACAAATTTTTTTTTTTTTTTTTTGCACAAAGTTGTCACTAAATGATATATTGCTCACACAGGCCATGGGCATATGTGGAATTGCACCTCAAAATACATTTAGCTACTTCTCCTGAGTACGGAGATACCACAAGTGTGGGACTTTTTGGGAGCCTATCCGCGTACGGGGCCCCGAAAACCAATCACCGCCTTTAGGATTTCTAAGGGTGTAAATTTTTGATTTCACTCTTCACTGCCTATCATAGTTTCGGAGGCCATGGAATGCCCAGGTGGCACAAACCCCCCCCAAATGACCCCATTTTAGAAAGTAGACACCCCAAGCTATTTGCTGAGAGGCATGGTGAGTATGTAGCTCTCATTTGTTTTTGAAAATAAAGAAAGACGAGAAAAAAATTCTTTTTTTAATTTTTAAAGTGAGGTCTGCAAAATACTCACTATACCTCTCAGCAAATAGCTTGGGGTGTCTACTTTCCAAAATGGGGTCATTTGGGTTTTTTTTTTGCCACCTGGGCATTCCATGGCCTCCGAAACTGTGATAGGCAGTGAAGAGTGAAATCAAAAATTTACGGCCTTAGAAAGCCTGAAGGCGGTGCTTGGTTTTCGGGGTCCTGTACGCGGCTAGGCTCCCAAAAAGTCTCACACATGTGGTATCCCCGTACTCAGGAGAAGCAACAGAATGTATTTTGGGGTGTAATTTCACATATTCCCATGGCATGTTTGAGCAATATATCATTTAGTGACAACTTTGCGCAATAAAAAATAAAAAAAAATTGTCTCTTTCCCGCAACTTGTGTCACAATATAAAATATTCCAGGGACTCGACATGCCTCTCAGCAAATAGCTTGGGGTGTCTACTTTCCAAAATGGGGTCATTTGGGGGGGTTTTGAACTGTCCTGGCATTTTATGCACAACATCTAGAAGCTTATGTCACACATCACCCACTCTTCTAACCACTTGAAGACAAAGCCCTTTCTGACACTTTTTGATTACATGAAAAAATAAATTTTTTTTGCAAGAAAATTACTTTGAACCCTCAAACATTATATATTTTTTTTAAAGCAAATGCCCTACAGATTAAAATGGTGGGTGTTTCATTTTTTTTCACACAGTATTTGCGCAGCGATTTTTCAAACGCATTTTTTGGGGAAAAAACACACTTTTTTAAATTTTAATGCACTAAAACACATTATATTGCCCAAATGTTTGATGAAATAAAAAAGATGATCTTAGGCCGAGTACATGGATACCAAACATGACATGCTTTAAAATTGCGCACAAACGTGCAGTGGCGACAAACTAAATACATTTTTAAAAGCCTTTAAAAGCCTTTACAGGTTACCACTTTAGATTTACAGAGGAGGTCTACTGCTAAAATTACTGCCCTCGATCTGACCTTCGCGGTGATACCTCACATGCATGGTGCAATTGCTTTTTACATTTGACGCTTGCGTTCGCCTTAGCGCGAGAGCAGGGGGGACAGGGGTGCTTTTTTTTTTTTTTTTCTTTATTATTATTTTTTTTTTATCTTATTTTTAAACTGTTCCTTTCATTTTTTTTTTTTAAATCATTTTTATTGTTATCTCAGGGAATGTAAATATCCCCTATCATAGCAGTAGGTAGTGACAGGTACTCTTTTTTGAAAAAATTGGGGTCTATTAGACCCTAGATTTCTCCTCTGCCCTCAAAGCATCTGACCACACCAAGATCGGTGTGATAAAATGCTTTCCCAATTTCCCAATGGCGCTGTTTACATCCGGCGAAATCTAAGTCATAAAATGCTCGTAGCTTCCGGTTTCTTAGGCCATAGAGATGTTTGGAGCCACTCTGGTCTCTGATCAGCTCTATGGTCAGCTGGCTGAATCACCGGCTGCATTCTCAGGTTCCCTGTTGAGCCAGGAGAGCCAGAGAAAAACACGGAAGACGTTGGGGGGGGGGCATTCCCTCCCACTGCTTGTACAAGCAGTCTAGAGGCTAATTAGCCGCTAGGATTGCTTTTACATGAAAGCCGACCGCTGGCTGAAAAGAATTATACCAAGATGATACCTAAACCTGCAGGCATCATTCTGGTATAACCACTCAAAGTCGTGAATGGCGTACCTGAAGACAAAAAAATGGTTAACAATAAAGCACAGTAAACGGTAAAGTATAAAAAATTGCATACCTGAAAAACAAACATGATAAAACATAACAACAATAAAACATTGCAGAAAAGAATACAGTAAAAAAGAGCAGAACAATAGGGAGAGAATAGAGAGAGAGAGAACAATAAAACGACAACTATTTTTTTTTATTTTATATTTTTGTTTGTGTTTTTTTTTTTTTTTTTACACTTTTTTTTGTAACTGTAACTTTTATAACTGTAATCGGTTCCAGGTTCAGGTCTCTCAAAATGCGATGGCATCTTGGGAGACCCTGTGAAAGTGTGCCTAGTCTGTGCAGTGCTGTACCCTATGCTAATACTCAACTAGTGCATAGTAGCGTTCAAAACATTCACCAATGCAAAGACCAGAATTGTCAGGACAGGAGGGACAATAATAGTGGGTGTCACGCCTATATCCGTGCTTGCTTCAGACACAACATCTTTTTGGGGGGGTTCGTTGGGTAGGGGTACTCGGGAGGACATAAAGAAAATGCCTCTCATGCATCCGACTGCATTTGGTTGGGGATGTGAATGGGGGAAGTACGGGCGCTGCAGAAGCGGTGGGTTCCCAATTAGGATTGGCGAATGCAGCAGGAAGGGCACTATGGGCACGACGGGCCTGTGTTTGTCTTTTTGGTGGCAGCGGGACACTACTTGTGCTTGCCACCTCACCAGCTTGAACTGCACTTATGGGACTCGCCACGTCACCAAGTGTTACTGTAGTGCTGGTTTGACTACGACCGGGGTGTACTAGGCCGCTGGTGCTTGCCAGTTCACCAAAACGCTACCAAAAAAACTGTTAGCGATCGCAGGGATCAGGCCTGACTCTGCGAATGCTGCAGTTATGCGTTTAGTGTTTTGTAAGTGACAGTGATCGATCGATACTGCACTTGGGTGCGCTGGGCAGAGGGGCAAAACGCAGGTGCTAGCAGGTATCTGGGCTGATCCCGCTAACACTGCGTTTGTGGGAACCCTAAACTGCTGGGGACGCTAGTATAGATCTGATCAGATCAGATATTGATCCGTTCAGATACTATACCACTAAGGGAGGTGTACGGTGCGTGCGTGGGTGTTAGCGGTACTGGCGCTAACCTGACGCTGCCTGGGGCTGGTGCTTGCCAGTTTACCAAAACACTACCAAAAAAACTGTTAGCGATCGCAGGGATCAGGCCTGACTCTGCGAACGCTGCAGTTATGCGTTTAGTGTTTTGTAAGTGACAGTGATCGATCGATACTGCACTTGGGTGGGCTGGACTGGGCGGAACGGCAAAACGCAGGTGCTAGCAGGTATCTGGGCTGATCCCGCTAACACTGCGTTTTTGGGAACCCTAAACTGCTGGGGACGCTAGTATAGATCTGATCGGATCAGATATTGATCCGTACAGATACTATACCACTAAGGGAGGTGTACGGTGCGTGCGTGGGTGTTAGCGGTACTGGCGCTAACCTGACACTGCCTGGGGCTGGTGCCTGCCAGTTCACCAAAACGCTACCAAAAAAACTGTTAGCGATCACAGGGATCAGGCCTGACTCTGCGAACGCTGCAGTTATGCGTTTAGTGTTTTGTAAGTGACAGTGATCGAGCGATACTGCACTTGAGTGGGCTGGGCCGGGCGGAGGGGAAAAACGCAGGTGCTAGCGGGTATCTGGGCTGATCCCGCTAACACTGCGTTTTTGGGAACCCTAAACTGCTGGGGGGGACGCTAGTATAGATCTGATCGGATCAGATATTGATCCGTACAGATACTATACCACTAAGGGAGGCGTATGCTGTGTGCGTGGGTGTTAGCGGTACTGGCGCTAATCTGACACTGCCTGGGGCGACGCATATCACCGCCGGGCGATCAGGGGGCTAAACCTTTATTCGGTAATAAACGGCGGGTGCCCTGACACTATACAAAATAAATGAACTAACCAGCGTCACCCGCAACGGTTATACGGTGATCAGGGGTGAAAGGGTTAACTAGGGGGCAATCAAGGGGTTAAAACATTTATTAGATAGTATATGGGGGTCCCTGACACTATAAAACGCTGACGGCGAACCTAAATATTTACGTCCCTAACTAGCGTCACCAGCGACACTAATAGATTGGGGGTGATTGGGGGGGATCGGGGGGCGATCAGGGGGGGATCGGGGGTGTAAAGTATGCCTGGCATGTTGCTAAGGCAACTTCTACCATATACTTTTCTAGTATTTATTTTTAAACTTGCCTGCAGTTGAAATCAGTGCATATTTCAATTTTGATGTCACAGATTAATACATGATAAAAGATTATACATAAAGGTAAAAGTATATACCTGTGTCAGCTGAAGCTATCTGTAAGACACAAAATATAAGGGGAGCAAATTAAAAAAAAATACATCATGACAAATCTGAGATTATATATACTTATATTATACTTGCAAAAACAATTACTGCACAAAAGAAAAAAAAGCATTTATTCAGATTTGCCAGTTTTGGGAAGACTCTTGCAGGTTCAAATGTCAACCAATTTGTCAATCTTCAGTACTTTGGTTTCAAAACTCTGTTCCTTGAACCCTTAAAACTAAATGTTTGAGGGGCATGCTTACACTACAGAATAATACAAAACAAAAATGAAACCTATATAAACATGGACGCTTCACAGCAATGTCTCTGTGACTTAAAGTGGTTGTAAACCTCAGACATGATGTATGAACAAAGTATATCAAAGTATATAGCACTAAGGGCTCTTTCACACGGAGGATCCGTATGTCCGTTTTTCATCCTTCCGTTTTCGGATGACATACATGTATTCCTATGGAGCGTCGGATGTCAGCAGTGACATGTCCGCTGACATCCGACCCGCACCGATCCGAAAAGTGTAACATTGTGTTTAAAGGACGTGTACAAAAGTGATGTCAGTCAGCATTCTGGCTCAAAAATGTTGTGTGTAATGTTCTAAATCCAGTGGGTAGCTAGCCTAATGCCGTGTACACACGAGTGGACTGTCTGGCAGAAAAGGTCCGACGGAACGATTCCTGTCGGACGTTCCGATTGTGTGTGGACTTCATTGTCGAAAATTCTGACGGACCTAGAAATAGAACATGTTTCAAATCTTTTCGACGGACTCGAGTCCAATCGCAAAATCCGTTAGTCTGTATGCTAGTCCGACGGACCAAAAAGGATGCAAGGGCAGCTACTGGCTACTGGCTATGAACCTCCTTATTCTAGTCCGGTCGTAAGTCCGTTTAGTTGGAACTCCGTCCGAACTCCATTGAAAAGTCCTTCAGAGTTCTGGCGAACGAGAAGTCCGCTCGTGTGTACGCGGCATGAGTCATACAACTGCGAGCGACCACATGGTGGCAAATTTAAAGGGACGTACCTGTACGCCCATTTGCCTGTCCGTGCCATTCTGTCGACGTAAATGTTCATGCGGCGGCCGGCAAGTGGTTAAGAAGGAATTTTCCTTAATATAGTAGAATTTTTCTTCTTTGCTTTCCAACAACCATATTTTTTACACTGCAGATCAACGTCCTAACGTTTTATATCAATCTCATTAATTAACTATTTTTGGTAAACTTTATAAACAGGCTCATTAGAATATCCAAAATATTAGAATGTCCAAATAAACATGTGTACATAGGGACCTTTATGAATACACTATTCTGAAACTAAATGATCGAAAAATATTATATTATGTCCACAGACATTTGGACTTCCTGGAAGGAAGTCTTTCACATGTGCAGCAATAGACCAATGTTATAGATCATACTGAAACCATTTTAAAATCACCTGGCTGAGAAAGATCAGTGGTTTTGATACATTTTATTTACATAACACTACAGCAGAAACCTACAAGAAGTCCAAGCTCTTCTACTCTGAGCTTTGGCACTGGAGGTGATTATCCACAATGGGGAGACCTACATCATTTTAATATTTTCTGTTCAATCGGTTTTATGAAAGTTTTGACAAGTACGAAAAGCGCTGCGACAGCGCTGAAAGCTGAAAATTGGCCTGGGCAGGAAGGGGGCCCAGGCCAAGAGGGTTTTCTAAATGTGAGCAGTGTACGCATCTTATTTTGACCTTAAATACCTTAAATGAGTGTGTCAGAGAAGGGCTCAGTGGTGACAGTCTTTATTGGAATGGGAGCCAGATTAATGAGAAGATTGTGACGGGGTCACAATCAATTGCATCTAGTAAACCCCAAATTGGGATTGTCGACTGTGTAGTGGGGCCAGTTGTGTGATATGGGCTGTTCCATATTAGTTAACCAAAATTGGCACTCCCAGGCCAACACTAGTCTTATGGCAGAAAAGAGTAATGCCCCGTACACACGATCGGATTTTCCGACAACAAAACCGTGGATTTTTTTTCCGAAGGATGTTGGCTCAAACTTGTCTTGCATACACACGGTCACACAAATCTTGGCCCAAAATTCAGAACGTGAGAACGCGGTGACATACAACACGTACGACGAGCTGAAAAAAAGGAAGTTCAATAGCCAGTGCGGCTCCTTCTACTTGATTCAGAGCATGCGTGAACTTTTGTGCATCGGACTTGTGTACACACGATCGGACTTTCCGACAGCAAGTTTTGTTGTTAGAAAATTTGAGAACCTGCTCTCAAACATTTGTGTGCGGAAATTCAGACAGCAAATGTTTGATGGAGCATACACACGGTCGGACTTTCCGACAACAAGCTCACATCGAACATTTCCCGTCGGAAAATCTGACCGTGTGTACGCGGCACAAAACTATTAAAACTGGGACAGGTCAAGCCCCTTTTTATTTTAATAATTTGTTTTGAAAATTTTCCAGAAAAATACTAGGTACAGGAATGGATAGAGCTAAAAAAAAAAAAAAAAAAAAAAAAAAAAGGAAATTTTAATAGCATTTAATCTACCAATCCAAGAGCTTTGATATTGGCTCTAGGAAAATAAGAGAGCAAAAAGGTGATAGGCGAGGGGGGATAATTTGCTTGGTATCAAGTTGGGAAGTTTAGATTTTAGGTGAATTCTGAAATATGGGAGTTCCATGGTGTATGCAAAGGTAAAGTTACGCTGTAGATTAGACAAGATTTAAAGTACAGAAATATGCACAGCAACTGACTTTGACTTATTGAGTTTCAATCCCGAGAATGCTGCGAATTTCTCTATAGAGTCAAAAAGACAATGTAAAGCGTCATGAGGCAAAGTGATAGTAAACAGAATATTGTCAGCAAACAGTAACATTTTGTTTTCTATTCCTGCTTTTTCCAAGCCTTTGATATCCTTATGTTGTCGTAGATATAAAGCTAGAGGTTCTAATTCTAAGGCAAATACAATGGGGGAATAAAGGGCTTCCCTGTGTTGTCCTGGGGAAGGAAGAGGATTGGAACCCACAATATTGTATAGAGGCAATGGGAACTGAATTTAAATTGCATGTATTCCTAAGATAAAGTATCAAATGCTTTAACTATGTCCATAGAAAAGAGTAGTAGTTCTTGCATGCAGGTATGAGCTATGTGGATTAAATGTTCTTCTAATATTATCGCTGACTTGTCTGATAAAACCAGTTTGATCCTGATGGATTCGTTGAAGGTATTATGATTTAATATTTTATATTGTTATTATATATCAAATTTAGCTAAGCAACATTATTCACGACATTGACAGGCCCTACAAAATATATTTTTGTATGTAAACAGTGAACTGTTTGAATGTCCTGGAAACATTGGATTGGGGGAAATTCAATAAAACTGCTGAGCCACTCTTCTGGCATTAATCATTCTTATTAATGTATTGCGGCAAATTCATCAAGCATTTGCAACACTTTTGGTTCTGACAGAAACTCGTGCACCAAATTCAGGTCATTTTAAAAGGCGCCACTTTTTCACTGTGCCACACTAAAAATAAAATACCAATACTATCTTAAGAAAGTGGAGCTAATTAAGACCAACTTAATAAGAGAGAGAAACTGGTGCAGACGGTCTAGTTTGGTTGTAACAGCGACTTGTGTGCCATATTCAGGTAGTTCTACCTTGCTCCAATAAAATGGATTTAATTAGAACCAACTTTCATTTGGCATACAGACAGATATTTAGCAAAAGTGTTTAGAATTCTAAAAGAGGAATAGCATGCGCCAAATTCAAGTACAAGTCGCAGACAAGTATATGAATTTGGCACATTCTGCACCACTTTTAGAATGTATAAGAGACACTTTCACAAAATCTGTCTTCACCAATTTTTATGAATTCCAGGAATTATCTTGAATTCTGACTAGATGGGGGGGCGTTGATCAATGGGCACCTGCAGATAGCCTCAGATGTCTCCAGCCAACTGATTTCAAGTTAGCTAGCAAATAGATGAGTGGTATTATTTTTGCCATATCTTTTTTCTATCCTATTCAAAGATATCTGGATGCACTCCTGTCTAATATCCGCATTGACATGCACCCACACTCTCAGACTAGGCCTCATGAACAAAACATTGTGAAAATTCAATCATGTCTGCATGCCTGATAGGCCTCTGATGTCTATAGTGATTTTTGCACACAAATATCAGTATTTTTCTGAATCCTGTCATGAACATTTTTGTATCCTTCAGCACTTGTCCCAATGTTAAAAAACCTGTTACTTTTATATTACTCAAATTATAAGCTACTCTATGGCTTTATTAGACGATTTTATTTATCAATGCAATAACTACATTATAAAATATTTTGACAGTCTGTAAGAAGCTCAACACTGTAATTATGACTAGCAAAACCTGAGATAGTAAATCTCAGTTGCCAGTATGAGATAGAATAGGTACTGAGTTAATATTTCCGCTGCAGAGCTATTCGCTGAATCTGCTCATTCATAAAGAGGAGAAAAATCCTAGCTGGTGACAGACCAAAGAGGGCAGATTTGGCTCAGAGTTTTTAAATGACCTTTCTACCTTCCGACTGTAAATTCCAACAAATGAAGTCTTGATAACTGCTAGAAATAACTGTTCCGAGTAAACCAGAAATATTTCCAGTCTAGTGCTTTTTATTGTATTATTTCTAGTTATCAGAGACAACTGAAATTACTTTTGAAAATTTTATTTTAAACAAACAAAAAAAAAATGTAAATGTTCCCCTATAGTGACTTGATTGGAGAAGACTGCATTGAATTAATCAGAATGCAGATTGCTCGTGTTGTCTACAACCAGATCTATTATGCCCTACTAATAATTTACAAGGTCGGAATAACAGCAGTCTTTCTTCCCCAATGTTGGTCCATGGCTTAGAATTATGTTTTAAATTCTTTTTATTATATAAAATAGAGTGCCCTAAAAGTCTAGTACCAAGGTTGGCATGCAGCACATTTAAATGAGTAAAAGTGTATTAAAAACACAGCAAAGTTGGATTTTAAAGCTCAAGTTCTGGTACTATGGTACTACATCTACATCTAATGAGGTGGCTTATACCTTTATCAATACCTGAACCAAGAAGAGGACACATCAAACATGATAGTCTTTGGGTCAGTAAAAGAAAGGAATAACAGCATACTGTCAACAAGCAAGTTTTTTTCTGCTTGTTTGAAACTACAGCACAGGAATAATTCAAATGTAGGCATGTTTAAAGATCAATTTAGTTGATGGCTTTATTTAAAATAAAAAGGAAATTAAAAAGATGTAGCACTAATTTACAAGTATAGATAATATAAAACATGAAGTTGATGCATATAACAAATGATACACTGTACATTAATTGATTTATACATTAATACATTTTTTAGTATTCAAAAATAAGTGTGCAATTTTCACTTTAGAAAATTGTTCAGCTGTTTGTACACATTAAATAAGCATGGGTGGAGCATACTACTGGATAAATATCTGCTTATCCAATTAGCACATAGAGCTACATATTTCAGAACTGTAACATTGGAATATTGTATTAAATGTGCACCTCATTGCAACAAAAAAAGTACAATAAAGCAATTTTCACAATTCTGGTTACTAATTCTTGTCAACTTGTCTTTTCTTTTTATACAGGTTTTAGAGTATGAATTATATATATCAATTGTATGTAATTAAATGATAATCTGCTCTTTAAAAATAGTTAACCGTTCATGAAAGAAAAAGCTTTTCATCAAAGGCGTGCACAACTTTCTCATAGGAAGGAGCATCTTTAAGATTATTAGTCTTGAGTGAAAAATGGTAAGCACATTTATCTGCTTATACAGGTGATATTTTATACAAGACATCATTGGTGATTCTGACCTATATAAAATATTAACAGCATAATTTGATGTATTAAAATAGCAGATTTCACTTACTGTTAACAATGTATAAAGCAGGAGTAGGAAATGTGAAAGATTGTGTGACATTCCCATTGCCATCTTCTGTCTTGTATTGTACTGACTACTGACTGTATTACAGCTCACAGGTGCTATGAAGAATGCAGGTCTGTGTCTGATCCCTCCCTTCCTTCTGTTGATTGAATGGGGGTGGTGGTTCGAAAGGTATATACTGTGAGATACTGGATCCTTACATATATAGACCTTCCTTCTCAAGAAACTGTCGAAGCAAAAGAATGAATGCCTGTGCAACATTGTCAGCCATAGATCCATTTAAAGTGTGTCTATGGTCAAAATATATTCATATATTCTTTTCAACATTGACTTTCAATTATTTCCAGCCTACTCCTATTAATCAGAATGATTATGATACTTGTAAGCTTTGTGAAAATACCCACATTTACCTCCTTCAATTCTGTGACACATGTAGTGCACACCAACAGGAGCCGCTGGTTAGTTCCAAGTTCTCCCAAGTTAGTGTAGTAGCAGCCAGGCAGCACATAGCAACAGTCACTCTTTTGGCTGCACAGTGCATTCTGAGCCCTAATTGGGCAAAGCTTTGCCCAATCAGGGCGCAGTGAATAGCTGGTTGTAGGCTTCCCCATTGACAGCTGAAATAAAAATAGACTTGGCGGCAATTAAAATGTGAAAAATAAAAGGAGTGGGGTCCCCCCAGTTCATACCAGGTCCTTCGGGTCTGGTATGGTTTTTAAGGGGAACCCCATGCCCCTCACAATCCATACCAGATCCTTATCCAAGCATTCAGCCTGGCATGCAGCCTCCTGAACCATACCCGGCCATATGCCCTCAACACAGGGGGGGTGGGTGCTTTGGGCATGGGGGGGCTCTTATCCCCATGTTGATGGGGACTATGGCCTCATTCCCGCAATCCTGGGCTGTGGTTGTGGGGGTCTGCGGGCAGGGGGCTTATCAGAATTTGAAAGTCCCCTTTATCAAGGGGGCCCCCAAATCCCGCACCCCATGTGAATGAGTAGGGGGTACCCCTACCCATTCACCAAAAAAGTGTCAAAAAGTAATAAAAACACAGAGACAGTATTTGACAATTCCTTTATTAAAAAATAAAAAAAAAACAGTGTTCCCCGATGTAGATCCATCATCAATCACGACGTTACCGCTGGATCCAAAAAAGAAAAAAAAGGTTTCATCGTCTACTAAGGAAAACCACCGAATGCCTGGCTTGCCGTTTGACAGTTCTTAAATAGGTAAGGGGTGGAGCCACCTGGTGACATCGCCCCCCCCATGTGACGTCACAGACCAGTGCATTCTGGTTGCCAAAAATACTGTATATCACCAGTATCAGCATTTTCTGCCTGGGCTCTTCTGAGTGTTGGTCTTCAGCCGTTTTAATCGGTTGGTGCGGGATGATGCCAGTCCCGCGTATGTGCAGGAGTTCTCTATTCTACAGAAGACTGTAAGCAGACAGGCAGGTTTCATTTATTGCAGAAGAGACATTGCACATCTTTTCTGCAATAAACAGCCTGCCTGCTCGCACTTTTTAATTTTAGACTTTAGTTCCACTTTAAGTCTAGGGGTGGAAGAATATAATGCAATATTTAACTTATCCCTTGCTCTGACAGGGTTTTTCCATTCTGTTCAACCTTCTCTCTGAAGTGATCTCTGACATCATAAAATGTGTAGGACCAATATTCCTGCATTGCATGTGAAGGCAGCCAGGCCCGCACACAACTTGGGGATCAGAGGGGAGAGCTCCATAACTTGCCATAGTAAGAAATAAGGCATTTAAACCCTTGCAGTCAAAGGTTTTTTTTAATGGTGGCTGGAGTTGAGCTTCAATTATGATCAATATTCACTTTTCTCTCTTCAGAATACATAAAAAAGAGAGGGAAAGGTGCAACACAAAAAGCTACATTAGTGGCCCACAATTTGGCCACCCCACCACATGCTTGACAGGCAGTGCTCATTGGGGAATGGCACTCCACATTTTTCTTCTCAAGCTACTCAAGGTGCCCCTCCTTATTATTGTAAGGTCTTGTTCACATGGGCATACCTAAAGCTAAACTGCATCTTTTTATATACTTTCTAGCTTGGTCCATACAAACTATGTTCCTCAATAACATGTGAGGCCAATGGATGTTCAGTATAAACTATATGTAGCTGCAGCTACATACAACTTACCACACTGTGTTCCAGGTTCGAGCCGAGACTTTCAGTCTTCCAGTATCACAGTGGCGCTCAGCCATTCAGAGTAAGTGATGTATTCTATCAATGAATACAGAGTTTCCTCTTATTGGCTGAGTTAGAGAATTGGGCTGATGATGTCACAACCCAACCAATCCTGTTTCTTCTTGCTGGAGGCTGCCATTTTGCTGAAGCCCAGGGCCCCTGAGCAGCAGTAAATCTTTCGACTGTCAGCAGATTGGCCTCCAGTTTCTCTGATTTTGGGGACAATGCCAAAAATAGAGAACAACCGAGCAGAGCAGTGTATTACTGGATTTTAATCAGTATAGGCACTTATTTTTTTATGTTTTACACAGCTATACCTGCAAAACTGGCCAGCCTGAAGTGATCTAGCAGGACTTCATTTCCTGACTAAAGTTCCACTTTAAAGTGGTGCCCAGGGCACATGCCACATGTTCCACACCCTGGATATGCCATTGAGAGTCAGCAATCTTAGTACAGAAGAGGAGCCTGTATACGGTACGGTACAAGACTGAGGGCTCATTCACACTGCACGCATGCTAAACACTTCATTTTACAGTACAGTCAGCTGTCAGTTATGGGTTGTAGTCAGCTGCAGTGGGAAGGTGGTTTGATGTGCATTTCCTTTCATCAGAATGGGGTAGATTTACTAAAGCTGGAGCACTCTGAATCTGGTGCAGCTGTGCATGGCATCCAATCAGCTTCTAACTTCAGCTTGTTCAATTAAGCTTTGGCAATAAAGCCTGGAAGCTGATTGGTTCCTATGTAGAAGTGAGCCTGATTTTGCACTCTCCAATTTTAGTAAATAAACCCCACTGTTTCTGTTTTTTCTTTTTTAACTTTATTTGATGTTTACAAAGTGATGCTTCATTCATGTCACAGTGCAGTATGTTATGCTGTTGTTGAGTTGAGTTGAGTGGTATCTTGATATAGCGCTCATTTACCCCGTAGGATCCCGATGCGCTTATTGTCGGGATCGTGTTGTGTCACAACATGTTGTGCGTTGATATGCAATGCCTTACTCTGTGCTGTGGTAAAATGCTGTTTAACTTCTTACCCCAGCTCAGTGCACCGCACCTCTGGCCTGTGTTGCAGTGAGTCATGGATCCGCAGTAATGTTTGTCTGTCAATTTACTTCTCCATGTGTTCAGCTTAAAGACCAGCCGCCCTTCACCTGGCTGCTTAAGTAATCTCCCCTCAAAGCATGGCTCCACCCCAGCCCCTATCTCTATATTAACCCGTGCACCCCAAGTAGGGTTGCCACCTTTTCTTCAAGCCAAACCTGAACATTTTAGCGGCACACAGGAATTTTTTTTTTTTTGTATATATTTTGTGATTAAACAATATTTCAAATCATGTGGAGTTAATCCACTATCATTCAAAATATTTTTTTTCACATTTGAATGAATAGAATTATAGGGGAAGGAGTGCACTATGCACAGAGTTCTGCATTCAGGAGTGCATTGTGCACAGAGTGCAGGGTTCAAGAGTGCCTTACATTCAGAGTGCAGGGTATAAACGTGTCATTCAGAGTGTAGGGTCCAAAAGTGTGTTACATTTAGAGTGCGGGGTTCAGGATTACGTTACGTTGAGAGTGTGGGGTTCAGGAGGGCGTTACGTTGAGAGTGCGGGGTTCAGGAGGGCGTTACGTTCAGAATGTGGGGTTAAGGAGGGCGTTACGTTCAGAGTGCAGGGTTCAGGAGGGCGTTACGTTCAGAGTGCGGGGTTCAGGAGGGCGTTACGTTCGTGTGCGTGGTTCAGGAGGGCGTTATGTTCAGTGTGCGGGGTTTAGGAGGGCGTTACGTTCAGAGTGTGGGGTTCAGGAGTGCGTTATGTTCAGATTGAAGGGTTCAGGATTGCTTATGTACAGAGTACAGGTGTGCATAAATCACAGGCCAGTGTATAACGTCCCTGTCCCCAAATTTCTGCCCCCTCCTCCCAGTGCAGAGCGCCCCTCTCTTTCTCTTCCAGACCTTTCTCCTCCTTTCTGTTCAGTGCAGCACTCCTCTACCCCACAGCACTGGCTTTAGGAGTTGCCGTTGGCGCGAGGCTGGAGTGTGCATTACCCGCCCCGCCCCCTGCTTCTCCTCCTCCTCTGTTGTAGATGCAGGGAGAGCAGGGAGGATTGAGTGTGCCGCCGGAAGAGAAGAGAAGCTGCAGCCGTGACAAGCTAGGAAGTGCACTGGGAGCCAGAGTTAGGGGCAGAGCTGGAGCGGCTTTTTTCCTCCCCCTATGCATGCGTAACTGCGATCATTGGGGGGGGGGAGAGGGCAGAGAGCCGGGAGACCTGGACCTGGAGCCAGACCGCAGCTAAATCCATCCCCACCACTAGGGGCCTCTGCTGAACAACACCCGCTGGCTCTTACATTCTGTGCCCTGGGAAATGTCATGCTCTAGCTCCCAGTGTAATTCGTGTTGGTACTCTAGAATACCTGCTCTCCTGAATCTCCTAGAGCTCCATTCGTAGCAGTCAGCCGTAGGGTCCACTACCTTGCGGTGCACTCCTGACCCCAACGGGGTGCATCTGTCACCTGGATTCAGGTGACCTGACACAGTGCAAAAGGGGCAAATTGAAAAAAATTCTATTTGCTGAACTATGTGCGATCGAGCCCTGAAACTCTGGAGTTCTGCTTTAGGGGCTATATATATAATATATATATATATATATATATATATATATATATATATATATATATATATATATATATATACACACTGTATTCAGTTTAGCTAGATCTTGTTCTTCTCTTCCTAATATACTAACAGGCAGGCAGGTGTTTTTACAGTATTTCCAGTTACTGTTCTGTGTACCCTGCACAGTTGCACCTACAGTATAGCTACCTGAAGCCAGGTGCTTGTGTAGGCTCTTGAAGTATTTCCAGTTACTGTACTGTATACCCTGCACAGTTGCACCTACAGTATAACTACCTGAAGCCAGGTGCTTGTGTAGGCTCTTGACGTATTTCCAGTTACTGTTCTGTGTACCCTGCACAGTTGCACCTACAGTATAGCTACCTGAAAGCAGGTGCTTGTGTGGGCTCTTGACGTATTTCCAGCTACTGTACTGTGTACCCGGCACAGTTGCACCTACAGTATAACTACCTGAAGCCAGGTGCTTGTGTAGGCTCTTGACATATTTCAAGTTACTGTACTGTGTACCCTGCACAGTTGCACCTACAGTATAACTACCTGAAGCCAGTTGCTTGTGTAGGCTCTTGACGTATTTCCAGTTACTGTACTGTGTACCCTGCACAGTTGCACCTACAGTATAACTACCTGAAGCCAGGTGCTTGTGTAGGTTCTTGATGTATTTCCAGTTACTGTACTGTGTACCCTGCACAGTTGCACCTACAGTATAGCTACCTGAAGACAAGTGCAGGTGTTCTCATACTAATAATACTACAGGCAGGCAGTTAGGGGTGCAACGGATCAAAAAACTCACGGTTCGGATCGTTCCTCGGATTAGGAGTCACGGTTCGGATCATTTTCGGATCAACAAAAAAAAATCTCCCCCACTGTAATATCCACAATTTCCCTATTGGCAGGGTGTGGCAGAGTATTGGCAGAGTATTGCAGGGTATTGGCAGGGTATATTGGCAGAGTATTGGCAGAGTATTGACAGGGTATTGGCAGACTATTGGCAGGGTATTGGCAGAGTATGGCAGAGTATTGGCAGGGTATGGAAGAGTATTGTCAGGGCATTGCAGAGCATTGTCAGGGCATTGCAGAGTATTGGCAGGGCATTGCAGAGTATTGGCAGGGCATTGCAGCAGGGTATTGCAGAGTATTGGCAGAGTATTGGCAGGGCATTGCAGAGTATTGGCAGGGCATTGCAGAGTATTGGCAGGGCATTGCAGAGTATTGGCAGGGTATTGCAGAGTATTGGCAGGGTATTGCAGCAGAGAATTGCAGCAGAGAATTGCAGAGTATTGGCAGGGCATTGCAGAGTATTGGCACTGCTGCCATCCGATCTCTCCCCTCCACTGTACAGATCAGTACACAGAGGGGCGAGAGGAACCGGTGTCATGACATGACGCCGGTTTGTTACAAGTGATCGCTCCGTCATTTGACGGAGCGATCACGTGCTAAATGGCCCCCGGGTGTACCAAGATGGCCGCCGCTCTGGAGCGAAGCCGAAGCGGCGGCCTTTCCTATGGCCAAGGCCACAGAGCGCTCCGCGGATCGCGGGTGTCCCGTACGGATCAACCTCCGCGGATCAGATCACGGATCAATGACGATCCGTTGCACCCCTACAGGCAGTTGATTCTGCTAGCTGCAGTATAATCGGTATATATATACATACCAGTTTTGTGCAGTTACATCTCACTGCAGGCCAATAGTATGTCTGGAAGGCCAACAAGGAGAGGGAGACAGTCATAAGCCAATAAAAGAGGGCAAGCAGGTTCTGTGTCTAGAGGCAATAGTGCTGGTCGTGGACACGGTGCATCCTCATCAGCACGGGGCCGTTTCACACGCTTGGCCTTTTTTTCAGCACCTGGCTGTGTTGAGCCACAACATGCGGAAGACTTGGTCGAGTGGATAACCAAGCCATCCTCATCCTCTCTCACCCAGGCTCAGGGTACTTTTGTCTGGCAAAGCAGCTGCCAATGCGGCCTCTTCCCTCGGCTCAATGGCATCAGTGACTCCTTGTGATGTATACAAAGAGCGCAGCGCTGGATTTAAATATGCAGTGAAAAACAGCAAAATTAATTGTTCAAATAAAAAACTGAGCTTAGTAATCTTCAAATAATGTCCATAAAATGCAAAAATATAAGTGATTAAATGTCCGTGAAGCACAAAGAACCAATCTGGATGTCTAACTTCCACCGCTGTGAGGCCCGTCACCAGAAGAATTAAAGGCTTACCAGACCGCCTTTCTTTAAAGGCATGAATCAATCGCCACCATGGATGCTGTCCCTCTCCTGGCTGGATCCTGCTGTGAGGCACCGGATGGTTGATCCCAAATCTGTCAGCCGCGAAGGAGCGCCAATCTCAATAGCAATCTCAATAGCGTGAGTATCCGAAAAAAAGGGGGAGAAATGCTCCAATGGTGTAGTAATTAATGGTTCCTTTTATTAAAAAAAAAGCCTAAAAGGCATTTACCAATACAGCAATCCTTGCAAGGAGTATTAAAACAAATCCGATAGATAATGAAAGTACGCGCATGCGCAGTCCGTGCGTACGTGTCTACCCTACGGCCGTTTCGTCAGAAATGACGTCATCAGGGGCACGCCTACACGTCCGCGCATGCGCTTTAAGTACCCGAGCGGCGAGGCGAAGATACTCAGCCATTGGTTGTATAATTAGTAAAGTTTGGAGACAGCTGAAGCATCATCACTGATGTTGGTACTGATATGCTTTCTTAGATCCCATCTAGTGCCATCTTGTGGACAATTTAGATAATACTCTAAATTTAAATTAGGTCTGGTATTTAAACCTATTGAAATAGAAAAATTACAAAAAATATATATAAAAAAATATAGGCTGAAAGACAATTCGCATCCCCCTTCGAGTGGGAAACATTTCTTATGATATTTTCTATCGTTGAAATTAAAATAAAATTTCAAAAATTACATTTAAAATTCAAATTAAAACCATCAAAGAATGATGTTACAAACTAAAATTGTGGTCATAACACACACATTATTTTACTAGAGGCTAAACGTTTTAAATGAGGAAAAACATCCAAACATAGGACGATATCCCCTACATAGGAGAATTTAGTACAAACCAAATGACCCAATAACAAAGATTTATTATATATAAGGTCATTTGCTATGTACAGAAAATAGTGTTGGCCAAAGAGTATGGAGGGGACACTCTAAACCCCCAGTGGGCGGGGAGAGGGAGGGGTTAAGAGCTTATTAACTATTGTTAACAAAGCAATTAATGTCCCACTCCACATTCAACCCTGTAGGGACATGACAACCCAATCTATATATCCAGTTGGTCTCACTTCTGGAAATACTGCGTTTACCGTTACTTCCTCGCCAATGAGGTATGTATTTTTCAAGGGCTAGAAACGTGGTCCCCGTAGGGTCCCTTCTATGTTTCAGATCATAATGTTTTGAAACATTATGTTTGTCAAAGCCTTCCCTAGCCCCACCACGTCCTCCTGAGGAGTCCCCGAACTGTTTGATCACAGTGTTGGATACATGCTCCAGGAGGATGCCCAACATTTTGAAGGCTCCGATGATGGTACTCAGCTAGAGGAAGGCAGTAACGTGAGCCCAGACAGAGGGGGTGCCCAAGAAGGACAGCAATCTGGCAGTCATGTTCCAACTGCTGCAGCATACTGCCAGGTTTGCTCCAGTGATGAGGAGGGAGGGGATGATGAGGTCACTGACTCCACGTGGGTGCCTGATAGGAGAGAGGAGGAGGAGGAGGAGGCACATCACCAACGAGGCAGGATGCCCTCCAGGGGCCAGCCTAAGGGCAGCACACTGACTGCATCACACCGCAGAGCTCCGCATGTGCAGGGCGCTGCTGTCTCTGCGCGTTATTCCAAAAGTTCTTTGGTGTGGGCCTTTTTTGAGACGAGTGCATCAGATCCCACCGCTGCTATCTGCAACATATGTCTCAAGCGTATCTCGCGTGGCCAAAACATCTCCCGCTTGGGCACCACATGCTTGACCAGACATATTTTGACCTGCCATGCAGTTCGTTGGCAAGTGTACCTAAAAGACCCACACCAAAGAACAAAGAGGACCTCTCCTTGCTCCTCATCAGCTGGGATCTCCAACCCCACTATACCTTCAGTCCTCTCTGAGACCTGCACTGAGAGGAATGAAGGTGTAGAATTAGGTGTGTCACAGCCAAGTACTTGCGGGCAATCTGCTATCGGTACACCGACGTCAGATTGTACCAGGCAAATTTTCCTGCCCCAGCTGCTGCACCGCAGAAAGAAGTTCGTTCCCAACCATCCACATGCCCAGCGGTTGAATGCTAGCAAAATTGCTAGCACTTCAACTGCTACCTTTTCAGTTGGTAAACTCTGCCCCCTTTCGTGAGTTTGTGGGAAGTGCGGTTCCTCAGTGGCAGGTTCCCAAACGCCACTTTTTCTCACGGAAGGCGATTCCGGCTCTCTACCGGCATGTGGAGGGGACAGGAGCCATACTGGGGTAGAGATTCTGTCAGCTCTGCAGGGGCAGGTTTAGAGGTGGTTGAGGCCACGCCAACTTAAGGCATGAATGGTGGTTTGCGACAATGGCACCAACCTCCTCTCCGCCCTCCGACAGAGACAACTGACCCATGTGCCCTGTTTGGCTCACTTCCTTAATTTGGTGGTGCAGCGGTTCTTGGGCAGGTACCCGGGCTTACAGGATGTCCTGAGGCAGGCCAGGAAAGTCTGTGTGCATTTCCGCCGGTCATATAATGTCAGTGCCCGGCTGGCAGACCTCCAAAAGGCATTTAACCTGCCCAAGAACCGCCTAATCTGCGTCATGCCCACCAGGTGGAACTCAACGTTGGCCATTCTGCAGTGGCTGCACATGCAGCAGAGGGCCATCAATGACTACCTGGCAACTATGGCACCAGGACAGGGTCAGGGGAGCTTGTTTTTTTCCCCCATGCCAGTGGGCCATGATCAGGGATGCATGCACTGTCCTGTCACCATTTGAGGAGGCCACGAGGATGGTGAACAGTGACAGTGCATGCATCAGTGACACTGTCCCCCTTGTCCACCTGTTGGAGCACACGCTGCGTGGAATAATGGACAGGGCACTTGAGGCAGAACAGAGGCAGGAAGAGGAGGACTTCCTTAGCTCTCAAGGCCCCCTTTATCCAGACAGTGTTCCTGCATGCCCGTCAATCACACAGGAAGAGGACGAGGAGGAGGAGGAGGATTGTGCCAGCATGGAGGTGGAGCCTGGCACTCAGCATCAGCAGCAGTCTTTAAGGAATCATTTACAGTCCCAAAAAACCCATGGACTTGTACGTGGCTGGGAGGAGGTGGCTGCGGATCATGTTGTCCTTAGTGACCCAGAGGACTCCGGACTGAATGCATCAGCAAACCTACGCTGCATGGCCTCCCTGACCCTGCAAAGCCTGCGGAAGGATCCTTGTATTCGTGGTATCTAGGAGAGGGATCAATACTGGCTGGCAACCCTCCTTGATCCATGTTACAAGAGTAAGGTTGCAGACCTTATCTTTCCATCGCAGAGGGAGCAGAGGATGAAATATCTTCAGGAGGCCTTGCAGAAAGGTCTGTGCAATGTGTTCCCAGAGACTGGGAGGTTACAAACTCCTGTTCCTGGACAACGTGTTGCTGAGGCTTCGGTCAGTCAAAGAAGGAGCGGTGGAGAAGGTGGCCATCTCAAGATGCGTTCAGACAATTTTTTAGCCCGCAGCCCCAAGGTATGATTGGTTCCAGCAACCATCGCCAGCATCTGGTTTACATGGTACAGGAATACCTAGGGGCAAGATCTGACTTGGACACTTTTCCCACCAAAAATCCTCTGGGTTACTGGGTCTTGAGAATTAATCACTGGCCAGAGCTTGCACAGTATGCAATTGAGCTACTGGCCTGTCCTGCATCCAGCGTTCTTTCAGAACGCACATTCAGTGCTGCTGGAGCCTTTGTAACCGATCACAGGGTGCGCCTGTCCACTGAATTGGTCGATCGACTGACCTTCATAAAAATGAATCTGTCTTGGATCACCACCAGATACCAAGCATCTGATGCTGATGTAAACGAATACATTTTTTTAAAAATGTCAGATCCCTTCAAGACTGCCTATGCTGATGCTGAGTGACTATCCTGTTAGCTGAGTGACTATCCTCTTCCTCCTCAATGATCATGCTGATAGCTTGTAAGAATATTTTTGTTTCTGGGCGCCGCCACCAGTGGCTAAAGCCCAATTTTTTAGCCCCTGTTTTACAGGGGTGTGTAATTACAATTTTTGATGCAATTCTTTGCAGCAGGGCTCGTTCCTGTGCTCCAACTAGAGTATCTGTGAGGGGTTGCAGTGTTGTGGCACCAGCATCAGTGCCTAAGGCCCAATTTTTCTGTCCCTGTTCAACAGGGACATGTAATTACAATTCTTGATCTAATATTTCACAGCAGGGCCTTTTCCAGTGCCCACCAAGAGTAACTGTGAGGACTTACAGTGTTGTGGCACCAGCAAAACCACCACCACCACCACCACCAAAGGCCCAATTTTTCTGCCCCTGTGCAACAGGGGCATGTAATTACAATTCTTGATCTAATATTTCACAGCAGGGCCCGTTCCAGCACCCACCAAGAGTAACTGTGAGAACTTACAGTGTTGTGGCACCAGCACCACCACCACCATCACCAAAGGCCCAATTTTTTCGCCCCTGTTCAACAGGGGCATGTAATTACAATTCTTGATCTAATATTTCACAGCAGGGCCCTACAGTGTTGTGGCAACACCAACACCTAAGGCCACAATTTCTGCAGAGTACATAGGGCAGGCCCCTACTTTCAAACATCCAACTTACAAACGACTCCTACTTGCAAACGGAAGGAGACAACAGGAAGTGAGATGAAATCTACCCCTAGAAAGGGAAATTCTCTCCTGTAAGAGTTAATATGGGAAAAACGTTTCTCCTTTCCACTGATGCTTTATCACCAATCCTTGTTTCACTAAAAACCCCAAATTTTCTAAAAACATTTGTCATTGTGACAGAAAGTGAGGTGAAATCTTCTGAAGAGGAGCACAGACAGCAAAACAAATGTCAAAGGGGTGATAACCCTTCCCTATATTTTCCAAAAAGCTTAAAAATAGATTTTTTGGCTGGAGCTACACTTTAAAAATGTACCAGTTCAAAATTACAAAAAGATTCTACTTAACAACAAACCTACAGTCCCTGTCTTGTTTGCACCGCCTGTATACTGCTGTTCAGAGTATATAGGGCCTGGAGGCCCCACGCCTTTCCTTTTTTTAATTTGGGTGCGGGGTTCCCTTTAATATCCATACAAGACCCAAAGGGCCTGGTAATGGACTGGGGGTAGGGTACCCATGCCGTTTGTCTCACTGATTTTCATTCATATTGTCGGGAAACCGACATTACATTAAAGCCGCAAGCAGTTTTAAATGACTTTTATTCCTTTAAAAATGACATTTTGTGCAGGGACTGTTCTAAGCACGGGAAACACGCGCCACTTTACAGGCATACTATAGACACCCCCCAGGGGTGGGCGGTGGTTTTATTGGCCAGCTCCCTTGTCCTTCTGTAATGGCGGTGGATTCACCGCTGGGGACTCCTGATGTGAGGGGGGGCTCCCCTGGGGACTCCTGATATGAGGGGGGCTCCCCTGGGGACTCCTGATATGAGGGGGGCTCCCCTGGGGACTCCTGATATGAGGGGGGCTCCCCTGGGGACTCATGATGTGAGTGGGGGGCTCCGCTGAGGACTCCTGATGTGAGGGGGGATCCCCTGGGGACCCCTGATGTGAGAGGGGGCTCCGCTGAGGACTCCTGATGTGAGGGGGGCTCCCCTGGGGACTCCTGATGTGAGGGGGCTCCCCTGGGGACTCCTGATGTGAGGGGGGCTCCACTGGGGACTCCTGATGTGAGAGGGGGCACCGCTGAGGACTCCTGATGTGAGGGGGGCACCGCTGAGGACTCCTGATGTGAGGGGGGGCTCTGCTGAGGACTCCTGATGTGAGGGGGGGCTCCCCTGGGGATTTCTAATGTGAGGGGGGGCTCCGCTGAGGACTCCTGATGTGAGAGGGGGCTCCGCTGGGGACTCCTGATGTGAGGGGGGCTCCGCTGAGGACTCCTGATGTGAGGGGGGCTCCGCTGGGGACTCCTGATGTGAGGAGGGGCTCCGCTGGGGACTCCTGATGTGAAGGGGGCTCCGCTGGGGACACCTGATGTGAGGGGGGCTCCGCTGTGGACTCCTGATGTGAGGGGAGCTCCGCTGGGGACTCCTGATGTGAGTGGGGGCTCCGCTGGGGACACCTGATGTGAGGGGGGGGTTCTGCTGGGGACACCTGATGTGAGGGGGGGCTCCGCTGGGGACTCTGGTGTGAGGGGGGGCTCCGCTGGGGACTCCTGGTGTGAGGGGGGTTCCGCTGGGGACTCCTGGTATCGGGGGGGTTCCGCTGGGGACTCCTGGTGTGAGGGGGGCTCCGCTGGGGACATCTGATGTGAGGGGGGCTCCGCTGGGGACATCTGATGCAAGGGGGGCTCCGCTGGGGGCACCTGATGCAAGGACGGACTCTGCTGGGACACCTGATGCAAGAACGGACTCTGCTGGGGGCACCTGATGCAAGGACGGACGGCTGGTGGCAGGCGACGTGGCAGGTGACACGCTCAGGGATCCCACTGATTCAGCATTATGGTGAGTTGAATGATTTCATTTTATATTACAATGTAATAATAGAAATAATGCGCTTTAATCATCCTGACACCATAACAACCATGGTGCCGCGATGATTGAAGTGCTAACACCAGGTGTTTGGAGTATCTTTATCTGCTGATTGTTAAACTTTCTAGAATACACATATTGCTATTGTTGTGTAGGATCTGGGGCCGCTGTCCCTCCATCCCTCTCCCACCCTTTTCCTCTCCATCCCTCATTTATTTCAGACTCTAACCACACCCTTTGAGCCACGCCCATTTAAGACACGCCCACCATTCCACGTAAACAACGCCCATTTTTGGACGCGTTACGCGTTTTTCTTTTCCCCTGTGCCACGCCCACAAATGCATGCCCCCACCCCCTAATTATTACAAGACTCTGCCTACAGCCAAAAAAGTGTCCCTAAAAATTATTTTACAATGTTGGCAACTATGCCAATGATTCATGGCTGGGACCAATTACAGCCCAGAGCCCTGTGTCGACAATCAACACAGGACTCTGTACAGAGGGAAAGATTTCTCTATGTTTCTTATGAGAAACAAAGAGATCTGTTAGTAAAAGCAGCACATAATACACACAGTACACATTGTTGGGCACACATTTAAACCCTTGATCGTCGAGATGTTAACCCCATCCCAGCCATTGTCATTAGTAAAGTGACAGTATATAGCAGCGTTTCACAACCTCAGTCCTCAAGGCGCCCCAACAGGTCATGTTTTCAGGCCTTCCATTATTTTGCACAGGTGATTTGATCAGTTTCACTGCCTTAGTAATTACCACAGCTGTTTCATCTGAGGGAAATCCTGAAAACATGACCTGTTGAGGCGCCTTGAAGACTGGAGTTGAGAAACACTGGCATATAGTATTAGCACTGATACCTGTATTAGTGTCACTGGTGATATCAGTGGCTGTTAGTCAGTTCCCCCTCGGTGTCAGTTAGTGTCACATTGTCCACCGCAGTCCCATTATAAGTCGATGATTACCGCCATTAGTAGTATTAAAAAAAAAAATCCAATATAAATACCATAGTTTGTATACACTATAACTTTCATGCAAACTAATCAATATACACTTATTGGGATTTTTTTTTTATCAAAAGACATGTAGCAGAATACATTTTGCCCAATATTTATAAAGAAATTTAAATTTTTTTATTGGATATGTTTTATAGCAGAAAGTAAAAGAATTGTTTCTTCTTTTTTCATTTATATCGCAAAAAAATAAATAAAAATAAAATAATAATAATAATAATTAAGAAACCCAGTGGTAATCAAATACCACCAAATGAGCTCTATTTGTGTGAAAAAAAATAAATATAAATTTTGTTTGGGCACAGCATTGCATGACCATGCGATTACCAGTTAAAGTAGTTCAGTGCTAAATAGCAAAAAAATGGCCTGGTCATGAAGGGGGCAAAACCTTCCCGGAGCTGATGTGGTTAAACAAAACATTCCAAACACCAGTTTTCTTACTACACGGTGTGTCAAGTAATGATATTCCTCCTTCCTCACTCTCAGTTAGTGGAAATGACACTTCCTGGAAATCATTTCCTCTATGAGTGGGTATACTGAGCTCGCAGCGGCCATTTTGTCGGAGACCGCTTAGGCGACAGAAATGCCTGTACTTCCTTTCTAGTGCCTGAAGGATTTTTAGATGCAGAGGCGTGACGTGAATGGATGTCATATTAACTCAGAAAGGCCTAAAGAGCGGTTTTGAAAGGGAAGTTGTTTGTGAGAAGTTGGCTTCTTCTGGCAGCTAATATGTCGGAGAGGGGACTGAAGGAGACGGTGTGGCAGAGTGAGTATGCTGTATGGTGATGTGGCGGCCTACATGGGCTTGTAAGAGCCGATATCTCATCTATCACTGGCTGAGCAATACATTCTCCTCAGACTGCAGTATCGCTCCATAGACAGAACGAGTCATGTTCTGCTATTTCTATCCCAGAGGGAGGTGACATGAGAGGGCTGCAGACAGTCCATAATAACTCACCTTCCACTACAAGCAGTGTCCTGAGGGGCTGTCCTGAGGGGCTGTCCTGTGTACTCCATGCCAGAGCAAACCATTCATCACAACATATGAACAATCTGCTGCAGGATTCTCTATAGTTCTATGCAATGTTATCTAAGCTCCATTCACACCTCAGCGTTTCGGGAATGCAGTAGTCGTGTTTATACCTGTTTTATGTGCATTTTGCTCCACACTCTGCACAGCAAGCGCACTTTATGTTCTCATTTTCTGCATATGTTTAACCACTTGCTTACTGGGTACTTAAACACCCCTCCTGCCCAGACCATTTTTCAGCTTTCAGCGCTGTCACTCTTTGAATGACAATTGCGCGGTCATACAACACTGTACCCAAATTTAATTTTTATCATTTTTTTTCACACAAATAGAGCTTTCTTTTGGTGGTATTTAATCACAGCTGGGGTTTTATTTTTTGCTAAACAAACCAAAAAAATGTAAAATTTTGAAGAAAAAAAAAAAAAAAAATCACGTGTCATAGTTTGTTATAAAATTTTGCAAACGGGTGATTTTTCTCCTTCATTGATAGGTGCTGATGAGGTGGCAGTGATGGGCACAGATAAGGTGGCACTCATGGCCACTGATGGGTGGCACTGTGGGCACTAGTAGGTTGCGCTGGTAGGTGGCACAGGTGGGCACAGATGAGCTAGCGGGAGCTCTCCTTGATCAGGACCGATGTCCCTTTGAGAGCCGCCGGTGATCAGCTTTTTTTTTCCCTCCTCACGCTGTCAGTGCGAGGAGAAAAAATAGCCGATTACCGCCTCTGTTTTCATTGGCTGACAGCTGATCATGTGGTTAGGGGTTAGGATCGACCCCTTACTCTGATCTGTGATCAGCTGAGTCTCATAGACTCGCTGATCAAAGAGCGTGGCGCGTGTGCCCTGCAGGGGGAGCGCAGGCCGCTCGGGCACGGGAGGATGTCAATAGACATACTCCCGGCAAAGTAGGTCCGTGCTGTAGCTGTCATTTGGTCTATAGTGCGGATCAGAAGAGGTTAAAAAAACAAATTAGGCTTCAAGATTACGCAACTTTTTTTTGGGGGAGGTGAGAAAAGGACTTTATTTTTTTTTATATATATCTTCTTTTTTTTTTTTTGTTTTTTTTTTTTTAGTTGCTAGCACATTTGCACTTTGTGGTAATTGCTTTTTTTTTTTTTTTTTTTTTTCAAATTATACTTTATTCAAACACAAAGAAGGGTACAACTCCATCACATAAAGGACAAAGTAGGCTTACATAGCTCATCAGGGGTCATCACATCATGTAGGTCCATCATTTACTATTGAGATTATGATGAATCCCATATATTTTAGCACTTTCAATACTATATGTCAAGTAAACCTTATCTGAAATAAAATAAAATAAGGATGATTGGAGCTATCCCCCTCATTTTTCATTTTCAATACATAGAGAAGAAGAAGAAACAGAAAGAGGTCAGAAATTAGAGAGATGAAGAAAGAAGAGATAGGGGGGGATAGGAAAAAAAAAAAAAAAAAGGGGGGGAGGTGGGGGGGAAAGGATATATAGGGAAGGGGGGGAGGGGCTGTGCATATGAGATATATCTGGAGAAGGTGGATGTCCCAAGGGGTGTCTAATGTATAGAGCCATCAGCATTAAATTGTTAAGGTCGGTGGGGCCCAGCTACATAGAGGGTTCTTTTATCACCTATTTGTCACTCCCCAAAAGTAGCTGTCCCTCATCAGAGTATATAAACATATTCCATCTAGTCCAGGTTTCAGAGAATTGTTCATTTCGATTTTTCGCAGTCAGAATCAAATCTTCCATTTGTTTGATATCCTCCACTTTCCTGATCCACGTACTCACTGAGGGGGGTCGTGTGGACTTCCACAATAGAGGGATACACGCTTTGGCCCCGTCCAGTAAGTGCCGTATTAGTGATTTTTTATACACTTTACTCGATGAGTGAGCAGCGTGGAGCAGGAAGAGAGCCGGGTCATTTGAGACTTGACGTTCTGTGAATTTCTGGACAATGGACTGAACAGTCTTCCAGAACTGCTCCAGCAGGGGGCAGCTCCAAAAGATGTGGAGAATGGTACCTCTCTCCCCCTGACATCTCCAGCACCTGTCTGAGGAGGAAGGAAATATCTTATGTAATTTTGCAGGAGTATTGTACCATCGCGTTAACAACTTGTAGTTCGTTTCTTGCATTTTCGTGCAGATCGAGGATTTATATGTAAAATGTATGATATTCTGTTTTTGACGTGTCGTTAGTGTGCATTGTAAGTCTCGCTCCCAGTCCTCTATGTAGTGCAATTTGAAGTCATTAGGTGGTGTAATGAGCAACTGATATGTGGCAGACAGGGCATGAGGCATAATATCTTCCTCTGAGCAGTAAATCTCGTACGTCGTCAGATTTTGGTCAAAACTCCTGGGGGGCGGTAATGTTCCAAGGAAATGGTTGAGCTGTGCAGCTCTCCAGAAATCTAAGTGGTATGGGCCTGATGGGGACATCAGTTCAGCTACTGTAGGCCATTTGCCGTTCGATATAAAGTGGGAGGCCTGAAATAGTTTCAATTCCCTCAAGGATTGAAAGACCGGGTCCGTGTATCCTGGGGTGAATTCTGGCGTTCCTAAAATCGGACGTAGTGGGGATGTGGGGGATATAAGCCGAAATTTCGTGAAAAGAGCCGAACATATGCGTATGGTCACTCCTATCAAAGGGTGAGCTTTTACATTTCTTGGGAGACTATCATAGCACCAGGGGGCTCTGTCCAGGGGGATGTCACTTTGGGTTTGTTCCAGTCTAGTCCACTGTTTAGTAGTCTGGTGGCGGTTCCAGTCTATAAGTCTGGTCAAGTGTGTAGCGTAGTAGTATTTACGAAGGTCTGGGACCGCTAGTCCTCCATACATTTTGGGCATAGTGAGGAGCCGTCTTGCTAGTCTGGGTCTTTTATGAGCCCAAATAAAGTCAAAGAATAGGGTATTAATCTGGTCAAAATAGGAAGATGGTATTTGAATCGGCAGAGCTTGTAATAAATACAGGAACTTGGGAAGAATAGACATCTTCAGGATGTTGCATCTCCCAAACCACGAGTGTAGGCCTGTATGCCATCTATTTAGTAAGGCTCTGACCGAGGTCAGCAACGGGGGGAAATTTAGTGCAAATATCCTGGATAGTTTGGGAGGGATGTGGGTACCTAGGTACTTTAGGGCCGTGGTGGTCCATTTAAATTGGAAATTATCTTTAAGGGAAGCAAGCAAACGTGGTTGGACTCCTATACCCATAGCCTCTGATTTAGTGAGATTAATTTTCAGGTTGGATAAACTACCATATGTTCTAAATTCGTGTAATAAATTTGGAAGGGAGATTGCTGGGTTAGTAAGTGTGAATAGCATGTCATCCGCATACGCGGTTACTTTCTGATGGGAGTCACCCATCCTAACCCCAGTTATGTCTGGATTAGATCTTATGGTACACAGGAAGGGTTCCAGAGACAGGGCGAACAGGAGTGGGGACAGGGGGCACCCCTGTCGTGTTCCGTTTTTAATAGTGAACGGATCTGATAAAACCCCATTAGCTCGTACTCGAGCCGTGGGGGTGGTATAGAGTGCCCCTATCCAATTTAGCATTGTATTACCCAGACCAATATGTGTCAGGACTGACATCATGAATTGCCAATTCACCCTGTCAAAGGCCTTCTCTGCGTCCACACTAAGAATGATACAGGGAGTTTTAGTATGATCCACTGAATGAATGAGGTTCAGGACTTTAATCGTGTTGTCCCTTGCCTCTCTGGTTGGGACAAAACCTACTTGGTCTAGGTGTATTAAGGATGGGATATGCATTTGGATTCTGGTGGCCAGTATTTTGGTGAAGATTTTAAGGTCTACATTAAGTAGGGAAATTGGCCTGTAACTGCCACAGGCCAAGGGATCTTTCCCTTCTTTCAGGATTATTGCTATATGTGCAGCTAAGGTATCTCTTGGGATGACTGTTTCCGACCCTATGGAATTGAAAAGTTTAAGCATGTGACCCCCCAAGGATGGTAGTAGTATTTTGTAATATTGAGCGGTGAGCCCATCCGGCCCAGGGGCCTTCCCTAATTTGGTAGTCTTCACTGCTGTCTGGATTTCTTCGATGGTTATCGGTTCATCTAATGCCTTACTAGTCTCAGAAGAGAGAGAGGAGAGCCCGGATTTATCTAAGTATGTCTTAATGGAGCCCTGCGTGGGTGGCGTCGGGCGTAAGTTGTAAAGCGACGCATAAAAATCCTTGAATTCCTGCGCAATTTGATGGGGTAGGGTAATCTTCTGACATCACATGAGGGATATAATTTGTCAATATCTGTGTCTGCAGGGATTTAGCCAGTTGCCTACTGCATTTGTTGCCCGACTCATATGTAACCCGTCTGCATATCTGGATTGCCGCTTTGGCCTGAAATAGCATGAGATCGGAAATTTTATTGCGTAGGAGCAATATTTCGGCAGTATCCACAGGGGTTTGTATATGTTTATGTTTAGCTTCAGCCCTATGTAGATCATCTAGGAGGGATTTTACCTGTGCCGTACGTTGTCTTTTGACCCGTGCCCCGTGTTTAATAAGGGTGCCGCGGATTACCGTCTTATGTGCTTCCCATAATATTCCAGGGTCTATGTCAGGAGTAGTGTTAGTCTTAAAATAATGGTCTAATTCCCTGATGACGTCCTTGCATATTTCTTCATCTTGTAGGAGACTTTCATTAAGTCTCCAAGATCGTGTTCTAGAGGTGTGAATGTCAGTCAAGGCATAGTCTAGTATAATTGGTGCATGATCGGACCATGTGATTAAGTCAATCATAGAGCTCCGTATGGCATGTAATTGGGTGTGTGGGATCAGAAAGAAATCTATTCGTGAGTATATTTTATGCGGGTTGGAATAGAAGGTGTAGTCTCTCTCACTTGGGTGTAGAAGCCTCCACACGTCAATCAAGTGAGCTGAATGCAAGGAGCGAGCTATACGTTTCCTAATTGTTGGTGTAATTGAGGAGTGACCTGAAGAGGTGTCCTCCGTGGGAATCAAAGGCACATTAAAGTCACCCCCGAGAATCAATTGTCCTCTCGTGAATGCCATCAATATCTCTAAGGTCTTGACAATGAACTGATCCTGGTGGCTATTGGGTGCGTAGATATTAGCAAAAGTTACTTCTTGACCCCCTATATCACCTCTAAGGAATAAGTACCGTCCCTCAGGATCCTCTCTTATTTCTGCGCATTTCCAGGGGACTGATCGTGAAAAGAGAATGGAGACTCCTCGCGATTTAGTAGTCGCGAAAGTGGAGTGGTAGGTCGTTGGAAAGAATTTGTTTTTCATGATCGGGAGATTATCTTTCTTAAAATGGGTCTCCTGAAGAAACGCCACATTAACTTTATGGCGTCTAAGATCACTAGTCAGCATCCGCCTTTTTTCAGGGGCGTTTAGGCCTTTCACATTTAATGAAAAAATTCTGAGCGTCTCCATGTTGCTCAGCTAAATTTTGTATGTCCAGCAGGACAACACTCGTGCACAGGGGGATTGGGACTAAAAGGGAGGTAAAAGAGGAGCGAAGAGAAGGGAGGGCTAAGAAAAGGTTTGAGATTTAGATAAGGAGAAAATATCAGATACGCACCTCTAGGGTGCTTCCAGATAATCTAAGAGAATAGCACGCTAATGCTATAACGCTCACCAGCGAGAAGCTGGTAGTCGAGCGCAGGCCTATGTGGGAACGCAGGAAGCGACAGCCAGAGGTGAACCCACTGGTCCCCTCCCCCACCCACATGTATAAAGCATACATTTACATTGTAACGATAACGACTGTATTACTTGCATAACAGATAACTTATTACAAACAAGATTATTAAAGGCAACTGTACTAGGGGTATCACATAGCATCCCATCAAATTTGTATTCATCAGTTGGATATCAGGCCAGGTCAAAACTATAACTCTCCCAACTGAGCCCTACTAAAACCAAGGGTATGAGTTCCCCATTCATAGTAGACTATATGTGTATTAGATTCTATTCAGCTTTATCCCCTCTCGACAAATCAGATCCAGGATATCCTAGAACCTAGGAGTTCCTGGGTCGCCTAGATTTATGAGCTTGTAGGTTCCAGGGTGTATCCCCCCGAGTCAACTGCCAAGGAAGTCATGGATTGATAAGGGTGTATTCCTCCCTCCCCTTTCACCCCTAAGCCTCCTCTCTGAAGTGTCTAAGCCTGGTAATCTCCAATGTGTAAGCAATTTACCCAGGGTAATCAGGCACCATCATATCCTTACTACTGGCAGTCTCTGTTATCACCCAAGTCTCCTTATACGACAGCATTACTTTCGATTAGGCCCATACAACCTCTACCTTAAGAATCATTATGGAAGTCCTGGTTCGATATAGGTGGATAGGTTGTGAGCCGGAAGTATGTACTTGCATCGTCTGACCTCTAGTCTGGGGGACCGGAATGAAAGGAGCACTGTCTCTGTCCTTGTGGAGTAGTAGTTCTCACCGTGTCCCAGAATGTGTTAATCAAGGTTCCGGCTGAAATAGTTCCGTCTCTCCCTGCACTCTGGGCAACACAAGACTCTGTAGCAGCGGTTCCTAGGATCAATCCTTAGAAGTCCTTGTGTGGGGGGTAGGATCATTGAATGCATTATATAATCTAACTGCTGGTATAGGGATAAGTTCGTATTCAGTGTAGCAGGTCAAATCATGAAAAGAAAAAGATAAACAGAACTGATAAGGGCTTTAACTCACATGGGTAAAACTGTTGCACTGGTCCTGGCAGTCCTCCGTATAGAAGCACTGTTACGATTCCCGTATATCATCTTCCGAGAGAGCCCGGTTCCTCCTTCTGGATCGTTGCTGGCGGGGAGGTTGGGAGCTCCGTTGGAATGTAGAGCCTGGGCGTCCAGTCGGACGGCGGAGCAGTGTCAGCCAATTCGGAACTGAGATCGGTTCTGCACCTAAAAAAGTGAAGAGATCTGGCAGGTCTGACGGGGACCGCAGAGTGAAGGTCGCGGGCCCGTTACGGAAGTTAACAGCTAGAGGGTACCCCCAACGGTAAGTACATCCGTGATGGCGGGCCAGATCCAAGATTGGTCTCAGTATCGCTCTCCTCTGCAGGGTCGCCCTTGACAGATCAGGTAAGATTTTGACCGCCGCTCCATCGAATTCCACAGCACCGTGGTCCCATGCCTTCCGCATAATTTGTTCCTTTTGTGTGTAACGATGGAGTCGGCAAATCACGTCTCGGGGTCTGTCTGGGTCTGACGATCTAGGACCCAAGGCTCTGTGAACGCGGTCAAGTTCAAGTGTGGGTGGGGAGGTCCCCAGGATCTGTTGAAAGATAGCCACTACCGTTGCCTCCAGGTCTTCGGTCCCTGTAGCCTCCGGAAGGCCTCGCAACCTCAGGTTGTTGCGGCGGCTGCGGTCCTCCAAATCTTCACAGCGTAATTGTAGTTCCACCGCCGTGGTCATCTGGGTAGCCTGGGATTGCTCCAAAGAAGCGACTCGTTGTGTGAGGGAGGCAATTGAACTCTCTCCCGTATCCACCCGCTCCGTTATCGCCTGAATCTCCTCCCTTATTTCTTTGATGTCTCTGGCGTGGGCTTCTTCTACCCGGGAGATGAGAGTCTCAATATCAGACTTGGAGGGTAAGGCCTCAATGTCTGCCTTAGTAGGAAGGGAGCGCAAAATGGCATGTAGATCGTCTGGTATGCCACTGTGCTTCTGTGTTGTAGTAGCCATGGTAGATCTAAAAATAGCTGGAGTCTCCGGTAGATATTCTGAAGCCGCAGATGACGCCGGGGAGCTAGGTAGTTCAGGCGTATCAGAGTCTGCCATTAGCTGCTCACGTGGCGCTGATACTATGGCGCCCGGTGATCTCCTCCGTGAGTCCTGGAAATAGCTCCGGATGCTACCCCGAGGAGAGGCTGTCTGAGTCCCGTTTGTATGCGATCTTGTCCTGTATCTCTTGGAGGTTAGCATACCTCTTTTCCAGGAATGTGGGTCGTTAGGATCGTGGGTGAGGAAGGGGGACGCCAGGAGCTCTCAAGAAACACGTCCTCACTCAGCCATCGCTAGGCCACGCCCCGTGGTAATTGCTTTTATTGAGCTTTACTTTTACTTACAAAAGATACATACTACCATCAAATATATCTCCTTTTACATCTTTATCGTAGATAGGAGAGTAATTGCTAGATCTCTATGAATGGAGGAGATTGTTCTAATATAATACCCAATATTTAGACTCTGTATTGGTGGTATTTGGTATCTCTCTGATCTTGGAAGGTTGGCAACCTGCAGTGAAGCATAATGGGACTGGTATAAGTGTCTTGATACTCTAGTAGAACTATCCGCTACAATCCTGGGCCGTACCCTCATTTCTTTTAAATAGAAGTGAAAGCAATCCTCTGCCCATACTGATGTTTGGGTATTGTGCCCGGTGGGTTCGATATACCTAATTCACACTAGTGTATTTTCTGTATATGCCTTTTTTCCTGAGCGATACAATATACAATATGTGGGGTGGATAGCTGACAGTATCTGTCCATTACTACATCTCAGGCACATTAGTTGCAGTACAACATTTGGTGATTGGTCTGTAGATCGGTATGAGTGGTGGATGAGGGTGCTGGACCCATCGGATACTATCAGTGGGAAATCGTCTTATGTATGGACGATCAGTGTGCAAGCACATCTCGCTAATTAAAATATATGGATTCTCTCCCATCTTTTGTGAATGGGAGTGAAAGTAATCCTTTGCGTGTATTGAAGTCCTGGTATTGTGCCCGTTTGGGTCCGATACCTTACCTACACCAGTGCGCTTTTTGTATATGCCCTCTTTCCTTGGACGATACAATATACAAGATGAGTAGCTGATAGTATCTGTCTGTGATCATATCTTGGGCAGCTCTGTTTGTAGCATGATACCTGGTGATTGGTCTGTAGAGTGATATGGGTGTTTGAAGGTGCGGCATATCGTATGATGTGTAAGTACATCAGAATATATCGCCCCCCCTTAAGCATGGTATACTAATAAATGGATGAGGTGCTCTTCAGATAGGCATTGCCATACCAGGCTGTCCCAACACTATATGAGGTTGTACAGTGGTGGAGAACTTCGAATGATATGGTAATTGAATCCAGTCAATGCAATAGATGATATGAATGATGGGAAACCACCTACATCGGGTGCAAAACGAATGTGCCTAAGTATGCTATGATTATCTTTTGCTAGTGACTTTAGCGTAAATAATGTGGGGTTATCCTGTTCTTGGTTGCCTGTTTTTTATTTTTGGGCATCCACTGATTCCCTGTTTTTATGCCCGATGGATTGGACATTATATGATTGGACTGTCCATGTATGCCCTATGTATGATGGAGTATTAACATGTAACAGATCGGCCTATATATTTACTTGTCAATAACTTATAGGTGGACACTGCATTGAGATAACTGGCAAGCGCTATAAATGTATGTTTTATGTAGTGTTGGACACAGTCGACATATTGATCGATATTGTGCTTCATCTGTGTGTGTATTGGCTGATGGAATGAAGACACATCGCTCCTATCGGTGACACGGGTTTTCTGAATAAACACAGGAAGGCTTTATCTGCTGTATGAATGGGTTTTTATCTGTGTCCATCTATCGTAACACAGAAACTGCAGTAATAAGTAGTGAAGACTATGAAACATTGATCACAATTCTATTACTGTGTGTCAATCAGAGGCGGCTCTAGGCTTTGTGAGGCCTTAAGCAAAACATAGACATGAGGCCCCACTCACGCCCATAATGGGAAAAATAATTCAAGTGATAAAAAAAATAACTCTATAAATTACATATATTAAGAGTTTTAACGTGCTGGTGTCAGTGCTCTCGATCTCGGTGCTGGTGTCAGCGCTCTCGATCTCGGTGCTGGTGTCAGCGCTCTCGATCTCGGTGCTGGTGTCAGCGCTCTCGATCTCGGTGCTGGTGTCAGCGCTCTCGATCTCGGTGCTGGTGTCAGCGCTCTCGATCTCGGTGCTGGTGTCAGCGCTCTCGATCTCGGTGCTGGTGTCAGCGCTCTCGATCTCGGTGCTGGTGTCAGCGCTCTCGATCTCGGTGCTGGTGTCAGCGCTCTCGATCTCGGTGCTGGTGTCTGCGCTCTCGATCTCGGTGCTGGTGTCTGCGCTCTCGATCTCGGTGCTGGTGTCTGCGCTCTCGATCTCGGTGCTGGTGTCTGCGCTCTCGATCTCGGTGCTGGTGTCTGCGCTCTCGATCTCGGTGCTGGTGTCTGCGCTCTCGATCTCGGTGCTGGTGTCTGCGCTCTCGATCTCGGTGCTGGTGTCTGCGCTCTCGATCTCGGTGCTGGTGTCTGCGCTCTCGATCTCGGTGCTGGTGTCTGCGCTCTCGATCTCGGTGCTGGTGTCTGCGCTCTCGATCTCGGTGCTGGTGTCTGCGCTCTCGATCTCGGTGCTGGTGTCTGCGCTCTCGATCTCGGTGCTGGTGTCTGCGCTCTCGGTGCTGGTGTCTGCGCTCTCGGTGCTGGTGTCTGCGCTCTCGGTGCTGGTGTCTGCGATCTCGGTGCTGGTGTCTGCGATCTCGGTGCTGGTGTCTGCGCTCTCGGTGCTGGTGTCTGCGCTCTCGGTGCTGGTGTCTGCGCTCTCGGTGCTGGTGTCTGCGCTCTCGATCTCGGTGCTGGTGTCTGCGCTCTCGATCTCGGTGCTGGTGTCTGCGCTCTCGATCTCGGTGCTGGTGTCTGCGCTCTCGATCTCGGTGCTGGCCTCAGTGAAGCGGAGAAGCCTATCAGAAGGCAGTGAGGATCAGCACTGGACTGGGACCTCCCAACCCACCCCACAGTGGAGCCCTGCATAGGCGGAGGTAAGGGCAAGGAGGAGGGAGGGGTCAGGGGCTGCCAATCACAGGTGGGCACACTGGCACAGGACTGAGCCATCCTTACTGTTAGTGACACTGATGATCAGGAGGAAGAGAGTGGAGTGGAGGGAGGGTATGGGACAGGGGGTGGATATAAAGGTCAGTCTGTGGCTGAGGGATGCTGGGGGGGGGGGGGGCTGGCTCTCATGCTGATGGTAGCTGGCTGCAGAAAAGGGCTGTGGCATAGGAGCTGTGCCTCTCCTGGCAGCTGGAGCCCCGGTTCCCCCCCCCCCCCCGCACTGATTGACAGCCCCAGAGAGTGGCTGTCCGGACACCTCTTCTTTTCTACCTCCCCTTCCATCGGCTCCATACTGCACTCGTGAGGCCTCCTCCGCGAGACCCTCCTCGCCACTGCATGCCAGATGCGTGTGTGCGGGGACCGCTCTGCTGAGCACTCCAGTGGTGGGGTGGTGACGGCTGGGGGCGCGATCTGCTTCTCTGGAGCAGCGGGAATTGTGCTAACATTTTGCTCTGGCTGCTGGAATCTCCTCCCCTTCTCCTCCCCCAGACAACACAGCACTGGCCCCGCCTCCTCCCCAAGACACAGCCACCCTCCGTCCCCTCTATCCACTGCCTGGTTGTGGAGCTCACAGGCAATCTTAAACGGCTGCTGGCCTGAGCTTAACGCTGCAGCTGCATTGTTGTCAGCAGCGGCTCTTCAATTAAGCAGTCGTGAGGCCCCTGTGAGTGCGAGGCCTTAGGCGACTGCCTTATTTGCCTAATTGGAGAGCCGCCTCTGGTGTCAATACAATTCTAAATGAAACAATGTATCCTCTGGGAGGAGATGACGGTGAGTTTGAAAGCAATGTGTGTCTGTCTGGAGTGAACATCCCCTTGACATATTTTATTACCGTTTTTTTTCATGGTTGGGAATTACTGTATGGGAAATGGTATTAATGATGTAGGTGTGCAGGGCAGCACACCACGCCACACACTTTTAATGGTTTGAGCACTTGTGGAATTAAATTGATTATTGGAAGCAATGGGTGGGTGGCACCTGTGTTGGTTTTAGTTTAATTAATTAGGTGGGGTGAGGCCCTATATTTAAGCAAGTGACAGCTGACTATCCCTAGGTTCTGACGAAGTTCCGGTCTCGGAGGAACAAAACATGTAAACTTTTACACTGGGACAGCACCCCAGTTTTATACCGACCCCCACCTACACCCTGGTCCCATGGGGACATTGTTTTGAAGGCAAATGATGCATTACCTGAAACAACTAATCTGCTTCACCTGAGAGTTATCCCGTGTACCAGATTCCCTGGACATTGATCTTAATGTTTGCTGGGCTACTATCGGCTTATTTTGATTGTATTGAAAATCTACAGAGAAATCACAGATGAGGAACTTCTTGCTGAGGAATTGTATGTAGTCGTACATACATTGACAGATTGCTGAGGAATTGCATGTACCTGCACATACACTGACAGATTGATCTCCACACAAGATTAGTGGAGATCTGAGCTGCCAGCTGGGTCCGTGAGTAACCACCATTGATTGAGAAATCGTATCATTGTATCAACTTCTTATGGGAGTTTACCTGCACGTTGTGGGAAACCTAGCATGTGGTTATACTCAATATACCTGTGAAAAAATCTTTTGCTTTAAAATAACATTACTTGGAATTGCAGTGTATACAATCTCTCTGGTACATGGAGATATATATCTTATATAACGGGACTTGATTTTGGAGAACTAATACATCTATCCGTGAGAGCGTTTTTTTTTTACCATTTTTTTTTTTTTTTTTTTTTTTTTTTTTTTTTTTTTTTTTTTTTTTTGGATAGGCTTTTTCCTTTCACTGTGATCATAAATTTGCATTGTTTGCCCCATTGACTGACTAGTGATACTAATTATGAGTGCTTCAGAATAGTGTGGATTATGCATCATTCCATTATGGAACAGTGTGATTAATATCTGGATTTTTTTGGAAGCACACTGTCCCTCTTAGGAAATATATGCTGCTCATGCGTTTTACAGGAGGTTTGGGGGATCTCTATAGGTATTATAGGGGGTGCTTTTTACTTTAGGGGAGGGAGGGGTCTGTGGATTGCTGTATTTACCCATTTTCTCTCCTCTGTTTTAGGAGATAGTTAGTTATTTAAAGCGGAGTTCCACACAAAAATGGAACTTCCGCTTTTCGGAACCCTCCCCCCCTCCGGTGTCACATTTGGCACCTTTCAGAGGGTAGGGGGGTGCAGATACCTGTCTAAGACAGGTATTTGCACCCACTTCCGGCATAGACTCCCATGGGAGTCTACGCCTCTTCCCGTCCCCACCGCGCTGTCTCCTGGGAAACGCACAGCTCCCAGGAGAGAGCGGGGACCACTTGGGATGCGCAGCGCGACTCGCGCATGCGCAGTAGGGAACCGGGAAGTGAAGCTGCAACACTTCACTTCCTGATTCCCTCACCTAGGATGGCGGCGGCAGCTGCCGAAAACCGTGCGGGTTCTCGGCGTGGCCTGCCGACATCGCTGGACCCTGGGACAGGTAAGTGGCCATGTATTAAAAGTCAGCAGCTGCAGTATTTGTAGCTGCTGGCTTTTAATTTTTTTTTTTTTTTTTTGGCGGTGTGGGTGGACCCCCGCTTTAACTACATGGATTGTCTGTTCATATTGATGTAGGGAAGTATAGAGCATTGGGGAATTGTTGCAACTCCTCTTTGTTCTATATACAGGAGATAAGCGGGATTCTTTTGCTGTGACTTTTTTTTTTTTTTGTATCTTGCTCTTTTTAAGCAAATAAATGATATTCTAGTTAACTTTTTAGGGTGTGTACATATCTTTTCATTTTTTTTTTTTTTTTTCTTTGTTTAACTTATTGAGCTTTGGACATTATATGAACTTTGGATTTTACACTTTATTTATGATTGAAGGTCCATTCAGTATTTGTTATTGCAGTAGATATAGATATCTTGGGGAATTTTTACACACATTTTAAAGCAATCACTCATTTTATTTTATTGACTCTGGGCTGTATTGTCACTTTAAAGTGGAAGTAAATCCTACTATTGTTTTCAGCCAAGGAAGCTGCCACCTTTTGCCTCTGTTTAAAAGCTAAGTTCACATTTGTTCACTTTTTTTTTTTCTAAATTCCAGCTCCCCTATGTACCAATATAGCATTCAAGTATATCTAAAGCTTTGTTTTTTGAAAAAAAAAACAAACATGTCATACTTACCACCTCAGTTGGCCCTGATCCTCCTCTCGAGTGGCCCGTTGGAGAGCTGCGCTCCCATGTCCTGCTGCTGCATCTTTTGACACAGACAGCAGGACTCTGCTCCGCCCCTGGCTCCCACATCATTGGATTTGATTGTATACAGCAGGACCAAATGGCTGCGCTGCTATCAATCCATCCAATTGGGACCCGAGACACTGGCTGGAGCTGGTGTGCTCGTCCCCGTCGCTGGAAAGTCGGGGTTTAATTAAGATAAAGATTCTTCTAGATTGTAAGCTCTAGCGCAGCGATCAGGGCCCTCTGATTCCTCCTGTATTGATTTTGTATTGTAAGTGTACTGTCTGCCCTCATGTTGTAAAGCGCTGCGCAAACTGTTGGCGCTATAGAAATCCTGTATAATAATAATAATAATAAAGGAAGGCTCTGGGGGGTAGCTGCAGAACAGGAGGTTCTTCACCTTCATGCATAGAATGCATGAAGGTGAAAAACCTTGAGGCTTTACAACCCCTTTTTAATGTACTTATTTTCCAAAAATAAGATGGCTTTACATTTATTCTACACACGCTTGCCTCACTGTCTTCATGGCTGTTTAACCACTTGCTGACTGGCTCACGCCAATATATGGCAGCAGAGTGGCACCACTATGCGAATCGCCAGACCAATAGCATGCGCCCGCTGCACGTCAGGGGACCCGATGCCTGTATCTGGCGAGCGCGATCGCCGCCGGCCACCTGCGTTCGTGGGGTACGAGAGCCAGAATGGGGATGTGTGTGTAAACACACAAATCCCTTTTCTGTCAGAGGAGGAGAGACAGGTTGTGTGTTTCTACTTAGTAGGAACAGCAATCTGGCTCCTCCTCTAATCTGTCTCATCTCCTCACAGTTAGAAACACACCTAGGGAACACACTTACCCCCTTGATCGCCCCCCAGTGTTAACCCCTTCCCTGCCAGTGACATTTATACAGTAATCTGTGCATTTGTATAGCACTGATCGCTGTATAAATGTCAGTGGTCCCAAAAAAGTTTCAAAACTGTCCGATCTGTCCACCGCAATGTCGCAGTCTCGATACAAAATCGCAGATCGCCGCCATTACTAGTAAAAAGAAAAAATAATAATCATAAAAATGCCATAAATCTAGTCCCTATTTTGTAGACCCTATAACTTTTGCGCAAACCAATCAATATACGTTTTTATTGCAATTTTACTTTTTTTTTGGTTATTTATTATAGCAAAAAGAAAAAAGAGCGAAAATTTGGAAAAAAAAAATTTAAACACAAAAATAAAACCCTGCAGAGATGAGCAAATAGCACCAAAAGAAATCTCTATGGGGAAAAAAAGGACGTCAGTTTTGTTTGGGAACAACGTCGCACGACCGTGCAATTGTCAGTTAAAGCGACACAGTGCCGTATCGCCAAAAATGGCCGGGTAATTAAGGGGGCAAATCCTTCCAGGACTGAAGTGGTTAAAAACACTTCATTACTTCTGGACAGACTTTAGGTCATGATACAGGAAAGAGTTAAGCAGCTGATCTCATTAGCACACCCCCTGCATCATCTACCCTCAGCTGGTCATCTCCTTCCTGTGTCATGACCTAAAGTCTGTCCAGGAAGTAAGGCAGAAGTAATGTATAAGTGTTTTTAAACAGCCATGGAGACGGTGAGGTTTGTGTGTGTGTAATAAATGAAAAGCTGTCTTATTTTTGGAAAAGTAGTACATTAATGCTATATTGGTACATAGGGGAGCTGGAATTTAGAAAAAAAAAAAGGTGAACTTAGATTTTATTCTTCAACTGCCATGGTGCTACACATGTGATCAGTTATGACACCAGCCTTTGGATGGTTTGACAGCTTGGTTGAAAGCGTAACCAATGTGACGGTTACATTCCAGGCACGTGCCTGGAATGTAACATTTTTTGTTTAACTCTTAAATCGATGGGTTTACTTTCGGATGCTTTAAATCTAAAGTGTTTCATTGTAATTTTTTTGCACATATTGAGGTTTTTTTCAGTGCGGTCTTTACTAAACTGATATTTATTTTCACATGTTTTGTGATGAAGTACATGCTGTTAATCCAAACTAATTAGATCCCATATCCGTGCCACTGATTTATTATACATTCACCAAATGCATGTACCTGTCTACAACTTATACTTGAATTGGCGCATGCAATGTCAGGCTCCTGCGGACACGTAAGAGAACACAGCAGCAGGGCACACAAGTTAGTAAAATCATTATGGGATCACTTGACTAAAAATTGGCACACTTACATGTAAGAAGAACTAATCCGACCCAGAGTGGCAGCAGATGATAAAGGGTGTGCAAAGATGACAGTCCAGTTTGACGCTTAAACTGCAGCAATGTATGATGCCAGACCTGACGGGTAAAGGGATCGTTGGTCGCATCCACAGCCGCAACTGGTGCAGCACACTGACAGGCGGTAGAGCGATGTCACAGGATAGGCAGGCAGTACTGCGTTTCAGGGACTATCCAATAAAAAATGTCAGGGGGGCCTCAAGCCTTCTTCCTCTACTCCCCACAGCAGCCTGCACCAGTGGAGACAATACAGGATAACTCCCGGCCTCCCAATCCGACACTATGGAGTCTGCTCTCAGGTCAGTGACTTCTCCAGCCACAGGCTCGCTGACAGACCTGGCAAATAAGCTTCCTCCAGCCTCAGAGGTGCCTTTGAGATCTGAAGCTACGGCTCTTCTCTCTGCCTTTTTAGGACTGATTTTGAGTCCTGGGCAGTTAAGATGGAAGCCGGGCTATCTACAATGTGCATCTCATGGATATCTGGAGGGTGCTATACCCTAAATCTATTAATTGCACTCACTTCTCCCATGTACATCACTCATATAGTCGCATTGACTATTTTTTCACAGACCTTAGACTGGTCACCGGATTGCGAAATTGACTCCGTGGTTTGTTTGGATCACTCCCCCATATTCCTAACTTTCCTACTCCCCTCCACCCCGGTGAAGGAGCAGATATGGCGTTTAAACGACTCACTACTCATGAACTCAGACTGCATCGCACAAGTCTCGAAAGCCATATCTAAGTTCTTCACAGATCACGCTACGGACACTACCTCCCTACCCATCCAATGGGAGGCACTAAAAGCTGTCTTACAGGGCCGTTTCATTCTAATACGGGCCCATCTGAAAAAAGAGCACTCGGATTCTATATTTGCTGCCATCCAAAAGCTTTGGAACCTGGAAACCACCCATAAGCACGCACCAACGGTGGAAACTCTTACAGAGGTTACTTCAGCCACAACTCGGGGAACTTTACGAGGCGTCTGCATGCAAATTTGCAGACAAACTTGCCCTACACCAATATAAATCTCAGGATAAGTGTGGTAGACCACTAGTTCGCTCCTTGCACCCAACAACACCATCTACTTTTTTAACCCACATCCAGGATAAGTCTGGAGACTCAATCTCCTCACCATCTAAAATTGGGCAGACGTTCACAGATTTATACCGATTGCTCTACAATATATCTGCTGTTGAGCCCTCTAGGGCCCCCCCCCCCCCCCCATTTTGGGGGAGGATAAGGCATCTTATGTAGCAAAGGCTGCATTACCTACCCTAGTTGATGAAACCATTAGTGATCTTGAAATGCTCATCCCTTAGGATGAAGTTGCAAGGGCCATAGCTGCCACCCCTTCTGGCAAGAGTCCAGGTCCTGATGGCTTTACTCCTAAATTCTACAAATTACTTGCTCCTCTCCTTACTTGCTTTTTTTTAATTTTTTATATAATCTTTATTTTATTTTATATATTAAAAGGAACACACAAACATATAGTCTATGGTCATTCTTACCACAATACAGTGCAATTCTTACAGTACAGACCTAGACGTTCCAGACAAAAACAAATTATCAAACCAATCACAAGACAGATTATAAAACGGAGGGGTAAGGGAAGGAGGGGGAAGGGGATGAGGGATTAAATCTTCTCCAGACTGTATTGCACTGTGAAACAGTCAAAATGAGTCCCAGGGGGGGGTCCCGCCATGGCAACTTCTTGGCCGGACCAGTCTTAAAAGCCCTCCATTCTATACTGGAGGGGGGGTCTCGTCCCTGCTTTAAGGCCCCGAGATGCCCACCGGGCGGGTCCCTCGGGAGGGGGGCCACATGCCTCCAACTAACCTCCACCGAGAGGGAGGCGCCCCACGGGCATCCCCTGGGGCCAATGCCTTTGAAAGGTTCCTGTGTCGCCAGGCGGAGCCCCTATCCCATAGGTCTGCCCCGGTAATGACTTTATAACATTTAATAAGGGAGATACAAAACTTGCCTTTAAAAAACTAAAGACGCCTAGCGTCTCACATGAGCCTTCAACTGTGGACCTTGTGAACCATGCATAAGGAAAGAAAAGGTCTACACCCGGTGCAGCCAATAGGGCGGTGAGACATGCCATTCAGGTACGCACGTCACCACACACAGGCCTCCTTAGCTTCAAGGAGGGCTCTGCTAACTCCAACAGCGCGACTTCCAGGCTAGAGGACACAGGATTAGTGTCAATGGTGAATCTCCGCCACTGGGCCCAGATACTATCAAAGCGCTCACTCCTATCCTTGCACCTCGCCACCCACTCCTCCGCCTCTCTGATATCTTCCACCTTCTGTAACCATTCTTTTAAGGTAGGAATCCGTGGACTCTTTCAGTGGAGAGGCACCAGCCTTTTAGCAGCATTTAATAGATGAGGAAGGGCGCTTTTTTTGTAATGGCTCAGAGGGAGGGTGGGGAGGTGCAAGAGAAAATGCTCTGGGGAGAACGGGATCTCAATCTGCAGAGCATTTTTAATGGTAGCCTGTACTTCCGTCCAGAACGGCCTAATCACTGGGCATTCCCACCACACATGAAGGAGGGTGCCTTTCTGACCGCAATCACGCCAGCAGCGGTCAGAAACCAAGGGGTAAATACGTGCTATGACAGCTGGTACCCGGTACCAACGAGTTAGAAGCTTGTAGTTAGTTTCCTGCGCTCTGGACTCTATGGAGCTAGAATGTGCTAATTTATACATGTGTAGGCGCTGTTCTGGCGAGAACTCTATCCCTAGGTCCCGCTCCCATTCTCTTATGAAAGCCGGCTTGCCAGCAGCGGAAACTGAACCCAGTAGCCTATATAACTCAGAGATCAGATGAGGAGTTGGTTCTTCTTCTATGAAAAATCTTTCTAGTCTGGTAATGGTGTCTAGCCCTCTCATCGAAGCCCTCTCTGTTGCAATGAAGTGTTGGAGTTGCTGGTGTCTCCACCAATCCATGGGGAATCTGCCATAGCTAGTCCTCAAGGCATCTAGGGGTATCAGACTTCCCTTATCTACAAATTTGCCGCAGCTATAGTTACCGTCTGTAACCCATGTACCAAAAAAGGTCCTTTGCTCCCCAGGAGGGAACCACCTGAACCCCCCCAGCGGTGCCAGTGGGGAGCCCGGGGGCACCAAAGCGTACAAAGCATTTGTGCGATCCCAGACCCGCAGGATATGGGTAGTTAGCGGGGAGGACGATTGTGAGAGTCCTCTGTATTCACGAGGTAGCCAAGGCGGGTAAGACAAGTCCCGGCCTGCCAAGCTCTTCCTTACTTGCTTTTTAACTAAAGTGTTTAATTCCTCGTCGGAAGGCTCTGTGTTGCCTCCACAAACACTTGAAGCCCATATCTCCCTTACCCCAAAACTGGACAAGGACCCAACTCTTTGCTTGAACTACAGACCTATTTCTCTGGGAGTCGATATAAAAATGTATGCCAAGGGGTTGGCCAATAGATTACAGCCCTTAATGCCCTGACTAATACATTTAGACCAGGTTGGTTTTGTGAGTGGACGTGAAGCAAGAGATTCAACCCCGGCCCCTATTAAATCGGCAAAAAAATGTGTTGCGACACTTCCTAGATGCGGCAAGAATAGTGATACCTCGACACTGGAGATGGACAGATATGCCTTCCCTGAGTGATTGGTCTATCAAAGTGGATCGTTTTAGAGACCTGGAACGTCTGTTGGCTGAGAAAAATGGGAAAGAAGAACATTTTTTTTTGTTACATGGACTTCTTGGTCCATGTTTCGGTACTCTTAAATTTTTCTCGTAGGCCGAAGATGACTCAAATACTATCACGCCTTAGCCTTGATGGAGTGTTCCTTTACTTTTAGACTATTTCTTCCGTTTTTCCCCTCCGTCTTTTCCCAGTACTCTTCTGTAAGCTATTTACCAAATCCTATTGTTCTTGGAGCATTAGGCTCCATGTACACGGGACGCTGAGGCAAAGTCCTCTGAATGATTTGTATTTTTTTTTTTTTTTTGACACCTTGAAACCGGCGTTTAAAACGCTCGTTTAGCGGCGTTTTACCATGTTTCCGCCTAGAAGCGTTTAGTTAAGATAACATCATAAGACCTTCCCCAAGCTCAAAAAGACAGTATTTAACCATTTCAGCCATTTTGTGAGACCAGAGTGAGTAGCAGCAGCTGAGAGCGCAGCAGTGTACTTGTATTCAGCGTGTCACTTGCCACGTCACCTGCCACAAGTTGCAGATTGTCCACTTGCCACGTCACCTGCCACAAGTTGCGGATTGTCATTTGCCACGTCGCATGCCACAAGTTGCAGATTTGAAAAAAACAAAAACCTGGATACCAAGCTCATCTAAAGGAGAAAATCCTATTCAGCAGGTCTCAGTGAGGTAGATAATGGCCCATGTCATCAAACATTTGACCTATAGCTATTTACTTTGAAAAAACCATACCCTATATGTGGACCAAGGGCCACTGGGTGGCGATCCTCTGAATACAAAAGCATAAATATTCAAAAAAATTGGGACAGAAATCCCCAAAGGTATTCTTCAAAAAGGATACAAAAGTATAAAAGACTTAATCTTTATTATAAATTTACCAAAACAAATAAATTAAACACCTCTAATGATACTCCTCTAGAGAAATGAAAAAAATTAGGAAATTAGGAACTTCTAATACCCTCTTCCAAACACATTAAGTTAAAATTAAGACAAAGTCTTAATGGAGCACCGTTGTCCATAGCAGAGCCAGTCATATGCATCAGTCACCCATCGCACACACACACACACACACACACACACACACACACACACAATCTGATCGTTGTATATTCACCACAAATTGGCCTATTAACTCGATAGAGACAAGAGTCGCTGTAATATGAATAAAGTTAGCCAGCAGTGACTTTATGTAGAGAGTTCGTGTGTTCCGCTCAGCAGTTCACTTCCACTCAGATTTGTAAAGAAGCAGTGCATTAAAGATTTCAAATCGCACAGTTTGAAAAGCACGGATCATTGGTAAGCAAGTAAGACATACTCACATACATGTCTCCAGCGATGTGAACACCGACCTGTCCATCCACTGGCGAACCCAGCTCACTCATCTGCATCTCTGCTCAGCATAGCTATCCAGTATATATAAACCCAAAATAGAGTCAAAGCTGCGCTCAGATCTAAAGAAAAAACAAATAAACAAAATGTGAAAAGAAGAAGCTGCCAGCACCTAAAAAGTCCAGTATCTAACTCCTAAAATATGGTAAACAGCGAAGTGCAGCGCTATAAATATATATGTGACATATAAAAAAAAAATGATCCCACCAAGTGACATAATATCAATCAATAGGTGAATGACCAAAATCAATCAATCATAAACAAACTATATTCACAAATATGTGTCAAAAAAGTATATAGAACAATATGTATAAATAGTCCCAAACATAATATTGAGTCCACAAAAAGATAGAGAAAAAAAAACACCCATCCGGGAGAGATGTGATGAGGAGTATTAGTAGATGATCCACCAAGGAGTGTGTGAATAAAGTCTGCTTACCGGACGGCGATGACTGCTGTTACGGCAGTCTCGCCTAGCATAGGGATTATGGTCTCCCAAAACCACAGATACAGAGCGGGACCAGTAGCTTAAACACTCGATCGTAACCGGAAATAGAAAGCAAAACACATCCATAGCGCAATAACTTATAATAAAAGGGTTTAATGGAATAAAAGTATTGCACTTACAATTTGGTGCAAATTACAATTGCACTTACGTCGTCTGGGGATTGGCCGGGTCAATCCCCAGACGACGTCCTATCGTGACGAAACGCGTAGGGAGGAGCCTACGACGGTGACGTCATCACGTTCTTGGATGGGCTTTGCAGTACAGGAAGTGCATCGCGGCATACGGAGACACCGCCGCTGTGTCTAATACCTCTCATGCCATATTTTTTCTGCCAAATTGTAAGTGCAATACTTTTATTCCATTAAACCCTTTGATATTATGTCACTTGGTGGGATCATATTTTTTTTTATATGTCACATATATATTTATAGCGCTGCACTTCGCTGTTTACCATAGCTATCCAGTACTCCATAACCTTCTGACTCACCTGATGGTGTAACTAGGACAACTTGGTAAGCATTTGCATGATATGCAGGGTACTGGATAGCTATGCTGAGCAGAGATGCGGATGAGTGAGCTGGGTTCGCCAGTGGATGGACAGGTCGGTGTTCACATCGCTGGAGACATGTGAGTATGTCTTACCTGCTTACATGTTTTGCTTGTTTTTACTTATCCAGTACTCCGTAACCACCTGAGTCATCTGATGGCATAACTAGGACAACTTGATAAGCATTTGCATGATATGCAGGATACCCTGAAAGATGAACCGGAACCACTCAATTGGGAGTAACTCTAAGGAAGGTCTACAAAGGACTATTATCCATTGTTCTTTCAAATGGAAGGAAAATTTACCCAAACCTCCTATAATTGAGTATATACCCTGTGACCCTTGAGTTTCTATCGCCGAGCAATTGGACCACCTGTATGAACACAGGGAACACAGACACACGGAGCGGGACGTCAGAACGGTGAGCTGTATTGGGCTAACCCCCTGTCTTAACACCGTTACTGTTTCCTTTGACCGATGCTATCCCTTACTAATTAACTGTGATCCACACTCATATATAGAGGATCAACCAATGATCCGTGCTTTTCAAACTGTGCGATTTTGAAATCTTTAATGCACTGCTTCTTTACAAATCTGAGTGGAAGTGAACTGCTGAGCGGAACACACGAACTCTCTACATAAAGTCACTGCTGGCTAACTTTATTCATATTACAGCGACTCTTGTCTCTATTGAGTTAATAGGCCAATTTGTGGTGAATATACAACGATCAGATTGGTGTGTGTGTGAGATGGATGACTGATGCGTATGGCTGGCTCTGCTATGGACACCGCTGCTCCATTAAGATTTTCTTTTCTTAATTTTAACTTAATGTGTTTGGAAGAGGGTATCGGGAACTTAATTTTTTCATTTCTCTAGATGAGTATCATTAGAGGTGTTTAACCACTTCAGCCCCGGAAGGTTTTACCCCCTTCCTGACCAGAGCACTTTTTACAATTCGGCACCGCGTCGCTTTAACTGCTAATTGCGCGGTCATGCAATGCTGTACCCAAACGAAATTTGCGTCCTTTTCTTCCCACAAATAGAGCTTTCTTTTGATGGTATTTGATCACCTCTGCCGTTTTTATTTTTTGCGCTATACACGGAAAAAGACCGAAAATTTTGAAAAAAAATGATATTTTCTACTTTTTGTTCTAAAAAAAATCCAATAAACTCAATTTTAGTCATACATTTAGGCCAAAATGTATTCGGCCACATGTCTTTGGTAAAAAAAATGTCAATAAGTGTATATTTATTGGTTTGCGCAAAAGTTATAGCGTCTACAAACTAGGGTACATTTTCTGGAATTTACACAGCCTTTAATTTATGACTGCCTATGTCGTTTCTTGAGGTGCTAAAATGGCAGGGCAGTACAAAACCCCCACAAATGACCCCATTTTGGAAAGTAGACACCCCAAGGAATTTGCTGAGAGGCATGTTGAGCCCATTGAATATTCATTTTTTTTGTCCCAAGTGATTGAATAATGACAAAAAAAAAAAAAAAATTACAAAAAGTTGTCACTAAATGATATATTGCTCACACAGGCCATGGGCATATGTGGAATTGCACCCCAAAATACATTTAGCTGCTTCTCCCGAGTACGGGGATACCACATGTGTGGGACTTTTTGGGAGCCTAGCCGCGTACGGGGCCCCGAAAACCAATCACTGCCTTCAGGATTTCTAAGGGCGTACATTTTTGATTTTACTCCTCACTACCTATCACCGTTTTGAAGGCCATAAAATGCCCAGATGACATAAAACCCCCCCAAATGACCCCATTTTGGAAAGTAGACACCCCAAGCTATTTGCTTTGAGGCATGTTGAGTCCATGGAATGTTTTATATTTTGACACAAGTTGCGGGAAAGTGACAAATTTTTTTTTTTTTTGCACAAAGTTGTCACTAAATGATATATTGCTCACACAGGCCATGGGCATATGTGGAATGGCACCCCAAAATACATTTAGCTGCTTCTCCTGAGTATGGGGATACCACATGTGTGGGACTTTTTGGGAGCCTAGCCGCGTACGGGACCCCAAAAACCAATCACTGCCTTCAGGATTTCTAAGGGCGTACATTTTTGATTTTACTCCTCACTGCCTATCACAGTTTCAGAGGCCATGGAATGCCCAGGTGGCATAAACCCCCCCCAAATGACCCCATTTTGGAAAGTAGACACCCCAAGCTATTTGCTGAGAGGCATGGTGAGTATTTTGCAGCTCTCATTTGTTTTTGAAAATAAAGAAAGACGAGAAAAAAAATTTTTTTTTTTCAATTTTCAAAACTTTGTGACAAAAAGTGAGGTCTGCAAAATACTCACTATACCTCTCATCAAATAGCTCGGGGTGTCTACTTTCCAAAATGGGGTCATTTGGGGGGTTTTTTTGCCACCTGGGCATTCCATGGCCTCCGAAACTGTGATAGGCAGTGAAGAGTGAAATCAAAAATTTACGGCCTTAGAAAGCCTGAAGGCGGTGCTTGGTTTTCGGGGTTCCGTACGCGGCTAGGCTCCCAAAAAGTCTCACACATGTGGTATCCCCGTACTCAGGAGAAGCAACAGAATGTATTTTGGGGTGTAATTTCACATATTCCCATGGCATGTTTGAGCAATATATCATTTAGTGACAACTTTGCGCAAAAAAAAATAAAAAAAATAAAAAATTGTCTCTTTCCCGCAACTTGTGTCACAATATAAATTATTCCATGGACTCAACATGACTCTCAGCAAATAGCTTGGGGTGTCTACTTTCCAAAATGGGGTCATTTGGGGGGGTTTTGAACTGTCCTGGCATTTTATGCACAACATCTAGAAGCTTATGTCACACATTACCCACTCTTCTAACCACTTGAAGACAAAGCCCTTTCTGACACTTATTGTTTACATAAAAAAATAATTTTTTTTTGCAAGAAAATTACTTTGAACCCCCAAACATTATATATTTTTTTAAAGCAAATGCCCTACAGATTAAAATGGTGGGTGTTTCATTTTTTTTTTTCACACAGTATTTGCGCAGCGATTTTTCAAACGCATTTTTTGGGGAAAAAACACACTTTTTTACATTTTAATGCACTAAAACACACTATATTGCCCAAATGTTTGATGAAATAAAAAAGATGATCTTAGGCCGAGTACATGGATACCAAACATGACATGCTTTAAAATTGCGCACAAACGTACAGTGGCGACAAACTAAATACATTTTTAAAAGCCTTTAAAAGCCTTTACAGGTTACCACTTTAGATTTACAGAGGAGGTCTACTGCTAAACTTACTGCCCTCGATCTGACCTTCGTGGCGATACCTCACATGCATGGTGCAATTGCTGTTTACATTTGACGCCAGACCGACGCTTGCGTTCGCCTTAGCGCGAGAGCAGGGGGGACAGGGGTGCTTTTTTTTTTTTTTTTTTCTTATTATTATTTTTTTATCTTATTTTTAAACTGTTCCTTTCATTTTTTTTTTTAAGTCATTTTTATTGTTATCTCAGGGAATGTAAATATCCCCTATCATAGCAATAGGTAGTGACAGGTACTCTTTTTTGCAAAAATTGGGGTCTATTAGACCCTAGATTTCTCCTCTGCCCTCAAAGCATCTGATTACACCAAGATCGGTGTGATAAAATGCTTTCCCAATTTCCCAATGGCGCTGTTTACATCCGGCGAAATCTAAGTCATAAAATGCTCGTAGCTTCCGGTTTCTTAGGCCATAGAGATGTTTGGAGCCACTCTGGTCTCTGATCAGCTCTATGGTCAGCTGGCTGAATCACCGGCTGCATTCTCAGGTTCCCTGTTGAGACAAGAGAGCCAGAGAAAAACACGGAAGACGTTGGGGGGGGGGGGGGGCATTCCCTCCCACTGCTTGTAAAAGCATTCTAGAGGCTAATTAGCCGCTAGGATTGCTTTTACATGAAAGCTGACCGCTGGCTGAAAAGAATGATACCAAGATGATACCTAAACCTGCAGGCATCATTCTGGTATAACCACTCAAAGTCGTGAATGGCGTACCTGAAGACAAAAAAATGGTTAACAATAAAGCACAGTAAACGGTAAAGTATAAAAAATTGCATACCTGAAAAGCAAACATGATAAAACATAACAACAATAAAACATTGCAGAATAGAATACAGTAAAAAAGAGCAGAACAATAGAGAGAATAGAGAGAGAGAGAACAATGAAACGACAACTATTTTTTTTTTTTTTTATATTTTTGTATGTTTTTTTTTTTTTTTTTTTTTTTTACACTTTTTTTTGTAACTAACTTTTATAACTGTAACCGGTTCCAGGTTCGGGTCTCTCAAAATGCGATGGCATCTTGGGAGACCCTGTGAAAGTGTGCCTAGTATGTGCAATGCTGTACCCTACGCTAATACTCAACTAGTGTATGGTAGCGTTCAAAACATTCACCAATGCAAAGACCAGGATTGTCAGGACAGGAGGGACAATAATAGCGGGTGTCACGCCTATATCCGCGCTTGCTGCAGACACGACATCTTTTTTGGGGGGGTTCGCTGGGTACGGGTACTCGGGAGGACGTAAAGAAAATGCCTCTCATGCAGCCGACTGCATTTGGTTGGGGATGTGAATGGGGGAAGTACGGGCGCTGCAGAAGCGGTGGGTTCCCAATTAGGATTGGCGAATGCAGCAGGAAGGGCACTATGGGCACGACGGGCCTGTGTTTGTCTTTTTGGTGGCAGCGGGACACTACTTGTGCTTGCCACCTCACCAGCTTGAACTGCACTTATGGGACTCGCCACGTCACCAAGTGTTACTGCAGTGCTGGTTTGACTACGACCGGGGTGTACTACGCCGCTGGTGCTTGCCAGTTCACCAAAACACTACCAAAAAAACTGTTAGCGATCGCAGGGATCAGGCCTGACTCTGCGAACGCTGCAGTTATGCGTTTAGTGTTTTGTAAGTGACAGTGATCGATCGATACTGCACTTGGGTGGGCTGGGCTGGGCCGGGCGGAGGGGCAAAACGCAGGTGCTAGCAGGTATCTGGGCTGATCCCGCTAACACTGCGTTTTTGGGAACCCTAAACTGCTGGGGACGCTAGTATAGATCTGATCGGATCAGATATTGATCCGATCAGATACTATACCACTAAGGGAGGCGTATGCTGCGTGCGTGGGTGTTAGCGGTACTGGCGCTAACCTGACGCTACCTGGGGCTGGTGCTTGCCAGTTCACCAAAACGCTACCAAAAAAACTGTTAGCGATCGCAGGGATCAGGCCTGACTCTGCACACGCTGCAGTTATGCGGTTAGTGTTTTGTAAGTGACAGTGATCGATCGATACTGCACTTGGGTGGGCTGGGCTGGGCCGGGCGGACGGGAAAAACGCAGGTGCTAGCGGGTATCTGGGCTGATCCCGCTAACACTGCGTGTTTGGGAACCCTAAACTGCTGGGGACGCTAGTATAGATCTGATCGGATCAGATATTGATCCATACAGATACTATACCACTAAGGGAGGCGTATGCTGCGTGCGTGGGTGTTAGCGATACTGGCGCTAATCTGACGCTGCCTGGGGCGACGCATATCACCGCCGGGCGATCAGGGGGCTAAACCTTTATTCGGTAATAAACGGCGGGTGCCCTGACACTATAAAAAATAAACAAACTAACCAGCGTCACCCGTAACAGTTATACGGTGATCAGTGGTGAAAGGGTTAACTAGGGGGCAAGCAAGGGGTTAAAACATTTATTAGATAGTATATGGGGGTCCCTGTCGCTATAAAATGCTGACGGCGAACCTAAATATTTACGTCCCTAACTAGCGTCACCAGCGACACTAATACAGCGATCAGAAAAATGATCGCTTAGCAACACTGGTGACAGGGGGGGATCAAGGGGTTAAAACTTTATTAGGGGGGTTAGGGGGGTATCCTAGACCTAAAGGGGGCCTAACACTCACTGTCCTAACACACTAACTATCACAAACTGACACTATGTAGTAATCAGAAAAAAAAAAAAAAAAACCTGCTTGGTGTCAGTTTGTGACGGGGGGGTGATTGGGGGGGATCGGGGGGCGATCGGGGGGGGGGATCGGGGTGTTTAGTGTGCCTGGCATGTTCTACTGTGTGTGTGTGTTTGGTGTGTATCATCCATGCCACATCCATGCAACTACAGTGCCTCACAAAAGTGTAATAGGTAGTCAAATTAGATTCGAAACTTGTGTCCCTAGAACACCTGATGGTGCTCCCTGCATGTTGGTCCTCTGTATGTGGCCACTCTGTGGAAAAGTTTCACATGTGGTATCGCCATACTCGGGAGTAGGAGAATCTATTTTGGGGTGTAATTTTTGGTATGTACATGCTATGTGTTAGAAATATTGTGTAAATGGACAACGTGTAAAAAAAAAAAAAAAAAAAAATGCGTTTTCATTTTCTTTACACATTTTCCAAAAACTTGTAGAAAAAAATGACATCTTCAAAAGACTCGATATGCCTCATAGATTATACATTGGGTTGTTTTCTTTCCAAAATGGGGTCATTTTTTGGGTGTTTCCATTGTCCTGGTTCTCCAGGGCCTTCAAAAGTGTAAGGTAGTCAAGAAATTATATGTGTAATTTATGCTCCAAGAACACCTGATGGCGCTCCCTGCATGTTGGGCCTCTATATGTGGCCACGCTGTGTAAAAGTCTCACACGTGGTATTGCCATACTCAGGAGTAGCAGAATGTGTTTTGGGGTGTAATTTGTGCTATGCATATGCTGTGTGTGAGAAATAACCTGCTAATATAACAATTTTGTGAAGGAAAAAAAAAAAATCTTGCTTTTGCAAGGAATTGTGGGAAAAATTTACAACTTCAAAAAACTCACCATGCCTCTTACTAAATACCTTGGAATGTCTACTTTACAAAAAGGCATCATTTGGGGGGTATTTGTACTTTCCTGGCTTGTTAGGGTCTCAAGAAATGAGATAGGCCGTCAGTACATCAGGTGTGATCAATTTTCTATGTATGTATGTATGTATGTATGTATGTGTGTGTGTGTGTGTGTGTGTGTGTATGTATGTATATATATATATGTATATATGTATATGTGTATATGTGTATATATATATATATATATATATATATATATATATATATATATATATATATATATATATATATATATATATATATATATATATATATATATATATATATATATATATTACACACACCATCGTTTTATATGTTATAACTTTAACGCAAACCAATTAATATACACTTATAGGTTTACCTTTAAAAAAAAAAATAAAAATATACACTTATAGGGATTTTTTTTTTTTTTTTAATACTACCAATGGTGACAATCGGCAGCTTATAGTGGGACTGTGATAGTTCAATGGGCAATCTGACAGTAACTGTCACTGGTGGGGGAACTGACTAATTACCAGTGACATCACCAGTGCCATTAATACAGTAATCAGTGCTGAAAAAAAAAATTTGCTGTACTAATAACACTGGCTGGAAAGGGGTTAACCTCTAGGGACAATATAAAGCTTAACTGTGTGCCTATAATTTTTACTGTGTTCTGTGTTTTCACTAAGCAATGTGCCGGATTTACAGGGAGAAAAAAAAAGACACATTGCTACTGTCAGCAAAGAGCTTTGTGTTTACCTACACAGAGCTCTCTTCTGTCATTCACTCAGCCGATCAGCAGGTGCCAGCCATAAATCATTGCCAGCAAATGGCAGAACAGCCCAAGCGATAAGTGCGTCCCCTACCCAGAAGAAGCAGATTATGTACGTGATTCGGCGCAAGGGGGGCGCTCTTCTGCACTATACCACTTGGTGGCCGACTACCACAGATATAATAGACATACTAGACTAAAATACCAGCATGTAAAAGCAGGCTAAGAGGCATAAAGTTACAATGATTTAAAGTAGATACAAATGTGAGCTGTATTATTACGAACAAAGTTACAGATAGTACATTGAAACCATTAAATAATTTTAGAAATAAAAGCTTATTACGATGCTAGATATGTGCTTAGAAGTGACACCACTAAAAATGTATGCAGATACTATATTGGCCACCAAAACATAATCACAGCAAACAAATTAAAATTATTAACAATCATTCAGTTTTTCATGATTTATTTATATCAAATTGATCATAAAAATTCACATGAATATCCTCGGTCTCGGATAATGTGCTACAGGAACTATGCATATTCTCTATGCACACATAAATACATATACCCAACAACATACACATCACGCTTGGACAGGTAGCTGTGCATGCATACACATACGTGTGCAGACCTACTGTGTACACCCACTGAACGATAAAACATTTTTGTTACATGCATCAACTATTTCAACATGTGTGAAAAAAAAAGGAAAATAAAATGATAAAAATAACTCCTGAGCTAAAGGACTCCACTTATGCAACCATATTATTTTAGTTATTTTTTTTTTTTTTTTTTTACTTCCATCCACCTAAATGATTTCAGTTTGTTGTTCAACTGAGTTGTACAGTTTTTATAGATCACATTAAAAGTGGAAAAAGTCCTGAAATGATTTATCTTTGTCTTTTTTTTTTTTTTTTTACATTACAGAAACCTGACATTTTAACGGGAGTGTGTAGACTTTTTTTTTTTTTTTATATCCACTGTATACTGTACATCAATGATATTATCATCATATGGGATGACCCACCTTCTGCCATTGAACCTTTTTGTTTAACATTTTAATGGTAACAACTTGTGCCTCTCTTTTACACATGTATATAGCCCCGCTTCTTTGGTCTTTCTTGATTTAGAACTGGGCCATGTGCATGGTCGAATAACCTCTAGAACCCACTTTAAACCTACCTCTGGGAATTCCTATTTGCACTACAAAATCTGCCGCCATTCTTTTACAGTAGGGACAAGAACATCTCTCCTTTAGCCCAGGAGTAGTTTTATTTTTATCATTTTTTTTTTTTTTTTTCTATGTATAAATAGTGGTTGTAAACCTCAGTTATGAACAAGGCATATCCCTCTAAAGTGTGTATTTGTTCCAATCCAGAGCAACCAGTGTAATTTCTGTCTGCTGCTTTAATTCCTCTATCGGCATGAATCACTTCTGATAAGTTTTCCTGACACCAAGAGGAAAATGGTGACAGGCAGGAGAGGAATCTCCAGCAGATTGACAGGCTCAGCTGTGTTCCTGTGTGAAGAAAAGTGTGTCCCTCCCCTTCAATCCGCTCTCAGAGCTCTCCAAACTTAGTTCTGCAGAGTGTAATTTCAACTCTCCGCCCCCTTTTTCTGAACTGACAAGCTTTGTAATTCCAGAAAGATGAAAAGATGACTCCACCGGTGAAGATCTGCAAATTCAATAATGGTGACAAACCCTCCATCTACGCTATAATTTCTACGCTCACCTCGAAGCATGGACGCCTGAGCTAACAGGTAGTCATGCAAGCAGGTCCCACACAAACAGTAGGTAGCAAAACAGATCAGTTAGAACTTCTCCTGCCGATCGATACCCTCAGTGGGGGCATCAAATCGTATAAAGAAAGGGGGCATCAAATCGTATAAAGAAAGGGGGCATCAAACCGTATAAATAAAGGGGGCATCAAACCGTATATATAAAGAAAGGGGAGATTTAAGTGCTCACTGTACACACATTTAAAGTTGATTTAAGTCCAAATGCAGACTACTCACATGAGTTAAAAACGATACAGGCATATAGCACAACCGTGTCCTGTTTGTTTCAAAAGGATGTCAGCGGGTGAATTCATCCGTGCGTGGCTCTTACCCCGTACGCGTTACGTTCATCAGAACTTCCTCAGTGGGGCAGGGCCACAGCGTCACCCAGCAGCTTATTTATAGTGTTCCGTTGTCATACCAACGGAGTACACAGACGGGCGGTGATATGCGAGACTCGTAAATAGACATAGCAGCCAGTCTGCGCTCCGGGCATCAAGACAGGCCCTAATAATATCATATATATTACTAAAATTGAAATTAGAAAAGAAACAAAATCCCCTTGTGGTGGACTTTTAAGGTGCAGAAATCGTTTCAAACTTTTTTAAAATGTCTGTACATGAATTAGAGAGTTTTCTACTTTTTTATTCTGTTAGATATTAAAAATAAATTTAATTCTAGTTTTAATTGACTTATGTACTCATTTACTCTATTTCATGATTTAAGGGTCTTTTTCCTCTTTTTGGGACCAGTGGGTCCCCTGGCCTCCCCTCCTGGTCTGGTTTATGTGTGGGGGAACTAGTTCCGCTTTTCAGGCTAGGCACCCCTCTTTTTGAGACACGCCACTTGTGTTGGATCTCCGGCTCAAGCAAACTGGGAACATCTTTTTGCATTCATGTGTTTTCAATCTGCATGGTATGAAAGGGTTGTCATCTCAATATATATGTAAGTGATTTTTTTTTTCCATTTTCTCCACCTTTTCTGCCCGTTGTCTCTGTATATTTATGCATATTTGTATACTCATCTTTCTCAAATATTTTATTTTAGAACACTTAGTATTCTCGCTTAATTATACCCTTGAGGAAGGAGATACACATATGTGCTCCGAAACGCATCCTGTGCAAGAATTACTGGTTTACTACTTGTGATGACAGCACTGTTAATTCTATTGTATCTTTTTTATGTGTTTTTTTTTATATTTTGTACTTATTATATTAAATAAACATTTTTCAAACTAGATACATTTTTCTCAAGTGATTTCTGTGCCTTAAAAGTCCACCACAACACCAATCCTGCCACCCAGCGACCTCCTGCAGCAGCCTGACATTCCCCCCCGGGGACCCTCCATACACACAGACCCAATTCTGCGGGCATCTGACTGGACGGGGGTCTAAGCGGTGCGGCGCTCCTCTGCACGGCAGCAGACACAACTATAGGCCGAGGCTTCGGCCTAGTCTCTGGATCTGGCGGCCGTCTTGGTACTCCTGGCCTCTCCACCAGCACTGTATCCTGGCCTCTCTGGTGCCTGGCTCCCTCACCGCAAGCAAATCCTGCTACACTGGCTTCCGACCGGGCGGGGGTCTGAGCGGAGCGGTGCCCTCCCGCATGGCGGCTGCTCCAAATCCAGGTCGCGGCTTCGGCCTAGTCCTGGCTCCGGCAGCCATCTTGGTCCTCCCGGCCTCTCCACCAGCGCAGCATCACTCCTTTCCTGGTGTCTGCACTCAATATAGTGGATTACCAAGCCCACACACCGCTCCCCACAACCCGCCCAAGGGCTCCACAGTGCTTAGGCCTACAGACGACTCCTGCATCCTCCAGGAAATATTTGATTGGATGGCTTTTAAGGTAACCTAGCCCATTATTTTCAAAGGCAGAGGCAAACTGTAGAATATAGTATTCAAAAGGCACACCCCTGGAACGCACACGCGGAATCTGATGATGGCGGACCTGTAATTCTCCCGCTCCGATCCCTGCCACCTTCCACAAGCTCCCGCACAGCGAACGGAAGATACATCAGCAACAAGAGAACCCATACCGGACCATAGAACCCTCCAGGCAACCCATGGTGAAGTACGGGCCAAAGCAAACGGCTTCAATACACACCCCGGAGCTGCGGCCTACACAAACACTGGATCGCTTCCTGTACAGGCCCAAATCCCCGGCCTCGATTATGCAGAACGCCCGGTGGACACACATGAGGAGGTAAGAGACATCCCCCTGCTATTTGCACCCACTCCGAACACAGATGTCGGCCCCCCTCACAGTTGAAATACTGGACGCTAAGCTGCAGTCTCTCCTGCAAAACATGACATGCAATTTCACCAGAGAAGTGGGAAAACTGCCACAAGAACTGAGGGGGGAGATAATCCACATAGGAGAACGTACTGATCACTTAGAAACTAAATTGGATGATCTGATACAATACGTTCAAGTCCTAGAAGAGGACAATGCAGGCTTAAAACAATCTTTCTCCCAGCTTCAATCCCAACAAGAGGATTTAGAGAATAGAGAACGCCGTCAGAATTTACGCATCCGAGGCATCCCCAAGTCTGTGGGGGACCAAGAGGTTCGACCATATCTGCTGAGCCTCTTCAACACCTTAGCTCCCCAAATACCTGACCTAGATTGGTGCCTGGACAGAGCGCACAGGTCGCTGGCTCCCAAGCCCCCTGGAGGGGCGAACCCCAGGGATATCAGTTTCCACTACTATGATAGCAAAGAAGCATTATCTATGACTACTCGCAACAAACCACGGCTGGAATTTAAGGATGCAAAAATACAAATTTTGAACGATTTATCACCCATTACCCTCGCTAAACGTCGCAGCTTTTGCCCGGTGACAACACACCTGCAAAACCATCAAATTTCATATCGCTGGGGTTTCCCTTTTTGCTTATCCGCTTCACGAGATGGCACCCAATTTTCCATGAGGAAACTTCAGGAAAGTGAGGCGTTCATACGCAATCTGGGCCTTCTACCACTACCAGACGAGGAACCCATACCACTTCCTGCGACACCTAAGCCTGCGTCCAATCCAGGTAGGATCTTGACCCCTGCTCGCCAGAAACCGCAGAAGAACTTCTCCACACCCCAATGACGCCCCTTCTCCAAGATCCCAACTTGAGGACTCCCCCTTTGACATTTTTGTTTGATTTTGCTTCGGCCCATGCCGTACTGAGTTCCCCCTGATTTGGGGAGTTTAACACCCACACCCATGGGTTGACTATATGATGGTCCATGTTCCAAAATTTTTTTACCAGCTTTTACATATTTTGCTGGAAGACGCGGAGGATCACTCCAGACATGTTGGCGCCCCCCATGCGCCTCCCTTTGATCCACGGCCACGACTGTGGAATCCTGAGCGGTCCTAACCCCTCCAGGCTATGGTTTTTATGGGTCCTTTTTTGACCTATTGTTCATGTGTTTTTTTTTCTTTTTTTTGTTGTTTTTTTTTCCCCTCTATGTTGCTTAAACCTTTTTTTCATTGCTGGTTTTCAATGATACTTTATATTACCTCATGCTTTCCCCCCACAGGATACACCATGGACTTTTTTATGTTTTTTTTTTTTTTTTTTTTTCTTCCTTTTGTTTTTGACTCCGTTTCTGATTTCTAACGCTAACTACAGCATAACTATGTTATACTACTATGGCTTTACGCGTTCTTGCATATAATGTGAAAGGTTTAAACTCCATTCATAAAAGATGGCTAGCCTTGAAGGAGTTCAAATCATCAGCTGCTGACATAATCCTGGTCCAGGAGACTCACTTTCACCCTGGGGGATACTTTAAGTTTGCTGAGAAACATTTCCCTATGTCATTTACAGCCTCTGACCTCTCCGGTAAAGCAGGCGTGGCTATATTGATCAAAAAATCATGTCCCCCTGAGAGTGAAATCCTCATTTATGGACCCCCATGTTAGATACATTTTCCTGGACTGCGATTATCTCTCATGCTCTTTTTCTCTAGTCAATATCTATGCTCCCAACTCAGGCTAAATTCAGTTTCTCACTGATGTGCTTGGCAAACTTGGAAAATATGCTCAACCATTCATGATTGTCGGGGGCGATTTCAACATGCCTATGTCCCCTAAAAGAGACAGACGCACACTATTTTCTACAACCTCCACTTCTAAGGTAGGTCAATCCACTTCTTTCCGTAAAATCTTCAGATTTTACTTACTAGACATATGGAGAATTAAACACCCTACACAATTTACTTTTTTCTCCCCTCCCCACTAGATGTACTCTAGGCTAGATTACCTTTTTGTGACAGCCCCACTATTAACATCCACAGTCGCATCATAATTGAACCCCATAACCTGGTCAGACCATTCCTCTATTCAGCTTGACCTCACACTCTCCTTATCTTCAACTAGAACCTGCCACTGGAGACTTAATGATTCCCTCCTCCACAACCCTGTCACTAAAACTCAACTGTCTGAAGGACTACTCCTAGTTCTTCCAACTAAATGAACACACTGTGGCGGACATGTCTACCCTATGGGAGGCACATAAGGCCTACTTTAGAGACCAGTGTATTTCAGGTGACTCTCATTTAAAGAGACTCTGCTGCTCAGAGACTTTATATTCTTTCCCAGATATGTAAAGCGGAAAACCTGCTGCTTGCCTCCCCTACGGTGGCAAGTCTGCATACAGTCATCTCCCTACGCGAACGGTTGAGACCCATTGACATGAACAGATGCTCCAAATTCCTTTTTTGGGCTAAACAGAAATTTTACGAATATGCTAATAAACCGCATAGAATGTTAATAAATAAGCTTAAGCCACGCCCATTCCATTCCTACCCTGAATTTCTTACACAAATTGATGAAACTCCAACTCACTATCCGCAAACAATGTCTAAAGTCTTTGGGGATTTTTATAAAAAGCTGTATAACTGTTTACACACAGACCCTAAACACCTCTTTTCCCAAGACGACTTCAATTCCTCCTTTTGACCCTTTTAAAACTACCCAAATTGTCATCCTCTCAAAAATCAACACTTAACGCTGCCATCACCCCAGAAGAATAAGCTGGGGTAATTAAAGATCTACCATTACATAAATCGCCAGGACCAGATGGCCTGCCCTATTCCTATTATACGACGTTCCTTCCTATCCTAAGTCCTTACCTACTAGATCTTTTTACCTCCCTACAGAAAGGCGCCATTCCTCATCCTCAATTCCTACATGCCCACATCACAGTCCTGCAGGTGATAACGCCAGATGCACTATTGATTGACCTGATAGACCTACTGGACAAGACCTCCCGCTCTGCCCTTATTCTGAGCCTAAATGCTCAGAAAGCATTTGACAGGCTTGGATGGTCATATATGTTTGCTATGCTCGCACAGTTTGGATTTACAAGCTCGTTCATGGCAGCCCTCCAGGCCTTATACTCCTGTCCTACTTCCCAAGTACAACTGGCTTCCTTTCTGTCCCCATCCTTCTCCCATAGCAATGGAACTAGACAAGGGTGCCCCCTATCCCCCTTACTGTTTATACTGTGCCTTGAACCCCTAACTGAAGCCATATGAAGCCATCCAGACATAAGTGGAGTCTCATTACGGCAAAGGGAGTACAAGCTGTCTCTATTAGCAAACGATATACTGCTAACGTAACCAAAACCCCACATCTCTCTTCCCAACCTCCATACTTTATTAAACACATTTGGCAAACTCTCCGGCTACAAAGTTAACACAGCCAAGACGGAAGCTCTTCCTATACATATTTCCCCTACACTTCTCACCACATTGCAAAATAACTTTCTGTACCACTGGTGTCCTTCCTCCCTTAAATATTTGGGTATACATTTAACTGCATACTACTCTACCCTGTACCAAGCAAATTATCCCCCTTTAATTCTGGAAACACACAGGCTATTGCGTAACTGGGAGGAATGTCCTCTGTCTCTTCTGGGTAGTATAAATGTCCTCAAAATGTCTATACTGCCTCTTTTTATACCTCTTTGAAACCTTGCCAATCGCAGTTCCCATGTCACAACTTCGAACTAGCCAAAGGGCCTTTACTAAATTTATCTGGGGTAACAAAGCACACTGAATTGCTAACCCAGTAGTATTCGCCCCTCGGTCTCATGGAGGGCTGGGAGCTCCTGACATTAATAATTACTATTATGCTACCCACCTCACAATGACTATCTCCTGGTCTACACGATTTGCAACAAACAGATGGTCAGAGTTAGAAATGAGCGTTACCAGCCTGTACATCCTTGCTCCATGCTCTGGTCTGAATTGACCACCTCTATATTTCAGCTGAGAAATATATGCTTAGGGCTGATGTTATTTACCCTTGCTATTTGGAAAAAATGCCAAAGAGGTTCTCTCTCTCTTCTCCATGCCCACCTCTCCTAAACATACTTTTCAACCCGGATATCCCGGACAGCTTGTCCTACATCAACATGTATCCATGGTCACAGGCGGGCATTTTTCAACTCCGTCATCTAGCACACCCTGTGACTCGTAAACTACTCTCATTCCAAGACCTCAAACAAATTTGAGATCCCTAAAAAGCTCTTCTTATCTTATCTTATCTTATCTCCAATTTAAACATTATTTTCACTCTAGAGCACCTTACCGAAGCTTAGAAAAACCTACAGCCTTCGAAGTTCTATGTGCTCAAGATCCATATAAACCTGCTCTCATATATTCTATATACAAGATTCTCCATGAATCGAACACACCCACGATAAACTTGCATGCATACATGCGAAAATGGGCTAAGATAATTCAGACCCCTTTATCCCTCCCTCAATGGCAAAAGATCTGGGATTCCACACCGAAAGCTTCCAGATGCGTGGAGCAGAGAGAGACAGCTTATAAGGTCCTCATGTTCTGGTATAGGACCCCAGAAGCTATTCACAAATATGACCCCTCTGTATGCCAGAAATGTGCTAGAGACGGATGTCCCGTTGGACCCGGTCCATTGTTTACTAGGCCTTCCAATCCCTGTAATATCTAAACACGCTAAAAAATTGATGTCTTATATTCTGTTGGCTGCCAAGAGAGTAATACCTACCCACTGGTTATCCTCTAATTCTCAGACACAATCCCAATTAATACTGTCCATAGCACAGATACGTAGAATGGAACGTATGACAGCAGTGATGCATGACGCCTTATCTCAATTTTCCAAAATATGGGATCCCTGGGATGATTCTCCATTCAATCCAGAGTCAATACCCCATACATCTAATTAAAAGCAATATACTGTCTATATACAATGCTGAAATTTATGGTGTACCCCCCCCCCCCTCTCTCTCTTTTTTTTTTTTTTTTTCTTTGTTTCATTATTTTATTATTCTGCTTACGGTTCGTCCATTCACAATGTCTTAAGTCCAACCTAGATGACAATTCTTTTAAATGTTATACAAATTTTTTATGAGATGGACTACACACTATATCGAGAGATTGTCATATGTATACGTTACCTTCTAATGACATATGCTTCTCTCTTTTCTGTATATGACTGTTACAACATATTTGCAATAAATATACAACAATAAATATACATTTACAAAAAAAGTCCACCACAAGGGGATTTTGTTTCTTTTCTATATTATTGGATGTGGCACAACCCAATGCTCAATTATAGCCGACTCACCACTTGCAAATAAAATTGCAATTAGTTAGAAAAATAAACGAATATAGTACAGTGGAACCTCGGCTTAATCCGTTCCAGGAGAATGCTCGTAATCCAAAGTACTCGCATAATCAGAGTTTCCCCATTGAAGTCAATGGAAACTAAAATAATTTGTTCCGCATTGACTTCAATGGCATGCAATACCGCATGCGGCCAGAGGCGGAGGGGCTTTCTGTGCATTTCTGAACGGCGCCGATCAGCTGCGGTCGGCGACTTTCGGCTCTGCTGGGCTCTAGCGCCCCCCACCTCAGGCCAAACGTGGTACTGCACACCGCTTTGGCCTGAATCGTGCTCGTATTGCGAAACGCTCGTTAGCCGCGTTACTCGCAATCCAAGGTTCCACTGCACTTAGTGTTCCCAGTCAGTCCACTGCCCCCTAGTGGATGATCAGCGTATCTAACCAGAACACATGCATGTATTTAAATATATAAGATCTCACCCGATGCCATTCTCCAAAACATAACAAGAAATCATACACTTTCATTTGAAGTTCATAAAAATTCATAAAAATTATTAAAATATCATTATTTTAAAGAAAGGGGGGGAAAAAAGATTTTTTTTCGGAAATAAAACAGTTTAAATCAAAGTCAACATTTTAACCCTTCGGGCGTTAAAACACACAATCCACAATCCAGAATGATTCTCTTTAGCTGATGTGGTGGATATAATGACCACCCTTTTCAATACCCCCAAATTTTAGGCATCTAGGATCCCTATTATGGCATTATCTAAAATGTTTAGACACGCTATGGAACCTGAGGCCCTTTTTAATAACATGCTTCCTGATGCAAACACTCAGGAGCCTGGAAGCTCGACCTATATATTGGAGTCCAACTACATTCAAACATGTAGACCACTCCACGGGTGCCACACGTAATAAAATTCTTGATTTTATAAGACCTATACACACCTTACCTTATACATCAAGGTACACCATTTTCTGGGTATCAATGTTCCATGAGAGAGATCTTTTTAGTGTTGGTATTCAAGTTCAACATAAATGCGTCAAGGCTTGCAATTTTAGTAATATATTTGCATATAGGATATTATTAGGGCCTGTCTTGATGCCCGCAGCACAGACGGGCTGCTATTTTATGTCTTTTTACGAGTCTCTCATATTGCCGGTCGTCTGTGTACTCTGTTGGTATGACAACAGAACACTATAAGTAAGCTGCTGGGTGCGCTGATTGCACCTTCTATTTACAAGCTTTATAGTTCAGCACTTTGAACAGATGTGTAGAAGAGAAGGCTGCAGGTACAACTTTTATATAGGAGGATTTTTTGTTATCTGTGTATCACCTGAGGCCAGTCACTTCACTGGGTATATGTAAGGGTTTACAACTATTTTAATGCATGTATGTATTGTAACAAGAGTCTTATCTGTTAGTGGCAGTATACAAGTATAGGCGAAGTTAACTGGAAAAAATAAATGAAAAAAAACCACAGCCCACAAACAAATGTACATATGAATTTTTCTCGAATCGTCTTCCAGGGCAGCATCCGAGAGATAGGCTCCTCCTCCCTAAAACAGGAAACACATTAGTCCACCATTATAAATTTCACAGTCTTACCTGTGTGCCTCAGTTGTTTTGTGTTTCCTCCGGACCCACAGGAGCTGCAAAAACGTTTATTTTATTTTCACCTGTCTCTGTGCTTGTTGCAGGAGACCCCCTGCCAGCATCCCATACAGCCCAATGGGCCTTGGGAGGGCGAGCAGGCGCAGCACTGAGCAACATTGCTCAAAGCCTGAGATTTCGCCCCTACTGAGGGGTCTGCAATCATCCCCCCCCAGGCTGCAGGAGGACTCTGTCATCCCCACCCCATGCCGCTGTTTAGGCCCTGTGCATGCTTCAGCAAGCACCCCCCAAGAGGCCGCCAGGGAGGATGGGTTACATGCACAGATGGGCGCCCCCCCCCCTCGCCGCCGCCGGAAACCTCAGCAGCAGAGGATCCAGGAGGGAGGGCTCTTTTTACCCTCCATACAGGTCCCTGGTGGCTGCGGCTGTCTCCCCAACGGATCCGCCGCTCTCCGGGCGGCGCAGTGGCGTCCTCGCCGCTACATGAAGTTGGGGGTGTACCAAGATGGCGCCGGAGGAGGTTCCGCTTCCGGGTTGGCGGCCATTTTCCCGTAGCCTATCTCCAGTGGAGATAGAGCAGGACGCACAGGACACCTAGGGGCGGGAATTTTTTTTTAAAAAAAGGAGAAGAAAACAAAGATCAGAATACAAATAAAATTTTTTTTTTTTAATGCTACCCTTTGCTACCAGCATGGGTATACTACAATACAGCGGCATGTGCAGGTGTGTCCACCAACCTGCACGGGGTCAGCCGGGGGCGGGGCCGGAGCTTATGCAGGAAGCAGTTACCTACAGGCAGTCTTTTTGACCACCTATCTCATGGGGATCTTTGTTCTCTATGCTTGCTTCTAGGCAAAGACCCCTGAGGAAAGGAAGGCTAAAGGCAAAACATGTGCCTCATGCAGCCACAGGCTTTCCCCAGATTGGAAAAAGCCCCTGTGTCAGAAATGCATAGACAAAATGGTGGCAAAAGAATCACAGGGATTTTTGAAAGACCTGCTCAATTCTTGTAGCCTCCCTGGCGGTTTTCCCGAGTGTGGCTCGGGGTTAAAATTCTGCACCATTAGCGGTAACCCCGAGCCACACTCGGGATTGCATCGCAGGATCCTGGTGTCTCCTTACTTGCCTTGTCCCCGGGATCCTGCGATGTCCCCCGCAGTGTCCGCGGGCTGTGTCATGTTCCGAAGCCTCTCCGTGCCAGGCTCTGTTCCCTGCAAGCGTCGCGACGCACTGGGGCGGAGCCTGGCGGCAAATTCAAAAAACTGTAAAAAGCATAACACATACAGTACTGTAATCTTACAGATTACAGTACTGTATGAAATCATTTCACATCCCATTTGTCCCCAGTGCTCTGGCCCATGCCCTGCATGCAGTTTTATATTGCATATACTGTTCTTTCTGCCTGGAAACTGGAGATTGTCCATAGCAACCAAAAAGTGTCCCTTTACGTCAAAAATGGCTTTAGACCAGCTAGAAAAGAGCGATAGTAAATTAGAACACTTGCAGAATTGAGCGATAGTGAATCGCGTGGAAATTTATTTTATTACTATTTAATTTTATTTTTTTATTATATTATAATTTATGTTTTTGTGTTTCAAACTTTATCATACCCGGGATATCTACTAGACTCTTGTTTGGACAGATTTAAGTGTGTTATTGTTAAGATTTACAGACCTACAATATAAAACGCCAAATTTCCATGCAAAATAATTGTACCGCTTTCAGCACCTAAAATCAGAAAGAATCATACCGCCAGGGAGGTTAAGAAAGAAACTCAGAGCACCATGGCACCACTACGCTCAGCCATCGAAAAATTAGAAACGCCATCTAGTGTCGCTCAGGCCAGTATCCCATCTACCAGCGGAACACACATTCCGAGGGATAACAAGGTACAGGCAGAACAAGAGGTGGATTCAGATGAATCTGAACAATCTGAATCAGAAGACGGTATCTGTTCAGACTCAGAGGAGGAAGATGACACGACAGACTGCAACCTGTTTCCTTCTGAGGACACAGACAGTCTTCTCAAAGCCATTACTGACACTCTAGGCATTAAAGAACAGAAAACCGCAGAACTCACTATTCATGACAGAATGTACAAGGGGCTACAGCCCAAGAAGCCAAGAACGTTCCCTGTACACCAAACCCTTAAAGACATAGTCAAAAAAGAATGGGAAGACCCAGAGAAAAAGCTGTTCATCCCCGCCACAATCAAACGCAGATACCCGTTTGCGGAAGCAGACATTCAAAACCTGGGCTAAATGCCCCAAGGTGGATGCCTCTCTGGCAAAAATCACGAACAAATCGGATTTGGCTTTTGATGACGCAGGTACCCTCAGCGACCCCATGGACAAGAAAATAGAAGCCCTCCTGAAAAGGGCACGGGAAGCAGGGGCGGCAAACCTAAATCCGGCTATTGCTTCCACCTGCACAGCCCGAACCTTGCTAATCTGGCTAACCCAGCTGCAAGATCTATTGGAAAACGACACGCCCAGGGAGGAACTAATTAAAACCATCCCCACACGAACTAGAGCAGCAGCTTTCTTGGCAGATGCTTCAGCAGAAACTGTCAGAATATCCTCTAGGACCACGGCACTACTGAACTCGGCCCGCAGAGCCCTGTGGTTAAAATCTTGGGGGGGGGGATGCACCTTCCAAGAACAGTTTATGTGGAATACCATTTACTGGAGACCTACTGTTTGGTCCTGAGCTAGAAACAGTCCTGGATAGGACTGCAGCAAAAAATAAGGGGTTCCCTCAAACCAAGAAGAAACTAGGGAAGGCGCCCTTTCGGCATTTCAAGAAATTTAATAAGCCAGGGGCAAAAAAGCGCTGGGGTCAACAAAACAAGAAAGGCAAAGGTGAATTCATCCTCAAGCCTAATACCCAAAAGAACAAAAAACAATGACTGCCTTCAGGTGGGGGGCAGATTGGCAGCTTTCTCCCACCAATGGGAGGAGATAACAGAACAAATTCATATTGCGCACCATAGCAGACGGTTACGCAATAGAATTCTCCACCCGCCCCCCCAACCAAATACTTAGCGACCATGCTACCCAAGGACAGCAATCAAGCAAAAGTGTTTTTAGAATCCCTACAGAAACTATTGGATCAGAAGGTGATTCGTCACGTTCCCCAAGAGGATGAACAAAAGGGCTTCTACTCACACATCTTCGCAAAAAGAAAACCATCAGGCAAACTAAGGCTGATACTAAACCTCAAACCACTCAACCGAGGGATAAGATACAAGAGATTCAGAATGGAATCTATTCAATCAGGAACATCCTACCGCGGGAGACATTCATGTCAACACTAGATTTACAGGATGCCTACCTACATGTCCCCATAAGGAAGGATCACCAAAAGTTCCTAAGGTTCGCAATCCAGGGGCCAGCAGCTACGCTGCACCTACAGTACACAGTTCTCCCCTTCGGAATCTCCTCGGCACCAAGGATATTCTCAAAAATAATGGCGGAAGCACTAAAAGGTCTAAGACAGCAGGGTATTGGAATAATACCATACTTAGACGACCTCCTGTTCTTTGCGGACTCAGCAGCAATCTTGGAAAACAACCTGCGCACGAGTATGACCTATCTGCAAAACCTGGGATGGTTAATAAACGCAGAAAAATCCCAAATGAACCCAAGCCAGAGAGTGGTGTACTTGGGATACGTGCTGGACTCCAGACTGTCAAAAATTTTCCTAACAAAGGAAAAGGACGAAAAAATTACACAAGCAATTACATCCCTGCTAAGGAATCAACGATCAGGCACGGAATGTCTATACTAGGACTGATGACGTCTTCCATTCCAGCCATTACCTGGGCACAAATTCACATGCGACCCTTACAGAACTATATTCTGTCCCAGTGGGATGGCAGGCAAGCATCCCTAGACAAATCCTTTCCCGTCCCCGCCACAGTCAAACAAACACTCTACTGGTGGCTCAACCCACTCCGGGTCATCGAGGGGCGCAGATGGGCTCAAGTCAATCCAGTCAGGATCACCACCGATGCAAGCGCCCTAGGATGGGGAGCCCACATGGAAGGACGGTTCTCACAAGGGAAATGGACACCCAAATGGGCACAAGCCTCCTCAAACTTGAGAGAGCTGAAAGCTGTAGGGGAAGCGCTAAAAGCCTTCAAACCAGCGTTACAGGGGAGGGATGTAAAGATACAATCAGACAACGCGACGAAAGTCGCATACCTAAACAGACAAGGTGGTACAAGATCCCAAAAATTGATGAGACTGACACAATCTATCCTACTGTGGACAGAAGTGAACATAAGATCGATATCCGGTATTCATCTGAAAGGAACAGACAATACATTGGCAGATTTCCTGAGCCGGAAAACGATAAAACAATCGGAATGGTCACTAAACCAAACAACCTTCACTCAAATCACCCAAAAATGGGGAATACCCGAAGTAGACCTATTCGCTTCCAGGGCAAACGCAAAATCTCCGATATTTTTCTCCCTGGACCCAACAGATGGCAACAGCGGGGTGGATGCTTTCAACCAAAACTGGAAATGGCATCTGTGCTATGCATTCCCTCCAACTGCCATAATCCCAAAAGTAATCCAAAAAATCAAGGCAGAGAAAACAACAGTGATACTAATAGCACCACACTTGCCCCAGAGAGCATGGTTCAGTCATTTAAAAAATCTCAGCATACAACCTCAGCTGACACTGACGGACCGCCCGGATCTACTGTCACAGGGCCCGGTCAACCACCCGAACCACAAAATCCTGAAGCTCTCAGCTTGGTTACTGAGAGGGTAAAACTCCAGAACAAAGGCCTGTCAGACAGAGTAATCAACACCATCTTAAACAGCAGAAAGCCGGTAACGAGAGCTATCTATGAGAAAATAAGGAAAAAATTTGTTTCTTGGTACAAAGACAGACCAGCCTCCAACGGTGGGATAATTACAATAGTTTTGGACTTCCTACAAGATGGTGCAGACAAAAACATATCACCCAGTACCCTGAAAGTACAAGTTGCAGAACTTTCCTCGGTCATGGATACTAGACTAGTGGAGGACCCGCTGATAAGACGTTTCCTCATAGCTCTTAAAAGATCCAAACCAGCCAAAATGTACAGAACTCCCACCTGGGACATGGGCACAGTACTTAAGGACTTTCTTTCCCCTCCGTTTGAACCTATCGAGGACAGCTCAGACAAAAACCTCACGCTAAAGACTGCACTCCTTCTGGCCTTAGTATCCGCCAGAAGAGTGAGTGAAATCCAAGCTCTATCAACAATAGAACCATACTGCCTAATACATCTGGACAAGATAATTCTCTCTCCAGATCCGGCCTTTCTACCCAAGGTCTCTTCTACATTCCACAGAACCCAAAACATCATCATACCCTCACTTCCAACAACCATGGATAGTAGGGAAAGGGACATTTACAGCAAACTTGATGTAAGGAACACGCTCATAACGTATCTCGAAAGAACAAAGGAATGGCGTAGAACGACCTCCCTCTTCATCCTCTATGCAGGAATCAACAGAGGGAAACAAGCTTCAAAAAGTACCATCAGTAGATGGATAAGGATGGCCATACAGATTACCTATAAGGCACAGAATCTCACTCCACCTAGTGAAATCAGAGCGCACACAACCAGAGCCCGGGCAACCTCGGCCGCAGAGAAAGCAGCGGCAACTCCGGAGCAGATCTGCAGGGCAGCGACATGGTCGAGCTTCAGTACTTTCGCTAAGCACTACCGCATAGACCAGCTGTCTGACCAAGACCAAGCATTTGGTCGCAAAGTGCTCCAGTCTCTAACCCCACCCTAGTAAGTATTGCTTGATATATCCTCTCGGATGCTGCCCTGGAAGACGATTCGAGAAAACAGAGTTGGGTACCTGGTAACTCTTTTTCTAAGAAGTCTTCCAGGGCAGCACTAGTTCCCACCCTTAAAATGACAAAAACCAGGTACAGCGGGGGAGCTTGCAGCTTACAGGGAATTCCTTCAGTGCTTTAACATAACTGAGGCACACAGGTAAGACTGAAATTTATAATGGTGGACTAATGTGTTTCCTGTTTTAGGGAGGAGGAGCCTATCTCTCGGATGCTGCCCTGGAAGACTTCTTAGAAAAAGAGTTACCAGGTACCTAACTCTATTTTTCCATATACACATCTGAATGAAAACATTAAAAACATTTAAAAACACTTTATCAGAGACTGATGATCTTCATGTGGATTTTTTTATGACGAATTCAATATCAGGACAGTTTTTTATTTTTATTTCTTTGCTGTAATTTTATTTTAGTGGCCAATATAGCACATCTTTTCTTCCTCCTCTTTCTTTCTTCCTCCTCTTTCTTTCTTCCTCCTCTTTCTTTCTTCCTCCTCTTTCTTTCTTCCTCCTCTTTCTTTCTTCCTCCTCTTTCTTTCTTCCTCCTCTTTCTTTCTTCCTCCTCTTTCTTTCTTCCTCCTCTTTCTTTTTTTCCTCCTCCTTTCTTTTTTTCCTCCTCCTTTCTTTTTTTCCTCCTCCTTTCTTTTTTTCCTCCTCCTTTCTTTTTTTCCTCCTCTTTCTTTCTTTCCTCCTCCTCCTCCTCCTTTTTCTTCCTCCTTTTTCTTTCCTCCTCTTTTTTTTTTCTTTTTTTCTTCCTCCTCTTTTTTTCTCCCTCTTTTCTCCTTCATTATACGGCAACTGCATAAGGCCCCTTTCACAATGGCTGCATCTGTTTTTGCTCAGAAGGGGATCCGTACACAGATCCCCTGCTGAGCGGGTGGATAACAGGTCCATACCCGCTTCGCTGTTGCAGAGTGGACACGGAAACAGCACTGGTCTGCTCTATGGGCAGCTGGATGTAAACAGACCAGCCGTATGTTTACACTCGGCTACCCTCCGATCAAGCTAGCCGGAGGGGGTACGAATCTCCTTCCATTTTTTTTTTTTTTTTTTTTTATTCTTTGCCCGGGGTTCAATCTGAATAGACGGTCCGATTGGGTCCAGCTGTCCAGTTTTAAGATCGTATCTCTTGTGTGAAAGGGGTCTAAGGCTCTGTGGTTTTATCCTCTTGCTCTTCTCTGTGGTGTTTCATTTCACCTCTGTTCTGGCCCGCCATGCTAAAAGCTGGCTCTTCCTTTTTATCCGCTTGCTTGTCAAAGGGGGTGCCACCCCTAAACCCTTGGTGCCATACAATGATGCTGTTTAGTCGGTAGACTGGACTGCCATTTTGGCACACCCTTTATAATCTGCTGCAGCTCTGCGTTGGATTACAGCTTCTTACTTTTCAATAAAGTGATGCCATACTAACTTTACTAACTCCTTTACCCTATTGCTGTGTCCTTACATATACCATTGAGTGGATCCTTCCCGAATCTTCAATTAGGAGATGCAGGATACCCCTTGATCCTTTCCAAGTGTATCTTTTCTCTTACGTGGATTCCATAGACTTTATATGATATTGGGAGTGCTGAGTAAGCTGTGTACATTTTCTGTTCACGAATTTCCAATTTGTTGTTTTTTTGCAGACACTTCCTCCAACTTTCTGGCCATACCTCTGTATGGGTTTTCTGTTAGACAGCTGGAAGGAGTGTTCGACTATGAAGAAGCTTATCAGTGCCCCCCCACAGTCCATTGAGCACTACAATTCCGTTTCCTTTGGTGGAATATGGAGCCCCTTCCTGGGGGGTTTATGTACTATTTTAGTTGCCTTCAGTTCTTGCTTATTACTGAGCAGGCTAGGTAACTATGCTCTTTTTATTGATTGTACTTAATAGTCCTATTGTAGGTAGGCAGAGTCTCTGTCTGTCTGTCTGTTCTTGAAGATTCCAGGAAATGTAAGCAGCTATCTGTTTTTCATGGCATAAATGAAAAACTGCTGCTCATAGCCTAGATCAGGGGTAGGTAGCCTTTTGAGAGGTGGAGACCTACCTGAACAACATGGAAGAGTTCAAAGTTTACTGGGGCGCAGCATTTTATTTGTATTTATTCATTTATTTATTTTTAACAGAAATTAACTAGCAAGGCTTCAATAAAAGGTAAGGACAGCATGAAAAAAAATTAGAAAAAAATAAATAACAAATTTCATTGTAAAAATGTATACTCATCCTACCTTAACCACTACAATACAGGGCACTTCCTTCCCAGGCTAATTTTCAGCTTTCAGCGCTCTTTCACTTTCAATAAGAATTGCGTGGTCATGCAACTCTGTATGCAAATTAACTTTTTTTTATCATTTTGTTCACACAAATAGAGCTTTCTTTTGGTAGTTATTCACAAATCAATTTTTTATTTTTTGTGATACAAGCGAAAAAAAGAGCGGAAATTTAGAAAAAAGCCAAAATGTATTCTGCTACATGTCTTTGGTAAAAAAAAAAATCCTGGTAAGTGTATAATAATTGTTTTGTGTGATCACGGACATGTGTGCAGATGATCATAGGGACATATGATTTTAGTGTTACATATGTGGGGACAGGTGTTTTTACTGTGTGGGGACGTGTGTGTGTGTGTGTGTGTGTGTGTGTGTGTGGACAGTGTTTTGGGGACACTGTGTGTGTTTACATTGTGTGGAGACGCTGTGCCGGTGATCAGTGTGTAAAAAGCTGTAAAAACAGCTCATACTCCATGATCACCGGCTGGCTGCAGCGATCTGCTCTCCTCTCCTCACTGACAACTTCTGTGTGAGGAGAGCCGATCGCCTAGCAACCAGCTCTCTGTTTACATCACGGCTCTGATTAGACACAGCCGTCAAGTGATCAGGAGGGCCAATCACAGAGCCCTCCTGCCGATCAGAGATGCGCTGTGTCAAGGCGACACGTGCACAGCGGGATTGCGCCACTGCGAGGGCACACACGCACGATCCCCCTCGCTCTGAGGGGACATTGCTGAACGTCCACTCAGGAGGAAGCGCTCACCCGGCCGTATATGTGCAGTGGCCGGGTGGGAAGTGGTTAAAGTGTAACTAAAACCTTCTTTTTTTTTTTTTTTTAAATTGCTGTGTGTACCCCATTAGGGTCGCTCTCTCTATTTGTTCTGTATACCGTTATCATTTAGCCTAACAATGGAACAGTAATAAAGGGGGATATGATGAACTTAACATTAACTTTCGTTTCAATTGTTTTTTGTCTGCAGGGTTATTGGCCAGCCTAAGTCTGATGTAGAAGTATGTTAAGACAGCAAAACTGGTACTGCAGTCAGACTTGCTCGACCAGTTTCAGACTTGGCTGGGCTCAATTTTGGCCTGGCTGTCCGGTCTGAGTTCTGGCCCAACCAGCTGGATTGGCTTCTGGCCAGTGTAAATAGTATGTAGGCAAATTACACGCATCAGTAATACATAGGGATGCATAAAGGGGTCAGTAGTATGTATGCTAACATACAGGGGTTAACAGGGCAATGGTTTCCAACGCATGCAGAGTAGTGCAGGAAAGCTGCATTGTTGCTACATGTGCGGGTAGGATCTTTTCAGACTGAGGTTCAGCAAGGCGGAGACACAGTTGATGGGTAGATTTTCATTGGTGACTTGTGAGATCATGTGGTCTCGGAATGCCAGTCATTTTAGAGTCTCTTTTCAGACCCTGACTGAAAGACTTGCAGTGAGATCGGAGGATAAACCAGGCATAAATAAGACCATTACACTGTTAAAACCTATGGCATCCTGAAGAATCTTAACATTGGATACTACTAAAAGCTTTGGATGCCTGCATCCTCTGTTGAACGCCATGTTTCTATCTACTGACTCCTCCAGCCCTCGTGTGTCTGGTAGTGATGCATGACCTGACAGCTCACATTGGTAATCGGGCATCCAACATACCCAGAACTGTGTTTATTGTAAAGAAGCTATTGCTGTGCAAGAGGACCAAGTTTGAAGGAACAGGTATGTATAAAATCTTTTGCTTTGCAGGTGGTGCTTTAAATGTTTTTATTTAATTTTTATTTTTTTAACCAAGCTACAGAGTTTCTATATTGGTGAACGTCTCAGGTTAGAATCGCCTGTTTAAATTTTTCTTTTTATACATTTTCTACGGACTTATTTTATCAGTGTAAATTACCTTGTGAATGTGATTGTCTCCATAGAATGCAGCACCTTTACTGCTGCCATAGAGAAAAAATTTAGAAAAAAATTTCCAAATGTGGACAATTTGACTGAAGTTCTAACCCTTCCCTCCTTAAAGTGATACTAAGCCCAGGTTCACACTGAGCTGCGGGAATGAAGCTGTGCGAGTTCAGCTGAACTTGCACAATTTCACTCCCGCATGTCAGTCCTGATTTCGGCCGTGATTTCAGAGACATCTGTGCAGGTTTCTGCACAGATATTAATGTAAATTGCAGCCCAAAATCGCAAAGATTATTAAAGGGGTTGTAAAGGTAAATTAAAAAAAAAAAAAAAAAATAACAAACATGTTATACTTACCTTCACTGTGCAGCTCGATCTGCACAGAGTGGCCCCGAACCTGGTCTTCTGGGGTCCCTCGGCGGCTGTTTCAGCTCCTCCCCGCAAGCATTAACCACCTTAATGCGAGCTCCCTCGCATGGTGGTGAGTGCTTGCGGGTGCGCTCCCGTGATACAGCCGGCGGCTATAGCCGCTCGCTGTATCACTCGGCCCCGCCCCCCGGCGCGCCGCATCATCGGATGTGATTGACAGCAGCGCGAGCCAATGGCTGCGCTGCTTTCAATCCATCCACTGCAGCCAATCAGCGACCAGGCTGAGCTGCAATGGAGATGACGAGAACGAGCAGCGGAGATTCGAGGCGTCAGGTAAGTAAAACGGGGGGGCTGGGGCGGCGGTATTGTCAAAAGTTTTTTCACCTTAACAACCCCTTTTAAAGAAACTCCTTCAAAAAGAAACTCCTTTTTGAAATTAGTGCAGCGCCGCAGATGCGAATTCGCACCGATTAGGACGATGCCATTGACGATTTGACACGTCCAATCACATGTCAAAATGGTCCAGTGTGAACAAGGGCTAAAGGATATACAATATCTCACAAAAGTGAGCACACCCCTCAAATTTTTGTAACTATTTTTTATTAAATTTTCATGTGACAACACATGAAATTACACTTTGCTACAATGTAAAGTAGTGAGTGTACAGCTTGTATAACAGTGTAAAATTGCTGTCCCCTCAAAATAACTCGGCACACAGACATTTATATCTAAACTGCTGGCAACAAAAGAGTACACCCCTAAGTGAAAATGTCCAAATTGGGCCCCAAGTGTCAATATTTTGTGTGGCCACCATTATTCTCCAGCACTGCCTTAACCCTCTTGGGCATGGAGTTCACCAGAGCTTCACAGGTTGCCACTGGAGTCCTCTTCCACTCCTCCATGACGACATCACAGAGCTGGTGGATGTTAGAGACCTTGCGCTCCTCCACCTTCCGTTTTTGAGGATGCCCCACAGATGCTCAGTAAGGTTTAGGTCTGGAAATGCTTGGCTAGGCCATCACCTTTACTCTCAGCTTCTTTAGCAAGGCACTGGACGTCTTGGGGGTGTGTTTGGGGTCATTATCATGTTGGAATACTGCCCTGTGGCCCAGTCTATGAAGGGAGGGGGATCATGCTCTGCTTCAGTATGTCACAGTGCATGTTAGCATTCATGGTTCCCTCAATGAACTGTAGCTCCCCAGTGCCGGCAACACTCATGCAGCCCCAGACCATGACACTCCCACCACCATACTTGACTGTAGGCAAGACACACTTGTCATTGTACTCCTCACCTAGATGCTGTCACACATGCTTGACACCATCTGAACCAAATAAGTTTATCTTGGTCTTATCAGACCACAGGACATGGTTCCAGTAATCCAAGTCCTTAGTCCGCTTGTCTTCAGCAAACTGTTTGTGGGCTTTCTTGTGCATCATCTTAGAAGAGGCTTCCTTCTGGGACACCAGCCATGCAGATCAATTTGATGCAGTATGCAGCATATGGTCGGAGCACTGACAGGCTGACCCCCCCCCCCCCCACCCCTTCAACCTATGCAGCAATGCTGGCAGCACTCATACGTCTGTTTCCCAAAGACAACCTCTGGATATGATGCTGAGCACATGCACTCAACTTCTTTGGTCGACCGTGGCAAGGCCTGTTCTGAGTGGAACCTGTCCTGTTAAACCGCTGTATGGTCTCAGCCACCGTGCTGCAGCTCAGTTTCAGGGTCTTGGCAATATTCTTATAGCCTAGGCCATCTTTATGTAGAGCAACAATTCTTTTTTTTAAGATCCTCTGAGAGTTCTTTGCCATGAGGTGCCATGTTGAATGACCAGTATGAGAGAGTGAGAGCGATAACACCAAATCTAACATACCTGGTCCCCATTCACACCTGAGACTTTTTAACACTAACGTGTCACATGACACCGGGGAGGGGAAATAGCTTATTTGGGCCCAATTTGGACATTTTCACTTAGGGGTGTACTCACTTTTGTTGCCGGCGGTTTAGACATTGATGGCTGTGTGTTGAGTTACTGTGTGTGTATGTGTGTGTGTATATCTCTCTCTCTCTCTCTCTCTCTCTCTCTCTCTCTCTCTCTCTCTCTCTCTCTCTCTCTCTCTCTCTCTCTCTCTCTCTCTCTCTCTCTCTCTCTCTCTTATTTATATATATATATAATCTCTATCTCTCTATATATATCTATATATCCCTTTTTTCCACATTTTTGTCATGTTACAGCAAAAAACGTGAATGGATTTTATGTGATGGACCAACACAAAATGGCACATTGTGAAGTGGAAGGAAAACGATAAATGGTTTTAAAAATATTATTATTATTTTTTTTTTTACACAAATATCATCTGAAAAGTGTGTATTCAGCCCCCCTGAGTCAATACTTTTTAGAACCACCTTTCCCTGCAAGACTTTTTGGGGATGTCTCTACCAGCTTTGCATCTCCTAGAGAGTGACCTTTTTGCCTATTTCTTCTTTGCAAAATAGCTCAAATTCTGTTAGATTAAATGGAGAGCATCTCTGAACAGCAATTTTCAAGTCTTGCCACAGATTCTCAATTGAATTTAGGTCTGGACTTTGACTGGGCCATTCAAATACATGAATATGCTGGACATCATATGACCCCCAGTCAGGATAAGTGAACCACTGCCCGGCCATCATTCTGCTATAGGCCGGGCGGGAAGTGGTTAACATGAGTTTGAATGTGATTGCTTACTTAACACAGCTACATCCCCAGTTTCAAGACGGTGTGCACACTTATGCAACCACATTATTTTAGTTTTTTTACTTATTTGTTTTTCAATTTAGTACAGTTTTTCAGTCACATTAAAGTTGGGAAAATGTTTTGAAATTATTTAGCTTTGTCTCATATATATTTTTTTTACAGCACAGAAAGCTGACATTTTAAAGGGGGTGTGTAGACTTTTTTTATATCCACTGTATATGTATGTGTGTATTTAAAAAAATAAAAAGAAGGTTGGGACTTTAACCAATTGCCGACCACCTTCCACATATATACTGCGGCAAGGTGGCTTGGCTGCGCAAACCTACATACCTGTACTTCGGTTTGTGCATGTGGTACTGTGGACGTGCCCACCCGCAGGTCCGGCAAACTGTCCGCCAGACACCCACACTCGCGGTAAAGAGGCAGAACGGAGATCTGCCTATGTAAACAAAGCGGATCTCCGTTCTGATGGGACAATACTGAGATCTGCTGTTCCTGGTAATCAGGAACAGCGATCTGTGTTAACCCAGTAAGCCCCCCCACACACACACCCAGGGAACACAGTTAACCCCTTGATCGCCCCTTAGTGTTTACCCCTTCCCTGCCAGTGTTATTTATACATTGATCAGTGCATTTTTTTTAGCACTGAATATATCTATATATGTGTGTGTGTGTGTGTGTGTGTGTGTATATGTATGTACATTGGGGCAAAAAAAGTATTTAGTCAGCCACCAATTGTGCAAGTTCTCCCACTTAAAAAGATGAGAGAGGCCTGTAATTGTCATCATCACTTTTTCTGTAGGAAATTCCGCTCGTGTGTACGCGGCATTAGAATCTCCCAAACATTTATATATTTTCTGAAGGCATTGGCCACACGGATCAATTTTCAGACGAGAATATTCATACGAAAAATCTTTATACATTCGCTGAATGAAAGAATGTTTGAAATTTTCACTTGCTTTTAACATTTCTGTTTAAAATGAATGTAACCTCTGAACGAAAGCCACATATAGTGTCTGAAAATTCCTTTGACAAAAAGTTTTCCATTTCCAAATTTTGTCTACACTGTGGTTGAAAATAAACATCAATTTGACCTCACTAACAATTAGAAAAAACAAAACAAAAAAAAAAAAATGAACGTTCTTAAAATTACTTTTTTTGCGCTATAAATGAAAAAAGACCGAAAATTTTGAAAAAAAAACGCATTTTTCTTAGTTTATGTGATAAAATTTTGCAAATTAATTTTTTTTCAGAAATTTTGACCACAATTTATACTGCTACATATCTTTGGTAAAAATAACCCAAATGAGTGGATATTATTTGGTCTGTGTGAAAGTTAGAGAGTCTACAAGCTGTGGTGCAAATTATAAAAAATTGATCACACCTGATGTACTGGTGGCCTATCTCATTTCTTGCGACCCGAACAAGCCAGGAAAGTACAAATACCCCCCAAATGACCCCTTTTTTGAAAGTAGCCATTCCAAGGTATTTAGTAAGATGCATTGTGAGGTTTTTGATGTTGTCATTTTTTTCCCACAATTCTTTGCAAAATGAAGATTTTTTTTTTTTTCCCCACAAAATTGTCATTGTAATAGGTTATTTCTCTCACATGGCATGTGTATACCACAATGACTCCCCAAAATACATTCTGCTACTCCTCCTGAGTACGGCGATACTAAATGTGAGACTTACACAGCCTGCCAACATACAGAGGCCCAATATTGAAATAGCACCATCAGGCGTTCTAGGAGCATAAATTACACATCTCATTTCTCAACCACCTATTACAATTTTGAAGGCCCTGGAGCACCAGGACAATGGAAACGCCCACAAAGTGACCCCATTTTGGAAAGCTAACACCCCAACGTATAATCTGAGGCATAATGAGTCTTTTGAACGGTTCATTTTTTTCCAAAAGTTTTTGGAAAATGTGGGAAAAAAATGAAAACGCATTTTTTTTTTATTTTTTTTTTTTTAATGCAAAGTTGTGCATTTGTAAGATATTTCCAACACATAGCATGTACATAGCAAAAATGACACCCCAAAATACATTCTGCTACTCCTGAGTATGGCGATACTACATGTGTGAGACTTTTACACAGCCTGGCCACATACAGAGGCTCAACATGCAAGGAACACCATCAGGTGTTCTAGGGACACCTAGCATTTACATATCAAGAATTACACCCCAAAATACATTATGCTGAGCAAAGGGTAAACAAAAGATTACCTGTGGTTGTAGTAGCACAGTTGTACACAGGAGGATAGCACTGGTCCAGGCAGAGACTTGGTCAGCAAAAGCGAACGCAATTTTCCAGGCAGGAAAGGACAGGCAGGAATACTGTCCATAGTCAGTACAGGCAGCAGGCAGGGATACTGTCCATATACAGTCCAGGGTCAGTGCAGGAAGAGATTGTCAGCAGTGCCAATATATTGGTCCTGGTAGTAGGCAGGTCCATGTGGTGTCAGTTCATGGGACAGGCAGAGGCATGATGGCATAGGTCCTACAGGCAGTAGGCAGAAGTAGGGCCTCGTTCAGCACAGAATGAGGACAGAGGTAGAGGCTTCTCCCACCCAAATCTCTTTGAAGCCTCCGAGTCTCCAGACCCTAATCTAGGAATGAGAAAACAAATGAAATTGTTTTCTTCATCCAGAAAAACAATTCTGGAGACCCTCACATATGTGAGACCCCTGTGTTCTGAATCCCACTAATCCACTGGCAGGGTACAAGATGAGTCCAAGAGGCATGGTCAAACAGTCCAGGGTCGGTTCCAGATCAGGCAGAGGTATGTACAGAATCAGTAGGCAGAAGCGTGGTCGAATAACAACAAGCCAGGGTCAGTTACAAAGCAAGCAGAGGCATAAGGGGTGTGAAAGTGTGTGAAGGCAGGAAGTGAGGGTTATGTTTACCATACTTCACTAATAATTTAGTGAAGTATGGTAACGGCGGAAACAGTCAACTATGCAGAGGCCTGTTTGGGAAGGACATTGGGGACAATAAGTGGTGTCTCTTCTCACTCCTCGTTTGGAGCACACCCGGCATTTTTTCTGACGTTTTTGGCCTGTTGGTCTGGGAGGGATTTTATCGGGAAAGTGGCGTTCAGAGAGTCTGCTAATTACATCGGATCTAATGTTTTCTGGTGGGCCGTTTAGGTATATCAGAGCAGTGGTGATTTCCTCCTAGTAGCCTAGGAAGGGTTTGGGTCTGTCAGTGGAGTTGTGATAAATTACATAGGTGTTGTATATGGCCAAATTAAATAAATAAATCGAAACTTTTTTATACCACTGGTATGTTCTTCTTCTAGTGGAAAGGTAGGGCTCGAGCATCTGCTCGTTGAAGTCAACACCCCCCATATACATGTTGTATTCAGATACATGTTGCCTTTTGAATTGGGCCATTCCTCCTCGTGATCTCAACAAATGTGTTGTGGATTGAAGAAAGCATGTAGACGTCCCTTCTGTCCCTCCACTACATAGCCAGAATTTCCTCATTCCGTAAGCTCGCCGCCTCCCCTCTCTAACTTCTTGTTGACGAGGCTTTGAAGAAAGCCCTTCCGATTCGTCCTCTACGGTGCCGCATGCTGGAGTCTTCTTTCTATGAAGGTTTCGGAACAGGGGCAAACTGGAATAAAAATTGTCCACATACAGATGGTAGCCTTTCTCCAGGAGTGGGTTTATGAGTTCCCAAACGACTTTCCCACTCGATCCAATATATTCTGGGCAATTAGGGGGATGTAGCTGGGTGTCCTTCCCTTCGTATACCATGAAGGCATAGGTATACCCTGTAGCGTGATCGCACAATTTGTACGTCTTTACCCCATAGCGGGCCCTTTTGGTGGTTATAAATTGTTTTAAGCCCAGCCTCCCAGAAAATTTGATAAGGGACTCATCCACACATATGTGTTGGCCTGGGGTAAACCACTGGGGGGAGATTTCTGAAAAATCATTTATTAGGGGCCAAATTTTAAAAAGCTTGTCAAAATTTGGGTGATTTCGGGGAGGGCACTGGGTATTGTCGTTATAGTGAAGGAATCTCATAATCATAAGATATCTGGTCCTGGGCATTATTGAGGAAAAGATGGGCATGTGGTAGATTGGGAGGGTAGACCAATACGAACGTATTTCGCTTTTTCTGTTTAGTCCCATACAGAACGTGAGGCCCAAAAAAATGTTAAACTCCTCCACTGTTAGGGCTCTCCGCTCGTAGGGACGGGCATAAGAGGACGTTGGGTTACTTGCAATAAATTGTTGGGCATATAGGTTGCACTGGGCCACAATTGATGCAAACATGTCCTCAGTAAAAATAAGGTGGAAAAAGTCTATCGGGAAAAATTTTCTGTGTCCACCTGGACTCCTGGTTGGGCAGTGAAAGGGGGAATGTTAGCTTCTCCTGAATTAGGGGGCAGCCACAAGGGGTTTTGAAGGGAATAGGGAAGGCTGGCATGGGACCTAACCCTTTGGGACTGAGGTGACACCCCACTGGTACGTGGCCTTTGCAGAGGCACTGCGGTGCTGGTGGATGGCACTGCCTTCTCACCAGTATGCCTTCGTCTGGCAGGCGGACTCTCATCCTCCTCCTCTGAGGCTGTCAGTGTACCACTGGTTAGGACAGGCTCGTAGTCCACGTCAGACTCAGAATCCGAAAATGAGGAGGAATCCGAAGCGGAGAGCTCCCCGTTGCTCTCGTCGCCCGCAAGAATACTGTACGCCTCCTCAGCTGAATATAATCTTCTAGCCATTGTTGGCGATGACAGAAGTCACTATTGACAAGTGACACTGATGATGGCTGGCACTCTTACGTGGCACTGATGACATGTGACACTGATGACACTGATACGTGGGACTGGTGACACTGATAACAGGTGGCACTGGCAGGTTGCACTGGCAGGTGGAACTGATGGCAGGTGGCACATGGCACTGGCAGATGGCGATGGCAGATGACACTGGCAGATGGCACTGATATTAGTGTGTTGGCACAGTGTATGTTTTTTTTGCTCACAGTAACTAAACGCTGAAGCACAGTTCGCTCTCCCTCCTCACACGCTGTCTTTGTGTGAGGAGGGAGAGCCGGCAATGAGAGATGATCTCATATGTTTACATTTGAGATCATCTCTCATTGGCACCGCCGATCGCGCTGAAAACGGCTGCTATGATTGGCCATCTTCAGCGATCTGTGACTGGCTGTGTCCAAGGGACACAGCCAGCACAAAACTTCCCTGATGCACGCCCGCGGGAGCGCGCATCACGGAAGTAAGCATCAGGACGTCCAGGGACGGCCGCTCGGCAGATAGCGTCCGCGCTGCTGCCGTCTTTCGGCTATAGCGCGGGCGCGAAGTGGTTAAGAATAAATTACCTTTTTTAAAAACAACTTTACATATTAACTAAATTATACACCACGCTTTCTTTTTTGATGTTGTTAACTGATTAATCGGCCAACTAATCGATTATGAAAATAATCGTTAGTTGCAGCCCTAGACTTACTAAAAGCGATCTATACCACTTAGAAATTCAAGAAGAAGATGCCCAACTATCATTACATGACAAGATGTATCGAGCTAGAGGAGTCTAAACATAGAGATTTTCATTTCCATAAAGTTCTGACCGAGACAATAAAGAAGAAATGGAAGGATCCAGAAAAAAGAACCTCCTTTTGAGGACATGAAGTGTTGGTTTGGAATAAAAGGCCAAAAATTGATGCCGCCTTCTCCCAAGTGTCTAGACGGACCGATCTGGCATTTGAGGACATGGGCGTACTTAAGGACGCATGGACAAAAGAGCAGATGCGCTATTAAGGAAAGCCTGGGACTCGTCCTTATCTAACCTGAAGCCAGTGATGGCCGCTACGGTAGTAGCCAGAATCCTGTAATGCTGGATGGAAGGGCTTAAAGGCCATGTGGTAGCAGGCACCTCCTAGAAAAGACTCGCTAGAGTCCTTCCCTACCCTTTTAAGAGCGGTCAAAATACATGGCAGATGCTTCTGCGGCATCCATCAGGATGTCGGCCAGATCTTCAGCCCTAGTTAATTCAGCCAGGAGGGCTCTTTGGCTTAAAACCTGGTCAGGGGACTCAACGTCAAAGGTAAAGTTGTGCGGAATTCCCTTTTACAGGAGATCTGATGTTTGGGCCAGAATTAGAGACTGTCCTCTAGAACGGCGGAGAAGAAAGATTTTCCGCAGAAAGGGTGGTGCAGCAAAGGAAGAATTTTCAGCAAGCCCATAAAGAAAAAGATCAGACCCAGAAAAGACTCTGGAACCCTCAAAGGGGGAGAGGCAGAGGAGGGGTGCTCTTCAGACCCCCCGAGCAAACCTCAAAAAAGCAATGACGACCATCTCCTAGTAAGTGGGAGGCTGCAGGCCATCCTGCCAGGTTGGGGAAAAAGCAACAAAAAGCCTGTTTGTTCTGAATCTAATCACTCAAGGCTATCGGCTAGAATTTTCAGACACTCCTTAGCCGTTTCTACATTACAAACCTTCCTAGGGATCAGGAGAAAGCCCTGGCTATGACGTCTCTCCTGAGAGAACTGATGCAACAGGGTGTTATTACCCAAGTCCTGAAGGACCAGGAAGGGAGGGGTTTTTACTCACTTGGTCAAGAAACCATCAGGGAAATTTCGTCTGGTTCAGAATCTTAAGGTTGAGGATTAATCTATAAAGTACAAAAGTTCCAGATGGACACTATTTTCTCTGAAGAATTTACTCACCCCCAGCTGTTACATGGCATCCATCAACCTAAGGGATGCTTCTCTCCATATACCAATTGCAGCCTAGTCGCAGAAATTCCTGCGACTAGCAGTCAATTTGGGGTGGGGATTTGGCACCTTCAGTTCTGGGCGCTGCCATTCGGCCTTTCCTCTTTTCCCAGAGTATTCATGAAAGTGATGGCAGAGGCTTTGGAGTCCCTGAGACTGAAGGGGATCGCCATAGTGCCTATATCTGGACGACCTACTACTGTTCGCCGACTCAAAAGATCAGGTAGTGGTCAATGTGCAAGTAACCCAGGGACATCTAAACAACTTGGTTGGCTTCTGAACCTTCAGAAATCAAATCTGGTATCGTCTCAACGAGTAAGGTTCCTGGGATCCGAAATAGATTCAATAGAACGAAGAATCTTCCTCCCACAGGAGAAGATGGGGAAAAATGCAGATAGCTCTGAGAACGCTTCAAACCAACAGAAGTTTCAGTAAGGGAAGCCATGTCCGTTCTAGGCCTGTTGACAGCAGCAATCTCTTCAGTGCAGTGGGCCAGGCTTCATGCTCGACGTCTGCAGTCAGATATTCCACTGAATTGGTCACATCAGGAGCCTCTGGAAAAGAAGTTCAAATAGGAACAAAAGCAAAAAGATCACTTGGGTGGTGGAGAGACCAGGGAAACGCCTCAAAAGGACTCCCCTGGACTTTTTCGGTAACTCGGGGATTAACGACAGATGGGAGCTCACCTCGAGGAACAGACAACACAGGGCGTATGGTCCAAGGCAGAGGCAAGAAAGTCCTCAAATTGGAGGGAGTTAAAGGCTATCCATCTAAGCCTTCTATTTTTCCAGCAGGCTCTAAGGGAGCAGCACGTCCATGTGTTATCGGACAACATGACGGTGGCATTATACAAAGTAGGGGGGCACAAGGAGCAAGACCCTGATGGAACTAGCTCATCAAATTCTGAGTTAGGCTGAGGGCAATTTGGCCTCTCTGTCCGCAGTCCATCTGAAAGGCAGACCTTCTTAGCAGGAGGGAAGTAAGGGTAGCGGAATGGTCATTAAACCAAGAGTGTTAGCAAAGTTCAGAGCAGAGTCCATAGATCTGATCCTAGTTGCTCCCTATTGGCCAAAGAGACCCTGGCTCGCAACCCTAATGAATCTCTCAGGAAAACCTCCCTGGAGATTACCAAACAGGGAGGACCTTCTGGGTCAAGGTCAGATTCTTCATCCAGATCCAGCGTACCTCAATCTAAACGCCTGGTTTCTGAGGAAGAAATTCTAAGAAAAAGGGGACTATCGGAAAAACTTAACACCCTTCTAGCAAGTAGGAAGAAGGTCACCAGGGCTATTTACTTCAAAGCCTGGAAGTGTTTCAATTCCTGGTGTTCCAGGAAGAACTTTAATTTCATTAGCACTATTTCAGTTTTAGAATTTCTCCAGGAAGGAATGGAGACAGGTTTAGCAGCAAGTACTCTCAAGACACAGGTAGCTGCGTTATCATATTTTCTGGAAAAAACCCTGTCAAGGGAACCCTTGATAGTCAGTTTTTTTTTTCCTCCTAAGGCTATGGCAAAAATTAGTCCCAGGCCTCTTATTAATTTTCCCAAGTGGGATTTATCTTTGGTTCTTCAGGGACTCACTAAGTCACCGTTCGAGCCGCTAGAAGAGATTGCTGACCTTAAAGACAATGCTCCTGGTGCAATTGCAATGACATCTGCACGTAGAATCCGTGAATTACAGGCATTATCAATCAAAGAGCCCTTTTTATGAGGTGTCTGCCGGACAGGATAATGCTGAGGACAGATCCAGCCTTCCTACCCAAGGTGTCTTCGGTTTTTCACCGCACACAGAAGATCATACTCCCTACTTTCTGCCCCATGCCTTCGGGGCCAGGAGAAGAAGCCTTCCATACTCTAGATGTTAGAAGGTGCCTCTTAAAGTACTTTGAAGTAACGATGAATCTTAGAAAGTCATCTTCTCTTTTTATCCTAATGGAAGTCACAAAGGGGATAAATCTACCAAAAGTACACTAGGAAGGTGGCTAAAACAAGCCATTAAAGAAGCATACCTGTCCTTAGGTTTAGAACCTCCAATGGGAATATTGCCTCTCTACACGGGCAGTGATGGCTTCATGGGCAGAGGGGGCCGGGGCATCACCAGAGCAGATGTGCAAGGTTGCCACGTGGTCCAGTTTTTCAACCTTCATAAGGCACTACAGGTTGGATCTACTGTCAGCCTCAGCCTGCTGTCCTGAAAGGCGAAGGGAGAAAACCTTAGTTAAACTTACCGGTGACTGTATGTATTTCTACGAGCCTTTCAGGACAACAGCCTACTTCCCTTCCTAGGTTATTATGTTTAGTTTATATTTGCTGGGCTCTGTAATTGTCTGCTTTATATCTTCCAGCATGTCGGAGGAATTCTCACTAACCACTATGATGACTGATAGATGACTGGATGACCTTTTTAGTTCCCTCAAACTCAACGGGTCAAAAACAGAACTTCTTCTCCTACACGCTAACCAAAGTGCCAAAACCAAGACCCCGTGGACTCCTCCCACTATCTTAGGACAAACCATCTCTCCGCGCACCAAAGCCAAGAGTCTTGGAGTTATCTTTGACTCAGAAATGACAATGGATGCACAAATAGGATCAGTAGTTAGCGGATCTCACCATCTCCTCCGCCTGCTATGCAGACTCATCCCCTTCATCCCAGAAGAGGACAAAGCAGCAGTAGTCGGAACAATCATCAATTCCCGACTCGACTACGCAAACTCAGTTTACATAGGATTACCGCAATATCAGCTTGCGCGCCTACAGGCCATCCAAAACGCGGCGGCAAGACTGCTAACAGGAAAAAAAAACCCTGGGAGTCCATCTCCCCATCCCTGGGGAGCCTACATTGGCTAACCGTAAAGAATAGGATCACATTTAAGACCCTCTGCCTCACCCACAAATGCATACAAGGTAACGCCCCTCAATACCTCCGAGAGAAAATAAAACACTACACTCCCAATCGCAATCTGCGATCATCTAACCAAAACCTCCTCCTCATTTTCAAATACCGCTACAAAGCAAGGGGAGAACGAAGATTTGCAGTCCAGGGACCTCAGCAATGGAACGCTCTTCCGACTCACATCCGCATGGAAGAAAACTATCTGGCCTTCAGGAAAAAACTCAAGACCTTCCTCTTCTAAGAGGATGACAGCACAAAACGCATTAGCGCCTTGAGGCGATTCAGTTCACATTTGCAGCGCTTTACAAATCATTCATTCATTCAACAACTGATGGCATGGTGGAAGCAGCTGAATTTAAAGGGGCATTGTCATGCAGTGTTTCCTGTGAAGAGGTGGAGCTACGCTCTCTCCAAGGTTCTGTCCCGAAAGACTCGTAGAAATACCGTCACTGGTAAGTCTATTTAAGGTTATTTATTATAGCTGGACGATTAATCGTTAAGTGAGATTGCAACTTTTTTTTTCCCCCTCTCGATGCTTAACAAAGCATTTTCCCAATTCTATGCAGAGAGTTCTCTGCTCAAGCCGACGGCTGTCAAAAATAAAACAAAACGGGCAGTCTGCCAAGTTTCCCAACATTCCTTAGCTAACTATAAACATTGTAACGTTTGTTCTTTAGATCAAAGGAATGAACTTTGGTTTGTAAATGAGGGCATTTTAACCACTTAAAGACTACACCTTTTTCTGACACTTGTTGGTTTCAAGATAAAAAAATAAAAACAGCCCAATTTTTTTGTATAATATGAAAGACGTTACGAGAATCGTAAGTGAATCGTGATCAATATTGTAAGCAAAAAAATCGTTATTCTCATTTTGGCCAGCACTTTATTTTATTATAAAAAAAAAAAAAAAAAAAGAGGTTCAGGTAATAAAAATCTACAGATTGCTGAGCCAAATGATGATAAAATTGTGTGTGACAGGTAACGCTGCTCTCAGACACAAATTCTGCAGGGAAAAACAGGTTCTCTTTTTGTAATGAATGAACCAAGATCTTGGCAGTCAAAAATGCATAGGGTTGATTTCTGCATGAATGTTCGAGAATGGCACTCTGATGCTATACAAAAGTTACTTGGCAATGACCTATTTGTAAAAGGATACAGTAAATACCTTGCCGTGCCAGTAAACTCCTCTCCAGTGCTGTAAAGTGGTGCCCAAAAAAAGTTTTCATCCTCCCGTTCCTTGCCTGGTCTGTGGCTGTTGAGTCCCCCAGGGCATTTGGAAGATGCAGCAGCTACTTTTTCGTACTCATAAGCCATTGTGTTCCAAAAAAAGTGTTTCTTTCTCGAGCATCACGGGACACAGAGCCACAGTAATTACTGATGGGGTTATATAGGGTATCACTGGTGATTGGACACTGGCACACCCTATCAGAAAGTTCAACCCCCTATATAATCCCTCCCCTTGCAGGGATATCTCAGTTTTTACGCCAGTGTCTTAGGTGATGGACGTGTAAAGATGTCCTGCGCTGAGCTCCAAAGGGGAATATCCTATACTGGGGCAAGCCAGGCAGACCGGATCCATTCAAAGTGTCCTTTCGTGGCCGAATTGGATGGTACCCGAGCCTTGTGTCCGAAGAAACGAGGTTTCACCTGTAACGCTTCTCTTTTTTGAGAGCTAGACCCCACAGATTAGAAAATTGGTTTTCTAGCCGGGTGCTTTACAGGCCCATAACTGCAGGATCCTCCTATTCGTAGGGGGCCCCAGTCTCTGACGGTTTTTTCAAACGGAGCCCACCGTGAGAGGTGAAGATTGGGTCTGTATTAACTGAACCCTGCGGCTGGATAAGGTAAGAGGAGATTCCACAGAATTTTTTTTAATTCTAGTAGGTTTTCTCCTTTTTAAGGCCTCTCTCCTTTACTGGCCTCTCTCCTGCCTCCCCCTCCCCCAGCCTTCCTCCATGATTATTTCCGGAGGGTTGGCCAGCGCAGGAAGCGCTCGTTTTTTTTTAAATTCGAGGGTGGGGGCGTCAGCACAGGTGCTTATTCGCCCACTTAAGCCAGCTGCAGGCTATTAAAGCACTCTGTACATGTGCACACAGCCTTTGGAGGGACACAGAGCTGACAGTCGCATGTAAGGTGGGACACAGGCATTCTCCTAGACAGCATTTACTAAGATAACACCAGACTGAGCATTGGGTAGCAGGGCTTTTAGCCAGACTACATCGCTCAGCAGTCAGTGTTCATTTTGTGATGCCTCCACCTTGTTGCTTTGCACTATGGGTAGAAGAGGTTTAAACACCCCGAGAACCAGAGACACTAGGGGATCTCGGTCAGGTTCTGAGGGCCCCCTGTCAGCAGCATCCTCCCCCCCCTGAGGGGCCAGGGACGGCTAGCCAGGGAGAGCCATTGGGGTCAGGGGCTATACCTGCCTCCGGCACTTCAGCCCCTGTATACATTACACAGGAGGTTTTTTCCTCAGCCATTAATGGTATAGAGGAAAGATTAATGGCCGTGATTACATCTTCACTCAGTGGAAGAAAACGCACTAGGCCTTCCTCTGTTTCCCAAGACCCTCAGAAAGAGGAACTCTGGGATAAAGGAGAGAAATACCTTTCAGAGGATCGGGATGGGACGGATGATTCCTCTTCGGAGGAATCGGGTGTAGAGGCACCCTCTGCGACTTCCCAAGAGGTGAAAGTCTTAGTGCAGATCCTTACTGGATTGGTCCGCTCCACATTTAAGTTGCCCGTATCTGAATCCGTTAAAGAACCCTCTTCTTCTTTGGGGTCACTAAAGCCTCCTCATACAGCACATGCTTTTCCTGTTAATAATTTACTTGAAAAGCTCATTTATTCTGAGTGGGATCACCCAGACAAACGTTTTTTTCCGCCGAGAAAGTTTTCAACACTTTATCCGATGGAAGAAAAGTTTGTTAAGATGTGGGGAATACCAGCCATTGATGCCGCCATTTCCTCTGTAAATAATAGTCTGACTTGTCCTGTAGAAAATGCTCAGACAATGCAAAAGATGGAATCCCTATTGAAGGATGTTTTCTCCTTAGCAGGTTCAGTGGCTCAACCTGCAGTAGCAGCGATTGGAGTCTGTCAATACCTAAGAGACCATGTTAAACAGGTCATCAAGGTTTTACCTGAACAGCAGGCCCAGGGGTTGGCTAACCTTCCTGCGGCCTTATGTTATGTTGTGGACGCCATCAGAGAGTCTATCGTGCAGACCTCTTGTCTTTCACTGGGGTTGGTGCATATACGTAGAATCCTATGGTTGAAAAATTGGTCAGCCGAAGCACCATGTAAGAAGCTGCTGGCTGGGTTTCCATTTCGTGGTGCAAGGTTGTTTGGAGATGACTTGGATGACTATATCAAGAAAATCTCTGGTGGGAAAAGTACTCTTACCTGTCAAGAAGAAGAAGAGTAAGCGTCCCTTTTTCAAACGGACTCTTTCCCCAGCGCCAGGGGCTTCAGCCACCAGGTAGACTCGACAGCCTCCTCCATCTGGGTTCAGAAGCAAGAGTCAACCCCAGGAACAAAAGAAGTCCTGGGGCAAGAAGCCTACTAGGCAAAGCACTAAGACCTCTTCATGAAGGGGCGCCCCCGCTCGAGTGGGGGGAAGACTGCGACAGTTCTCAGAACTCTGGCAGGAGGACTTCCAGGACAGATGGGTAATCTCCACAGTAACCTTAGGGTACAAGCTGGAGTTTCAGGAATTTAAGTCTCTTCGGTTCCTCAGATCAAGTGTCCCCAGAGACGAAGCAGTCACTCCTTCTTGTGTTAGAGCGACTTTTGTCGCAGGAGGTCATTATGATGGTTCCCGCAAAGGACCAGGGATTGGGCTTTTATGCCAACCTTTTTACGGTCCAAAAACCAAATGGGGATGTCAGACCCATTCTGGATTTAAGGGATCTGAACCGGTTCCTGAAGATAGTCTGTCTGTATGGAATCAATCCGGACAGTAGTCTCCACCCTGCAGGGAGGAGAATTTCTGGCATCGATAGACATCAGAGATGCATACCTTCTGTGCCCATTTTTTCCTGCGCATCAGAAGTTTCTGCGCTTTGAGATAGGAGGGCGCCATTTCCAGTTTGTGGCTCTGCCTTTCGGGATAGCCACTGCACCGCGAGTGTTCACAAAGATCTTGGCTCCTCCTCTGTCCAGATTAAGGGCCCAGGGTATAGCTGTCATAGCATACCTAGACGACCTGCTACTAATAGACCGGTCGGTAACTTCCTTGAACGGGAATTTGAGGACCACAGTCAGGTAGCTGGAACACCTGGGTTGGATCCTCAACCTAGAAAAATCTTTCCTAAAACCAGTAAGAAGACTGGAGTATTTAGGTCTGATCATAGATACAAGCCAGGAGAAAATATTTCTACCACAGGCATGGTATGCAGAAATAGTAAGGATGACGGTGGGTTCCCTGTGGACCCCAGACGCTCAGACCTGTTATCTCAAGGTCCAGTGTTCCATCCTGCCTTACAAACTCTAAATTTGACGGTTTGGCTATTGAGACCCACGTTCTGAAGAGTCGTGGGCTTTCAGGTCCTGTCATATCTACCTTGATCATTGCAAGGAAGCCAGCTTCCAAAATGATTTATCATAGGGCCTGGAAAGCTTATGTTTCCTGGTGTGAATCCAGGGGTTGGCATCCCAGAAAATATGTCATAGGTAGAATTCTTGATTTTCTACAATTAGGTTTAGAGCTAAAGCTGGCCTTGAGTACTATCAAGGGCCAGGTCTCGGCTTTATCAGTATTGTTTCAACGGCAACTTGCTTCTCATTCTTTGGTCCGAAAATTTATGCAGGGGGTGATGCGCCTTAATCCTCCAGTTAAAGCGCCCCTAAACCCCTGGGACTTGAACTTGGTCCTGGCTGTGTTACAGAAACAGCCTTTTGAACCAATAATTGAGATTCCTTTTGGTCTTGTTGACAAGGAAGTACATTTTTCTGGTGGCCATTTCTTCTGCTAGAAGAGTATCAGAATTAGCAGCCCTTTCCTGTAAGGAGCCTTATTTGATTATACACAGGGATAGAGTGGTACTTTGCCCTCATCCTAGTTTTTTACCAAAGGTGGTTTCTGATTTTCATTTAAATCAAGACATTGTTCTGCCTTCCTTTTTTCCAGATCCCTGTTCTCCGGAAGAGAGATCACTACATTCGTTGGATGTAGTAAGAGCAGTCAAGGCCTATCTCGAGGCAACTGCTCAGATTCGCAAAACGGATGATTTGTTTGTGCTGCCAGAGGGTCCCAATAGAGGACAGGTAACGTCAAGAGCTACCATTTCTAAATGGATTCGTCAGTTGATTATTCAGGCTTGCGGTTTGAAACAGAAGATTCCTCCGTTTCAGATCAGGGCACTTTCCACAAGGGCTATTGGTGCTTCTTGGGCAGTGCATCACCAGGCCTCTATGGCTCAGATCTGCAAGGCCGCAACCTGGTCTTCAGTCCATACATTCCCCAGATTCTATCAGGTGGACGTGAGAAGGCATGAGGATATTGCCTTTGGGCGTAGTGTGCTGCAGGCAGCTTTACAGGGTCCTCAGGTCTGATTGCACCCTACTTGGTCGTGGTTCCCCCCCCTCAGATAGCATTGCTCTGGGACGTCCCATCAGTAATTACTCTGTGGCTCTGTGTCCCGTGATGTTCGAGAAAGAAAATAGGATTCCCGCCCCTCTTCTAATACACTATATTGCTTGGCTACAAAACTGAGGTATCCCTGCAAGGGGAGGGATTATATAAAGGTGTTGAACTTTCTGATAGGGTGTGCCAGTGTCCAATCACCAGTGATACCCTATATAACCCCATCAGTAATTACTGTGGCTCTGTGTCCCGTGATGTCCATCGAAAGAAAAGGATTTTACAGGTAAGCTGTTTTAAAAAATCCTATTTTCCATATCCTGTCTTTTTTGCTAAGTGTGTTTATATAGGGAATGGGAACAACCTAAATGACCCTTTATTTTGCCAAAACACTTTTTTCTGTTCTCTATCATTTTGAGGAGACTCATTAAAAACTGGACTACTTCTCCAGTTGTGGATCCTCCAATTTCTGGACTGAGGCTATTTTTTTATTTTATTTTTTATTTATCCCGGTGGAGGAATACCCTCCTTTCAAGGATCCTGCTGATAGGAAGGTGGAAACTTTCTTGTGTTTTACAACCCCTGGCAAAAATTATGGAATCACCAGTCCCTGAGGATGTTCCTTCAGTTGTTTGTTGTTGTAGAAAAAAAGCAGATAACAGACATGGCCAAAAACTAAAGGCATTTTAAATGGCAACTTTCTGGCTTTAAGAAACACTAAAAGAAATCAAAGAAAAATAATTGTGGTGGCCAGTAACAGTTAGATTTATAGAACAAGCACAGGGAATAAATTATGGAATCACTCAACTCTGAGGAAAAAATTATGGAATCATGAAAAACAAACAAACAAAATAACACTCCGACACATGACTAGTACTTTGTTGCACCACATCTGACTTTTATATAAACAGTACTCTTCATCAATCTGGCTCCAGCCTTCTCTGATTGCTGTTGCCAAATCATCTTTGCAGGTTGGAGCCTTGTCATGGACCATTTTCTTTAACTTCCACCACAGTTTTTCAATTGGTTCGAGATCTGGACTGTTTGCAGGCCATGACATTGATCTTATGTGTCTTTCTTCAAGGAATTTTTTCACAGTTTTTGCTCTATGGCAAGATGCATTATCATCTTGATAAATGACTTCATCATCCCCAAACATCCTTACAATAGATGGGATAAGAAAAGTGTCCAAAATTTCAATGTAAACCTGTGCATTTATTGAAGATTTAATGACCGCCATCTCCCCAGTGCCTTTACCTGACATGCAGCCCCATATCATAATTGACTGTGGAAATTTGCATGTTTTCTTCAGACAGTCGTCTGCATAAATCTCATTGGAACGGCACCAAATAAAAGTTCCAGCATCATCACCTTGCCCAATGCAGATTCGAGATTCATCACTGAAAATGACTTTCATCCAATCATCCACAGTCCACGATTGCCTTTCCTTAGCCCATTGTAACCTTGTTTTTTTTTTGTGTTTAGGTGTTAGAGATGGCTTTCTTTTAGCTTTTCTGTATGTAAATCCCATTTCCTTTATGCGGTTTCTTACAATTCGGTCACAGATGTTGACGCCAGTTTCCTCCAATTTGTGTGTGATCACTCCTTTTTACCTACATACTAACAAGCAGATTTAATCTGATGCAGGTGTTAGTGTTTGTAATGAAAATTTACAGGGTGATTCCATAATTTTTTTCCTCAGAATTGAGTGATTCCATAATTTATTCCCTGTGCTTTGTTCTATAAATCTAACTGTTTCTGGCCACCACAATTATTTTTCTTGATTTCTTTTAGTGTTTCTTAAAGCCAGAAAGTTGCCATTTGAAATGCCTTTAGTTTTTGGCCATGTCTGTGATCTGCTTTTTTTTCTACAACAATAAACAACTGAAGAAACATCCTCAGGGACTGGTGATTCCATAATTTTTGCCAGTGATTTGTTTGTTAACCATAGCTTGTTTCGGCTCTTTGCCTGGTTTTAGCCATGACCTTGGTATCCCAAACTCATGGAATGGGCTAAGCTCCTGTGTCGACTTGGGTATTGAGCAAGTATCCCCTGTCTGCGTGGAGCTAGTGGACCACCTGATCCAGGGCCTTAAGTCTGTCTGCGATGCCTTATTGGATGTGGCTCCATTGCTTTCAAAACTGTGTCTGTCTGCAGTTGTTCTGCACAGCGTTCTCTGTCTTAAGTGTTGGTCTTCAGACCAGACTTTGAAGAAAACTCTGGCAGAGTTACATTTTCAAGGTGACCAGCTTTTTTGTACCACGCTGGACAAGAACCTCACGGGAGGTAAAAGCATCTTTTAGCCTCAATCTAAAAAGAACATGGAGTCGCAGCGTAAGCAGGGACCTTCCATTTCTGCTATAAGACTCTTTTCCACTCCCCGGGCACCTCGAACAAAGGTTCCAATCCTTTCAAGGCCCCCACTGGTGGACAAAAATGTTCTTGGCAGCATAAGATCCATAGGCCCTCAGACAAGTCTTCCATGGCATGAAGATTTTCCCCAAATGGGTTCACAATCTGATCTTGTCAGGCTACAAGATGGTTTCTTTCCTATCCGCCATTCAGTCTTTCCTTCCAATCGCTGTCTTTCTCCAGCTCGACTATGTGATCTTTACTTGGCAGTCAAGGGGTTATTCATTCAGGGAGTGATCGCTCTGGTCCCTGCCCCCAAGAGGTTCAGGGGTTTCTACTCCATGACTGGTTGAACTAGATGAACTTGTCTTTTTTTTTTTTTTTTTTTCTCCACCAGACTAACTATATAGCTATGTACTCCAACCTGTTTACAGTGACGCAGAAGGAAGAGGTTTGACTGATTCTGGGCCTCTAGGATCTCAAACCTTTTTAACGTTTTTGTGAAGGCCCAAAAATTTCAGATGGAATCTGTTTTAGTTCTGTGGTGGCTTCTCTTCATCAGGGGGATTTCTGCACCTCCATAGACCTCATGGATGCACACTTGCACATCCCTATCTGTATGAGGCACCAGAATTTTTTTATGCTTTTGCAATAGGGGATGATCACTACTAATTTGACACCCTCCCCTTTGCCGTGGCCTCTGCCCCATGAATTGTGAAGGGGGGGGGGGGGGGAGCTCAAGTGCAGATGGCTAGAAGAAGTCCATGATAAGGTGTCCTAAATGCTTTTGCGCTTTATTTTGATGCTAATGTAGATGTATTTTCTAGAGTATTGTTTTTCAACTTTTATATGCCTGAGCTATGTTAAAGCCTCAGAATGCATTTAGCTTTTCGACGTGGTGTTTCAGACTTATGAGCTTTAACTGGTTTGTCATGTTTTAATCCATCTGTATTTGAAATTTAGGTTAATCATATTTATAATGCTGATTTAAAATTTTGTTTTTGTTACAGAAATCAAAACTGAAGTTTTAGATGACTGTAGAAAGCAAGATGAATGGAAGGTAAGTTGCTTTCTCGAACAGAAGTAAATACATTTGTTTCACTTGTTTATTTTACTATTATAATTCTTGGAGTATATATCGTCTAGTTCAGTGTTTCTCAACTCCAGTCCTCAAGGCGCCCCAACAAGTCATGTTTTCAGGTTTTCCATTATTTTGCACAGGTGAATTGATCAGTTTCACTGCCTTAGTAATGACCACAGCTGTTTCATCTGAGGGAAATCCTGAAAACATGACCTGTTGGGGCGCCTTGAGGACTGGAGTTGAGAAACACTGGTCTAGTTTGATGTATGAAAGAAAAAGGCTGCTTGAAAGTGGAGCCATATTAGTTTGGTTGTGAATTAGCCCTTTTATGTGCAAGTTTTTCTCCAACAGACTTGGTTAGAACATTGTAAATATGTTGTAGCTCTGATCTTAAGAAAAAAAGTTGCAGTGTTTGGCCAGCTAAAATGCTGATTTGTAATCCATATATTCTGGTTATTATTGCTTTTTATTGCGTTTTTGTATGTTTTCAAAACCACTTACTGACATGTAGATTGTGTGGGTTTTTTATTTTATTTTTTTTATTCAGATTCTACTCCTAGATCAGTTTACCACCAGCCTGCTAACGTCATGTTGCAAAATGACGGACTTGTTCCAAGAAGGCATCACAGGTAAAAAGAGCATCAAGAAATTTACAGCAGAATTATGTGAGGAAAAACTACAGTTCCATTTTGTGATGCAGTAAGCTAATTGGAGCAAGAAGCCTGCTTATTAGTGCATCAGTGATCATTGGTCATCAATTCTTCGGGGTAAATCTGTTTTTTCAGCTTTTTTTTACGATGCTGGTGACTGTGGTCACAGAGGGCCAGAGCAGAAATCACCAGGTGTTACCAAGAGGTAAATTTATCCAATGCTGACAAATGTTCCAGCAACAACTGTATAAGATCGGAAGGAATTCGCCTAATTTTCGGAATCTGCATCTGCAGAACCAATGGTGAAGGGAAATGTTTCTAGAGAAACACAAACTGCAAAGAATTACCTAATCTGTGCTTCTTAACCTTCCTTACTCCTATCCAAAACTTAAAAAAAAAAAAAAGGGGGGTGTGGGGGGATTTGGCTCTACCCTTTTTGTTCTAAAGATTGTTTGATGTGTGTTCTCCAACAAATGCTATAGCTAAAAATGTAACCCATTTTATGTTTTTTTTTTTTTCTTTTATTTCTAGTTGTAGAGGACATCTATAAAATTAGGCAACCGTTTCCAGAATTGAAAGCAATTTATTTTATTTCACCAAACGAGAAGGTTTGTAGTTTTTAATTTTTATTTGTTCAACCTGCAGGGATTTTAAAGCAAATAATGTTTTGGCATTGTTTTTTATATACCAGTGTGCTGATAGAAAAATATGTTGTATATGTGTCATCTAGGTTTCTCACATACACGCGGCATGGAACTCTCCAGGATTTGCATCTGATATGGAGACAATTGTTGTTTTTTTTTTTCTTTATATTTTAAAAGGTTCTGCTCAGTGTCCTGGGGCTCAAAGGTTCTATATGACTTTGGGTGGGATAAAGCCTTCATTCCTAGTTTCGTATCTTACCTAGTAGCCAGACTTCATTAATTAGTCTCAGCTACCCACAAGCATTTATGCAGGCTGACTGATGCTCTGGACTCTCTTGTGGCAACCTGCTTCTTGGTGAAAAGGCTTATTGCAGATCATATAGTAAAAATTTACATGATCTGGCTGTTTTATAGAAACCATCAGTGGGGGGCCCTGTTAGGGACTGACCCAAGTTATTAGTTCAGATGACCAGGTTTGTTTTATGATCTTGCTGTGCAGGTCCCTCCTACATCGAGCTGTGTTTTGTATGCTGCATTGCTGAATTAAAATGCAGGGCAGCCCTGCATGACCTGCTCCTGGGTACTCTTGTCATGTGTATGGTTTATCCAATAACCATATGAGTCTGTCTCCCTTACCACACACGTATGTATAGCTGCAAAGGGTGGGCCAACTCAATATTGAACCCTACAGGCTAAAATTGGGATGCCATTAAAGTTCACGTGCGTGTAAAGGCAGACATCCCATTACTTTTGGTTATGTATGTGTTCGTATTTTGCTGGTGATGTCTACACACACACTATATATATTTAAGTGGTTAAACTGCCTACATATTCACACAGCAGTTTCATCCTGTGGAAGAGTTACAATGTTGTTAAAATCTTGGCAGAATGCCCTCTGAGTAAGCCGAGAACTCTATACTTGTAACATGAAAGAATCAAGACACTCCACAACATAGATTGTCAGAGGGGCTGAATCGAGATCGTGATCTTTTAACTATTGTGCAGCTCTAGTTCACACATGCGTCAATACCCCTTTATTATGCAGCATTTATTCAGCATTTTTAAAGCCTCTTAAATGCCCTTTAATGCCTGGCATGAATATTACAATAGCAGCACACAGTGCTGTTCACACAGGAGCGGTAGCGTGTCATGTTAAAATTTAAGCAGCATGTTGCCTTCGTGAGGCATTGACAATTGTTAGCTGCCTCCATTGATTTCAATGGTAATGCTCTGTAATTATTGTACTTATTTCATTTATGGCGTGTGAATTAATTATTTATAAAATGTTAGCTGGGGGAGACACAGTGGAGGTCCTTGTATCTTAATGCACTGAGAAATAATGTATGTATAAAGATTTTTCGTATGAATATTCTCGTCTTAAAATTGACCTGTGTGGCCAGCATAAGGCTCGGTACACACCTATGCAGGTTGCTTGTGATCTGTTTCTGCAGTGCTTTTTGATTTTTGCACACGTGATTTTGCTGAAATTTGTGTTGTTGCATTTTTTTTGCCAATTTGTTGGGCAGATTAAAAAACACAGATTGCTGCAAAAACGCATTACATGCTTTTCTGCAGCTTCTCCATTGAAGTCTATTGAACCAAAAAAGCACAGTTTGCGTTAAAAAAAGTCCCTGACCCGATTAATCGATAATGAAAATAGTAATCGATTATTTTCATAATCAATTAGTTGTTTCAGCCCTAATTAAAACCGTATCATTTATTGCACAAGATTAAAAACACTTACAAGATATAAGTGGGATTCATGCTAGTCATAAGTATGTAGTCCTGTCAGTTCTACTGCGTCCCACAGGCTCCTCGCACGATCTGGGTAGCATTCATAATCGACTGAAGGGGGGATAGCCTGTATAAAGGTAGGCCAGCGAGGAGGGAGTTGCAGTAGTCAAGGCAGGAAATAACCAAGATATAGGTGTCTTGCGAGCCACAGATGGACCAATGCCTCTAAGGAGTAAACTATTTAAGCTGCACGCACTGAACCACGTTTCATTGCGTTTAGATAGATAAAAAATATATAAAAAATAGTAAATGTGCCCGCGCTAGTATAGTGTCACATATAAAATATATAATATATAAAAAATATTTTCACATATAAAACACATGTAATGTGATAATTAAAACCATACAGGTAAAATATAATGCAAATAACTATAAATGATAAACCACCAAGTGCATATAAAGGTGCAATCGTGGTAGTAACTAATAAAAGTGCAACGTGCTAAAATATAAATATCAAAACACTTTCCAGTGACAAATGAGTGTCCATAAAATGAATAAACATCATGCTTCTTCTGATGGGTGTATAAATCACAACACGTGAAAACTGTGCTCTCCCGTGACACCCCACATGTGCTTGCGCTCACCTTCAGTCCTGTGACACAGTAATTAAACGGTGTCAAAATAAGCATTGGGGCCACTCCTAGGCTCACTCAGGATACAATGATGCAAAGATACTCCTCCCAGGTGAAACTGCTAGGCTCACTCAGGTTACAATGGTGCAAAAACACTCCTCTCAGGTAAAACCAAGATCCAAAATCATAGAAAAAACAAACAGAGGGACTCCATAGTGCAATATAGCCAGGACATTTATTAAAGAATAAGCCCTCCAAGAGGGTACTCACATTGGATGGGTGCTAGAGTGCACCAGACTGTACAGGTAAAATAATAAGCAGCTGATCGTATGGCGTGCGGTATGGCATGTGCAATCCTCCTCCTCTGCTGACAGCTCCGTCCTACCCCTCCCCGACGCGTATTCGGCACAGGGATTTCGTGCCTTCCTCTGGGGGATCCCCAGAGTCTAGGATTACACCCAGCACCCTGGCATGTGTGGAGGGACCAATGGTTGTGCAGTTGATCTCAATGGTAAAGTCACAGGGAGGGGATCAGGGAGGAGGAAATATTACAAGCTTGGTTTTAGAAAGATTGAGTTTAAGGAAGTGGTATGACATCCATACTGATATGTCACGTAGTAAGTTTGTGATATGTGAGGAGATTGAGGGGGTGAGTTTAGGTGTCGAGAGATGGATCTTGGCGGCGTCAGCATACGTTTTTGGTTTTGGAAGCCATGAAAGGTTATCAACTGGCCCAGGGAAGAGGTGTATAGAGAGAGAGAAAAGAAGGGTCCTAAGGATGGAGCCTTGGGGATACTCCAAGAGGAAGAGGAGTGCAGAAGATGGTGTTGTATGTGACACTGAAAGTACACTGAGATGGGTAGGAGGAGAACCAGGAAAGAGCAGAGTCAGGGAGGCCAACTCTGTCAAAGGCAGCAGAAAGGTCCAAGAGTATGAGTATGGCGTACTGGCTGTTGGTTTTAGCATTTAGGTCAATGGTGATTTTTAGTAGGGCTGTTTCAGTGGAATGTTGTGGGCAGGAAGCCAAACTCTAGAAGGTTGTTGTCAGTGTGCTAGCAGCTCATGCGGTTGTGGACAAAGCTTTCAAGAAGCTTGGAGGCAAACAGCAAAGTCATTGGACTTAAGTTATTCAAACAGGTGTTGTCCAGTGAGGGTTTTTTAAGTATGGAGGTAACAGTGCATGTTTGAGCAGGGAGTAAAGCTGCACGATTCTGGCCAAAATGAGAAGCACAATTTTTTTACTTTTTTTTTTTTTTTCTTTTTTGAATAAAGATCATGATTCTCGCGGCGTAACATCTTTCATATTATACAAAGAAATTGGGCCAACTTTTTACTGTTAAGTTTTTTTTGTGTTTTTTTGTGTTTTTTTTTTTAAATTCATTAAAGTGTATTTTTTTCCCCAAAAAAATTGCATTTGAAAGACTGCTGCGCAAATACAGTGTGACTTAAAATATTGCAACAAGAGAACTCCTAAAGGTGCCAAATCCCGAATTATGGCTCCAGCTCAGTCATGCCCTCAGTGCCCAATTTGGTGGGACCCCTCCCGATGTAGAACAAATGGATGTCCTATACATTATGTTGGGATCTGACCATCGCAAACTCATCTCAGGATTCTACAACTCTTTGCTAAGACCCGCAGCAGTTTCAATTGCATATAAATTAAACGACATCTGGTCGGGGGGCGAGGGGGAGCTGGAGGATGATGAATGGGAAGATGCCCTGGAAACTTGCAAAAAAGTCTCTACCAAGTTGTCGGATCGTCTCACACATTTGTACATTTTGCATAGGTCCTATTTGATCCCTCATCGCATAGCCAAATCCAAACCCAGTCAAAATCCAAATTGCCCCCGTTGTGATAATCCTTCCAGTACCTTCTTTCATCTCCTGTGGCTGTGTCCAGCAATACAAGACTATTGGTCCCAGATAGTCAAGTTTATCCACGATGAAATGGGATCTCCACTTTCATTATGCCCCAAACAATGCTTACTAGGGGTGTTTCCAGACCCTGACTCGGATAACTATCATCATATATATGTATATCAAGATATTTCTCCAAGAATCGTTGTTCATAGCTAGATTACTAATAGCCAGAAAATGGATGCAAATTACCCCTCCCACACTTCGCGAATGGATATCCAATATTAATAATGTTGTTCCGTATAAAAAGGAAATCTATGCCCACAGGGGATGCCCGACCAAATACGGCAAAGTATGGGATACCTGGTTGGAAAATGCCTCCACCTGTAATACACCCTCAGAACAACACATTTAACCTCATTTAGCCTCATACCTGGCGGTATGATTATTTCTGATTTTAGGTGCTGAACGCGGTACAATTATTTTGCACAGAAATTTGGCGTTTTTATATTGTAGGCCTGTAATTCTTAGGAATAGTTCACTTAAATCTGTCCAAACAAGAGTCTAGTAGACATCCCGGGTATGATAAAGTTTGAAAAACGAAATAAAAAATTATAATAAATAACTATAAATAATTATAACAAATAATAATATAATAATAATAAAAATTATATAATAATGTAATCAAATCAAAAACACTGAAATTTGCTTAGTTGCAGAATTGTCGCTTTTGTTACTTTTAGTGTTTGGTGACAGATTTCCCCACAAATCACTATCAATCAATTCTGCGAGTGATTCTAATTTATTATCGCTTTTTTCTAGCTGGTCTAAAAGCACTTTTGATGTAAAGAGACAGTTTTGGTTGCTATGGACAATCTCCAGTTTCCTGGCAGAAAGAACAGTTTTATATATATAAAACTGCATGCAGGACACTGGGCAGACCACTAGGGACCAAGGGGGATGTGTAGTTATTTGATACAGTACTGTAATCTGTAAGATTACAGTATGCTGTATCTATACTATGTGTTTCACTTTTGAATTTACCGCCTAACTCCGTCCCCGTGCGTCGCAACGCTCGCAGGGAACGGAGCTCGGCACTGTGAATCGAGCGAGACAGCGGCTCGCCGATCACAGCGGGGAGACATCGCAGGATCCAGGGGACAAGGTAAGTATGCTCTTCCTGGATCCTGCGATGCAAGCCCGAGTCTGGCTCGGGGTTACCGCTTTTGGTATGAAAAATCCAACCCGAGCCAGACTCGGGAATACCGCCAGGGGGGTTAAGAGTGTAAGAATCCCATTAAAGCACAACATTCGGATGGGTGTGGTCCCCTTAATATACCAATGCTTATATGTTGGTCCTATGCAGGAGGGTTTGGGAATGCAGGGCTCAATATCCTAGCTGCGCAGACGTTATGTAGTGTGCTTTTACCTGATGTTTGCTCTGTTTCTTCTTCCTTTTATTTTCTTATTTTCTTTTCGTTTTCCAATTTTATCCTCTGCTGTAACCCGAATATGTCACTGTACCATGGATGTATATGTCCTCTATGTAATTTACTCTTCCAATAAAAACACCACGTTAATTGGAAAAAAAAAAAATATTGCAGCAACCACCATTTTATTCTCTAGGGTCTCTGCTAAAAAAAAAAAATTATATAATGTTTGGGAGTGCTAAGTAATTTTCTAGCAAAAAATAATGATTTTAACTTGAAACTAACAAGTGTCAGAAAAGGTTTAGTCATTAAGTGGTTAAACTGCCCTCATTTACAGACCAAAGTTCATTCCTTTGATCTAAAGAACAAAACTTTACAATGTTTATGGTTAGCTCCTAGGCTGAGGAGGGTTGTGAAACTTTGTAGACTGCCTGGGTTTTTTTTTTTTTTTTTTTTTGACAGCTGTGGCTTGAGCAGAGAACTCTCTCTGCATAGAATCGGGAAAATGCTTTAAGATCGTGAGGGGGGGGGGGAATTGCGATCTCGATTCTTAACGATTAATTTAAGTTGTTGGGTAGAGGTGGGGGGAGGGGGGGGGTGCTGGTGAAGTAAGGAATTAAGGGTAGAAAAGAGTTGACGAGGGAGCAGACTTGTAGAGGGTGAAGTCTTATCTTATCATGCATTAAAAAGGGTTTGTACTCAAGGGATAAAACTATAGTTCTACCACTTTACAAAACATTGGTTCCACCACATTTTGAGCACGCAGTCCAGTTTTGGTCACCAATCCTCAGCAAGGATGTCCTTTTGAACTGGAGAGAGAAAACTTAAGGGGGGCTGGTGGACCTTGGATAACAGGAATGTCTACAAAAACTAAATCTATTCTCCCTGGAGAAAAGGCACTTAAGAGGGGATATGATGGCAACATATAAATCTCTAAATGGTGACTGTATCATTGGTAGAAAACTAATTAAAGATCTCTAAAGTAGAAACCTAGTCAAACAATGAAGCTGGATGAGAAGTTCATAGAAACCCAGTTCAGTCTCAAAGTACCTAAGGGTTTCTTTATTCTTAGAGTGGTAAGCATGGACAACTCCCTTCCACAGTTGGTAGTATCGGGCATGTAGCTCTAATCAAACTTTTTTTTTTTTTTTTTTTTTTTTTTTAAATGTGTTTCTTAGCGAACACAATGTATAGGGATGTTAAAAATGATAGCGACGTAGACACCCACATTGAACTGGATGGACCAGTGTCTTTTATTCAACCTTGCCAACTATGGAACCTCTTTTTCTGCTTTAAAACTTTTTTCTTTGACAAAGACGCTTAACTTTGAGCATTTTGGATTCTTCTATTGCCAATGTGCTTTCTTTAGATAGCACTTGATAAAATTTTCAGTTGAATTTATGGATATTGGCCCTTTCAGCCTTGATGAGATATGGATGGGCAAATCATTTTGTTCCTAGATAAGTTTCTGCAGTGGGCCCTCCAAAGAAGTCTCTTTCCCAAATGGTATTTGTCTACTGTATTATGTTGTAAATCTTGCATAAAGCTCTGTTCCTTGTGGCTTAAGGTGTGGTGTTTTTAACAGCTCTAGCATTGGCAAGAAGGGTGCCTGAATCTGGTGCCTTTTTGTCAGATTTTTCAAGACCAAGTGATCGATCATGAGGCCGTCCTCCTAATATCTTCTTAAGGTCTCCATGCCTTTTGATTAAAACTGGGAATACTCCCTGCCTTCCCAGCAAATGATGGAGACAGGCTCAACCTATTAGATCCGGCTCACTTGATTTCAGCTTGCCTGCAGAACAAGCACTTTTAGATGAGTGGAGAACTTATTCCTTTTATCAAAGGGACAAAAAATCAACTCAGTGCTAGTTTGAGGAGAGACCCCGGAGGTGTACACAGATCAAATAAATGTGTTTAAAAGTCTCTCAGTAAGAGGGACAATATCGATAGCAACTGTCTCTAAGATGAATAGGGAGAGGAATCCATGTACCAGCAATGGTACGTGGATTCCTGCAACGCAATGCAACAAAGGAAAAGAAACACAGTGCCTCTAAGTGCTGTATATTGATAAACCATTTAATAAGTCAAAAGTGAAACTACTCACAAAGGGAGCATAAACACAAGTATGATAGTAATCCTGCAGCAAAATCCGGGGGTGGTTTTCTCCTAAACGTCTGTGTCTCTTAAATGCAGCTGACAGCTTGTGCGGGTGGATTCCAGCATTCGAAAAAGGGAAAGGATAGATATGGCGCTGCTCTTATTAAGAGGTAATTTGCAACCTCTAGATACTTGAGGGGTGTAGATACCACGGGTGCATATAATGCAAAAAGTGAAAAAAGTGCAGAAAATAAGAAATGTAAAGGATATCCTACTGTGTAAACTTCCTGATAGCTTCTAACAGTATGCATTATAAATAAGCAATGTGCATTCAAACACAAATAAAATGAAAAATGAAAAAACAAATAGAAAAGCGCTAACTTTTTCTGTGTGAAATCCACAATCCTGTGCAAAATCTGCAATTCAAAGTAACATTTCTGTGCCAAAAAAATACAACATATATGACTGGTTTATAGTATTTCTGTGAAACTGGGCTCAGAAACATGCATATACCGTCCTTAAACCCTGGTGTATAAAAAAAAGTCCAATAATAGAGTGACAATGTGCTCCTTCAAATTGTTGTGTGCTTCTTAGAAAATTGTGCCCCATAAGAAACGCACTCACTGCTATTATTCACCCCACAAAGAGGTATTTCACTTTCACAGTATGAGCCACTGTGCAGCCTGTGGAGTAGGAAAACTTCCTGTCCTGTATCCTCCAAGTGCCTCCTTGTTTGTAATGTAAGTGGTCTCCTTAGAAGGAAGTTCTGATGAAGGAACGCAGGTGGTATCTACTTAGATTAAAAAAAACAATGTTATGGGTGGTCCTATGAGAGTCAGAGTTAGGAGGAGCAGTATGCTGACATGAAGATGGGAAAATTACGGTATGTATGATAAGTTTTTAGTAGCATATATGTTGAGACAGCTAGCAATGTTTTTATCTCCAACTGAATACTTGAGCTAGTCTGCTGCTTAATTTTACACTCCCTTGACACTTTTTATTTATATTTCACCAATAACTTTTTTCTTTATCATACATCCCCAAAACACAGAGTATCCTTATTATGATCCAAGTTATGCTGCCACCTTCGGTTGATTTACTCTGGCAAAATGACAGGAAATTCCCCTGTCTATCTAGCTTCTCGACTCCCTCTGGGATTGAGAGATTTTGCACATTTAATTCCTATGGCTCTTTAATGCACAGAGAAATGGTACCCGGCCCCCGTACTGGACACGCAGTTTAATTTTGCCAGACAGCATTGGACCCTACGCAACGATATAGTGACCTGCAGACCAGTCCCAGGGCAGTAATTCACAGCTGGCGTGTTGAGTCTCTGAAGGCCCTTGTGGCATTGCCTTAGTGGGTCCTGCGGCAGGAATGGTGAGTGCCATGGGGTTGTCCCTGTTGGTACCCAACCATTTGTAGTGTTGCCCCCCCCCCTTGCTTAAAAGAAGTATGGGTTCCAATTTTTTTTGCCCATCATACTTGCCTAGGTCCCCCGGTGCCGCTGCACTGAGAACTGAGCGATCGAACATTGTCGATTGGCTCAGTTCTCTCAGCTCCCCGAACAGAGAGCTGATGCCTGTCCCCCCCTCCCCCCACACTCACTGGAGCGCTGACCGGTGTGGGGGTGGGGAGCGGCTGTCACAGGCTCGCGGAGAGCCTGAGATGGCATCAGTCCAGGCGCCTGGTGGATCCACACTTTATTTACCTGATGACGTGGGGCCTGGACTGATTTCTGTGATGTAAGCAGAGAGCCGACTTCAGTCCACTCTCTGCTGAAAACTGGTCACAGGAGTGCAAAACTAATTGCACTCCTGTGACCCATAGGAGAAGCCCAGCCAAACAAGCTCAGGCTGGACTTCTCCTTTTTAAGGAGAGGTGTGAGATATACAGGGTGCAAAATGTAGCAGGCCAGAGAGAGTTCTTTGCCTCCTGCATTCACTCTTGACCGCCGAGCTGTGTGCCTCCGCAGTACGGCCGGTGACATGTATGGGAAGGAGCTTTCTGGTTGAAACTATCTTTGGGGTCCCATTTGAGCAGGCAGGATGGCAGCTGTGGGGCTGCAAGTCAGTGAAACGCAGCTTAGAGGTGTACAAGTCACAACAACAGCACAAGAGCATTCTGTGGGACTACAGGTTGCAACAAGTTTAAAAACGGGGCCACTTTGCTTTCCTCAGGGGGATGGTGGGGCACTGGCAGGATCAGAAGGTGTTTGACACAGTGCCCTCTCGGCTAATTTGGACTGCTGTTCCCAGCAAGGGTTCCCTTACTGATCAGCAGGCCATGTCTCATTGACTGTAGAGAGAAGGGGATGAAAGGGACTAAGGGTTCCCAAATTTTATATATATATATATATATATATATATATATATATATATATATATATATATATATATATATATATATATATAATTTATTATTATAGTAGGGAGAAACCTGGTTGCAGCCCCCCTGTGTAATGTATCCCATGGGGGTGCCATGTGGACCTCACTCAGTGTATCTCATGTTCACTCACCTACCTGGCATTTCCCCTACTTCTGTGGCACCAATACTTTTTGTGTGAATGGAGGAATTCTCATGTGTCATTGCTGGTTTACAACACCAGCTTTCCAGAAATCTTGCTTGCTTGGATTGCCTTGGTTGCAAGTGGAATTGTTCCCCCTTTCCTCCCTCCCATTAGCGGAGGAGAAACCAGTGGAGGACAAGTTTGAGGAAAGCCAGAATGTTGCGGTAGATGAGGACACAGCAGACTCTTTAACTAAGGAATCTTCCCCTGGGAAACCCCAGGGTCAGGGTTTATCCTAGACCAAAGGACCTTTTCAGTTTTCTTGCAGAAGTTGTTCAAAGTAATTTGAAGTCGTGTACTCCAAAGGTTACAGGATGCTTTGTTGGATGTTTTTCGGAAGGGGCTCACCTTAACAAGGTGTTCCACCAAAAAGGTTTGCTTAGCAGTACCCCATGGAGAGGGAGTTCACTGAGAAATGGAGTATGTCTTTGGTGGTTCCGGCAGTTTTATTTCAATAAGACTCTCACATGCCCAGTGGATAAGGTCCCAATTTTTAAGAATGTCTCAGACATACATTTGGAGTATTTATTCAAGGCCTCATTTGCTCTGGTGAGATTTTGAGTAATCTTAGAATCTTGTTGGATGCCTTTAAGCAGTGGTTCTCAACCTTGGTCCTCAAGTATCTCCTAACAGGCCGTATTTGCAGTTTTTCCTTTATCTTGCACAGGTGCTTTAAATCAGAGTCAATGGCTTGGTAATTTGGACAAGTATTCTATTTAGGAAAAATTCCCAAAACATGACCTGTTGGGGGTAATTAAGTTTCTTCACTCGTATGTGCTGTGACTGAAGGCTCCCGCGCGCATGCGTGAGGGTGATGTCACGGGGCTCTGGCCAGTCACATAGCCAGAGTCCGTAGGCCTGGAAGGAAGGCAAGAAGATGGATGCTTCCACCAGTGGGGACAACGCGGGGTTCAATTGCAGGTAAGTGCCACATAATGGGCTAGTATGTCATGCATTCTAGCCCATTATGCTTTTACTTTGCACGGAACGACGGGAAGTAAAACCCATCAGGGTTTACTTCCTCTTTAAAAAGATGGCAAAGCCTACAGTTCAACAACCTGCTGCTCCTTCTCCTTCCAAGAAGCATTCCTTTCATTGTTTTCAGGCCGCAGGCTCTAAGTCGAAACCCTAGACCCAGTAACACAAAAAAATGGACTCTAAGCCAGAGGACAAGTCTGCTTCACAGTGAAGGGGCGCCCCCACTCACTCAGGTTGTAGGACATTTGCAGGCCCTTTATCGAGGGTTGGCATGGGGGATTTCAGAGCCTTCCACCTCCACAGTTCATGCTTTTAAATGTTTCTTTGAATTTGAGATTTGTATTCTTGCAAGCTGACAATCCTCTTCTATCTCAAGGACACGCTCTTCTGGAGACCAATGTGTCCAAAATGGTGCACACTCTGGAGAGCTTTGAATGGGTTCTGAATTTTCAAAATGTTTGCCTTTATTTCAGCCCAGAGTTTAGAGTATTGGGCCTGATCCTGAATACTGTCAAAGCAAGAGTGACATTCCGAAGAAATGCCTTGCTCTGAGGTGGTCTTCAAGTTGCTGTAAATGCTCTGGTGACACCATGGGACCTGTTCTCCCTAGTCAATGCCTTTGTGCAGTTATAGCTTCTACTGTGTCTGCATGGATTATAGTAGAATAAAAACTCTAGTGATTCTGATAGCTCCAGCATGGCCTAGGAGAACTTGGTTCTACAACGTTTGTATACAGGTCGGAAGACGACCCTTGAGCTATCCAGATCGACCTGACCACCTTTCGCAAGATCTAATTTTCCATTTTTCTTTACAGTCGCTAGCTTTAATGGCATGGTTGTTGAAGCCAGGTTTTTAACGGACAGAGGAGACTCAGATTCAGTAATTCCTACTCTGCTGAAGGCTTGAAGGTGACTTCTAGGAAGAATTACAAGACTTAGAAGTCTTTTTTTGCTCTTACAAGGATGAAAACTCTGAGCCTTGCAAGTATGCATTTGGACACATTATGGCATTTATAAAAACTGGTGCAGGTTTGTAATTGCCCTTGAGTAAGAATAAAGGTCAAATGTAGGCATCGGCAGTCCTTTTTTAGAGACTGACTACTTCACATTGTTGACTCCATAGAACCTCATCTTGACACTTTCTGTGTTGCCGAAATCTCTGAACCCATATGGGATGGTCCTTTTTGACTTGGAAAATCTATTTTTCTGGTTGCCATTACTTCAGCTCAGTCTTTGACTTGGCTGGAACAGTTTCTGGTGCTCCTCCATTACAAGGTGGTTTTATGGCCTCAGTAGTCATAGTTTACCTAAAGGTGGTTTCTTTTTTCCACATCAACCCAGACATTGTGTTGATGTCCTTCTGTCCTACGCCTTGGACGCAAGGGAACAAGCCTTGGATGTGGTACATGCTGTCAGGTGTTATATAAGGTTGACTGCTGCAATTTTTCATTCAGATTTCCTCTTTGTGCTTCCTAAAGGCCCAAGGAAGCATCATGTAGCTTCCATATCTACCATCTCTGGATGGATGTCTGTTTATTTTGTTAAGCTTCTTGTTTGTGGGTGCCTCCTGAGCTATTTGTCGTCTGGCTTTGGTAGCTCAAGTTTGTAAACCTGCTACCTGGTCTTCAGTTCATACTTTTTTTTAAGAAGTTTTACCAAGTGGCTGTGCTTTGGTTCTTTTCAAATAGTTTTTATTCGGTTTTCAGCAGTATAAAAGATTACACAGAGTACAAAACAAACAAAATGAGCGTTTGGGTAACCATTGTTAAATACCTTCTTGTTCTCAGTAAGACATGTGACCACAAGGGTCCTTCAATACAAGATTAGAGTGGCCTCGGTGCATCCAGTTACTGCGTAATAATGGTGCGTCCGAGATTTCCGGGTACCCCTAAGGGGAGCTAACTGTGCCACAGAGTACCCGACAGCACCCACCTCGCTACTGTTTGTGTAGCCACTAGTCTATATAAATTGACATACTTATTGTACTCTTTTGGCATCTCCAAGATTATAACATGAAACAACAAAAATAATAAAAACATAAAATATGTACCAGATAAATCTACAAGTGGTCAGTCTGCTATTATGCACTGGGTAGCACATAGTCCATGTATCCCACCAATAATTAAACTTGGGTAGATTATGATTCTTTACAGCGAAGTATTTTTCATATGTATATTGTAATTGGACTCTTTGAATAACTTCAGAGACATTAGGGGCCATAGTGGACTTCCATTTAGAGGTAACGGTTAGCATTGCTGCTATTAAGACATGAATGACAATTGCAAGGGCACTGAGTTTATTCCTTTGAGTATAGCCATTTCTGGTGTTGGTGGTACGATCAGACCTGTAACCCTTGCTGCCTAAGGTTCTGACCTATTCTGTTTTTAGTTGTTTGGGGCCTATTGTCTTGTGGCTGTGTTGCCCTCCTCTCATGTTCAGTGCTTTGGGACATCCCTATTAAAATGGAGATGAAGATTCCCTTCGATGTTCTGTTAAGGAATTTTTTTTTTCCCTATAACTTTTACCTATAGTGCATAGATTATATTTGCTACACTCAGTGGTGGCCCGTGCACTACTGGCAAACCCCCCCCCCCCCCCCCTATCCATGCGCCTGACCCCTTTCAGGACGCCGGACGCATGGATTCCTATGGCAAGGGTGGGAGGGGGTGGTACATTTTGAAGCACCTGATTAGAGCCAGAGGCTCTAATAGGCTTCAAAATAGGGTGGGCTCGGGGTGCAGAGACTGCGTCCTGATCCCACTCAATTGTGTGACCATAGCGAATTAATTTTCCCTATTTTCACACTAACCTTCCTCCCCGCCAATCAGGAGGCGGGATGTCAGACCTGCTTACTGATTGGCCAAAGCGCCAGGCCACCCTATTGGATGCCTGGTGCTTCAGAAGAGGAGCGAGGGGGGACACACGCTGGAGCCGCTGCTCTGAGAGGACAGTGCTGCGGTAAGTCCCCCCGACCTCTGTCAGAGCCGTGATCCGCGGGGGGGGGGGGGGTTTGTGTGCCAGAGCCGTGATGCGCGGGCAGGGGGTTGGTGGGCACAAGCGGCTGCGTATGATGGGCACAGTGAGGCTGCAATCGATGGGGAGGGGGGGGGGTTCAGTATTTTTCAGTTTGTTTGCGCCCCCCCCCAAAATTTTTAGTACCAGCGGCCACTGGCTACACTGTTGCATTCCATACTCATAAAAGAGGTCTTTACAAATATATATGATGATTGACAATGATGCTTATAAACCCTATGGTTAAAATTCTCCTAATTTAATTTCAGTCTGTGGATTGTCTGGTGAATGACTTTAAGCCTAAACAGTGCAAATACAAGGCTGCTTATGTTTACTTCAGTGATGGTAAGTATTGCCTAGTTAATGTACAGTCGGCTAAACCATTTTTTATTCTACTGTAACTTACATCTTCTTGCCTCAAATATACCATTGAGGGACAGCAAAGTCATTGGAATAAAGTTCCTTTTTATTGAGTAACAAAAGCACTAACAGACTGAAGAGGCTTGCCTCTTAGCCACGACAATTCCCAAGCCCTCTAATTGTATCTTTGACTAGCATACCTTGAAACCAAACATGATAGAAGGGAATATCTCAATTCACCTTCCCTGTGCAAGGTTATATTCTGATGTGCAGGTAGCAATCTATCTGTTTGAAGGCGGAGGGGGAGAAGTCTGGCTGTGCTAGTTGCCTGTTTGGGTCTTACATAAATTCTTTCCAGAAAAACTAGAAAGTAAACAACCAGGTAATATGGCAGTACAAAAATCTTCACAATACAATAAACATATTAAAAATCACCAATATAATGAACAAATGCATCTAAGGATGGGTACGGTGACATGTAATACCCAGGAGTCCCTATAAGTTGTTAAGGACCTGGGCCACATATAGAAAAAAAAGTTCTCATGACATTTATGTCTGACAAATGTATAACCAGGGGTAAACTGTATCGAAAAGTACAATTGATAAACCAGAACAAGTAACAGAGGACAACAGAGTCACTGATATAGAACTGGCATGTGATTATATTCTTGCTGTTTTAGTTTGCTCAATATGACAACTCCTTTTTGTGACTTTTGTCATATTGTCTATTGGCATGCCTATGATTGTTAGAATTATGTTCCTTTTTTTTTTTTTTTTTTTTTTTACTTACACACTTTGTCTTTTTCAGCATGTCATGACAGCCTCTTCACAAAGCTAAAATCTTGTGCCCCCAAAACAATAAAGACGTGCAAGGAAGTTAACATTTCTTTTTTCCCCAGAGAGTCTCAGGTAATTGTCTTGTGATTATAAATTGATTTTATTCTTTCGTTCACAAGAAAGACTGCCAAAAATTCATTGTTCATGAGCAGTTTTTAAGCCACATATAGTGGGTTCACTGCAGTAAATGGTGCATACCTTCAAGTTTACGTTCAACTTTTAGTAACATGCCGCTACCCTGACCTGATCCCCCATTGTGACAGCAGGAGGAGGATCCTTTCCCTGCACCCGCTGTCTCAATTCAAAAGCCGCACAGGCCTCCACCCACAAGGCTGCATCATTCATTCACAAAGTTCTGTGAATAAATGAACTACAACTACCATTACTCATTGCGGCTGACACCTAGTAGTTCTCAATGAACTACAGGGGTGCTGGTTGTTACTTGGTATTCCTGCCCGTAGCGAAGGTATGGGCAGACAGCCTGTAAAGCATTACTGTCTACAGGTGCAATGCTTTACAGGCTCATAAGAAAAAAAAAATGAATGCGTGCATTTATTTATTTTTTTTAAAGGTGAACTTGGCTTTTAACGTGCTTCTAACCCCAATACCAAAATGTATTATATTGTAGCTTACCAGGCCTTGGATGAGATGACTAATTTTTCCTTTTTTTTTTTTTTTTTTTTGGTAATTATGCAAGTACTAAACTTCCTGCGCTTTCTACGGGTTTCTACGTTCACTTCCCCACTTTATCTATGAAGGGAGCCATGGTTGTTACCCTGGCTAGGCTCCAACATGGCTACCTTTTTGTTCATCTTTACATATAGGTTGAATGATGAGATTTTTTTTTTTTTTTTGCCTTCAGTTCAACTCTGAGAGACAAGGACACTGCATTTCTGGCAAGATCAGCAGCTATATTTTGTACCTGCCAAAAGTGTTCCTAGTATGAATGAAGGAAACTAATGAAACCCCCCACATTAAGGGCTTGTAATCTCCAAGATATTACATTTTTGTTCTTGGGTTTAGGTATCCCTTAATGGCTTATTCAATATGCGGTGTGCTGATAATAAATGCTGATAATAAATGCAGCATTTTGTGTTTTTCCAGTGCACACATGCTAGGGAGTGGTGGGAACTGCCACCTGCAGGGTGAAGCTCTTGGCTCAATTACTCATATTAAAACTCAAAACAGTGCAGCGCAACAACTAAATCGTAAACCGCTGCTGGAACACAGAGCTGTATACTGTATGTAGCTGATACTACATACAATTAATACTGCACTGACAGCTGCTGCATAAGTTAGCATTTCCAGTGCTGTGGTTAACTTTCTCTTTTGTTCATTGAAAGACTCAGTAGATCAAGGTCATTGGGTATTGCTCCACCTGCAGAAGTAGACTGCTAGGTATAATCAGAGGATTAGAACACAACCAATGGTCGACCCCTACTGATGGCCAAACCCTTTATCTGTAACACACATTTGTTTTCTTGCCTTGCTCTTAGGAGTTAGGCGTTAGAAAAAAAAAATTCTCGTTTTTTGTTCCTGGTAACAACTCTGCATGGTAGTTAAGTGCTTGCTCTTGGTGGACATGAACAACAGATCAAGCTATTCCATCACTGTGCCACAATTTGGCATGCAATGCCTGGCTCAGTTATCATGAGGCAATTGCAAATCCCTGGAGACACCAGCCATCTGAAGATCCTGTGGAACTACATGTGGCAGCATGGCTATGTGTGAGTGTGTTCTTCCTGAGAAGGGTGCATTGGATCGCCTGCTGGTTTCCCTTCCCTTCCCCCATTCAACTTCCAATCGGCCACAATGAGCCTTCCTATGCCACAGGTCCAGAGACCCCCATGGAAGTAGATGCTCCCTCTGCCCCCTCTGATAGAGAGGCGGCTCTCGTTTAAGTTAAACTTTAAAGATTGAAAGTCTCCTCCCAATTAATGAATTCTGCTGTCCTTTTATGGAACCCACAAGCGTAGGCGAGCCTTAAAAATTCCTCCTTTTTGATGATGATTTTATAAAAGACCTGAGCACTTCCAGGTAAGCCTTTTACTTTGCCAACTGCTTCACTGCATGTCCAGTCTAGCGATTGGTGAAAACTCGCCATATTTAGTTGAGGAGTCGCCCTCCTTTAGAGAACGATCGCATAGGAAGGCGGAGAGCACCTCTCTTTCTATGTGTTTAGTGACTGGAGCTTTGATTATTGCTAGAAGCTAGAACCTTGATGGTTCTAGCTTCTGCCCTAGTGTCTCAGACTGACTAAGTGAGCAAAATTGTTAAAGGGTAACTCCACTTTCGTGGGGGGAAAAAAATAACAAAGAAAAAATAGCGTATACAATTGTGACACAAGTCATATTGTAATTGAATGTTATTAAAAATTACCTTTCCTTTTCAATCTGCAGCTGCTGTCATTTTCTGTAAATACAGTGCAATACGGCTACCTGGAGTTGTTCTGTACACAGAATCTGTACTGACCACTCCCCAGAAACATAATTTCCTGCTTGTGTGATTGGCTCACCAGTTTTCCCAGAAGTCTGCCTAAAATACAAGTCAGATTTCAGGCATCCCCCTGCAACAAAAAATGGCATTTTTGCTGAGATACTTTCAGTAGGAACACGTGTAAAGGGGTGCATCCCCAGCAGATTTCCTAATTAGTGCCCTGCAACTGCACAGCTGAATAACTATGAAGCCACTACCATTAGACCGACTCAGCACAGAGGAACAAACAGGGATTTCTTCAGAATAACAAAAGGTAGGAATCTGCAACAAAGGTTGTTATAATCCTTGCAATGTACTACTCTTTTTTTTGTCCTTTTGTGGACTGGTGGCTATCTCACATTTCAGGGTAATGGAGGAAGTCCAGCCTTTTGACCAGGAATGCTTTTTTTTCCTTCAAATTTGCAACGTCCCCCTCAGCATTTAACCAATCTGCATTTGGCAACTCAAGGACTTCTTGCTCAAGGGGTGATAGATCTCCTGCCATAATCTGAATGGATCAGAGGATTGTACTCCAACCTCTTTACAGTATTGAAGAAGGGAATATGCCCAATCCTGGATCTGAAGGCCTTGAACACTGTCGTAAAAGTGCAAGTTCTAGATGGGATCCGTGCAGTCCGTCGTAGCCTCTTTGCACCAAGGAGACTTCCTAGCCTCAATCAACATCCAGTATTCCTGCTTCCACATTCCCATTTCCTGCAACCATGAATATTTTTTTTATTTTTTTTAGTTGCGGTAGTGAAACTCCACTGCGAAGTTCGTTCTTTCAGCTTGGTATCTGCATCTCGGGTGTTCACCAAAGTTCTGACACAGGTGCTGGCACTGCTGCGGATCTGAGGGATCTCAATTGTAGGCTATCTGGACCATTGGATGAGCCGAGTCTGCATTGGAGATGAACTGTGATATCTCCATAATAATTGAAACACCTGGAGAATTTCGGATTAATCCTGAATAATAAAGCAGATGCCCTACACCCTTCTCCATGCTTGGAGCAGCTGGGACTTATTCTGGATACCAAGGAGTGCCCCAACTCCCCCCCCCCCCCCCATCCCACCCCCAGAAAAGCTTGAAAAGCTCCATCTTCACATCTCTCACCTGTCCCTCGATTCGTATGGTGTCCAATTGCTGTTGCATGAGGGTCAATGTCTCATGGTCCCCTCTTTTAAGGCGATTGCTTATGTGCAACGTCACACCAGAACAATGTAGATCCTCTATTGGAAGATCCCCGCTAGCATGCCAGTTTGTTTAGCAGGGAAAGAGTATTAGGACAGCTGTTGGCCCAGGAAAAGACCATGCTGGCCAATGTCTAATCTTTTAGTTGTACCTAGCATCCTACTCATGCACATGGTGCAGTATCCAGTAGTTTCACTCTATTGATCCAACTGTGTCCTTCAATGAACTCAGAGAAAAGGATTTTACCGTGAGTTCAAAAATCTCATTGTCCTGTTTTCAAATTGGCAATATATAAGTAAAGTTGGCCTAAATACATTGTTTTCCTTTTTAATATTTGAAATTGGGTGTTTTTTTTTTTCTATTTATTACCCTGCACCACATTAGTGTGTGTGTGTGTGTGTGTGTGTGTTTTGTATTTTTTTTTTAAATATAGTCTCACATTTTGACATCTCTTTTAAAATACACTTTTTTAGCTTAGTGGCTCATCATCTCCCTTTAGACTGAGTCATGGTTAGAACTCTCTGTCTACAGATCTGCAGTTTGTGACGTTCTTTGACAATAGCATCTTCAATCTGTTTTTTTTTGTTGGGGGGGTGTTTAGCTCATGCACAGAATCGCACAGTTGGTCACTGTACGGTCACCTAAGGGTACATTATTTCTTTAATCGTACATCACGGGACACAGAGCCTTACTATAGTAATTACTATGTGGCTTATAGTCCACCTTCAGGTGCTGGACACTGGCACACCCTAAACAGGAAGTTGCCTCCCTATATAACCCCTCCCACTACTGGGAGCATCTAAGTTTTTATCGCCCCTGTCTAAGGTGTTAGTCACGAGTGAAGATGTGCTGAGCTCCTCTGGAGCAATCCTTGGGGCTAGCAATGCAGCTGGATCCATTCAAAGTGTCTTTTAGGCCGAATTAAATGGTACCTGGGCCTCGTATCCGAAGAAACAAGGTTTTGCCTGTAAAGCTTCTCTTTTTAGAGAGCTGGACCCCGGGATCCAGTACTTTTGGTATTAAGGCCATAAAGTTTTACTGGCAGGGTGCTTTTTACAGGTCCCGGATTGTGGGGTCATCGAGGGTCCCCGGTTCCTGAAGGTTTGTTAACGGAACCCACCGTGAAGGGTTAAGATTGGGTCTGTTTTTACCACAGTAAACCCTGCAGTGGGAAAGGTCAGTGGAGTTTTTTCCTAAGGAATTTTTAAATTCTCTTTTGAAATGTCTCCTTTAAAGTATATGCTGTCATGCCTAAGTGTCCCCACTGGGGGCTGTATGGAGCATGTACCTTCTTATGCTTTGCTCAGAGTCACGCTGTGTCACAGAAGCAGCAGACTTTTTTCCTCCGGTTAGCAGGCAGACCTCCGGTAAGTTTTTGGGGGGTTTTGCTTCCTCCAGACACCCCCACCTGAGCTGAACTCTTCCCCTCTTCAAGAGGCTGAGTATAAGGGAGAACTAAAAACGATCGGCAATACCGTTTTCTTTCTCCGCCCCTACACGGCGGCAGCTTCCAGATTTCCTCCACGCCATCCCTCCCTCACTCAGCTGATCCCGTCAGGTCGGAGGCCCGTGCTTGCGCGGGAAACCTTTTTTTCGTTTTTTGAAAAAGAAAGGAGGGGGGCGTGATGCGACGGTGGGGGCGGGCTTAGCACGGCGTTGGTGTCCTCCAACGCAGGAGTGTGTTTTAAAAAAGAAAAACTCCATTTATGCTGGCTGCAAAATTGTCGGAGAGACATAAGAGCAAAGAAGAGCATGAAAGAGGTTTTGGTGATACAGGCATTTCCTATTTGACACATTTACTATTTGCTTAAGGCTGAGCATTAGTGGCAGTAGCTGGACTATTGCTCAAGAAGTGGATGCAATTTCTTCTGGTAGTACCTCTGCTTTGTGCATCAGGCTATGGTCAGAATGGGGGGTTGAAACACCCCCAAAAAAGAGCTAAAGGTCTCCCTCAAGCTCTGAAAAGCCTACTCATCTCTACAAATGGCACCCTCCCCTGAGAGGGGGTGGCTGGTCAGAGTGGGCATCAGGGCCATGAAATGTTTGCAACTGTTTTTAACACTGCAGCCCCTATTTATTTTATGATATTTAAAAAAAAAAAAAAAAAAAAAAAAAAAGTTTAACGACTTTAATCGCATCCCAGTGTGGGTCAAAATGCGACAGGTTCTCTTCCATTACGCAGGACCCTCAAACTGAGGAACTGGGGGCAGGAGAAGACTAATTCCCTCAGGGGACTGTGGTGAGGCTGATAACTCCTCTTCTGAGGTGTCAAATGCGGGAGAATCGGCAGTTCCAATCTTAAGATTGATGGTGCAATTTCTTACTGAATGATCGCTCCACATTTATGTACCCTTAACTGAGTGGGTTCACTAAAGCCTCCTCAAGCGGTGCATGCCTTTTCCTGTCCATTGCTGGAAAAGCTTTTTTTTTTATTTGAGTGGATCACCCAGATAAGCATTTATTTTCCCTCCTAAAAAGTCTTCACGCTATATCCTATGGTGGAGGAAATTCACTAAGTAGGGTATACCAGCAATTAATGCTGCTATATCCTCTGTGAATAAGTTTGACTTGTCCGGCAGACAATGCTCAAATGTTTAAGGACCCAACGGATAAAAAGGTGGAATTTTTTTTTCTCTGGCAGATTGAGTGTCTCAGCCTGCGCTGACAGTAATTGCTTAATCATTGAGAGACCGGTTTAAACAGGTGTTCAAGGTTATCCTGCTCAGCAGGCCCAGGAGGCAGCTTTATGTTTGCAATAGTTGCTATGAGAGATTCTATCCTTCAGGCCTTGCACCCTTCGCTAAGCTCCTTGTAAGAAGCTCCTGGCTAGTCTTCCTTTTTGCGGTGAAACAGCTATTTGGGGATGTTTTGGATAATACATCCAAAGAAATTCTAGTGGAAAGCACCCCTTTTTGCCATTTAAGAAAAGGAGTAAATGTATTTTCGTTTTAAAGCTCCTTCTCCTGTGCCAGAGGCATCAGCTTCCAGGCAGTCACGGCAGCTTCCACCTTCGGGTTCAATCGAATAGGGGGAATTCTTCTGCAGTTCTCAAGGATCTGGCAGGAAGAGTGTCGAGACGAGTGGGGGACTTCCTCAATAGCTCCAGGGTACAAACTGGAGTTCTGAGTGTTTTACAAAGGTTGAGGGCCCAAGGTATAACGATTATGGTTTACCTAGATGATCTGTTCTTGTTAGACCAGTCGGTAGCCTGCTTAGACCAAAGTATGGTCACCACATTCAACTACCTGGAATATCTAGGTTGGATTCTCAACCTAGGAGAAATCTTCTTTAAAACCATGAAGAAGGCTAAAATACTTGGGTCTGATCATAGGTACACCCAGAAATGGGTAATCTTACCCCAGGCAAAGATCAGCGCCATAAAGGAACCGATTTAGGTGGTCGAATCAAGATGAGTTTCTTCTATTCAACTTTGCATGAGGTTGTTGGGAAAGATGGTGGCTTCATTCGAGGCTGTTCCTTATGCTCAGTTTCATTTGAGACTGCTGCAAAACAATATCCTATCGGCTTGGAACAAAAGGTTAAAGCTCTACATTCCCAGTGTGTCTGACTCCAAAGCCTATGGCCACATCACCCTGATAGCGCCCGATCTTGTCTGATCTTGGAGGCTAAGCAGGGTAGGACCTGGTTATTACCCGGATGAGAGACCACCTGGAAATACCAGGTGCTGTAAGCTGGGTGCGCTGGAGCCTCAGTTTACGGTTAATATCCAAATATCCATCCAGGTTGGGGAACAGTCCTGGAAGAGCAACTGTCCAAGAGAAGTGGCCCAGATCAGAAATGGCCTTGCCCATTAAAATTTTAGAAATTCAGGCAGAGCTCTTGGTCCTGAGGACCTGAATGTTCAGTTTTCAGTATTGTCCTGCCAGGATTCAATCCGACAATGCCACAGCAATGGCCTATATTAATCACCAAGGGGGCACAAGAAATTGTGCAGCCCAGAGAAAGGTGAATCATATCCCATCTTGGTCAGAAAACAATGTACTTTGCCTATCGGCAGTCTTCATTCTAGAAATAGAAAATTGGCAGGCGGACTACTTGAGTCGCCAGCAGTTGTTCCCGGGAGAATGGTTCCTTCACCCCAATATCTTCCTGTCAATATGTCAAATATGGGGGATCCCAGACATGGATCTGTTTGCGTCCAGGTTCAACAAAGAAAACAACAACTTTGTGTCACGAACAAAGGATCCGCTAGCATGCGGAACAGATGTTTTGCTATTCCCGTAGAATTGGGTCTCACTGATTTTATGCATTCCCTCCTATTCTGCCTGCGTCCACGACTTCTTCGCAGGATCAAGCAGGAAGGAAAGTTGTTGATTCTTGTGGCCCCCAGCCGGGCCCAGGAAATCTTGGTATGCAGAGATCGTAAAGATGGCAGTAAGGGACCCATGGATCCTACCATCATGGCCAGACCTTCTCTCGCAAGGTCCGGTGTTCCATCCTACTTTACAAACGCTAAATTTAACGGTCTGACTATTGAGACCCACACTCTGCAGAAGCATGGGCTGTCAGGTTCAGTAGTTTCTATCTTGGTTAATGCAAGGGAGCCAGCCTCCATAATTTTATATATTATGGAGTGTGGGAAACCTATGTCTCCTGGTGTGAAGCCAGGAGTTGCACCCCAGGAAATAGGTCAAGGGTAGAATCCTTGACTTTTTGCAGATGGGTGGGAAATAAGGCTGGCCTTGAGTGCTTTCTAAGGACAGCTCTCGGCCTTATCAATATTATTTCAACGACCACTTGCTTCCCATTCTTTGGTTCGTAACTTTATTCAGGGGGGTAACACAGCTTAATCTCCGGTTAGGTAACCACTGAACCCTTGGGACTTGAATTTAGTTTTGTCGGCATTACAAAACGGCCTTTTTTTGGGCCGATACGACACTCCCTTGGTCTGTTTTTTGACAAGGAAACTATTTTTTCTGGTAACCATATCTGCTGCAAGAAGGGTATTAGAATTGGCTGCTCTTTCTTGTAAAGAGCCATATTTTTATTGTTCACAAGGATAAGGTAGTATTGCGTCCTCATCCCAACTTTTTACCGAAGGTAATATCAGGTTTTTATCTAAAACCTACCTTCACTTTTCCAGAACCCTGTTCTATGGAAGAAAAATCATTACATTCTCTTGATGTGGTGAGGTAGTATAAGGTAGTATTGCGTCCTCATCCCAACTTTTTACCGAAGGTAATATCAGGTTTTTATCTAAAACCTACCTTCACTTTTCCAGAACCCTGTTCTATGGAAGAAAAATCACTACATTCTCTTGATGTGGTGAGAGCAGTCAAAGTCTACTTAAAGGCGACTGCTCAGATTCGGAAAACTGATGTTTTGTTCGTGTTGCCTGAAGGTCCTAAAAGAGGACAGGCAGTATCGAAATCTACTATTTCTAAATGGATTTGACAAGTAATTGTTCAAGCTTATGGTTTAAAGAGGTAGTTCTACCCTCTCAAATCAAAGCGCACGCAAGGCCACAACTTGATCTCCAATCCATACATTTAGCAGATTCTATCTGGTGGATGTAAAAAGACATGAGGATTTTGCCTTTGGGCGCAGTGTACTGCAGGCAGCAGTATAAATGCTCTGATCTCATGGTGCCCTGCTATTTGGTTGTGTCTCCCTCCCTTCAGTTGGCATTGCTCTGGGACATCCCACATAGTAATTACTATGGCTCTGTGTCCCGTGATGTACGATTAAAGAAAATAGGATTTTTATAACCACTTTTATCTGTAAAATCCTTTTCTTTTGAAGTACATCACGGGGCACAGAGGTCCCACCCCTCTTTCTAGTATACACGTGTATTGCTTTGCTACAAAACTGAGATACTCCCAGTAGTGGGAGGGGTTATATAGGGAGGCAACTTCCTGTTTAGGATGTGCCAGTGTCCAGCACCTGATGGTGGACTCTAACCCACATAGTAATTACTATGGCTCTCTGTCCCGTGATGTACTTCAAAAGAAAAAAAGGATTTTACAGGTAAGCTGTTTTAAAAATCCTATTTTTTCCCCTAAGTAGCCCAATTTTGGTTTCTCCAAGGTGTTCCTGCTAAATCTCCCTGATGCCTTTCATCTGCTGTACAGTCCAGATAAATGTGTGGATAAAGAAACTGCATTGCAAACCATCGCAGAACAAATAGTCACACTGTGTGCTACTCTGGAAGAGAATCCTGGGGTTCGTTATAAGAGGTACTAGTTTACATGTACCGTATGTAGCATGATTTTTCATTGAGCTCATGTAATGTGATTTTTCTGGTCTACATTTTATGTGTGAAGAGAACCACTAGATAATGCAGAAAATCTGGCTAACTTAGTGGAAGAGAAGCTTGTTCAGTATTACAAGACTGATGAAAGAAACCCGTTTAAGGTAAGGCAGATGAGACATTACACTATATTGTTTAGTTAAACTGTTAAATGGGATATTTTAGTTAAAAGTGGAAATAAGACTCGGCTGTATATAAGAAATCCATCCTGTTAATGGTTTCCATTTTTCCAGGTGTTGCAGTGCCACCTGCTTCTCAGAGTGGTTTCTGGGTTCTAGGTGGTCCCCAGGTCACTGGAGGTTTGGTCATCAGTGTGATGGCACCACTGCCTGCTATTCTCCTCAGATCCTACCACTTTTTCTCTTTCCCTTGCCCTTGAGTCCTGCATTCACGCAGCACTTTGCACTTGTCCCTGCATTCCCCACACTGATTCAGCTTTCTTCAACAAAGATTCTGTTCTCTGCTGTCAGTGATGTGACTGGCAGTTGCATCATCTCTGATGCTAAAGCCATACTCACCAACCAACTTTTAGAGCCAGAGAAAAGATTCTGGTTTGCATTTGTACACATTCTGCTAAGGATAAATGTAGTATGCATTTCAGCTGTCACACCTACAGTGCTTTTGGATAGAAACGTCTTTAAACTATTTCTTGTTCCATAGCTGCCAGGACTGGAAATTACAGTCAACAGTTCTATAAGTTCAGCTCAGATAATTGCATTTGATGATAAAAAAAACTAATTTTACACAGGCTAAACAAAATATTTAATCGCACTTGTTACCACATGATTGAGTGTATTGCTTTCCTCTTCTCCTGAGGAATTGAGATTACTCTTCATTTTATATAGTGCCAGCATTAGGAGTTTACTATGTGTAAGCAAAACCTAAGCAAATCGTGCTGCAAAATTGGCATCTGATAACCTTAGCAGACCAGTCGTTTGGGTTCTATAGACCAACTAGCATCCATTCAGTGACCAGTTTATCAAATGGCCATTTATTGCCCTTATGGATACTCGCTGGATGGTTATTTTTTATGAAATAACAAATTTTAATTCTTTACTAATTTATAATCCTTTTTTTTTTATTGTTAAGCTTTTTGTGGTGTAAGGATAAAGATAAAAGGTGTTTTTTTTTTTGTTTTGTTTTTTACTGCAGGAAAAAAGTCAGTCCCAGCTACTTATACTTGACAGAGGATTTGATCCAGTTTCTACGGTGCTGCATGAACTAACTTTTCAAGCAATGATTTATGATCTTTTACCCATTGAAAATGATGTTTACAAGCAAGTACTTTTTTTATTTTCCTGCAAATAAATGATATCCTTGTGAAGCAATATTGTATACAAGTAATTTTTGCACAAAACCTGACGTTTATATTTTATTCTGTCTGTAGATTTTTTTTTTTTTGTTATATACTATAGCTGAGTCATGAAATGTTTTGGATATTTGGATATTACCAGGAACCTGTGAGCTGGTTGCTGACATGCTTTTTATAGGTGCACATTGCGGGTTCTCCTTGTTAAAGTTGTATTAAACTCAAAGACAAAGTATTACTGTATATTGCAGTTTACCAATTCTTGAATATGGTGGCTGCATTTGTTTTCTTTTTAGGCTTTTTTTCCTTTATTTTCACCTGGTGATTTTGCCAGTAAGTCTGTTATTTTGAATAGGCCAAGCCTTCCTCTGCAAATGTACCAGTTAGAGTCGAGACAAACCATTTAACACTGACAGGGGTTCTTACAATGGTTGGCTGTAACAGCATAAGGAGTGCTAGCTGGTGTTTGGCTTCAATTTGATAATCCATCTAAATCTGCTAGTAGTTCTAACGCTAGACCCCCCCCCCCAGGCTGACAGTGCTGCTGTCCAAAAAGTCTCTGTTGCCCAGAGTGTAGGCAGCCTAAAACAGGAATTGTTACTGGCCGGATCACCTGGTGAAAATAAAGAGGAATAAGCCTAAGAAGAAAACAAATGCACCCACAAATTTAGGGATGTGCTGTGGTAAGGTAAGCTGTGCAGTATATAGAATAAATGGGTGTTTTTTTTTTTTTTTAACTCTTTTACTTTTATAATTTTTACAAAAACATATACCACCAATCAGGAGGCACCTAAAACTGTGTACATATTACTATAACATATTTACAATGTTGTGCAGGATTTCAAACTTAAATAACTTTCAATACTTTTTGTACACAATTCATATTTGCGTCTCTTAACAAAATAAGAAAAACAAAAGTGCTTCCAATGCCTCCATTCCAACCCCTCTATTTATTCTCTAAACCTATATACACCCCCCCCCCCCCAACCTTCCTTGTGCTAAAGTGTAGACAGTCCTATCTATGCACCGTGTTTGTTTAATAAACAAATACATTATGTGTTGTTTCTCTCACTTCTCTCTCTTACTTTCCATCCCCCCGTCCTTTCTACTCCCCCCCCCCCCCCCCCCTAGTTTTCCTGCCAATATCCACCTACTCTTTAGATACGATCTCTACTACCTGGTTACTTCCTTTATGGTGGGCATCCCATTTTATCTAACCAGGGCTTCCACATCTTTAAGAATTTATCCAGATTCCTTCGTCTAACAAATACCACTTTTTCCCTCCATACAGTAGCATCCATCACTTTGACCCATTCTTCTGGTGTCGGGGGTCTCACTGATTGCCATTTCTGTGCTATTATCTTTTGTGCTTGGAATAAACATCTTATTACTGCCATTTTGCTATTTACAGACACCCTGTTTTCCTCTATTTTCCCCAGCAAACATAGTGTGCCATCCAACTTGAGCCCAAACGTAGTATTAATATCCTCCAGTATCACTGTCCAGTACCTAAATAGCTTTGAGCATCTCCACATCATGTGAATCAAATCACCTGTTCCTTGACACCTTGGGCATTTTATCATCAGCTCTATATTCATACCGGAAGAGCTTCTTTGGAGTATAATAAATTCTATGTAACAAAAATAATTGCAGCATTTTCTGTGAGGGGGAGACTGACGACTAGGGACTCAGTTCCAATATCCTTCTCCACTGTTCTTCTGTTATTTTTTCCCCCAAGTCCTCTTCCCATCTATTTTTATTCTTGGCTAGTCTTTCCCCAGTAATAGTTTTACTACGTAACTGTTCATAAATCTCCAATATCAAACCCTTGGAAGATCCTGACTTGACAATTTTTTGTATAAGGGGTACTTTGCACCATTCCACTATTTGTGTTTTTTTTTAAAATGGGCATTTAGGGCATGTCTAATTTGAAGGTATCGGTAGAATGAGTGGTTTGGGATACCGTACTCGCTTTTGAACTTCGCAAATGACTTCAACGTACTCCCTCCATATAGTTGGACAAGTTTTCCGGAAAACCTCCCACTTTTATTTTACCCAAAGGGATCAAATCTGGAAGATATTTGTTATCCCAAATTGGGGTATATTCTGTTAACCTGAGAAAAAACAAAAGAGAGAGGCGCCTCTGGGTGTAGACTTAAAACAATTTATTCATTAAAACTGGTATCAATCACACTCACATTTAAGAAGTCATCAGAGGGCATGTGAATGTGAACAATCCGTCATAGGGAATATCCTCCATCATGGGAAGTACCATCAGATCAGTCATGAACTCCTATCAGCTGGCTGGAAGCTCTGCCTGTTTCCATATAAATATTTTATATATCCACTACTGTGGTCCCTTTTCACATACCTATCTTACATTCCCTAGTTTTAATGTTTTTATATCGCTATAGTTTCATATGTGGTGTTTTCTAGAGATACATTTTCTCTGACCATTCATATATCATTTTGTAGGCTGGGGGGGGTTTTCTCCATTGCCGTTTCCAGTTCATTGCGCCTATACTTGTATATTCTATTCTGTTAACCCCCTATATCCCATACTGTTTTGGCAGCCTGCCATACTTTTATAATTTTAGTGTGGGCACCCAGGAAGAAGAGAATCCGCTTCCAAGGCTTCAACCAAGCTACTATACGGGGCTCCCTGCAGCATCATTCGCACATTTTTATTACCATTCCCCAATGTATCACATCCCCTCAGATGCTGCAACTGAGCGGCTGAAAAATAACTACGAGGGTGTGGAACTGTCGCTCCTCCCTCATTTATTGGTAGCTGCAATATCTGTAAGCCAATACGAGCCTAACCCTTCTTCCAAATTTAATTCCCTAAACAGTGTTTCAATTTTCTTGAACCATTCCATTCTAATCCAAACTGGTGAATTATGTAACTGGTACAAAAGTTGGGGCATCCAGATAATTTTGATCATATTAATTCTTCCAGCTGCTGCCAAGGGGAGACGGCTCCAGATATCGCACTTACATTTGAATCTAAGCAGAAGGAGAGCAAGATTATCCTCAGTATATTGATTTGGGTCCCTTGTTAACCATATTCCTAAATACTTCATCCTATCCACCACCCTTAATTACTCGACCGAGGATGGGAAAGAGTTTGAGTCTACAGGCATCGGGGCTGATTTCTCCCAGTTAATTACCAGGCCTAAAAACTGCCCAAAATCCTCCACAATGTTCATAGCTGTCGCCAAGGATGAGTCTGTATCTCCCCAGAAGAACAGGGTATCTGCATATAATGCGATCCTTTCTTCCCCCGACTCTTTTAAATCCCTGTGTCCCTCTTGCAGATCTAATCGCAATTGCTAGTGGCTCTATTGCTAAGGCGGAAAACAGTGGTGACAGGGGACATCCCTGTCGTGTTCCCCTCTCCAGCTGGATCGGTTCGGAGTGTGTGGTATTGATCCTTATCCTGGCACTTGGCGCCTTATAAAGTGCTTTTACCCAACCTACAAAAATAGGTCCGAACCCAAATACCTCCCAGAGCCCACCATAAATAAACCGACTCCAAGCTATCGAATGCTTTAGCGGCATCAAATTAAACGACAGCTCGTGAACCCATATTTTCTGTCGGGATCTGAAGGTTCAGGTACAACCGCCTTACATTGATACTAGTAGATCTATTGGGGATGAACCCGGATTGATCTGGGTGAATGAGCTTATGTATATATTTAATCACCCTGGCCGCCAACACTCTTGCCAATATTTTGGCATCTGTACACAATAGTGATATTGGTCTATAGGATGAGGTATCGTTTGATCTTTCCCCTCTCTTGACAGGACCACTACTGTGGCCTCTGACATTGAGGCGGGCATCCAGCCCCCCCCCGCCGCCGCTTCCCCTAACATCCTTCCCATACCGCCTATAAATTTCTGTAGGAAGACCATCTGGACCGGGAGACTTCTGATTAGCCATCCCAGCCACCCTGCATTGCAGTTCCTCCAGAGTTATGGGGGCCTCTGGTTGATCTTTTTACTATTCTGAAAGAACTGGTACCTCAATCCCCCCAAAAAAGTGGTCCATTTCTCTCGCCTCTTCTCCCAACCTAGATTTACCGTATATAAATTTGCATAGTACTGTCTAAATGAGTCCAATATTTCAGGAGTCCGAGAGGTAATTTTCTCCCCCTGGCATCCTAATCGCTGCAATTGCTAATGGAGATATTGGTCTTCACCAACCAGGCCAACATACAACCTGCACACTCCCCCTCAGAAAAAGCTCATTGACTCTGAAAAAGATGCTTGTTCTCAGCTTTTCTAGTAACAATGTTTTGATATTTTTGTTGACTTTTAAGCCACCTCGCTTGTTTTTCTGGAGTTGGATTTTCCACATATTGTCTTTTCAGATTCCGCAGCTTCCCTCCCAATGGCCTCCTCTCATTCCCTAGACCTCCTTTTAATCTTTGCAACCTGCTGTATTTGTAACCCTCTAAGGAAGGCCTTCAGGGTATCCTTCACTACCCCAGCTGTTGCAGAACCTTATTCAATATTACAAATTCTTTTAATTTTGATATTATCTCTGTTGGTTCCCCCATTAGCTCCACCCAAAATGGGCTTATACTCCACGCTCTCGGGGAATTTTGACCTTCAAGCTGAATCATCGCTATTAGTGGTGAATGGTCCGACACTCCCCTAGTAGCGTATAAAATGCTTTTTACCAACTGCAACATATCCCCGTTTCTAAAAGCCATGTCTATTCTTGACAATGTTGCATATGAGCTGGAAAAAACATGAGTACTGCTGCCTCATTGGGTTCTGAGTTCTCCAAACATCACACATTCCCAGCTCTTCCATAAATTGAGCCAACCGTCCCTCAGGGACCTTGTCAGATTTCCACCGGGGAAACAATCTTTTCTCTTATCGAGAACTTCATTAAAGTCCCCCACCACTTTGACCGGAATGTCCTCTTTATCTTCCAAAAATTCTGCCAATTTATATAAAACCTCCATCTTAAAAGGAGTTGAAATATAGAGATTGGCCACAATGTATGATTTGTTTTCTATCTGACCGTATAAAAACACATAACGCCCTTCTTTATCCATCTTGGCTTCCCTACAGGAGAAACGCACACCGGTTGTTACCATTGTGCTCACGCCCCTGGAATAAAAGTGAACCGAACTTCTCCAGTTTAGCTCCAGCTGCAGCCTGGCTCCCCTTTTCCTTTTTCTTTTGCTGAACGTGTTGCCAAAGACCCAGTATTCTCCTGCTGTGACTGCTCCTCTCCCTTCTTTCTAGTCATTATTGTTTGCCAAAAAAAAACACTAGACCTGGATCAATTCTTTACCAAGTCCCCAAAAAAAAGTGAGTGCGGGAGGGGAAGAGGAAAATCTCTCGAGAGCCCGTGCATGGAGAAAAAAACACTAGACACCATATGCATCAAAAACGTTCAGGTAATAAAGCAAACGTTCAGGCGTCACTTCACTCGGGCAATCAGGGCCCCATACGCTGTAGCTAATTATCCCAACTAAGGGTAAGCTACACCTTGTAGAATTGGGTGCTCAGCACTTTTTAGGGGCTAAAAATAGCTCAGAACAGTGTCCGCTGATATTATGCATCTATGCCATTGCGCTTCCTAGTGCTTATTTAATGTCCCAGGCACCGACCATACACATGGTCTCCAGATACCTTACTTTATCACCAAAAGAAAAAGAAAAGGAATCCCTCAGGCAAAACAATCCAGGCATCAGAGGGTCTCCAAGGGCAGGTGGCAAGTACGTGCATATATTTTGGGTATGATAAAGTCACTCACCGATCAGTCGGCTTCCCCCATTGCTCCCGTTTGCATTACACATCACCTGCATGTCACCAACTTCCCCCACCTCTCTTCACTGATGCCTTCAGTAAGAGTCCACGGTTTCAGATTCCCTCAGGGGATTCCTTCACAGCGTAGCAGCGTCATACGGGGATACTCCGGACTTCTCTCTCTCCCCCGTCCTGCCGCTCCATCAGCATGCCAGCACTCCAACCAGCCAAACGGTCTGCTGTATTGCGGGATGGTGCGGCCGTCCTTCCCTGCTCCTCCCGCTGTACGCAGCCCGGGTTATCACCGCTCCATCCACTCCCGCAGTCACCGGCCAGCTCCGCTATATCGGGGGGGGGGGAAACAGGAGAGACAGAGGTAGAGTTGCCACCTCATCCCTTTAAACCCGAACACATATGAATTACACAGGTTCTGAGGCTAATTAAATGCAGATAAGGCACCAAGTGAGTTTAATTACCAACTTTATCAGCTACAGAACCTGTGTAATTAATATGTGTTCGGGTTTAAAGGGATGAGGTGGCAACTCTAGACAGAGGAGAGGCACACACATCCTCCTCTCACCAAGCACTCTCTCACATCCGGTCAGCGGTCACGCTTAATACCACATTAACTTCACTAGCTATTAACACAGATCTGAAAAAACACTGAAGTCGGAAAAGTCTTACTTTTCCATTTTGCATGCTTATTCTAGGTCAGTGACTCATTACATAGTGAAAACAGTATCATGTTTGTCCCAGATCCATCACATTATAAAGTGACTAATGGCAGCTGATACATTTTTCTCACTCCTTCTCCCTCCTTTTACCGCTTAATTTAGTTCCTAACGCCTTGCAACTCTAATGCCCCGTGCATACGGTCGGATTTTCCGACGGAGAATGTGTGATAGGACCTTGTCGGAAATTCCGACCGTGTGTAGGCTCCATCACACATTTTCCGTCGGATTTTCCGACCCACAAAGTTTGAGAGCAGAATATAAAATTTTCCGACAACAAAATCCATTGTCGGAAATTCCGATCGTGTGTACACAAATCCGACGGACAAAGTGCCACGCATGCTCTGAATAAATAAAGGGATGAAAGCTATTGGCCACTGCCCCGTTTATAGTCCCGACGTACGTGTTTTACGTCACCGCGTTCAGAACGATCGGATTTGCCGAAAACTTTGTGTGACCGTGTGTATGCAAGACAAGTTTGAGCCAACATCCGTCAGAAAAAAATCCTAGGATTTTGTTGTCGGAATGTCCGAACAGAGTCCGACCGTGTGTACGGGGCATAACGCTTAACAAAGTCGATAATGTCAGCCTCAAACCCAACTCTAACACAACCCATAAAACATTAACCCCCAACACTAACCTAGCTGTAAACTAAACACCTATTGTGCTGAATACTCCCCTCCTCCTGTGGAGTCTGCAGCATGCAGATCCTGTTCTTACTAAAAACCTGGTGCCTGCACAAATTAAGTGTGGGTCACTTTGGAAATGGTAATCTGATTTGAGAATGAGAATCTGGGGTGTCATAAGGATTGTACAACTTTGTACTTACAGTAGAAGGAAATGCTTCTCTTCAACTCTCTTTTAAACATTCACTAACCACAATAGTAGAAATTCTGCATTGTTCAAAATGTTTTACTATTCTTTTTTTGTACCTCCTTTTCTTTCAAAAGTCCCCCTGTCATATGACCACACAGCTTTTGGCTTTAGTAGATCCGTGCGGCTGTTGGGCTTGTCACTACCAGAAGTGACATATCTAGCCGATCATACCGATAGCCAGGACATGGGAGCAGATCAAGGTGGAACAGAGGCTGGGCTAGGTAGGGCGGGGCAGGGACGAGGCTACTCGGAGCTCTGCTGATTTTATGATGATAATAGTTTAAGGATGTGCCTGTGAACTGCCACATTCAGCTCAGCAGACAGACCATTGATGATACAGTACAGGAAATTGCTGATTGTCTAGCTTAGACTACTCCATTTTTTCTAATCTAGACAATCGACAATTCAGAAAATGCAAGTTATTTGGTTTACTAATCATTGGCAAATTTTGCTTTTTGAGTGGAATTCCACTTTTAAGCTCAACACCAAGTACAAAAAATCTGTTAAAGTACTGTATATTTCTCGATGGCTACAAAGGATATAAATCTGCTTTGTGTGCACAATGCCTTTGCAAACCTAGATTTTACCTTTTTAATCCAATGGTGACTTAAGCATTGTGTTGCATGGCATGTGCAGGGAGTAGAGCTGTGGGTGGAACCCAGGAGAGTCTATCCACGACAGTAAGGATGAGCTCCGGCGTGTTCGCATGCTGCACGTGCCGAGCCTGCCAGGAAGTCGGCACTGCACAGCGCTAATCACAGGCAGTAAGACGTTTCCCGATGTGCGGCTGCAGAGATCGAGAAATGCTCACTGCCTGTGATTAGCGCAGCGCATTACCGACTTCCTGACGGGCTCTGCACGTGCAGCATGCGAACACGCCGGAGCTCATCCTTACACTACAGTCTGGGAAAAAAAAAAACTTAATGGAGTGGATACAAGACCATTCATCCAGCTCAAGGACAGAGAGAGAGCAGTAATGTTTATTACAGAAAGCTCCTGCACAGAGGCAGAAAAATTCAGAAGTTGTTTCATGCTAGATTACTGCACAGATGTGAAATAAATACACAAAGAAGATCAACTTATGCTAAATGGGAGCATGTCAAATAATGTTTGTGTTTTAATTCTTTTTCTGCTGTATTATATAATAGATATCAGGCAGAAACCTCCCTTGGAACAAAGGACAAAGAAGGCCGCTTAGATGAGTCTGATGAACTCTGGGTGAAAATTCGTCACAAACATATCGCTGATGTCTTAGAGTATGTATTCATGCATCATACTTACATTCCACTTGCTGACCAGCCGCCGTCATTCTACTGCAGCAGGTTGGCACGATCTCGCGAACCATCGTAGCTGTACTTCGGCTCCTTAAAGCGGGATAGCAGGCGCGCGCACGCTGCATTGCGGTGCCGATGTTCGCGTGGACAAGAGGCAGAACAGGGGTGTGTGTGTGTGTGTGTGTGTGTGTATATGTGTAAACGCACAAATCCCTGTTCTGTGAGAAGAGGCAGATCGTGAGTTCCTAATAGCTAGTAACCACAATCTGTCATCTCCTATAGTCACTCCCTTCCCCCTACAGTTGGAACACATAGTCAGGGAACACAGTTAACCCCTTGTTTGCCTGCTAGTGCATTTTTATAGCACTGATTTGGTGTATAATTGTCAATGGTTTCAAAAAATGTGTCAAAAGTGTCCGCCATAATGTCGCTGTCCCGAATAAAAATCACAGATCGCTGCCATTATTAGTAAAAAAATAATAATAAAAATGCCATAACTCTATCCCCTATTTTGTAGACACTATAACTTTTGCGCAAACTAATCAATATACTCTTATTGCGATTTTTATTACCAAAAATATGTAGAAGAATACAAATCGGCCTAAACTGAGGAAAAAATTCGCTTTTTTTAAAAAAAAAATTGGGGATATTTATTATAGCAAAAAGTTCAAAAATATTGTGTTTTTTAAAAATTGTCACTCTTTTTTTGTTTAGCGCAAAAAAAAAAAAATCCGCAGAGATGATCAAATAGCACCAAAAGAAAGCTCTATTTGTGGGAGGAAAAGGACGTCGATTTTGTTTTGGGTACAGCGTCGCACGACCGCGCAATTGTCAGTTAAAGCGACGCAGTGCCGAATCTCAAAAAATGGCCTGGTCATTGAGCAGCCAAATCTTCTAGGGCTGAACTGGTTAATAGCATATTTATGGAGGTTATAGATTTCTCTGTTTTAGTGGTGTGTTAATCATCACAAATATGACAATTTCACCACTTTCTGGGCAAGGAAATGTTTAGACCATTGACAGTTGTAGGTGCTTCAGGCCTGAAGTGAGGAAATCTAGTTTTATAGCAGTGAACTTTGGTTTAGCTCTTAACAGTTCAGCTTTGGAACTTTCTTACTGTTTTAGTTAGTTATTTTGTTTCAAACATTAGAATTTCCATACTGTATTTCAATTTTATTTTCACAGCGAGATACCAAAACTTGTTAAAGAAATTTCTTCTAGCAAAAAAGAAGCTGAAGGCAAGGTAATACTGGGTTAAAGAAAATGTTTAAATTTTCCACTGTTTATTTTATAGCGACGTTTATTTTCTTCTAGTATTAAAAGCATTGTTTAAGGGGCAATTCACACTGCGATTCAGCACTAGTGCCACTCTGCGTTGCGTTTTTACTAAAGGGGCAGTGTGTTGCACAGCCCATAGCCCCCCCCCTTTTTTTTTTTTTTTTCTTTTTTTCTCGTTTTGTATCGGCTTTATTTGATGTGTACAAAATGTACATTTCATCAACTGCAATGTTCAGCGGCTCGCTGCGCTGCCTGATGACGCAGTGCAATTCGGGCCGGTGCGCTGTGATAAAATGCAGCATGCTTCAGCACTGGGCTGCTTTGCAGTGTGAATAAGACACCAAGGAAACGGTTGTTTCCTGTGTGCCCCTGTGGTGAAATGTCTGTCACTGCACATAGTGTGAATTGGCTCCAAGTCATATTTCACTCACCTATGCCTTGCTTTCTACTTTGCAGCTCTACAAAGTTGTGCTTTACTGCCTCCTTTCACATTTGTAGTTCTATGACCTGCATGAGGTTCATGGGCTCTACACCACTGAGAGCTCCACGTAGTGGCCAATCTATAAAGGTTTTATATACTATACAATAACTAATATATGGTAGAGAATTTAATACCAAAAGCTGTAAGCAAGGTAAACACCGCTAGAATTTTTATCTAAGCATTCACAGAAAATACACTAAGCCTTCCTTTTTAAAGTAGTGGTGGTTAGCTTACAGGCTATAGGGAAACCTAAGGTGCAGCACCTGACCGTCTCAATGAGCAACACATAATTATGTGAAATGGTACAGAAGATTGTCAGAGATACTACAGGAGATGGTCAGAGACATACCAAGGTGTATTTGGGAAATTTGGACCTGCATCAGAAGACTGCCAAAGTCTAGGAACATATTAAAGTATAACGAAAAGCAAAATATAGATATAGGTTATAGATAGATCTAGATCTCCTGTTTGCCATTATCATTTGAAAGTAAAAAAAATTTCCACATTTTGGGTTGTCCCCAGAAAAGTAATAGAAGTGAAATCTTCCAGTGGGGATACTAGTTCTGGTGACAAGGGGGTCCCCAAGGGATTCCCTTAATTTGCAGGGATTTTCTCTCACTTTCTGTATGAGGCAGAAAGTTAGGGGAAATCTACAGGGGTTACAACCCTACCTTGCTTTATCCAAAATGGGGAAAAAAGTTTTGCCTATAGTTCTACTCTAAAGCGGAAGTAAACCCATCCATTTAATAGTTTCAAAAAAGTTACATTTCTGGCACATGCTGGGAATGTAATGCGTGATACCATCCAATGGCTGGTGTCATAACTGATCACATGTGCAGCATCATGGCAGTTGTAGATAAAACAGAGGCCAAGATGCCAGCTTCCTTGGCTGAAAACGTTAGGAGGGTTTACTTCCACTTTAACTGAAGCTTACTGCTGGGGTCCAAGTTCCACAAAACAGTGCCAAAAAACTGCATGCACCCAGTTGGGCATGAGACTCCACACTTACTAAATAATTCAGTGAAAAAATGTGCTGTTCTGCCAAGTGCAAGCCTGGATAGTCTGTACAGCCTCTGGTAGCAGCTTGCCTGTCAGTCCTGTGTTTCTACCATGTCCCATTAGTTAACATCCCTCCATGTAGCAGTAGTTGCCAGCCATCCTACCCACAATTACTGCATGTTCTCTACATCAGTGTTTCTCAACTCCAGTCCTCGAGGCGCACCAACAGGTCATGTTTTCAGGATTTCCCTCAGATGAAACAGCTGTGGTAATTACTAAGGCAGTGAAACTGATCAAATCACATGTGCAAAATAGTGGAAATCCTGAAAACATGACCTGTTGGTGCGCCTTGAGGACTGGAGTTGAGAAACACTGCTCTACATGGTCCCTCTCCATTTTCTTTCACCCACAACATAGCTTTAATGCCAGTCCCAGATCAGATTTTGTCAAAGTAAGGGCATATCCCAACAGCTTTATAAAAAGTTGGAATAAGTTTTATGTTGCAAACATTATCCACATTTTTCTTTTTTAACAGCTTTCCATAAGTAATTTGTCCAGCCTTATGAAAAAAATGCCACATATCAAAAAACAGATCAGCAAGGTAAGAAGAATACATTTCTTGTATTCTGCCAAGATGTGTGAATGTTTACGGAGTAAAACAAATGCATAATAAAACTAAAGGCTTAAATTTTTATCGGGTCAATGTTTTTGTGATCAATATTAAATTAAGTTCAATACTTGTATTTGTTTTATTTAATTTCCTACTACTTTTACAGCAAACATTGCATCTTGGTCTAGCTGAAGACTGCATGCAGAAATTCAGAGGAAATCTTGAGAAGCTGTGTAAAGTTGAACAGGTATGTATGCTTGATGACATTAACCCCTTCACGCCTAAGGGTAAAACAAATGTTAACTCCTAAGCACAATTTTGCAATTTTTACATGTGTAAAACTGTACAATCATCACAATTTGTGTTTCCAGGTGGATTATACCAAGTTTTTTTTTAGGACAAATTGGGCTTTCATTTGGTGGTAAATGGTAATGGATATCTCCTTGATTTTAGCTGCATATTTCTTGTTACTACCATAACCTAGCACCAAAGAACCCAAAATAAATTCTTCTGCTCCCAATGATCGCAGCAATACCACATATGTGTTTGTTAGTTGTTTGTACCCATATAGTACAACCCAAAAACAATCTGCGCATTTTTTTTTTCTTTCCTCTCTAAAACACACTGACAACTAATGCCCCTTTCACACATGCATCGTCCATTGACGGATGAAAAATGGACATCAATGTATCTCTATGGACAAATGGATGTAGACAGATGATAATCCATTTACATTCACTTGCATCAACATCCATTTTTTGGAACAGATCAAACCCCTAATTTTCTTCTGAAAAATTGATTGGATGTAAAACGGGTGTAAATGGACAAAATGGCTTTGGGACTTAGGTGAAATTTAATTAAAGGATTTATGAGAATTATTTTGTACTATAAAGCACTACAAGCAAAACAAAATTGTATAAGAAATTTTGCTAATCTGCATCTTTTCAGTTACCTGCAAAATGTAATAATCTGCAACACATTCTACTAAAACCTTGAACTAAGCTAAATTTAAAATAAATGGCAAGTGGCATAACCTGAACTATTGTAAGTTTACTGAACGTTGCTATAGAATGCTTAACCTGACACTGTGTATTGCAGGATCTGGCATTAGGGACAGATGCTGAGGGACAGAAGGTGAAAGAGCACATGCGAGTTTTACTGCCAGTCTTGTTGAATAAAGAACTGGATAATTATGACAAGATTAGAGCCATTCTTCTGTACATCTTTGTGGAAAATGGTAAGTTATTGGGGGTGGAGAGATCTAATGATGTAGACTGTTAGTACCTTAGGCCAATCAGCACAGGGCCAATCAGCACTGTCCAGACAGAGGGTCAGATGTCCTGCATCCTGATAGGATAGCCAGCACAGTATGAAAACTCCTCCTACAAGCTTTAACCAGGCACTGATAGAAGTCACAAGACTGCTATATACTGCTGAGAAGTTATTTAGCAGTTTATATTTACTAAAACTTTCAGGTACTGAGCCGCAGGAAGTGTCAGTGGACTGCAGTGCTGTGGCAGATGTGACTTTGTTCATTTGTATACCGTCGCGAAACCTTCAAAAGTGACGGCTGCTGCAGGCTTTAATGTGGGGTGGGGCATTTGGCACCACATTACATTTTACGCCCTAAATATGGGTGTATCTGATCTAAAGGGTAGAGTTAGCCTTTAAAGTAGATGTTAACCCTAAAAACATTACATTTAGTTTGCTGAAGCACTTGCTTTGGCTGCATATCTTTGCTCTGGACTGATTTCCTGATGGTGAAAACGCGGCTACGTTCTTTTTACGGCTTCTGCTGTGTTTTGGGGGGCTAAGCATGTGTTTTTTATTTATTTATTTTTTTTATTGTTTTTTTTTTTATTTATTTTTCTTCCTCGTACATCATGGGACACAGAGCCTCAGTAATAACTAATGGGTTATAGGGTATTACTAGGTGATTGGACACTGGCACACCCTAACCAGTGAAGTTCAACTCCCTATATAATCCCTCCCCTTACAGGGATACCTCCGTTTTTTTTAGCCAGTGTCTTAGGTGTTGGACTTGTAAAGATGTCCTGTGCTGAGCTCCAAAGGGAATATCCTATATCCTATACTGGGGCAAGCCAGGCGAACCGAATCCATTTCAAAGTGTCCTTTCTAGGCCGAATTGGATGGTACCCGGGCCTCGTGTCCGAAGAAACGAGGTTTTACCGGTAACGCTTCCTCTTTTTAGAGAGCTGGACCCCGCATTTCAGAAAATGTTTTTTCTAGCCTTCTTTCTGGCCGGGTGCTTTACTGGCCCAGAACTGTGGATCCCCCTATCCGTAGGGGGCCCCAGTCTCTGAAGGTTTTTTCAGACGGAGCCCACTGTGAGAGGTGAAGATTGGGTCTGTATAACAGAACCCTGCAGCTGGATAAGGTAAGGGAGATTCCACAGAATTTTTTAATTCTAGTAGGTTTCTCCTTTTAGTAAATGCATGCTATGCCTATTGTCGCCACCGGGGGCTGCCAAGAGCCCATACCTTCTCATGCTGATAGTCTGTCTTAGTGTTTCACGCTGCACAAGCTCCTCCAGCCGAGCTGCAGGTAGGATGGGATGGGGGGCATTCTCTTAGGCAGCATTTACTAAAGAAACACTAGACTGGGCATTGGTAGCAGGGCTGTTGCTGGACTACATCGCTCAGCAGTCAGTGTTCATTTTGTGATACCTCCACCTTGTTGCTTTGCACTATGGGTAGAAGAGGTTCAAATACCCCAAGAACCAGAGGCTCTAGGGGATCTCCTTCAGGTTCTGAGGACCCCCTTTCTGCAGCATCCCCCCCCCCCCCCGAGGGGCCAGGGACGGCTAGCCAGAGAGAGCCGTTGGGGTCAGGGGCTACACCTGCTTCTGGCACTTCAGCCCCTGTATACATTACACAGGAGGTTTTTTCCTCAACCGTTAATGGTTTAGAGGAAAGATTAATGGCCGTGGTCACATCTTCACTCAGTGGAAGAAAGCGCACTAGGCCTTCCTCTGCTACCCAGGACCCTCAGGCAGAGGACCTCTGGGATAGGGGAGAAAAATCCCTTTCAGAGGATCGAGATGGGACGGATGATTCCTCTTCTGAGGAATCCGGTGGAGAAGGGCCCTCTTCAGCTTCTCAAGATGAGAAAGTCTTAGTGCAGATCCTTGCTGGATTGGTCCGCTCCACATTTAAGTTGCCCGTATCTGAATCAGTTAAAGAACCCTCTTCTTCGTTGGGGTCACTGAAGCCTCCTCAAACAGCACATGCTTTTCCTGTTCATAATTTACTTAAAAAGCTCCTTTATTCTGAGTGGGATCACCCAGATAAACGCTTTTTTCCATCGAAAAACACTTTATCCTATGAAAGAAAGGTTTATTAAGATGTGGGGAATACCGGCCGTTGATGCCGCCATTTCCTCCGTAAATAAAAGTCTGACTTGTTCTGTAGACAATGCTCAGATGCTCAGGGATCCTGTGGATAAAAAGATGGAATCCCTGTTGAAAGATGTTTTTGCCTTAGCAGGTTCAGTGGCTCAACCTGCAGTAGCAGCAATTGGAGTCTGTCAATACTTAAGAGACCATGTTAAGCAGGTCATCAAAGTTTTACCTGAACGGCAGGCCCAGGGGTTGGCTAACCTTCCAGCGGCCTTATGTTTTGCTATTGACGCCATCAGAGATTCTATCATGCAAACCTCGTCTTTCACTTTGGTTGGTGCATATGCGTAGAACCTTATGGTTAAAAAATTGGTCAGCTGAAGCACCATGTAAGAAGCTCCTGGCTGGGTTTCTATTTCGTGGTGCAAGGCTGTTTGGAGAAGACTTGGATAACTATATCCAAAGGATCTCTAGTGGGAAAAGCACTCTTTTACCTGTTAAGAGAAAGAGTAAGCGTCCCTCTTTCAAACGGACTCTTTCCCCAGCGCCAGGGGCATCAGCCCCCAGGCAGTCGCGGCGGCCTCCTCCGTCTGGGTCAAGAAACAAGAGTCAACCCCAGGGACAAAAGAAGTGCTGGGGGAAGAAGCCTACTAGACAAGACACTAAGGCCGCTTTCTGAAGGAGCGCCCCCGCTCGCTCGAGTGGGGGGGAAGACTGCTACAGTTCTCAAAGCTCTGGCAGGAGGACTTCCAGGACAGATGGGTAATCTCCACGGTAACCTTAGGTTACAAACTGGAGTACCAAAAATTTCCCCCTCCTCGTTTCCTCAGATCAAATGTCCCCAGGGATCCAGAGAAAAAGCAGTCGCTCCTTCTAGCGTTAGATCGGCTTTTGTCGCAAGAGGTCATTATGGTGGTTCCCACGAAGGATCAAGGATTGGGCTTCTATTCCAACTTTTTTATGGTCCAAAAGCCAAATGGGGATGTCAGACCCATTCTGGATCTAAGGGATCTGAATCGATTCCTAAGGATTCGGTCCTTCCGCATGGAATCAATTCGGACAGTAGTCTCCATCCTGCAGGGAGGAGAATTTCTGGCATCGATAGACATCAGAGATGCATATCTGCATGTGCCCATTTTTCCTGCTCATCAGAAGTTCCTGCGCTTTGAGATAGGAGGTCGCCATTTCCAGTTTGTGGCTCTGCCTTTTGGGATAGCCACTGCACCTCGAGTGTTTACAAAGATCTTGGCTCCTCCTCTGGCCAGATTAAGGGCTCAAGGTATAACTGTCATAGCATACCTAGACGACCTGCTCTTGATAGACCGGTCGGTAGCCTCTTTGAACGGGAGCTTGAGGACCACAGTAAAGTATCTGGAACACCTAGGTTGGATTCTCAACCTAGAAAAATCTTTCCTAAAACCAGTAAGAAGACTGGAGTATTTGGGTCTGATCATAGATACAAGCCAGGAGAAAGTATTTCTACCTCAGGCAAAGATCACTGCTTTAAGGGAGCTGATTCTGGTAGTCAGGACCAAGAAGGGTCCTTCTGTCCGCCTTTGAGGCTGCTAGGAAAGATGGTGCCTTCATTCGAAGCAGTTCCCTATGCTCAGTTTCCTTCAAGACTGCTGCAACACAGTATCCTGTCGGCCTGGAACAAGAAGGTTCAGGCATTAGACTTTCCAATGCACCTGTCTCATGCTGTGCGTCAGAGCCTCAATTGGTGGTTAGTACCCGAAAACCTGCAGAAGGGGAAATCCTTTCTACCGGTTACCTGGACGGTGGTAACAACGAACGCCAGTCTTTCAGGTTGGGGAGCAGTTCTGGAACTGTCTGCAGTCCAGGGGATATGGTCCAAAACCGAGAGGACCTTACCCATCAACATTCTGGAGATCCGTGCGGTATATCTAGCCCTAAAGGCCTGGGTTCTTAGGCTACAGGGTTGCCCAGTCAGGATCCAGTCCGACAATGCCACAGCAGTGGCTTATATCAATCATCAGGGAGGCACCAGGAGCCGAGCTGCTCAAAGAGAGGTGAACCAGATCTTAGTCTGGGCAGAGAAGCAGGTGCCATGCATATCGGCAGTTTTCATTCCAGGGATAGAGAACTGGCAGGCGGACTATTTAAGTCGCCAGCAGTTACTCCCAGGGGAATGGTCTCTGCATCCGGACGTCTTTTTGGGCCATTTGCCAAACATGGGGGGTTCCAGATGTAGATCTCTTTGCATCCAGATTCAACAGAAAGATAGACAGATTTGCATATGGGACGAATGCGTTGGTGATTCCGTGGCATCGGTTCTCACTGATTTATGCATTCCTGCCTATTCTGCTACTGCCACGACTTCTTCGCAAGATCAGGCAAAAAAGGAAGACTGTACTTCTGGTAGCTCCCGCCTGGCCCAGGAGGACTTGGTATGCAGAAATAGTAAGGATGACGGTGGGTTCCCCGTGGACCCTACCGTTATGCCCAGACCTGTTGTCTCAGGGTCCAGTGTTCCATCCTGCCTTACAAACGCTAAATTTGACGGTTTGGCTATTGAAACCCACATTCTGAAGAGTCGTGGGCTTTCAGGTCCTGTGATATCTACCTTGATCAATGCAAGGAAGCCAACTTCCAGAGTAATTTATTATAGAGTCTGGAAAGCTTATGTATCCTGGTGTGAATCCAGGGGTTGGCATCCCAGAAAATATGTGACGGGTAGAATTCTTGATTTTCAACAATTGGGATTAGAGATGAAGCTGGCCTTGAGTACCATCAAGGGCCAGGTCTCGGCCTTATCAGTATTATTTCAACGGCCACTTGCTTCACATTCTTTGGTCCGAAACTTTATGCAGGGGGTGACGCGTCTTAACCCTCCGGTTAAGGCGCCCCTAAACCCCTGGGACTTAACTTTGGTTCTGTCTGTTTTACAGAAACAGCCTTTTGAACCAATACATCAAATTCCTTTGGTCTTGTTGACAAAGTTAATTTTTCTGGTAGCCATTTCTTCTGCTAGAAGAGTATCAGAATTGGCAGCTCTTTCCTTTTAAAGAGCCTTTGATTGTACACAAGGATAGAGTGGTATTGCGCCCTCATCCTAGTTTTTTACCGAAGGTGGTTTCAGATTTTCATCTAAACCAAGATATTGTTCTGCCTTCCTTTTTTCCAGATCCCTGTTCTTCGGAAGAAAGGTCACTACATTCTTTGGATGTAGTAAGAGCAGTCAAGGCCTATCTGGAAGCAACTGCTCAAATTCGCAAAACGGATGTTTTGTTAGTGCTGCCAGAGGGTCCCAATAGAGGACAGGCAGCGCCAAAAGCTACCATTTCTAAATGGATTCGACAAATGATTATTCAAGCTTACGGTTTGAAACAGACGATTCCTCCGTTTCAGATCAAGGCACATTCCACAAGGGCTATTGGTGCTTCTTGGTCAGTGCATCACTGGGCCTCTATGGCTCAGATCTGCAAGGCCGCAATCTGGTCTTCAGTCCATACATTCACCAGATTTTATCAGATGGATGTGAGAAGGCACGAGGATATTGCCTTTGGGCGTAGTGTGCTGCAGGCACCGGTACAGGGTCCTCAGGTCTGATTGCACCCTACTTGGTTGTGGTTCCCCTCCCTTCAGATAGCATTGCTCTGGGACATCCCATCAGTTATTACTGAGGCTCTGTGTCCCGTGATGTACGAGAAAGAAAATATTTTTTTTAATAACAGCTTACCTGTAAAATCCTTTTATTTTGATGTACATCACGGGACACAGAGGTCCCGCCCCTCTTCTAATACACTTATATTGCTTTGCTAAAAAACTGAGGTATACCTGTAAGGGGAGGGATTATATAGGGGGTTGAACTTCCTGGTTAGGGTATGCCAGTGTCCAATCACCTAGTGATACCCTATAACCCATCAGTTATTACTGAGGCTCTGTGTTCCATCCAAAAGAAAAGGATTTTACAGGTAAGCTGTTATTAAAAATCCTATTTTTTTTAATGCCAAAAGTCACAAGAATATTTTCTATTCTTTCTTTTCTTTTCTGCCTAGAAACTATAAAAGTCCACCTAAGGTTTTCTTCTTTAGGGAAAAATGTTGTCATGCCTTAATTCTCCACTATGTGCACATACCTTTAAAGTGGGAGTCCGGGCGACCAATCTTCTTTTTATTTTTTTATTTTTTTTAGGTCATTGAGACACTTTGCTAATCCCAAAATAATACTCAGTTTGGGTGTAATATTTCCGCCTCTGTCTGTTTTCGTACTGAAGAATAACTTTAAAAATGTGATGCTGGCTGTTTCCATCTTGCTTGTGGGCATGTGAAGCCCACAAGCATTGATTTCCTGGATGTGATGAATGCTGTTCATTCACAGCTTGTTCACAAGCATGATCATTGTTCCCGCACTGAATCTTGGGAAGCCTGACACTAAGCTCCCAGGAGACGGGGAAAGGCAATAAACACGCCTACTCCCATGGGAGAAGAGACAGGAAGTGCCACAATAAAGTACAATATAAAGGTAATTACAGCGATTAAAAAATTTTTTCGTGCGGCATTTGAACATCAATGCAATTAACTGAAGGGGGTAAGATTAAGTTAAAAATTTGAGTGGAACCCCGCTTTAATCTGTTGTCTTCACTTCAGCTCAGTTTCAGTCTGTGTGTGGCCGCAGCAGCTTGCACAGGGGGATTCCTCTCAAGGTAAGAGATCTGCCATGCTTTTCTCCCCCCTAAAGGGACCAGAAGGTTTAGGGAATCAGCAGTTGTACCCCCCGCAGGGGGTGCGGAAGTCCCGAGTTCGCTCCACTTGTGGTGTTTTCTCTTCCTGCTTGTTTGGGCTCTACATCCCCCCCGGTGTTGGGTCAGCGTGCGCGGGAAAGTTTTTTTCAAACTAAAGGAGTGGGGTGGGTTGACGGGGCGGGGCCTAGGCGCGGCGCCGTGTAGAGGACACAGCGTCCACGAGGACACCCGGCGCAGGCTTAAAAGTTTCACATGGAGCAGTCTCGCCACGGCTGTAGCAAGGAGAAGCAAGCCTGGCTGCACTCGGGACACAGGAGCGGTGGGGCACATAAGGGCTGCTAAGGGCATTCCTAATATGAAAAGGACTTTTTTTTTTTTTCCCAGCACTAGCTTGAACTTGCATAGCGGCATTACACTGTCAGACTATGTTCAGCAAATAGTGCATTTAAATAGTGCCTCTGCTTTTTTGCTTAGGACTATGCGTTCTAAAAAAGAGCTACGAACTCCAGTCATGTCTCCACACTGTCATCCTCACTTTTAAATACCAGATATGGCAAGCCAGGGTGAATCATTGGAACAAATTGGTGGTGGTGCTGCTTCTCTCATCTCAGCCCCTGTATACGTGACTGAAGATGCCTTTTTCTCCTTTTCCTCCCTGCAGGGCCTAGAAGGAAGATTAGCGGCTTTAATCGCATCCTCCATTCAAATGGATAGGAAGCGTGTTAGATCCCCCTCCCCCACCTTAGACCCTTTGCAAAGGGGAACAGTGGGTACAGGATGAGGTGTTACCCTCAGGCGATCAGGAGGAAAGACAAACCGATGACGACTCTGCGGAGGAAACAACGGTAGATGAACCCTTTTCAGCCGCGCAATCTGAGAAGTTGCTGCTACAATCTCTTACGGAGATGGTTTGTTCTACTTTCATGCTACCCCTAATGGAGTCTTCCGAAAGTTTGATTTCTTCCTTGGGTTCCTCAAAACCTTCACAGCCTTTGCATGTGTTTCCTGTCCATGCATTACTAGAAAAGCTTATTTATGCTGAATCACCCGGGTAAGCATTTTCTTCCTCCAAAGAGATTCTCAGTTCTCTATCCCATGGAGGGGAAATTCATCAAAAAATGGAATGTACCAGCAGTTGACGCTGCGATTTCCAGTGTAAATAAAAGTCTAACGTATCCAGTAGAACAATGCACAAATGCTTAAGGATCCAACAAATAAAAGGTTGGAATTCCTGTTTTTTAAAATCCTCTTTTTCTTTGGCAGGTGCCGTTACTCAGCCTGCAGTCGCTGCAATAGGCGTCTATCAATCCCTAAAAGGACCAATTTAGACAGGCCCTTAAAGAGGTTCCTGTACAACAAGCCCGGGATTTGGCAGAACTAACAAAAACATTAGGTTTTGCCATAGACGCCATTAAAGATTCTATTCATCAGGCGTCCCGCCTTGCGCTTGTGCTAGTACACATGCATAGGATCCTGTGTTTAAAAATTGGTCAGCCGAAGCACCATGCAAAAAGCTCCTGACTGATTTTCCTTTTCATGGGGAACGGCTATTTGGGAATGATTTGGACAAATACATCTGATTTCCAGTGGGAAAAGTACTCTTTTGCCAGTCAAAAGAAAGAATAAACGCTCTTCATTTAAGTGGACTCTTTCTCCTGTGCCAGAGGCATCTGCCTCTAGGCAGTGGCGACTGCCTCTGCTGTCAGACTCTAGAGGAAGACCACAGGGTCAGGCCCAGACACAAAAGAAGTCCTGGGCCAGAATCCTGCAAAACAGAATTCTGAAGCCTCATTCTGAAGGAGCGCGCCCCCCTCGCCAGGGTGGGGGGAAGACTTCTGCAGTTGTCATAAGTCTGGCAAGAGGAAATTCAGGACAGATGGGTCATCTCCATGGTAACTCTAGGGTACAAACTGGAATTTCGGGACTTTTCACCGTCTTGTTTTCTGAGGTCAAACGTTCCCAAAGATCCAGGGAAAAATCTGTTTCAGGCACTAGGCCGATTAATGGCTTAGGGAGTGATCATACAAATCCCCACAGAAGAGCAAGGTTTGGGGTTTTATTCAAACCTCTTTACGGTACCAAAACCAAATGGAGATGTCAGACCCATTCTAGATCTAAAAAAATCTAAATCAGTTCCTGAAGATCCGCTCCTTTTGCATGAAGTCGATCAGGTCAGTGGTTTCTATCCTACAAGGAGGAGAACTACTGGCATCTATCGACATCAGGGATGCATATCTGCATGTTCCTATATTTCCCGCTCACCAAAGGTTTCTGCGGTTCGAGGTAGAACAGCAGCATTTCCAGTTTGTAGCCTTGCCCTTCGGGCAAGCTAGAGCACCCCGGATGTTTACAAAAGTCCTGGCCCCACCTCTAGCCAGGTTAAGGGCACAAGGCATAACAGTCTTGCTGTACCTAGACGATCTTTTGCTAATAGACCAGTCAGTGGTTCGTTTGGAGCAAAGTGTACCCATTACAACCAGTTACCTCTAAAAAGGCTGGAGTACTTGGGTCTGATCAAAGACCTAGCCCAGAAAAAGGTGTTCTTGCCTCAGTCAAAGATCAATTCCATAAGAGAGCTGGTGCGGATAGTCAGGTCGAAAGGAGATCCCTCCATTCGCCTTTGCATGAGGTTGTTAGGAAAGATAGTGGCTTCATTCGAAGCGGTTCCCTATGCCCAGTTCCATTCGAGACTGTTGCAAAACAGTATCCTGTCTGCTTGGAACAAAATGATTCAAGCATTAGACTTGCCAATGCGGCTGTCCCCAAAGGTGTTCCAGAGCCTCAGTTGGTGCTCGGTATCCAGGAATCTGCAGAAGGGAAAAAAAAAATCCTTCATACCAGTGGTAATGACAGATACCAACCTTTTTAGGTTGGGGAGCAGTACTGGAAAAGACAACTGTCCAGTGTAAGTGTTCCAGAACCAAAAAAGCCTTGCCCATCAACATCCTAGAGATTCGAGCAGTGCGTCTGGTTCTGAAGCCCTGAACATTCAGGTTTTTTTTTTAATAAATCTTTTTATTAGTGTTCTAAACACATACATCCGATAACAAACAAGGTTACAAACGCGGCCCACACATGTGACAAACATGGTCATGGCAGTATAAAATCAACTTTTATAAAGTGTGCCCAAATATCCTAGGTATTAGTGGAGGTGTTGTCATTGCTGCTCTCACATGAATCCAGACCCCTGGTAGAAATCTCGGTAGGAAACTAAACTCCTATATTTGAGAGAAAAGGTTAGTCTTCTCAGACCTCCAAATAGATGAGAGATTTGTGCGATGAGGGGTGTATTACAGGAAGGACTATCTCACAATTCCCTGTGGAGGTTTATATTATGCTGTGGACAGTTCTGTTAACCATTTAGACCACACTTTTTGGTATTTTTTGGGACATGCTCTGTTGAAGTATGTCTTTTTTTTTTTTTTTTTATATAGCAGTAAGTTCTTATAGTGCGGGGCTGATTTCTTCCAGTGGAGAGTGATGGCCTTTCTTGCATAAAACGGCAACAAACTCACCATGGTGCTCCCCGCCACAGTGGGGATGTACTGCTCAACTAGTCCCAGCAGGCATACTGACATGGAGGATTGTAGCGAAATGTTACTGATCAAACTTCCTCCCAAAACCCCACTATAGCTGGGCAGGACCAGAAGATGTGGGAAAAGTCACCCGGAGTTCCCCCACACCTCCAGCACCCCAGGGAAAGGCAGGGATTCATTTTGTGAAGCCTACATGGGGTGTAGTAGGCCCTGTGGGTTATTTTAAACTGTATTAACCAGTCACTAAAACTAGGGGCCGGAATGGGAAGTCCCAGATATCATCCCAGTCGTCCCCATCGAGCTCGGGCGTCCTGGAGGCAACGGGCCCTGAGGTTTTTCCATAGCTGGTAGTGAGACTCTAAGGAGATGTGAGTATATCTGGGAAGTTTTTTTTTTTTTTTTTTTTTGGTTTTTTTTTTTGTGCAATCAAGTCTGAGGACATCTTCCAGAGAGGCCTGTATGAGCCGAGGGCTACAGTGAGGAAATTGGCACCTGAAGGCATGGGAGAGTTGTAAATATCTGAAGTGTGTTCCTGGGACATTACATTTAGAGCTGAGAAGAGATAATGAGATCAGAGAATTGCCTTTAACCAATTGAGAGAGTGTTTTAACGTTAAATTTGGTCCATATGTGAGGCTCTGGTATCATGTAAAATTGGGCAAGAGTGTGGTTGCACCACAGCGGGGCGTTCGGGGAGTGTCCATCATTTGGATAATGTTCGAGTTGTAGACCTGCTCTCCAGGCCTGTATGGTAGTACGCATGGATGGGGTTAGGTTATAGGGAGCGTGTGGGCCACGGAAAAGCAGAAATTGTAGGGCTTCCAGAGATTGAACGACTGCTGCCTCCAGTAGCACCGCAGAGTTGGCAACATCCGGGTTCAGCCACCATGCCACTGTGACCAGTTGTGTGGCCAAGAAGTACTTGTATAGGTCTGGGAATGCCAGACCTCTTTGGGAGGCTGGGCGCATCAATGTGGTCCACCTGTACCTTGGGGATTGGGAACCCCAGATAAAGGAGAGAACATTCTGTTGAGCTGAGTGAATGATTTTGGAATCCAGTGTGGCGAATGTCTAAAGAGGTAGGTAGATTTCTGTAGAACTTTCATTTTAATCAAGTTGATTCGGCCTAAAAGTGATAGGGGTAGAGACTCCCATGCCTTCAGCTTCTGCCTAACCTCTTGGACCACCAGGGACAGATTCAGAGTTATGTAGTCGGTAGCTTTTCCGAAAATTTCCACTCCAGGGTAGCAAAAATGATCCACCCATAAAAGCGGTAGATCTGGAGGAGCCTTTTCCTGGGCTGCTGGGTCAATGGTGAACAAGAGGGACTTGGACCAGTTCACCCAAAGGCCTGTGATTGGTGCAAATGTATTTAGTACCTGCAATTCTCCCTGTAGCAATGGTCCTGCGTCATTGAGAAAGAGGAGGAGGTCACCCGCATACAGAGCCACCAGCCAGCCAATCCGCAATCCCTTGATGTGCGTGGAGGTGCGGAGGGCTTCCGCCGCCGGCTTAATGGTGATGGCAAATAATGCTGGAGAGAGAGAGGGCAGCCCTGCCTGGTGCCTCTGGACAATGGAAAGGACAGGGACAGGCCTCCTAGTTTAATGGCTGAAGTAGGGGCCTTGTATATTGTCTGTAGCCACTGTGTAAACAATATCGGGAAACCCATCTGCTGAAGGACCTCCCATAGAAAAGGCCATTCAACCGTGTCGAACCGTGTTGATGTTAGTGGCTCTATTGGTCATAAATCCCATTTGATCAGTCTCGATAACCGCGGGCAGTAAGGGTTGAAGTCTGAGTGATTTGGTGAGAATTTTGAAGTCTAAATTTAGGAGGGCAATAGGGCGGCAGGAGGCACAGAGGGTGGGGTCTTTGGAAGGCCTGTGGATCCAACAACACATGGGCATGATACTTAGAGGTCGGTAGTTCCCCTGATTCTAAACATTTCGAGTAGAGGGAGGCCAGAATCTGCGCCAGTAGATTTCCATGAGTTCTGTAGAACTCAATAGGGATGCCATCCGGACCTGGGGACTTCCCCGTAGGGAAGGATTGGATGGCAGCCATGACCTCCTCCGGGGTGATTGGTCCCACCAACCCAGCACGCTCCTCATCCGACAGCCATCCCAGAGCTAGGGGGTCCAATTGTTCCGCCAAATCCCTGGGATCGAAACTCTGTGGCAGTACGGATGTGTAGAGCGAGCTGTAGCACTCCTGAAAGGCATCCAGTATGTCCTGTGGCCCCGTGGCGAGGAGACCGACTGCCCCCCCCCCCCCCCAAAGGAGGCCTAATTAGGAGATTAAAGTCAGGGGACGGTCATGCTGTGCCGACATGGCTAATAGGCATCCGTTTCGGTCCCCCTGCTTGAAGAATCGCTGTTTGTTGTAAAGGTCAAGTCTGGTGACCTCAGTCAAGTGGAGATGCAGATCCCTCTTTTTACTCTGAAGTTCGCGAAACTTGGCCTCAGAAGGTTCTGCAGCGTATTCAGCAGAGCAGGAGTCAATCGTCTGCTGTAAGGAGGTCACTGCCGCCTCTTGGTCTTTGCAGACCGCTGAGATGGAGGACATGTAGTGGCCACGTGTGAACGCTTTAAATGCATCCCAAGTGATCTCTGGTGAGGAGGACCCTGAATTATGCTTCCAATATTCAATGAGAAGGGGGGGATTTTGTCTACTATCTCTGGGTGGGCAATCCATTAGGGCCCCAGTCTCCACAGAGCCGAAGTGCGGCAGCATGGCGAGCGAATAGTAAGTATCAAGGGGCTGTGGTCGGATAGGCCACTGGACAGGTAGGTTGCAGCTAGTACATCCGACATTAAGGATGGATTGGCAAAGGCCAAATCTATGCGGGAGGCCATTTTGTGGGTTGTGGAGAAGCAGGAGTATGATCTGTCTGTGGGATGTTTCCATCTCTATACCTCATCCATCCCCATCGCCAGAGCCCATGTCTTCAGCTCCGTGGAGAAGTATTTGGGAGGATTGGGCCTGTCTAGATCTGGGGCCTGGATAGCATTAAAGTCGCCCAAAAGGATTAATTTGGCGGGACAGTATGGTGCTATCTTCTCCATGATAGTGTACAGTATTGCAGAAGAAAAGGGGGGGGGGGGTATGTATACACTTGTCACAATATAACGTTGTCCCCAAAATTTTAAAACCACTACCAAATATTTGCCCTGGGGGGCCTTGTGGACATGTTCGATTTCGCATGGGAAGGACTTCGATATCAGAACGGACACTCCCCGGGCAAAGGAGGAATATGAGGCATGTATTCTATGAAGCCATGGTTTTTTAAGTGTCAGTAATTTGCTGCCAAGATGTTTCTCCTGTAACAGTATTAGGTTAGGGGAGTAGGATTTGAGGTAGCAGAACAGCGGAGCCCGTTTAAATTTGGAATTTAATCCATGGACATTCAAGGATAGGATAGTGAACGTGGAGCTATTCGGCAGCGCCATTGTGGATGCAAGTATGAATGACATTGTTAGGGACATTCGGGGATCTCCTAGAGCATCTTGGGAGCAGCAAAGACCAAGGGATCCAACACCAAAATATTACATAGGTAGGAAAACAAAACATAAAGACCAACATAAAACTAAATTTTAAAAACAAAAAAAACCCCAAAGGGCATCGAGGTGCCTACCCTGCCCAGGACTGTGGCCATCTTTCAAACTAGACAGAGCGGGCCTATTCCCTGAAACCAAAACTTGTACTAGGCAAAAAGCAATATTTTGTCCAACAACTTGAGAAAATCCCCTGCAAATCTAGACAATATGCAGGGTTAAAGGTCCAGTCTCGAGAATGAAGTGAGGGGGGTCTGCTGTGATCAGCAGAGGTTCCCACTGGTACCAGAGAAAGGTGGCAGACTAGCCAGCAGTGGGCACAAGATAAAAAAGTTGCATAATGGCTGGGTGCATCGATTAAGAGAGGTATGGGGACACAAGGTGGGTAATGCTGGAAGTCATCACAAGGCAAAGGGTAAGTCAGTATAGAGGGATGCGATACTTAGCTGATTCTAGTGTATTGTGGTCAACGATGGTTCTTCGGCACCATGTAGTTAGCGGGTATCTAGCCACGTCGCAGCAGCTTCCGGCGTGTCAAAGTCTGCTGGGATATAGGAGGCCAAAACGTATTCCCTTTTCTCGGAGACGGCGTCTCACATCGGTAAAGGATTTGCGGCGTTGCTGTTCTTCCCGGGAGAAATCTGGGAAAAAAGACATTCTGGCATTTTCATAGTTAATTTCAGGTATGGCGCGTGCCGCCGCCAAGATTCGGTTGTGGTAATTTAATAATCGCAGCAGGAAGGGACGTGCAGGGGCCCCAGGTCTTGGTGGGAGCGGTGGGATCCTGTGGGCTCTTTCCACTACAAACGTGGAAGGCAGGTTATCCAGTTTAAACAGGGTGGACAATAACTGTTCAGTAAATTCAGCTGGTCTAGGGCCCTCTGCTCTCTCAGGTAATCCCAGTATGCAAATGTTCTTGCGCCTAAGGCAATTCTCAGTGTCTATAGCACGCTCCCGAAGCGCTTTCACCTGGAGCTACAGGGCCCTTACCTCCTTGGAATCTGATCGGACCGTGTCCATGTCCTGACGGATGTGGCCGACATCAACAGCCAGGAAGTCAATCTTGGCCGTCAGGGCTTCTTCACATGCAGTTATGGCTGCTAGAATCTCCGCTTCTGTGGGGGACCCAGCAGCTCCTGTCTCTGTGACCGTCTGTGTGCACGCAGCCATCATAGTAGCAGGCTGTCTTGTGGGCAAGATGTCGCCGGTGGAGAGGGACGCGGAGCCTTCGGTCCGGATTGCGTGTAACGGGTCTTAGGGGGACCCATCCAAAGTGGACCCTGATGTGGAGGAGGGTCTTGGGGAGCCTGTGGCTCAGTACCTGGGTCCAGGATTAAAAAAATTAGTAAAACGGCAAGATGGCCCCCACATGTGACTCTAGATCAGGGCCGCTGCTGTCACAAATAGGAATGGGGGCCCGCTGGCTAGGGCGGCGATCCGGCAGGCTAGGGTGCCCCGGTGGCTAGGCGTGACCCAAAATGGGCACAGGTACAGGTGTCTATAGGCAGGGAGGCCGCAAGTGGAAGCTGGGTGTAGCAAGATGGCCGCTGCTAGCTCAGCAAAGTTCTGTGTCTACCCCCGCCGTTCACTTACCGGAGTATGCTGTTTATTACTGAAGGTGGCGATCAATAGGCCGGTTGCCCCCTGGAGATCCTGTGAGCAATGGTCTGGGTGTAGGAGAGGCAGGGAGGTTAGCAATTGGAGACTGCACCGCTGCCAGGAGGAGCAAGATGGCCACCGGAGCCGGAGTCTCAGCCTGTCCCTCTAGCAGCCACAGCACAGAGCGATGCCGCAATATCAGCCCCAGGAGAGCTTCAAGGTGCGTGGAGAGGACCAGATCTGTCCTGTCAGGGTCCAATCCGACAATGCCACAGCTGTGGCCTATATCAATCGCCAAGGGGGCACTAAGGCTGGCCATACACTATTCAATTTTCCTGTTCAACTTTCCTTTAGATTTACCAAAACCATATAATAGGAGGTCAAACCTAAACACTTTCAATTTGGATGCAATCAGGCAGGCCCTTGTACTACATAGTTGAAGGTAAATCTAAAGAAAATTGAACAGGAAAATTGTATGGTGTATGGCCAGCTTTAGGGTCATGCAGCTCAGAGAGTGGTGAACCATATTCTAGCTTGGATGGAAAAGGATGTTCCTTGCCTATCGGCAGTCTTCATTCCTGGAATAGAGAATTGGCAGGCGGACTGCGTGAGTCGCCAGCAGTTGTTCCTGGGAGAGTGGTCCCTTCACCCTGAAATCTTTCTGGCTATAGCCAAAGATGGGGATCCCGAACATAGATCTTTGGCGTCCAGGTTCAACATGTAGTTAGTCAACTTTATGTCAAGGACAAGGGATCCACTCGCATGCGAGACAGATGTGTAATGACCCCATGGGGTCAGTTTTCAGTGAGTTAGGCTTTATTCCCTATTCAGTTGCTGCCATGGCTTCTTTGCAGGATCAAGCTGGAAAGAAAGCCGGTAATTATTGTAGCCCCAGCATGGCCCAGAAGGTCCTGGTATACAGAAATCGTAAAGATGGCGGTGGAGGATCCATGGTCTCTTCCACTACGGCCAGACCTACTCTCTCATTGGCCGATTTTCCACCCTACCTTACAAACTAAGTTTGACGGTTTGGCTATTGAAGCCCACATTCTGAAGAGTCGTAGTCTCTCTGGGTCAGTGATTTCTACCTTCATTAATGGAGCCAACTTCCAGAGTTATATATTATAGACTCTAAAGAGCTTATGTTTCCTGGTGTGAATCCAATGGTTGCCACCGTCGGAAATATAACATAGGTAGAATTCTTGTTTTTTGTATAAGTACAAATGAAGCTGGCCTTATCGGTCTTATTTCAAAGACCACTTGCTTCGCATTCTTTGGTCCGGGGTTTTTATACAAGGGGTAATGCGGCTTATTCCGCCAGTTAGACCACCCTTGAACCCTTGGGACTTGAACTTATTTTTTTGTCGGTATTGCAAAAACAGTTCTTTGAACTGTTACAGCATACTCCCTTGGTCCTTCTGAGGGGAAAGGACTGAAGGGAGGGAATAGTGTTTTGGGTTGCTATACCCTCTGCAAAAGAGTATCGGAGTTGGCTGCTCTTTCCGGTAAAGAAGCCATATTTAATTAAGGTGGTTTTAGGTTCTCACCTAAACCAAGATCTTGTCCTACCATCGTTTTTTTCCAAAACCAGGGTCTAGGGTAGAGAACTCACTACATTGTCTTGATGTAGTGAGCGTGGTCAAGGTCTATTTAAAGACTGCTCAGGTCTGAAAGACTGATGTTTTATTAAGCTGCCGGAGGGTCTTAGGTAGGGACAGGCAGCGTCGAAATCCACTATTGCTAAGTGGATTTGGCAAGTTTATAATTCAGGCCTAATGGTTAAAAGATAAGATTTCACCTTTTCATGTGCAAAGGTGCACTTTACTAGAGCGATTGGTGCTTCTGGGGCAGTGCATCACAAGCCTCCATGGCTCAGATCTGCAGGGCCGCAACTTGGTCTGCAGTCCATACATTCAGCAGATTTTATCAAGTGGATATAAAAAAGGGCATGAGGATATCGCCTTTGGGCGCAGTGTGCTGCAGGCAGCAGTATAGGTCCTTAAATCTGTTGGCGTCCTACGGGTTGTGTCTCCCTCCCCTCAAATAGCATTGTTATGGAACGTCCCACATAGTAATTACTATGGTGCTCTGTGTCCCGTGATGTACGATAAAGAAAATAGGATTTTTATAACCGCTTACCTGTAAAATCCTTTTCTTGGAGTACATTACGGGACACAGAGGTCCAGCCCCTCTTCTTCTGGGGTATATGTGTATTGCTTTGCTACAAAAACTGAGGTGTTCCCGGTGTGGGAGGGGTTATATAGGGAGGCAACTTCCTGCTTAGGGTGTGCCAGTGTCCATCACCTGAACATCACCTGAAGGTGGCCTATAACCCACATAGTAATTACTATGGTGCTCTGTGTCCCGTGATGTACTCCAAGAAAAGGATTTTACAGGTAAGCTATTATAAAAATCCTATTTTTTACCTTCATGCATTCTAGGCATGAAGGTAAAAAAACTTCTGTGTGCAGCTCCCCCAGACCCCCCCAATACTTACCTGAGCCCCATCTCAATCCAGTGATGTGCACAAGAGCCAAGGCTCCCCTTCCCGGGCTTTAACCCCTTCCCGCAGATCTGCCGGGGTTATACCGGGATGATGCCCACAGCTGCAGGCATCATCCCGATACCGTTGTTTCGAGCCGGCGATCGGCTATCCGTGTAGAACAACCGATGCGGCTAAAAGCCGCTCGGCTGTTATGCCGGGGGAGTGGGAGGGGACGCCCCCCCCCCCGCCGCTCTTACCGGACCTCCCGTGCGATCAGGAGGCCCGGTGTCCAATCGGATGCCTCCGGCAGCTGGGGGCAGGCTGGAATGAAGCCATGAATGGCTTCGTTCCAGCCTTCTAATTGTAAACGCGGAAGCAACGTCATGACGTCACTTCCCGTTTACTCGGCTGCCAATGGCGCTGAATTTAAAAAAATACACAGTATTCAGAATCGCCGTTTTCGACGATCTCAATACTTTGAAGTGCAAAGCAGTTTAGACCCCCGATCCCTCAAAGAGTACCTGTCACCACCTATTACTGTCACAAGGGATGTTTATATATAAATAAAAGTAAAAAAAAAAAATTTTAAACACCATTTTTATAAGTATAAAAATAAAATAAATAAATAAAAAAAATTTTTTTTAAAGCGTCCCCGCAAGCTCGTGCAGCGAGGAAAACACATACGGAAGTCACGCCCGCATATGTAAATGGTGTTCAAATCACACACACGTGAGGTATCGCCGCGATCGTCAGAGCGAGAGCAATAATTCTAGTACTAGACTTCCTCTGTAACTCTAACCTGGTAACCGTAAAAAAAATTTAAAGCGTCGCCTATGGAAATTCAAAAGTACCGTAGTTTGTCGCCATTTCACGAGTGCATGCAATTATAAAGCGTGACATGTTTGGTATCTATTTACTTGGCGTAACATCTTTCACATTATACTCTGCTAAATATATATATATATATATATATATATATATATATATATATATATATATATATATATATATATATATATATATATATATATATATATATATATATATATATAATGTATGTGTGTTTTCGGGTTCTAAGTAATTTTCTAGCAAAAAATACGGATTTTAACTTATAAACACCAAATTTCAAAAATAGGCTTAGCCATGAAAGGGTTAAGATGCGTGGGAGTGCCACTCTGAATTAATGGGACCCCTGCGCATCTGCTAAATATCAGCACGATTTGTGTAGGTGCTTGCAGGTACAGAAATGTATGGAATATATGCCGTAGTTGCATATATGTGAACCCTGCCTAAATGTTTTGGAATGCTATCAGAATAGGATAAATGTGTTTTTTGTTTTTTTTGTTTTTGTTTTTTCATTTCGGATAGAATAAGGAAAGATTAAAACCCCTACCAGTTAAATTTTGTTCTGTTTCTGTTCTTTGGGAAACTTTCTCTGCACTTCATGTGAAGTAGATGAAATCCCCCGAAAAAGTCCTCTTAGACTTGTCCCTGGGACAAGTGTCTCCATTTTGAACATTTTCCCCTACTACTTTTTGTACAAATGATTCTAAAATTTTGCATGTCCACTTTTTCTTGGTGACAGCGGTTACCAGGACAAAGGAGTGAATCCCCCCCAATGAAGATACAGTATAAAAAAAACAAACACCTTAGGACCCCTTTCACACTGGGGGGCTTTGCGGGTGCTATAACACTAAAAATGCGCCTTGAAAGAGCCGCTGCTGTCTGTCCAATGTGAAAGCCCCGAGGGCTTTCACACTGGAGCGGTGCGCTGGCAGGATGCTAAAAAAAAGTCCTGCTAGCAGCATCTTTGTAGCGGTGAAGGAGCAGTGTATACACCGCACCTAAACCGCTCCTGCCCATTGAAATCAATGGGGCAGCGCGGGGCTATACCGCTGGCATAGCGCTAAAAATGGGGGCTCTTTACCACCGACGCACCCACCACCCCAGTGTGAAAGGGGCCTAAGAGATTGTCTAACCCTTCCACAGTCTATCCAAACTTACACAAAAGTTTTGTTTTCCCTTTTTAAATATCTGGCAGTTTTCCGGGGTTTTATTTTATGCATTATTTTATCTGATGTTTTAGCAATTCTTGACATTGAGAACTTCCAGTGACCAGTATGAGAGTGAGAGTGATAACACCAAGTTTAACACAACTGCTCCCCATTCACACCTGAGACCTTGTAACACTAACGAGTCGCATGACATCGGGGAGGGAAAATGGCTAATTGGGCCCAATTTGGACATTTTCACTTAGGGGTGTACTCACTTTTGTTACCAGCGGTTTAGACATTAATGGCTGTGTGTGTTGAGTTATTTTGAGGGGACAGCAAATTTACACTGTTATACAAGCTGTACACTCACTACTTTACATTGTAGCAAAGTGTCATTTCTTCAGTGTTGTCACATGAAAAGATATAATATATATATATATATATATATATATATATATATATATATATATATATAATCTGAGGAAGTATTTGAGTAGTGTTTTGTCTATTTAGTTTGATGTTAATATGGTTCTAAACGCAAAAGGTTTTTTATATTAACGCATGCGTTAAGGTTACTTTTTGTTTACTTTTATCCAAAGGGACAACGCAGGAGAACTTAGACCGGCTTATACAACATGCTAAGATAGAAAGCGATGGAGAGGTGTTGAAAAACTGGAAATATATTGGTGTTCCAATTGTCCAAAAGGTAAGGAATGACCACTATAAAGGCAGATCATTGCCAGATCTAGCAAATAACGATGCAATCAAAATTTAATTGAATGTGTCTATGGGCATGTTGTAATCTTTACAGACACAAGGTGCAGCTGATTTTAGGGTAAGCTTCCATCACCTAGTGCCCGGTACACACGATCAGAAAATCGTACAAAAAATACCGCTTTCAATTTGATCATCTGATAATCGGATCGTTGGTACAGAGCTTTCGAGAGGCGATCAGCACAGTTCATCTGATATTTGATCGGACATGCACGAAAATATTTATCGCACGATTTTTGTTTAATCCGTACAGCGGTCATTCGAAAATGCAGTACAATACATGACATCCCTTCCGAATTTTTATTCTGTCGTACGAGAATTTTCGTGACTTTAGTAAACTCATCTGATTCGATCTGAGATTTGCATACTAAAAAAAAACAGACGATCATTCGTCTGATAATCTCATCGTGTGTACCTAGGGGGCTTAGGTTGTATTTTTACAGCCAGTCACTAGGGTTCCCCGATAAGAGAAGAGAAGCACCACAAGTGTCTAAGTGCCTAATATGAATACCCAGCTGGTATGATCATGCACGTTTTATGTTAGTCATTATAAAGTGTAATTTGTCTATGAGCACTGTCTTCAGTCTGTGACACCTGAACCCAACAAGGCAACAGTCTGCATGTTTTATCCTATTGTAACTGTCCCCTTCTAATCCATCAATTAACAGACTGACACTAAGCTGGACGGCAAAAGAAGCATACATGAATTGTCAAAAACAAATCTGTTATTCGTCACTTTTTTTTTTTTTTTTTGTGTGTTTTCTTGCCCCCTGTTTCTAACACCTTCATCTAACCTTTCTAATCTTTTCTTTCTTTATTTCTTTAAGACTGTCTGTGCTGGGGATTCAGGTCAGTTAAAAATCAAATGCTGCTTTAATGATACTGTAGGCTGCAATCAACTTTACAGTTACCAGTTGTATATCATTGTGTGTGCACACATGTCAACTGCCTGTAGACTGATTAGAGCATGTAGGCATGCACAAGGTTCTGTGATTAGCGAAATGCCAAATTACAGTGAACAATCTGTTCTATGCAAAAGGGATGGAGCATTCAACTCAAATGTGTGAGGTGAGTGTGCCCCAATTTCCCCAGTCTGTTTTCCTGCACTGTGCACTCTGCCTGGGTGAGGTAACGTTTCCAGAAGATTGTCCCACACTTGGCAGTAGGACAGGAGTAGGAATTGATCTATGAAGGACTAGACGTATGGTGAATTCTGTTCCACTACTCTACTCTATTTTAAGTATGTATTAATAATAATAATGTATTTATTGGCGTATAACACTCACTTTTTCACCATAAAAATCGGGTGCAAATAGCGTGTGTGTGTTATACGCCAATACTTCAATTTTAGCTGCCTCAGAGGGGGGCGGGACGAGCGCCGTCAAATTACATACAGTGAGAATCTCCGGTTTACTTGGCCGCCTCTGTAATAGGAAGTCCCGTCTCCTGAGCTGCCATTGGACTACTGTTCTGTCTATCATAGGAGATTCTCACTGTATGTAATCTGTCGACGCCCCTCCCCTTTAGGCTGCAGATGGGCATTGGTGAGGCTGCTGCATTGATGGCACTTGTGAGGCTGCAGATGTGCATTGATCAGGCTGCATTGATGACAGTGGTAAGGCTGCAGATAGGCACTGACCCTTATTTTGCTTCAAAGTTCCTTATTTAAAATTTAAGTTTTTTTCCTGAAACTTCCCTCTTAAAATGAATGGATGAATTATACGCCGAATAAATACGGTAACCTGTCCCACTTTTTTCATACCCATATTGCAACATCCTTTTATCCTTTAAGTTCCATTTGGGCCTTTTAGGTGTACTTTTTTAATGCTAAACCATACATTAGATGCATAATCAAAGGATCAAAGCTAACTCCACTTTTCTTAGTATGTATCATCTTGCACCCATATTTAGGGTGTAACCTGAAACATGCTTAGTGTGCACAGCCCTCCACCCACAAACTGCCGAACCCCCCCCCCCCCCCCCCTGCAGAATCTAGGGTTTCTTATCCCCACAGGTTCCCATCAGATTTGAAATAAACAAATAAACGCGGCTGTGCATGGCTTTGCCCACACAGCGATGCCGTTCATTCAAAGGAATCTGTATGCCACTGTGGCAGAGCGACTATAGTCCTCATTGGAGCACAAGTGCTGTGATGGTACTGCATTTGTAGTCTCAAATGCAAAAAAATGTACATTTTTTACTTTTAAGGGGACAGCAAATTTACACTGTTATACAAGCTGTACACTCACTACTTTACATTGTAGCAAAGTGTCATTTCTTCAGTGTTGTCACATGAAAAGATGTAATAAAATATTTACAAAAATGTGAAGGGTGTACTACTCAGTTTTGTTCGAGATAGAGAGAGATATATATATATATATATATATATATATATATATTACCGTTCAAAAGTTTGGGGTCACCCAAACAATTTTGTGTTTTCCATGAAAAGTCACACTTATTCACCACCATACGTTGTGAAATGAATAGAAAATAGAGTCAAGACATTGACAAGGTTAGAAATAATGATTTGTATTTGAAATAACATTGTTTTTACATCAAACTTTGCTTTCATCAAAGAATCCTCCTTTTGCAGCAATTACAGCATTGCACACCTTTGGCATTCTAGCTGTTAATTTATTGAGGTAAGCTGGAGAAATTGCACCCCACGCTTCTAGAAGCAGCTCCCACAAGTTGGATTGGTTGGATGGGCACTTCTGGCGTACCATACGGTCAAGCTGCTCCCACAACAGCTCAATGGGGTTCAGATCTGGTGACTGTGCTGGCCACTCCATTACCGATAGAATACCAGCTGCCTGCTTCTGCTGTAAATAGTTCTTGCACAATTTGGAGGTGTGTTTAGGGTCATTGTCCTGTTGTAGAATGAAATTGGCTCCAATCAAGCGCTGTCCACTGGGTATGGCATGGCGTTGCAAAATGGAGTGATAGCCTGCCTTATTCGGAATCCCTTTTTACCCTGTACAAAGCTCCCACCTTACCAGCACCAAAGCAACCCCAGACCATCACATTA